>JARQOC010000005.1:464128139-464728139 GCA_033576535.1 Allobates femoralis | reverse complement strand
ATTGCAATAATATAATAAAAAGGAGAGGATGAAGTTTGCAATCATCCAATAAAAATATTTAATTAAAAATAATGGATTACAATGCGTTTTGGGTAAAAAAAAAAAGCCTTTTTCAGGTATACATAGCTTTGAAAGGTATGTCACTCTTTTATATCAGTCCTGTGCACAGGAAGGCAAACAAGGTGGAGCTTCATCAACAACAAAATCAGCTGTATCCACATATCAGGGACTAAGTAAGATCAGCACAAGTGAGATGTGCAGTATACCGTCCTCCATAACCTGGCAAGTTCTCCTGCTCGTGATGGTGACAACTTTCCTCATAGACTGTACGGCTCCCCTGTCCACATGATGGCTGTTGATGGAGTAGATTGGGACCAGACACGTCCCTCAGTCTCCTCCAATAGAAAAACACATTTCCCATGCAAAGTGGTTTTCAGTTAGAGAAGGCTGATGGACTTGTCCGGTCACATGCTCCTCCACTAAACCTGTTAGATTATGGGATTTCACCCTCTGTAGTGGTGCACCCCCCCCCCCCAATTGGCCCATTATGCTACTGTTCTCTGTTAGCAGGTTCCTAATCATCCATAAAATAGGAAGTTTTTAATTCAGATAGAGGCTGTGACAAAGTGTACGGACCCAGTATGAGAGACACACCTCGGTATGGCTACCGGGCGGTTATCAATATGGCCATATTTTTAAGTGTCTTAATTTTTCATTTTTATCTTAGGGTGCTTTCACACAGCGTTTTTCTGCAATCCGATGCTGTCCATTGAAAATCAGACAGCATCGGATCCGATTTTGGCTTCTTGTTATCCTATGCGCACGGATCGGATTTGCCCTTAGTGGCATCCGATTTTTGTCGGATCCGATTCAGTCTGATTTTTTGCTGTGCCCAAAATCGCAGACTCCCCTTCTTGACAAATAAATATAGTGTGCTGGATATAGCATGATACTGTTAGAGACAGGGCTGTGGAGTCAGAGTTGGTGGTGTCCATTTTAATGGAGTCAAGAGTCAGATTCAGGGAAATAGAGGAGTCGGATTCTTAGCTTACTGATCCACAGACCTGGTTAGAGGTGAGGTTGAAGCTGGATGGGATAGCGTGGAAAGTGTGCTTGATATGAGAATACAAAATTGGGGTAAAATAGGAACCCTTGTTTGTAATTATACTGTCTGTATGGAAGGAAGCATAATGGCTCAGTGTGGCTCCTGTGGGAAAGCTTTGGTTATCATCGTGCCATTAATGGGGGCTTTAAGCGTCAATGTGCGGGGAGGAGGAGGAATGGATGTGGCTTGCAACCATCTCTCAGAGCTCAGAGTTGATTGAAAAAAAAAAGGGATTTTTGTGTACTCACCATAAAATCCTTTTCTCTGAGCCATCATTGGGGGTCACAGGAATGTGGGACGTCCTAAAGCAGTCCCTGGGTGGGAAAATAAAACTCGTAACCCAAGGAACGAGACGCCCCTGGACATGAAAAAGAAAACTCTTACGTGGAGAGGTGCGCCACAGCCGCCTGCAGCACACGTCTGCCAAGGCTTGCGTCCGCAGAAGCCTAAGTATAAACCTTATAGTGGTTGATGAAACTATGTAGGTTGGACCAGGTAGCCGCCTTACGCACTTGTTCCGCCGATGCCTGGTGCCGAATAGCCCAAGTTGCTCCCACCACACAAGTGGAGTGTGCTTTTAGACCGCTAGGAATGGGTACGTTCTGCAGGCGATAGGTATCCACTTAGCCAAGGTGGCTTTAGACACTGCCATGCCCTTCCTGTGACCTTCCGGAAGAACAAAAAGATTGTTCTAAGGGCTCTCACTAGATCCAAGGTGTGCAGAGCCCTCTTTACTCGGTGCACTGGAGCCGGACAGAAAGATGGAAGGACGATATCTTTCTTGAGGTGGAAGGAGGAGACCACCTTTGGAAAAAAGAGGGAACTGGACGCAGTACCACCTTATCTTAATGAAAAGAAAGGAACGTCTCTCGGCACCAGAATGCCGCCAATTCGGAAACACAATGAATGGACATGATTGCCACAAGGAAGACCACCTTCCAGGACAGGAGAGTGAGAGAAACCTCTTTCAGAGGCTCAAAAGGCGATATCTGGAGTGCATCCAAGACCAAGTTAAGGTCCATGGCTCTAACGGTCTTTGGTAAGGGGGAACCAACTAAGACACCCTTTAAATAAAGGTTCTAACTAGTGGACGTGTCACAAGGTTGCACTGGTAAAGGACTTAAAGAGCCGAAATCTAGCCTTTCAGGGAACTAAGGGCCAAACCTGAGTCTAGTCCCGACTGCAGAAAACTGAGGATCACCATGACTGAAAAAGTAAAAGGGAGGGTGACCGGAGTCTTTGTACCATGAAAAGAAAATCTTCCACGTACGATAGTAGATACGTGCAGAACCTGGTTTTTGAGCTCTAATCATGGTACCAATAACATCAGGTGAAAAAACAGCCTGAGTCAGCACCCAGGTCTCAACGGCCACGCCGTCAAATTCAGAGCCCTCGAACCCTGGTGGCAAATCGGACCTTGAGATAGAAGATCTGGGCGATCTGGTAAATGCCAGGGGACGTCTGTGCCAATCTGGAGCTATGAGGATGACCGAGACTTGTTCTGATTTGATTTTCCTCACTACCTTCGGAATTAAGGGTAATGGAGGAAAGATGTACGGGAGACTGAACTGGCACCACGATTGCACCAGTGCGTCCGCTCCGATTGTTAGATCGTGAGTGCGGGCTATGAACACCGGGACCTTGGCATTTATTCGAGAAGCCATTAGGTCCATGTCCGGTGTCCCCCAGCAGCGGCAAATCTGTTGAAACACTTCTGGGTGCAGGGACCATTCTCCTGCGGCGAGGCCCTGGCGACTGACAAAGTCCGCCGACCAATTGTCCACTCCCAGGATGTGCATTGCCGAGATGACTGACCCAGTTGATTCGGCCCCGGTGAGAAAGCGGTCTATCTCGTGGAGAGCCCTTCTGCTGCAAGTGCCGCCCTGGTGATTGATGTAGGCCACTGCCGTCCTGTTGTCCAATTGGACACGGATATGACGACTGGCCAGGAGAATGTGAAAACAACGTAGAGATAGAGCTATGGGCCGCATCTCCAGCAGGTTTATGGGAAGTGCCGACTACTGTTTGAACCAGCGACCCTGGGCAGTATGAGGACAATAAGCCACCCCCCAACCCAAGAGACTGGCATTGGTGGTGAAGACTTCCCAATCGACCAGAGGGAAAGACCAACCCTTGGATAGAGTAGTCGGGCATATCCACCATCGCAGTGACCTCTGGACCAAAGAGATCAGGGAGAATACTCTGTCCAGTGAGTACGGACTCCTGTCCCAGGTCGTCAGCAGGGCCATCTGTAGCAGGCGAACGTGAAATTGAAAGAATGGGACTGCTTCTATTGCAGCCACCATTTTGCCGAGAACCCTCATCCCATAACGGATGGAGTGCGGGGAGGATCGGAGCAGGTTGCGTATTCCCCAATGTAGGGCTTGCACTTTGTCTCAAGGAAGGGTGACTAACTCCCGAAATGTGTTGAAGACATGCCCAGGAAGGGCAGGAATCAGAGAGGATCTTTCGAGATTGACTAACCAACTCAGGCACGAAAGTGTCCATGGTTATTTGGACATTCTCCTCGCAGGCTGTGAAGAAGTGGCCTATGACGAGGAGGTCGTCCAGATGGGGCAGGATGACAATTCCTCTGGAATAAAGGATGGTCATGGCAGCAGCCATGACCTTCGGAAATACTCTTGGTGCCGTAGCGAGACAGAAGGGTAAAGCAACGAATTGGAAGTGCTCCTCGTAGACAGCAAATCGTAGAAAGTGTTGATGCGCCTGAGCTATCGGGATGTGAAGGTACGCATCCCTTATGTCGATGGAGGCGAGAGACTCACCTTCTTCCATACCGTAGTTGCGATGACGGAACGCAGGGACTCCATCCTGAAACGACGGACAGCTCCATATCTGTTTAGATGTTTTAGGTACATGATGGGATGTACTGACCCATCCTTCTTGGGAACAACAAAAAGGTTTGAGTAAAAACCTTCGAAATGCTCGGAGTCCGGCACGGGAAAGATTACCCTAGCGAGCCGAAGCGAGGATAATTGAGTGGAAAAAATCGCGAGCTCGTATCGGTGACTTTGGAGGGTTGGAGGGAAAGAAACAATTTGGAGCGCTGGCTATAAATTGTATGTAGTAACCGGAAGACACGAGATCTTGAGCCATCTGTCGTCGGTGACAATCGCGATGAGATAAGCGTAGACGGTCGCCAACGGTGGGAGTGTCTCCAGGAATAAGTGCAAATCACGACGAGGAGAAGCGATTGGATCTAGACCCTTTGTATCTAGATTGCTTTGGCTTATTTTGCCAGTTTTAAATTCGAATTGTAAGATAACCGTTTGCTCCTCTCCGTATGCGGAGAACGGCTTGCGGATGTAGGCACTTGAGAGGATGTCCAGCCGAATGAGGAACGAAAAGACTGAAAACGTGGTTGTGGTCTTTTAAAAGAAGGGCGTTTCGGTTTGTGCTGGGGAAGAGATGTACTTTTTCCATCAGTCACATCCGAAATGAGTTCATCTAATCGTTCGCTGAAAAGTCGCCCGCTTTGATAAGGAAGGCTGGTGGACTTTTTCGACGCTGAATCTGCTCGCCATCGCCTGAGCTAAAGGATTCTGCGAATGATGATAGCGTTAGAAGCTGTGAGGGTAGCACAAGAGTCCAGGGAAGCATGGATTAAGTAATCTCTGGCCATAATGATTTGAGATGTCATACCCACCAGCTCTGGGTCTGAACGTTTGAGGGATTCTTGTAAAGTTTCCACCCAAACTACAATTGCCTTGGCCACCCAGACAGAGGCGAATGAAGGAGATAGAGCAGATCCCGCTGCTTCAAAGACTGATCGTGCTAAATGCTCGACCTGACTGTCAGGTGTTTAATAGAGGACCCATTCGGGAAGGACAATATAGTCTTTGCCTCTAGACAGGAGACTGGGGGGTTGACCGGCGGCGAATCTGCCCAATCTTTAGTGAGGGCTGGGGAGAAAGGGTAACAAGCCTCAATGGGTTTGCGACCCCCAAACCTTTTATCCGGTATTTCCCTTTGTTTGGACAGAATATCCTGGAACTCGGGGTGGTTGATAAATAATTTTTGCTGACGCTTCGCTCTCTTGAATGAGAGAGTATGGTCCGTAGTCGTGGTTATAGGGTCATCTATCTAGGTCGTACGTACCTGATTCTGAGTCTAGAATATGAGGTTCGGCCATAGTAGGGGAGCCCAGCCTCGAATCCCGTGAGGGAGAGGCGTGTGAGCCATGTGAAGAAACGGGTGAGACGTTTCTGTGAGACCTTTTCTTAGTTGCCTCTGTTGTATCTGGATGCTGCCTGTCCTCGACAATTGTGGGCTCCCGAATAGGGTCCTGTGCATCATTCTGGCAAGACGTGGCCGGGGTACGGTGCTGCATTGCCTGGACCAGACAGTTAGACAGCTTTTCCAAGGATTGGGTGAGGAATAGTGCCCAGTCTGGCGGGCTCGGGGCACTAGTCGCTCCGGCATTGGCGGAGGGCTTCTGCGGGGACTGGCAATGAGGTGTGGTGTGACCGCTCGGAAAGGCGGCAGGTGATGCATAATTTAGAGGTTTGCATGTTAAAAAAGATAGTGGCACTCCTGCTAGGATCAACTTAAACAGGTTGTATTGAAGTGCTTTAGCAGAGCTGAAGCGGGTGAGGGCTTTTTCTGTTATCCCTAAGAGATTTGGATGACTCTAGAACCCTGCAGCCTAGGGGTCCACTCTTACCAGAAAAGAGGAGATCCTCCTTTAGCAGCCAAATGGTCTTGTACCCCAAAGACTGGTACAGACCCGAAAACCACCTTCCAGAACGACAGCAGTGAAGAAATGTCCCTCTGCTGCACTGTGTACACAGAAAAGAGCGCAGGAGCAGTGTTACCTCACGCAGGAGATGGAATATACGGTGGGCGGGGCCAGGAATTGAGGGCTGGATTCGAGCCCAATGTAACGTCACATCTGGGGCGTGTGCAGGAACCCCGCATCATCAAAAGGACAAGCCAAAAGTGAGAAACACAACTAGGTTGAAGCCAGGGGCCTAAATTTATTGCCACGGCCAGGAATCTGAGAAGAAGCAGATCGGTGGTCGGCGGCGGTCCGGAAGTCTAATGTGTAAGGTGGATTGTTAGGGAGCCCTCTTCCGTATAGACAGGTGTCGGGAGCTACACTGGCACCAGGTGTCGACTTACCCTGGAGGTCTGTCACCGTCTCACAAGATGAAATGACTGCCAGCAGCGCTGTTTGTGTGCAGCAGTGTTACCTCACACAGGAGAATATGCTGCTGAGCGAGACCTCAGTGTGACTCTGAGCTGTGCTTTTAATCCTGCGACTCAGGCCCCTTTTATAGGAGGCTGAGGATGTCTACAGTGTCCCACAGGACTGGGATGATGAGTATACACCAAGTGCAGAGGGGGATACGAGGAGGCGACACTCTATGTCCCTTCTGTTGATGGCTGGGAAATCAGCTCCTTTAAAGGAAACAGTCGCCCTTGATATCCATGAAAAAATTACAAAATGGCGTATCTCTTAAGGATCCAACGGAGCAGAAGGGAATTTGTGGAGGCAACACTTCACAGTCCCGCCTGTTCATGGCTGGGAAAGCAGCCCTCTTAAAGGGGGGCCATCGCCCATCTAAAAACTTCTTCTGTAGAAAAAAACAACAATAAAAAATAATAAAAAGATGTTGGTCTGTAGACTCCATCTGCCTCCTACAGACACTAAGCTTAAACTGGTGGTGTCAAGCCTCCTAGGGATAGCAGCATAACCCATGGTCCTGTGTCCCCCAATGAGGCGCAAGAGAAATTAAGTGTAATGGAAAGCAAATGAAAAAAAAAAATAGCAATGCTCACCACCGTACTAAAAACTCTACTCCAATGAAGTAAAACATTTTAGATTTTCATCTTAATTGAAAATATGCAGGATGTGGTGAGACATTCCAACGCTTCTATGGGACTGTATACATCATGATATAAGCATACTTTCTTTGTACGCCTGCTAACTAGCAACGTCACATACTTAGACATAAAACGTTACAAGTGTACTAAAAACACAATACAAACATTAAAAAATTACAACAAAACTACAAATCATTTTTATCATTTAGTCCATGGACCCTGCACATTAGTATTGATAATCCACCTCGCTTCTTGGAGAAGCTATTTATGCCGACTTCCTCTGTGAAAGATCCACTCACACAGCTGCCATTCCAGGTAGTCACAGGAAGCCTTGCCGGATAACCGTCAGGTTTATTATCGTCATAAACCATACGAACACAAATGAAACATCAGCAGCTTGTACAGTAAATGGAAAACAAATGGAGTTTCCATCCAATCGAATAGGATTAGCTCTACTGCTCGGAGCTGCACACTGTGCTCAGCACACTTCAGACTTACACCACAGAAAAAAAAAAAAAACAGAGGTGAATGTTTAACTCCTCTGACCACACCCTGAGGAGGAGCGATGTGGTGACTCAGCCTGAGCTCACATCACGGAGTTCAATAACCAGGCTGACACATATCTCCCAACACTTACGGTACCAGTAATCATATTACACCTCCTTTTCAGGCAAGTCAACCACTTTATAGACCTATGAATCTCAAATCCATCGATCACCTGACTACACCTTTCCTATGTGCTGAAAGGAATCTGTCAGGTTGAAAATCAATATGTAACTGATATCATTTTCTAATACCTCTGGTGAAGCTCTTTCTATTCATATATTTCTTTTGTTTATACTCCCCCCCCCCCCCCATCCCCTGTAAACTGCAAATCAAGACATTTATGTCATCTGTCAATCACAGTGAGTGATCACTTAGTTCTCTGCTGCCCACTCCCCAGGGATGAATATTCATGCATCACTGCAAGGCACAGAAGCACGGTTCAGTAAACGTCACCCACATTGGGGTGATGGGGGGGGGGGGCGGCGGGGGATGTATCGTTCTGACTACTCTCCTTGTATGCAGCAAAGCAAATGTCCAAATAAACAAGCAGAATCTCGCAGAGACGGTATGGCTTCTGACAAGAGAAACAAATGGAGGTGATTGCCTAACCTAGATGAGCTATCTGATATCTGCCTGCCATCTCTCTCTCCCTTCCTCTCCTCATCAGAAGCACAGTGCAGGACAGCAAAATGAAAATGAAACGGAAAGTGAGGCAGAGCACAGGGGGGAGGGAGGGAAGAGCTGCTAGGGAAGGAGTGAATAATAAATGGACATTTATATACTGTGGACTAGTCACAAGTCTGGTCAATTATTCTACTGCTGAAGCTAGCTGCCTGCTGGGAGTGCAGCTGATTATAGCAAGAGAACTACAAAAGATACAGTAACATATTCTGAAAGTTCTACACAAGCCTTATTCAAGGGTACTATTAGTATCATACTGAAAAATTACCTGACAGAGTCCCTTTAATTTATTTTGGCGAGTCCGCACCAGGGGCATTTGATTGGACGTGTTCTCCAAAGTCCAATGGACAAAGTCATAATGGCAATTGGAAAACTGGTACTTGTTGAAGAGTGATAAACAGGGGTGTAAAAATGGCAGCAGCATGGGTCGCAGCTCTCATCGGGCCTGCCGATCCCAGCACCTGCTTAAAGAGAACATGTCACTTTTGAAAGCACCACTGTCTGCTGCCGCCTCCTCTTGTTCTGGGTCTGGCCTCCTCTTCTGCGCCTGCTCCATGTGAAGTCACGCAGGCGCACAGTGCTTGGGGTTATTGGGGTCCGGCGGCTGTAAGGCACATACTCGTGATGTGACCACGGAGCAGAAGAGGAGGGCAGACCCAGAACAAATGGAGGCAGTGGCAGACACATAGAGGTGGCAGAATACACAAGGAGGAGGTGGGGAGGTCTGTGCCAGTGGTGAGGACCTCTTAACCAGATCCGACCCACTGAACATTTTTATAACTGTAAAGTTTGCAAACTGTTTTTATCGGGGTACAGAAGGTGGTAGAGCCATAGTGATCTGCTTCCCTGAATGCAGCATACACACTGCATTCAGTAGTGCTTTCACTTTTGAAAGCACCAGAGGGTGACAGGTTCTCTTTAAGCTAGATCTGCATCCTTGGCAAGGATGCAGATCCAGCTGAAGTGCATTGCGGTGCAGAGAACCGTCGGGTACCTGCATTGCGATACACGCTGCTGGCACAGCAGCAGGGAACCAACGGCAGAGGTGCTGCGAAAGGGGGTGCCTTTGTACATATTCTAATGTCAGCTGCCGGGCTGGCCACTGTGTGCTGGTTACACAAGACACCGCGCAATGTGGAAGCAGAGGGAAGGTAAGTAGAAAGATTTTGTCTTTAAATATGTGTTAGAGACAGTGCGAGGACACATATACTAGGATGGAGACCATGTATGCCAAGATGGTAACATACTAGGATGGAGACCATATATACTAGGATGGGGACCATGTATACCAGGATGGGAACATACCAGGATGGGGACCATATATATCAGGAAGAGGACCATATATAACAGAATGGGGACTATGTATACCAAAATGGGGAACCTATATCTGACCAGCTAGTGTGTGCGTGTTTATATATACAGGTTGGGCCATCTATATAGATACAGCTAAATAAAATGAGAATGGTTGGTGATATCAACATCCTGTTTGTGCCACATTAGTGTATAAGAGGATGAAAACTTTTCCAGATGGGTGGTGACCATGGTGGCCATTTTGAAGTCGGCCATTTTGGATCCAACTTTTATTTTTTTTTTAATGGGAAGAGGGTCATGTGACACATCAAACTTATTAAGAATTTTATTAGAAAAACAATGGTATACTTGGTTTTAATGTAACTTTATTCTTTCATGAGTTATTTCAAGTTGATATCACCATTCATTCCCACGTTATTTAGGTGTATCCATATAAATGGCCCAATTGCCGATCTGATTGATTTTATATTTTGTTAGATTGGGCATTTCTGAGCGTGGCAATACCAAATATGTGTATTATATATATTTAATAGTTTTATTTTCAGTGGGGAAAAAGGGGGATGACTTGAACTTTTATGGGGATTTTTTTCATATTTTTAAAAACTTTTTTTTATTTTACACTGCCTAAGTGGCCTCAGCACTGCACATTCCGATTGCCTCTCCTGTGCACAGACGTGCTGCTGAACGTCTCTGAACAGGACAAATTATCACTTTCTGTGTATGCTGGCACTCAGTGCACATACACAGCAAGTGATTCCTGACAGCATCTGCGGTTATCACAGGACCCTCGGCTGTCAAGGTAACACAATGATGTCCCGTGATTGCGTCACGGGACCTTCAATGCCGTGGGGATTAGTGTGATCCTAGCCGTGAGCCAAAGGGCTACCAGCACCGATCAGATCACTGATCCCATCGGTGCTATTAGCTACACACGTCAGCTGATCAGAACAGCTGACGTGTGGGGGGATGATGCAAGCTCAGCGCGTGAGCTCGCATCAAAGAGAGGGATACGGCCAAGAGTGTACTATTACACCCTTGGTCATGAAGGGGTTAATGTGACTCTCAAGGTGAGAAAGGTTGGGGACCACTGGTCTACAAAATGACATCCCAATGATGTACTGAATATTTTAGAAATAATTTTTTTAAATTAGTTAAAAAAATGACTACCGTAATTACTTCTCTATTACACTGATACTAAGACACATTTTCCATTTCAGTTATATTTTAATTCTCATTACAAATAAAAAACAAAAAAAAGGCGCACCCAAGTGCTCAAAAAATGAAACGTTGCAAGATTTGAAATGTTCAATATTTGCATCATTGCAAAAACATAAATATGAGAAAAAAAACGGGAATAGACACTAAGAAGACAATATCATTTAAAAGAAGACTTCATTTTATTAAGGAATAAAGCTTTATACAATCAATAGGTAATAAAGTATGAATACAGTGTAATTTACACTCATCAATAGCATCTAGTCAACAAATTGATGCAGAGAGCAGAATCCTATCTTCATCATGTATATTGCATTAGAATAGTTTCTAAATCAACAAAAATGCCAAATTTGCAAAACTAAACTTTAGTCTTGATTTTGGTCAACAATAATAAATAGCACTAGGATGGTGGCACTATGGATTCTACAAGGTCTCAACAAATTAAAACTCAGGTTGTTCCCGAAAAGCTATGGTCTGTGAAGATTTGAGTAGGGAACAGCAAAAAAAGCAATTCCCTAATAGAACTAAATTGGAATATTGGCTTTTAGGAGCTAGATCTATTATCACAGTGTTATGGTTGTGTAGCAACTCACATGAAGAATAGGCAACTGACCCTGCCATCTCCTGTACACAGTAGAGATCCCAACCCCACTAGTGGTTCCTGTATGAGCTGGGATAGCCCTGACCACAGACTAAACAATGTCAACGGAGGAGTGTAGGACCAGAAGGCAGAGCAGAGTGCAATATACCTACAGAAGGAGATCCCAGAGTGAGAAAGGGTATGTGCAGACGGTCTGGAGACACTGCGACCTGGACGCAGTGTCTTCGGACCTGTTGGAAGCCACAGGTGAACGCAGGGTAAGCGCAGCCATCCTGTGCCCATGATCTGTATTCGGGCTGGGCAGCTTTTCCCTGCATTCAACTGCGGAATAAATAACATGCTGCAGAGATGAGGAAGGGTGGCACCACGCACTTCAAACAACGCTGCAGTGGGGTGAAGCACAGTGGGCATCAGATTTCTGGACATCCCATGCACACTGGTAATACGCTGCGTCCAAAACACTGCTATTTCTGATTTCTGTCTACGCAGCCTGAAACAAAAAATATACAAGAAAATGTATGAACTTATAAAGAAGTCAGGTTCAGAGTAAGGCCTCATTCACACAGAACGTTTGTGCGCTCTCTCTGTTAATCTGTTTTTGGTGCAGTTTCTGCTCCAAAAACAGATCCTCTTTTCTTTGCAAAAAAGCACCACAAACGCATCATCCATTTGTGTTGCTTTTTTATTCCATTTTCAAGGGACACAGACAAACAGAAACACTGACAGACACACACACACACACTTTATTACGCTCCCCGTCAATCCCACGGTGAGCCCTGGTGATGTGCTGCTTCAGGGCATCATGTTCACAGGACCTGCCCATGTGACTCGGGCTGAGTCACATGGGCAGGTCCTGCTGGTACTGCCCCTGCAGGTCCTGCCGATGCCCAGAAGGAGGATATCTCCAGGGCTCACCGTGGGATTGCTGGGGAGGGCAAGTAATTGGAGCGTTTGTGGTGTGGAAAGTGCAGCAGAAAAAAAACTACTGCAATAATAGGCATGATCATTTTCTGGATGCAGTTTCTGCACCACTAATGCAGCAGTCAAAAATACAGATGTCTGCACAGCAAATTGAAAATCCCATTCACTTTGCTGGCAGACGCAGTGGCTGATCTGTTTTTGGTGCAATTCTTAAAAAAATGCAGCATCAAAAATGTCCAGTGTGAACATAGCCTAAAGAACAAAAACAGCAGAGAGCTGGGCTTCTCCTGACTAACATAAACAGCAGTATGACTGGACATCCAAATGAGAATATCACCAGCAGAAAATTCCAGCAAGGGGAAAGTATATAAAGCAACAACTGAACTGTTATTGGGCAGACAAATAGGTGAAGGAATACACCTGTTACCGTAATGGAACTAAAGCAAATATAAGAGAAACTAAATACATGGCGAAAATGTATATCTGCTGTGGATTGGCAGATAGAGAAGCTGACTGTAGTGCAAAGATTCAAGGGCTCAAATCCAAATGCAAGACAGTACCCCCCCCTTTTTGAGGGGCCACTGAACCCACAGAGATCCCCAACCACTGATGCCACTGACAGAACGCTCTCACTAGGTGATCCGCATGCAAAGCTTTCACATCAACCCAGGAATTATCCACCAGACCAAAACCCTTTCATTAAATGGAGATACTGAAGACAAGTCTGGAACCCAACACTTGTTCCACCTCATACTCCTTGTCCTCTTTCAAGTCAACCTCTATGATGTCCTGAGGACCCAGCATCCCCTCAAACTTTTTAAGAAGAAAGGAATTTAAGGAATTATTAATCCTTCATGCAAGTGGGAGTTGAAGCTTGACCGTTACAGGATTAATGATTTTAATTACCCTATGCGGACCAACAAATTTAGGAGCAAATTTCCTTGATGGACCATTTAGACAAAGATTTTTTGAGGATAGCAGCACACATTCTCCTACCTTAAGACAGGAGCCCTCCTACATTTACGGTTTGCAGTTTTCTTAGTCTGATCTCACGTTTTCAAAAAGATGCTTTCCAAGTTCTCTCCAGAACCTTAATTAAACGAGAAAAATGTCTTTCCTCCCTGGGACCATCGACTGTGAACCCGAAAAATTTAAATGAAAACCACCACAAAAAAAAGCCACATACCAGTATCAGTAGAGGGGCAAAACATCTTCATATTGTTCCAATTCTTGACCTCATTTTCTCCATCTGACCATTATAGGAATAATAACCGAGGAGAACAAAGTTTAATTCCTAACAGCTACACCAACAGCTAGCCCTCTATCAGAAATACCGTCTTTAGGAACACCATGAAACTTAACGACGTGAGAGATAAACAGTGTAGCAAAACTCCTAGCCGTAGGGAATTCTGGAAGAGGAACCAAGTGAACCATCTTGTTGAAACAGTCCACCACCCCTACCCATACAGTATTGCCACCAGAATTAATCACATCCGTAACGAAATGTATGGACAAATAAGTCCAAAGCTGAGATGAACTTTATTAGGCAAAAGAAACCTTGCCGGGCATGTCGGGGGCTTTAGACCTGGCTAAAATTCTGCACTTACAGACATACTTAACATCTTTTCAAGCACTCTACCACCAAAAGGACCTGGAAACAGCTCTCCAGCTGTCAGGAGCAATCAGGATACCCGGCCACTACAGAGTCATGCACTTTGTCTAAAGGTTCAGAGGAAGCGAGGACAGCACAAACAGTTTGCTAGATGGGCGCTGTCCAAGATCAATCCCCAGTCACCCACCACCACCCTACACTACAAGAATTTTAACTGTATTTTCATCCCTCAACTCCAGAACAAAACTACGTGATAAAGCATCAGCCTTAACTTTCTAACTACCAGGGAGAGATGACAGAGAGAGAAAATCGGGCAAACAAAAAAAAGGCCCACCAGGCCTGTGTTGTATTTAAAGGGAACCAACCACCAGGATTTAACCACCTGTGAATCAGTGCAACAGGTGATTGACGTGTGCAGCATGACATCACTACTTGTTGTTATATTTTATACTCCTCCCCTGTGGACTTGTCTTTCTGCTTTAAGTCGAACCCTGTCCCCCAAGATGAGTCTGGATGAGAGGGAGGTGAGGGAGTTCAGCTTACAGCAGAAAGACAAGCCCACAGGGAAGGAATTAAAAAAAGAACAAATAGTGATGTCATGCTTCACACGTCAATCACCTGCTGCCCTGATTTACGGGTGTTTGGTTCCCTTTAAGCATTTAGCAGTGTCCACATACAATACATTTTTGTGATCAGTAAAGACAGTTAGTCTATGCCTAGCCACTTCCAACCAATACCTTTAACTTCAAACCTTTAGAATCAATGTCCATGCATCTTAATGATTTTTTATTTTTCTCTTTACTCTTAAAAATGAATTATTGTATCCGAAATACTAAATCATTACAACCACATTCAACCACAGTATATACAAAAACGAGCAGGTTTTCCATGTTCAATTCCCTCCTTGGACTTTCCTTAGGCCTCAATTTGCATCGGTTATGCAATAGGATGAGAGGTAGAAGTCACTGAAACACCCTCAAATATGTTCTTATCCCTAAGACGTCTGTCCAAACACTATGGCCATGACATATCTTCTTCAAAGGACAACAGAGAGGGACTACAAACCATCAAATCTTGTATTTGACTTCAAAGACCCTGGCAGAATAGAATGTGAATAGCTGGGTCATTCCAGGAGGTTTACACTGCCCAGCATCTGAACTGAGAGCCGTAGTCCTTTACTTTACGATTTCCCTCAACCAACAGATCATTGATTCAGCAACAGCAACGTTATCAGGATCACCATAAATGATCCCCGAACAGAAAAAAAAGGCATCCCTGAGGAAAAGACTGAAGGATCCTCAGGCAGAAAAAATGGCCAAGCCTGAGGATCTCCACAAAGCAATAACAGAATAATACCCACTCGTTGACTCTCCTAAGGATGAGGCAGGACGGACACGACGATACAACTTTCACGTAGAAAGAAAGATGGCAAACTTACTCCGGTCCCAGTTGAAACAGTCAGGTCAAATTTACTTAGGCTCAGAAGATGGTTTTGGGTGAAGTAAAAGCTCTGTAGTGGCAGATTACACATGCTGTTGCTGCCGCTTAAGGTCTGCCATTTCCATTGACTAGCACCATGATTGTGTGGCCAGGGCTTCCATGATGGCTTCTCAGCACACAAAAATGAAGTGGGCTGGTGATATTATGGTCATATAGCAGCTCACACGGGAAATAGGTTGTGGACTTCAGGCTCGCGCACGCGTAATGCAGTCAGACACTCTGCCCACAGTAGGGCAGAGCCCAGGGCGCCTGCGCAAAGAGAGAGGAATCTGCACAGGTGCTGAGATTGAGAATGGGGCGAGAGAAGAGAAGGCGCCCAGAAGAATGACGAGGTGGTGGAAGACCAGAGAGGCGGTGAGGACCGGACGCAATGAAGACCTATAATGACCCGTATGTTTTACCTTAATGACCAGACCAAATTTTACAATTCTGACCAGTGTCACTTTATGATGTTGTAACTCTGGAACGCTTCAACGGATCCCAGTGATTCCAAGAAAGTTTTTTTCATGAGATATTGGACTTCATGATAGTGGTAGATTTAGTTGATATTTTTTGTGTTAAATTTTTTGTGTGTATTTGTGAAAAAAACTGAATTTTGTGGAAAAGCTTTAAAATTTTGCGATCTTCAACTTTTGAATGTATATACCGTATTTTTCGCTTTAAGACACCACTTTGTTCCCAAACCATACCGTAATGAGGACATGTATGCCATGATGAGGGACACATACTGTATGCCAGGTTGAGGACACTTATATACCAGAATGTGGGGGGGCATATATACCAGGATACAGATGGAGGGTTTATGTACCGGATGAGGACATATATACGATTTAAGACAGACACTAGGCATTATAAGACGGGCCCCAATAACATTAACCCCTTCCCGACCTATGACGTGTACAACGTCATGGGCGGGTAAGGGTGTTTGATGTGAGTTTCCGGCGCGGCGCTCACATCAAACAGCGACATCTTAGCTGATGTTGATCAGCTGAATGTCGGCTAACAGCTTCAATTTAACCCTTGGATCCCACTGTCATCACTGCAGCGGGATCCAAGGGCCATTGGGGAACGCGCTGTTCCCCGCCTCACCGGTATTATCCTGCAATAGTATCGCAGGATCTCCGGCGCTGCGACGGACAGCCCAGGTCCTGGCTAGACCCCAGATGTTGTCAGAGAGCAGTTCCATGTTGTGTTGGCAAGGCGCTGCCACACCAACAGGTCCGCATTCCGGGAGATACAGATGAGCTGCAGCTTCTGTATCTCCCATGAAGCGATCGGACCTGCAGCAAGGTGCCTCTTAAAGAGGCAGTGAAAATAAGAATCAATGAAAAAATAAGTTTTTAAAAACCTGTAAAAAAAAAAAAAAAAAATATAAAGTTCAAATCTTTCCTTTCCCCCCCATTCACAATAAAGTATAAAATAAAAAAACAAAACAAACAGTTTGGTACGCCCATTCAGAATCCGCCGATCTATCATCCTATTAAATCTGTTAATGAGAGCTGTGAACCATACAAAATGGTCCAAACGGCCCAAATTCCGTTTTTTGGCCGCCGAAATTGCGTAAAAGCAATAACGTGCTCAACAAACTGCAACATTCACCCAAAAAAATGTATTTAGAAACTTAGCTTCAAGACACAAAAGATAAGCCTCACACATCCCCAGATCCGAAATGGGACTCTTACTTCCGAACTGGGCGCAAAAGTCAGTTTTGTTTTTTCAAACTTATAATTTTTTTTCACCACCTAGATACCATAAAGGTATACAGTCTGGTGTCTACAACTCGTTCGATCCGAGCATCACCCAGTATGTCGTTTTACCAATGAACATGGCGACTGAAATACCCAAAAAACAAACGTGTCATTGGCACTTTTTGCAATTTTCCCTGTACACTATATGGCAAAATAAATGATTCATATGAATCAACTCGTCCCGAAAAAAAGCTTCTATGTCTATATGACAAAATAAAAAGTTATGGCTTTGGAACGGGAGCAAAAAACGAAAATGAAAACAAAAATCTCCGGTCATGAGGGTAAAATTTTTTTTCTCTATTTTCTCTCCACCAAATTGGGTGTGCGTCTTAATAATGAACAATACGGCACTTTAAAACCAGAGAGCTATGTCCACAAAACAGTAAAATACTATTTCCCCTTCTACTTTACATCACACAATTTTGAAACAAATTTTAAAGGTTACAGCAATTCTCATTTTACATCAAAATTACAAAACCTTTTTTAGTGACCACATCACATTTGAATCACTTTACGGGGCCTAGTGACAACTACCCAAATGACACAGTTCCAAAAACTGCTCCCCACAGACTGCGCAACCACATTCAAGAGTTATTAACCCCCTCAATGATTCACTTTACAAGGGATGCATGACAAATTGAACCATAAATTTATTATATTTCTTCTAAGCGCACTGTACTCCACATGTGGTCAAACCTCTGTTTGAACAAACTTGAGGTTGAGAAAGGAGAGCGTATATGAAATAGTAACACAAATTGGCTGAAATAGATTGCGATCACATGCATTCAGGCCCCTAAAATCTAAAGCAGATCTCCCACAAGTAATCCCATTTTGAAACTAGAACCCTCAAGGATTTTATTACAGGGTTCACAGTGCATTTTGAACCACAGTTACTTCTATAAAATTTGAACAATATTCATATGAACATGTTCTTTTCTCAAACAAATTTCACTCCAGCCCACAACTTCAAACAGATAGAACACGGACTGCACGACAATGGGTTTTTTACATTATCTATGACATCTGTCTATCCAAGCTATCTAGCTTATAAAGTATGCAAAACAGCTATCTTTATTCCAAAACCCCACCATATTGTAATTTGTACCCTTTAGTGCCTTCATGTGGAAACTAAAAATTGTTATCTTGTATGTAGCCCCCCCAAAATTAATTAAAAAAAACCACTAGGAATGCCGATTGCTGACAGCAACCACAGCTGACAACTTTATGTAGGTGTAATCCAAAACAGAAGTCATAGTATCCCAAACAGAGTTATCTATTTTTCAATTAAAAAAAAACCAAACAAAACATTATATATTGATTGGAAAAAAAATGTAGGGTCCCCAAATTTGTTAAACCACCAAAGTAAGCCACAGCTGGGTGATATTCAAGGTGCAAGTTGGCCCCCACTAAAAATAGCAAGTGTAGCACCGACTGCCCTCTAGAAAGTGCGATCCAGCCTTCACCCGACCTCCGCTCCTGTGCAATACAATGAGGTAATGGTTTTGGTTAGCAGCTGGTAAATGTTCATGCATCAAGCAAATGTAATTCGATCGTCAATCAGATACCCAATGTTTATAACAAATCAGTTAGGAAACAAAAACAACAAAAAAAAAATATTATTGAAAAAACACTCGCCCAACATAACTCTCTTTCCTAGTTATTAAGAAAATCCCCCCAAAAAGGATCAAAGTAGTCCAGTGGGTGGTCCCTTGACGATTTTCAGTTGTACAGCATATAGGGGCAGGCACACTACCAGAAGACCGAACTCCAGTGATCTCAGAGAGGTCATTACAGCTCAGGATCCCTGGGTCATGCAGGGTTTAACTGTGATCCCATGATAATGTCCCATGGTCAACATTTCATTATTGATTTTGGAAAAAAAAAAATGTAAAAAAATTTCCCCATCCATTACAATGTAAAAAACAAAAAAAAACACCCAGCACAGACTGTACACTGAGCCATCGGTGTGTGGTTCATGATTTTCATGGACCCATAGACACGTGTCAGTGATTTGATCTGTGACTCAAATCAAAAAACAGACAAGTCTCTGATATTGTACAACTCCAGATTATAATGGGTGTGTGTACTGTCCCTGCCCTTCCACATGATGAGGCACTACAGGCTACAGGTCTAGGATCTATGGATTGCTTACAAATCAATAAAATCATATCTGCTCCTCAGCTCTCATCCCTCCCTTCAGGCACAGAGAAATTCAACCTCATGCTACTGGTGAGAGCAAGAGGTAGTTTGGGGCATAGACTCTGGGGCTTCATGATCATCTTATTTCCTGCCCACTCATACTTCGTGTGAACAATGGCATGGCCTCCGGCCCCATGGTCACACAACAATCCTGACCCTGATATACCATCCTATGTAATGTAAGTACAGGGGTGTTCTCCCTTCAAATAGCAATCATGTCACCAAGCAGATATAAATACAGGCTGTGATTCTCTGCTGCACAATGATATGATTGTGTATAATGTGTACTGCCCTGTATCACACTAGAGCAGAGGCATAGCACTGCATTGATTGATTCAGCACTGCCATGGTCTCCCCTCCCCATTTTCAACTTGGTAGCTTCCGACCCTGAAACTTTAGACTATGCATGACTGAATCTCTCTGTACCTTGAGGGAAGGGTGAGAGCTGAGGAGCAGATATGATTTCATTATTGATCTATAGATCCTAGAACTGTAGTGCCCTAGCTCTGCTTCATCATGTAGGAGGGCAGGGACAGACAAAAAAAATGTTATTTCCCCGAGTTCCCCTTTAAGCCCCAAAATATCAATGGCAATTAGGGAGTTAAAATATTATTTGCAATGACTTGAGATGTAACGTAAAACATGTAAAATGACATCCAACTGTACTAAAAGTGGATATTCCACAAAAATAGTGCAATACAGAAGCGTGCAATCATTAACTAACCCCAATCACTCACAGCAGAAAACATGAGAATCCTCCGGACTTCCTTCCAGCATTGTAAAGTCACATGCTGATGCTCGGAAACTCAGTTTAGTGATTAGAAAGAACAGTCAAAAATCACATGGTGTCACATGAGAAGATGAAGGCGTCCCTAGGACTGGCTTGTAGGAATGCCTCAGTTTTGCAGATGTGGATTATTAGTAATAGTCGTACACCTGGAGGGCCGATGCCCCCATACACTGATCACTATGGGTGAGCCAGGCGTGGAGACATCACATCTATGTCAACTGCATATTCTCAATTCACCCCAGGAAATAAAGAAGAAAAAAATCAATGAAACACCAAACTATAAAACAAGATATCATCATTCCAAAAACAAATCACTCATAATCAGTATAATCAGTAATTATAATCACTTGCAATTACTGAATCCGGAAGAACGCTCATTTTCAAAACCGCATTGAAAATTCAAAAACATCAGGTGAAAAACTTGTCAGCCATCACTCGCTTCCCTCATCCGGCAGGTAAAGAATCACAAAAAATGAGGCAATCAGCGAAGCCGAGGGGAGACGAGGATCACATGTGAAGCCTCCAAACATTGATGACAAAACCAGAGGCAGATACCTGGCAATAGAGCAATCAACCCTGCGACTGATGACTGCTATAGATGAGCAGAGGATCACTGATAACACCAGCACACATCACTGCAGGACAATGACTTGTTTTCACTTATATATCATTTTTACTGCTTTTACCAAATCCTTTGAGAGCATATTCCATAATGTCGAGGTTAGAGTAATCCTTGCGCACTTTGTAACAAGCTTAGGAGATACCTAGAAACGTCTTAAGTCAGGAAAAAAAGTATGTAAACGAGCTCTCTCCAATGAAGAATCAGGGGATATGGCTGGCTGGGTGAGACGCTTAGTGGACACAGATTGACAGATGGTGTAAGGAGACTTGTAAGCCAGGCAATGCTTCCAGAGACATGGTCTCCTCATGGATCAAGAGAGCTGTCTTCTGTAGTACCCTTTAAGGCCTCTTTCACATGTACATGCAAAAACACACGTGAGAGGGGCTGTTTTTTGGGGCTCGTGTGTCCCGCTACGTGGGTCATGGGTGCGCTATCGTGTGACATCCAGATAGCACACAGACAGCATAACATTGTATACTTAGGCTGGCTTCACACCACAGTGTGATCCGGGGCTGTCCGGGATACCTGGACAGCCCCGGACCGGATCAGCACACAGAACCGGAGGGCCAAATGTGCCCTCCGGTCCTGTGTGCAGCCGGACGCAGCTGCAGCTGCTAATGATTCAGGACCGCGGCTGTCAGGGAGCTAGCCGCGGTCCTGAAAGAACAGTGGCGTGCAGTCCCCAGTGTCCGGTTCCCGGATCCTCCCGGTCCGGGGCAATCCGTAGGCTCCCATGTCAGGGAGGCCAGATTGCCCCGAATCCGGAGAATTCGGGAGAATCTGGGCGAATCCGGGATCCGGCAGATTGGGGAGATTTTTCTCCCCGGACACAAAAATGTTGCAAGCAACAACACTGAACCTCATCTGGCATCTTGCTGCCCATTTGGCGAGGTTCTTCATGTCCCACTGTAGGGTGAGCAATCACCTGCTTATATACACTCCTCAACACTGAATTTGCAACACTAAGAAGTCATGGAGTTATGGGAATCACAGGCTGGATAGAGATGTCAATGATATGGCAAATGATGCAAACATGGAAACAACATCTCAATTTAATCAGTGTTTAATATGTGCACCGTTCACAAAAATACATGTACTTACACGGCTTGTTCATCTTTCAACACAACACCAATGTCCATGATGCACAATGCTCAGGCTACCCTGTCCTCCTGACTTTTCTCCCATCGCACACATCTGGAAGGCCATTGATCAGAAATTACAAAGGAAGCTGCCAGCAGCGGATCTTGATGATCTACCCAAGTGGATTCAGTAGCAGAACATTCCCTAGACAACCATTATAACCTCACCCATAGCAGCCAAGACGTGGAAGTGCGAGGATTTCTGTGTGTGGTGCACATATTTGATACTTGCTAAAATGTGATGTTTTCAGTTTTTTAAAATGTTTCCATTATTTGCAGATCAGTAACATGTCTATCCAACCTGTGACTTTCATGTGTTTTTCTTCTTTGTGTTGCAATTTCATTGTTAAGGAGTGTGTGTACATACACACTATATATACAGAGGAGAAAAGAGTCTGGAAGATGTAGAAGCAAAATATTAAAAGCCTATGATAGAACAGGCCATTGATGTTGGAAGCCCCATCAATTGGGATCACAAAGCCTTTTCATTTGTTACACAGGGACAACCCCATACCTATATAGACTCAATATTGTCACTGAAGTGGTGATAGGACCACCCCAAAAAATATATACATTTTATAATAATTACTATGACTAATGTGGTGAAAGATAACCCTGACCAAATCACAAACTTAAGGCCCCCATACAAATCAGCGTAACGTCAACTGAACCCTCTAATATCAGCAGGTTTAACTGACAGTCTAATGTCTATGGGGGTATCCCGACAGATGTCGGTAGAGACAAGGATCCAGCATGTCCAATTCAGACTACCAATCCACTTTCTCTCAGCAAGGAGTCAGGTAACATCTCTCTTTAAAGGCCCCGTTACACGGCATGACATCGTTAACGACATCGCTGATACGTCACAGGTTTGAGGCGTTCCACGACGTTGTTACGACCTCGTGGCGTGTGACTCTGGCAAGTTGGAACAATAAATCATTGGATAGCTGATCGCAGGTTTGAGAACATTTCTCAAACCACACGATCAACGATCAGCCAACCTGGTATATCTTTGTGTGTGACACCACGATAACGATGTCGTTTACGACTTCGCCCATTCACAGCAATGAGCAGGAATCGTTCAAGGGGTTTGCGAACAATCCCTGCTCACTACATCGTTGGCGAGTCGTCCACAATATCTAGACGTGTGACATCTCATCAATGTCCAAACGATGTCTGCAACGACCGCGCGCCCACAAGATCGTTGCCAACATCGTTCCAACGTTGTGCCGTGTAACAGTACCTTTAGAGAACACAGGAGTAGAGATGAGCGGACCAAACTTTAAAGTTTGGTGTTCCTGCCAGTTTGGAGTTGTGTGCTTTACATATACAAATCACTAGAGTGAGCATCGCAGTGCTACTGGCCGAGCCGCATCTGCCTGCGTAATACAACGCTTACAGCAAGCCCATTCATTCCCTATGGGACTTGTGGTCAGGGGCGGCAAGGTGCAGAAGATCCATAACTTGTGGCATAGGGAAAAAAATGCTACATGCAGCATTTTTTTTGCACGGCCGCAAGTCCTCTATCTGCCGGATCTGACAAAACCGCACTTGCTGCACCTGACCACAAGTCCCTAGGGAATGAATGGGGCTTGCTGTAAGTGTTCCATTAGCGGCAAGACCTGATGGATCTGCCATGAATTACAAATACCGCTGATGTGAAAGGTCCCTTATTCAGACTCTTTTCTCAGAAAACTATATATCAATCCTCTTAGCTCCCCCTGCTCTATAACATGGTGTTGGCAGATTAGACTGTATTTTCATGGTGACAGGTTCTCTTTAATGATGAGAGTGTGAGGGCAGGACAAGAGTACACAGGGTTTGTATACCATGGAAATATATGATTCTGCATTAGACATATAGTACACAATATATAATTAATGTGACTCTCCACCATGTGCCAAAGGGCCACGTTACACACACAGATATCTGTGCAGATATTGATCACAGATCTCTGGTTGCAGTGAAATCATGAACACATTGGTCTATTTGTATATGGCCACAAAATGGATCAATTAGTCCATGATTTCACTGCAACCAGAGATCTGTGAACAATATTTGCACAGATATCTGTGTGTGTGACGTGGCCCTAATGTATTGTCCCCGAACCCAAGCTCTCTCCTCCACTGCCTCGTCCATAACAGTGAGTGCTCATACCATCTCTTTGGCTACTGTGGAGGCTAAATACTGTATATACAGCACCACAGTCATCTCCGCTGCTCCATCCCACACCAATTAAATAGCAGGGAGGCGAGGTTCAGACTAGTCACCACATCATTACCCATACCTCCTCAGCGGCCATCTTGGACATATACCGCCATGTCACTTGCTTTACGGTTGTGCACAGTGTATTTGGGAACACTAAAGGTACCGTTACACGTGGCAATATCTGTACCATGATCTGTGACATGGCAGGAGGGATGACTAACCCTCTGAAAACCATTTATAAAGCACAGCCGGCAGGAAACTGTGGTGACAAACGCTAAAGAAGAAGAGACGGATAAAGAGGAAGTCAGCAGCTGCGGTCACATGTCTACAGGAGAGGGGCTGGGTACCTATATCCAGTATGTCTTACATGAGGAATAAGCAATAATGAAGGAATCCATGAGTCGGTCGCCAGTGTTCAGAGATTCACAAGGATCGGATATGCTGCAGAAAGTCTTCTCAAGAAATCAAAGTCTGCAAGGAAATCTGCAGTGATGAATGTGCAGATCTGGATAGAATGTCGCCTCACTGACCCCGTATTGATGCTCGTCTGGTCCCACCAGCCTCTGTGTCAATGACAGAATATGGGGTGGCCGAGAACAGACAATCCTCACAACGGGATCGGCAGCAGATCAGTACGACCACGACACGGCTTTTCTTATTTGAAACCAACACTTGTCATTTACCTGGACAACACTAAGAATAAATGGCAGAAATCTTCATCTCTATAGCATTCAATAGAAAAAAAAACTACAACAAACCTGTGACCAAGCTGTATGGGAAATCACATTCTGCATTACACATCCTCACTGCTGCTGACCTTATTAGGCCACATCCACACGTTCAGTATTTGATGAGTTTTTTACCTCAGGATTTGTAGAGAAAACCAGGAGTGGAGCAATCAGAGGAAAAGTCTAATAATTATCCACTCCTGATTTTGGCTACAAATCCTGAGGTAAAAAACTCAAATACTCAGCGTGTGCACGTGGCCTTAGGGCTATGTTCACACAGAGTTCCTCGATGCAGATTCTGAACTAAAACCCATATTGAAAAAATTTTAAATCTGCTTGCAATAAGCTGAGCTTTCATTATATCTACAGAGCACGTCACCCCGTATCAACGCTTACACAAAAAACAGGTAGTCTATCAGCCATGTGAATGACTCACAAATGGACTCCATGTGGATTTTAATATTGTTTAAATAAAGCTGGATGTGCTTATGATGACAAGCCCTTCACCGGCTCAACATTACCCACAGGCTCCAGTTCAAAACCCTAACCATGAGATACAAAGCCATCCACAACCGGTCCCCTCCATACATCTGTGACATGGTCTCCCGGTACTTACGTACACCTGCGATCCCCTCAAGATCTCCTTCTCTACTCCGCTCTTATCTCCTCCTCCTATAATTGCATACTCACGTGATTTCTCCCGTGCTTACCCCAAAATCTGGAACTCTCCACCTCAAAATATCAGACTCTCGCCCACTGTGGAAACCTTCAATAAGAACCTGAAGACCCTCCTCTTCTGACAAGCCTAGCAACATGATCAATATCACCTAACATCACAGCCATGCCAAAGACAAGTAGCCCCAGCCACCACAATAGGGGGAGTTGATTGTTTCACCAAATATAGCGGGTAATTTTCAAGGTGATAATTTTGAGCGGCCCCGAAGGATGGTAGAAATTTCCAAATGGCCCCCCGGCACAGAAAGGTTCACCACCCCTGCTGTAGGATTACAAACGCTATGCAGGACCATCTGTACTGAGGCTGATTCCTGTAGGATATCCCACGCTATGTAGGACCATCTGTACTGAGGCTGATTCCTGTAGGATTACAAACGCTATGCAGGACCATCTGTACTGAGGCTGATTCCTGTAGGATATCCACACTATGTAGGACCATCTGTATTGAGGTGATTCCTGTAGGATATCCCACGCTATGTAGGACCATCTGTATAGAGGCTGATTCCTGTAGGATATCCCACGCTATGTAGGACCATCTGTACAGATGCCGATTCATGTAGGATAACAAACGCTATGTAGGACCGTCTGTACAGGGCTGATTCCTGTAGGATTTCCCACGCTATGTAGGACCGTCTGTACAGAGGCCGATTCCTGCAGGATATCCCACGCTATGTAGGACCATCTGTACAAGGGCTGATTCTGTAGGATATCCAACGCTATGTAGGACCGTCTGTACAGAGCCTGATTCCTGTAGGATACCACGCTATATAGGACCGTCTGTACAGGGGCTGATTCCTGTAGGATGTCCCACGCTACGTAGGACCATCTGTACAGGGGCAGATTCATGTAGGATATCCCACACTATGTAGGACCATCTGTACAGGGGCAAATTCATCTAGGATATCCCACACTATGTAGGACCATCAGTACAGAGGCTGATTCCTGTAGGATATCCCACACTATGTAGGACCATCTGTACAGGGGCGGATTCCATTAGGATATCCCACGCTGTATAGGACCATCTGTACAGGCACTGATTCCTGTAGGATGTCCCACGCTATGTAGGACCATGTGTACAAGGGCTGATTCATGTAGAATATCAAACGCTATGTATGACCATCTGTACAGGGGCTGATTCCTGTAGGATATCCCACGCTATGTAGGACCATCTGTATAGAGGCTGATTCCTGTAGGATATCCCACGCTATGTAGGACCATCTGTATAGAGGCTGATTCCTGTAGGATATCCCACGCTATGTAGGACCGTCTGTACAGGGGCTGATTCCTGTAGGATGTCCCACGCTATGTAGGACCATCTGTACAAGGGCTGATTCATGTAGAATATCAAACGCTATGTATGACCATCTGTACAGGGGCTGATTCCTGTAGGATATCCCACGCTATGTAGGACCATCTGTATAGAGGCTGATTCCTGTAGGATATCCCACGCTATGTAGAACCATCTGTACAGATGCCGATTCATGTAGGATAACAAACGCTATGTAGGACCGTCTGTACAGGGGCTGATTCCTGTAGGATATCCCACGCTATGTAGGACCGTCTGTACAGAGGCTGATTCCTGTAGGATATCCAACGCTATATAGGACCGTCTGTACAGAGGCTGATTCCTGTAGGATATCCCACGCTATGTAGGACCGTCTGTACAGAGGCTGATTCCTGTAGGATATCCAACTCTATGTAGGACAGTCTGTACAGGGGCTGATTCCTGTAGGATGTCCCAAGCTATGTAGGGCCATCTGTATAGAGGCTGATTCCTGTAGGATAACCCCATGCTATGTAGGACCATATGTACAGGGGCTGATGGGGAGGCACAGCTATCCTCTATGCCCATGTCCATTTTCTGGATGATATTTTTCATTCATTGGCACAATCATGGGGCACTGACCTGGAGGATTTAGCACAGGATGCCCCATCACTCACTCTCCATCAGAGATCACAGCTGTGACACATGTGGGCAGAGATATAAAGCTCCAGTCCTGACAGCAGCCTCCACCATAGACTGTCACCTCTGTACCCACTGCCTGCCGTCACCCCCTGTACATGGCAGGACACACTGTAGTGGTCACCTGATGACACTGTCCCAGGACCCTCCATCTGCAGCACACCTGTGTCCACAGCCCCCCTCTATCCTGCACGGATCGTTCATCATCATCTCACCGCTGTACTGTACAAAGCAACAACATAAAGTGCCATTATAAAGAGGAAAAGCATAGTACCTAACTGGAAGCAGCCATGACAGGGAGACACTAGGAAGAGCAGCAAAACTACAAATCCCAGCAGCCCTTGCGACTGAGCGGCTACAGTGGCCGGAGAGGGTCAAGCGGTACAACATCATGTGCCGAGATATACCGGAAGTCAGAGCCGGGCTGTGTGATGAGCTCAATACTGATAGTCTCACACTGTCACACACACACGTGTATAACATGCTGTATACAGTATACACACAGTGTGCACATCTCTATATTGTATATACACACAATATGTGCACATCTCTATATAGTATATACACACAATATGTGCACATCTCTATATAGTATATACACACAATATGTGCACATCTCTATATAGTATATACACACAATATGTGCACATCTCTATATAGTATATACACACAATATGTGCACATCTCTATATAGTATATACACACAATATGTGCACATCTCTATATAGTATATACACACAATATGTGCACATCTCTATATAGTATATACACACAATATGTGCACATCTCTATATCGTACATACACTTGTATGCTGATCTCTATATAGTATATACACTGTCACATACACGTGTATAACATGATGTATACAGTATACACAGTGTGCACAACTCTATATAGTATATACACTGTATGTGCTGATCTCTATATAGAATACACACTGTATGTGCACCTGATCTCCATATAGTATACACACTGTCACATACACGTGTATAACATGATGTATACAGTATACACAGTGTGCACAACTCTATATAGTATATACACTGTATGTGCTGATCTCTATATAGAATACATACTGTATGTGCACATGATCTCCATATAGTATACACACTGTCACATACACACGTGTATAACATGATGTATACAGTATACACAGTGTGCACAACTCTATATAGTATATACACTGTATGTGCTGATCTCTATATAGAATACACACTGTATGTGCACATGATCTCCATATAGTATACACACTGTCACATACACGTGTATAACATGATGTATACAGTATACACAGTGTGCACAACTCTATATAGTATATACACTGTATGTGCTGATCTCTATATAGAATACACACTGTATGTGCACATGATCTCCATATAGTATACACACTGTCACATACACGTGTATAACATGATGTATACAGTATACACAGTGTGCACAACTCTATATAGTATATACACTGTATGTGCTGATCTCTATATAGAATACACACTGTATGTGCACATGATCTCCATATAGTATACACACTGTCACATATACGTGTATAACATGATGTATACAGTATACACAGTGTGCTCAACTCTATATAGTATATACACTGTATGTGCTGAACTCTATATAGAATACATTCTGTATGTGCACATGATCTCCATATAGTATACACACTGTCACATACACGTGTATAACATGATGTATACAGTATACACAGTGTGCACAACTCTATATAGTATATACACTGTATGTGCTGATCTCTATATAGAATACACACTGTATGTGCACATGATCTCCATATAGCATACACACTGTCACATACACGTGTATAACATGATGTATACAGTATACACAGTGTGCACAACTCTATATAGTATATACACTGTATGTGCTGATCTCTATATAGAATACACACTGTATGTGCACATGATCTCCATATAGTATACACACTGTCACATACACGTGTATAACATGATGTATACAGTATACACAGTGTGCACAACTCTATATAGTATATACACTGTATGTGCTGATCTCTATATAGAATACACACTGTATGTGCACATGATCTCCATATAGTATACACACTGTCACATACACGTGTATAACATGATGTATACAGTATACACAGTGTGCACAACTCTATATAGTATATACACTGTATGTGCTGATCTCTATATAGAATACACACTGTATGTGCACATGATCTCCATATAGTATACACACTGTCACATACACGTTTATAACATGATGTATACAGTATACACAGTGTGCACAACTCTATATAGTATATACACTGTATGTGCTGATCTCTATATAGAATACACACTGTATGTGCACATGATCTCCATATAGTATACACATTGTCACATACACGTGTATAACATGATTTATACAGTATACACAGTGTGCACAACTCCATATAGTATATACACTGTATGTGCTGATCTCTATATAGAATACACACTGTATGTGCACATGATCTCCATATAGCATACACACTGTCACATACACGTGTATAACATGATGTATACAGTATACACAGTGTGCACAACTCTATATAGTATATACACTGTATGTGCTGATCTCTATATAGAATACACACTGTATGTGCACATGATCTCCATATAGTATACACACTGTCACATACACGTGTATAACATGATGTATACAGTATACACAGTGTGCGCAACTCTATATAGTATATACACTGTATGTGCTGATCTCTATATAGAATACACACTGTATGTGCACATGATCTCCATATAGTATACACACTGTCACATACACGTGTATAACATGATGTATACAGTATACACAGTGTGCACAACTCTATATAGTATATACACTGTATGTGCTGATCTCTATATAGAATACACACTGTATGTGCACATGATCTCCATATAGTATACACACTGTCACATACACGTGTATAACATGATGTATACAGTATACACAGTGTGCACAACTCTATATAGTATATACACTGTATGTGCTGATCTCTATATAGAATACACACTGTATGTGCACATGATCTCCATATAGTATACACACTGTCACATACACGTGTATAACATGATTTATACAGTATACACAGTGTGCACAACTCCATATAGTATATACACTGTATGTGCTGATCTCTATATAGAATACACACTGTATGTGCACATGATCTCCATATAGTATACACACTGTCACATACACGTGTATAACATGATGTATACAGTATACACAGTGTGCACAACTCTATATAGTATATACACTGTATGTGCTGATCTCTATATAGAATACACACTGTATGTGCACCTGATCTCCATATAGTATACACACTGTCACATACACGTGTATAACATGATGTATACAGTATACACAGTGTGCACAACTCTATATAGTATATACACTGTATGTGCTGATCTCTATATAGAATACACACTGTATGTGCACATGATCTCCATATAGTATACACATTGTCACATACACGTGTATAACATGATTTATACAGTATACACAGTGTGCACAACTCCATATAGTATATACACTGTATGTGCTGATCTCTATATAGAATACACACTGTATGTGCACATGATCTCCATATAGTATACACACTGTCACATACACGTGTATAACATGATTTGTACAGTATACACAGTGTGCACAACTCCATATAGTATATACACTGTATGTGCTGACCTCTATATAGAATACACACTGTATGTGCACATGATCTCCATATAGTATACACATTGTCACATACACGTGTATAACATGATGTATACAGTATACACAGTGTGCACAACTCTATATAGTATATACACACACTATGTGCAGATCTCTATATAGTATACATACTGTATGTGCACATGATCTCCATATGGTATATACTGTACATGTGGCGCCCCTGCTACCAGGTGTCCACAAGAGGGAATTGCAGCCAGGTAAGCAAGGTTGCAAAACACACCCACACCGCACAAACACTGATCCTACGTCTAGGACTCTAGTAGGTTGGGCAAGGGGCAGCGGGTGTTGCAAAGTGGGTGGAATGTACGCAGGACACTGACAAAGTGGGTGAAGTGACCTGAACAAAACCCAGGAACACACGGGTGGTGGTTAGAACAGAGAAGCAGAGTTAGAAGGAGGAACAGCAGAAGCAGAAGTAAAGAGAGAGACTTCCCAGATAGCTTTGGGCTCCCTGGAGATGCAGAATCCTGTGAGACATAGACCCCTGGAGAGAAAGCGTACTTCACAGCCTGGAAGCGACGGGAAGGGGATAGACTGAAAGAGACCCCACAGTTAAGGAAGGTGGGAGGACAAGGGCCCGGCAGCCAGATAGACCCGTGCTGCGCGGAGGAACCCTTAGCACATTGACTGAAAGAAGGAGCCTGGTGTGCCCAAAGACAGAAACCTTGGACACTGGAGGGCTAGGCCGACACCAGAGAACCGGTGGAGGGCAGAGACTTTATGTGCTGCAGCCTAACTTACCACTACGGCAGAGGAACACAGTTGTCACAATAGGACTGGTGACCCTGACTGTAAGGGAAAATTCTTCACCCGTGAGTCCGAGACAGCTAGACAGACCCATGGGTGAGGTACTACGTGAAAGTTGAGAGAAGGGCCTGAAAGGACTTTGAAGTGTAAAGTGTTAACTGGAAAGAACTGTGTAAACTGTAACTGGAAAGAACTGTGACCCGTTGTAGCTGCTACTTAAGGGTACCTTTACACGCCGCTACTGGATGGTGGCAACAACCGGGTACTTTACGTGCACGAGCACGCACAAACGGTTGCAAACGGTAATCGCACCACCTTTACACGCCGCAACAAGGTGCGCTACAGTAGGTTACATCTATCTCTAGATACACCGCCGGGTGTCTCAAGTTACCTTCTGCCGAGCACCTTACCTCATTTACACACCGCTACAACAAGCTAATATGGGCGGACCTGGTGCAGCAGGGACAACACATAGGCGTGCCACAATTGTGGATTACGAGAATTTCGTACGCTGATAGGACAAAGCAATAACATCATGATTGGGCAGGCAGCGCAGGAGGCTGATTAATACATGACGCTCGAGCAATTGTGTAGTGTGACTGGCCAGCTCCTTAAATATGCCGCCCTATGCAGCAACAACCAATCGTAACGCAGGAGCTTCCTCCAATGATCGCTGATGGGGCGGTAACCCGGAGGCTGTGTCACTCCCCAGGTACATACCAGCTACATAGCATGGTGTAGAAACAACCCTTCTGTTCCTTCTTTACACGCCGATACAGGTCGCTACAATCGCCTGGGTAGCCACCTGTTTCAGGGCAGTGCTCGGAAACAGGTGCCGCTACTGGCGGGTGGCTACAACCGTCTTCACACGCCGCTACCACAGGTTGAATTGGCGGTGCAAGATACATTTCTCTCATGTACCCGGTTGTTGCCACCATCCAGTAGCGGCGTGTAAAGGTACCATTAGACTGATAAAGTACTCTGCGAGCTCATCTGTGTGTGGAAATTGGATTACTTTCACTCCTGCTTATATATAATACTATCTCCCTGATAATTACATAGTTACCTACACGGTGGTGGTGTGGGTTAACATGGTTTCCTGCTTGCTAACACTCTAGCTTTGTATTACTATCCTTTTATAGGATCATGACAGGTTCAATTCCGACAGCAGTAATAATTTTTTTTTATTAATTTTTTCATTTTTGTCATTATTTGTATACACTTATCACTGTATATTGAGTTTCCATAGATATGTTGACATTATATCTTGTTTTTATTTGTTCTGATCCATATAGATGTGTATATTCTGTATATTGACACATTTGATGTTTACTATCACGTCATGCTGTCTCCTCCCTAAAGGTGACGTCACCATGATTCAGAAAACAAAGCAATTTGGTGCCTTTATCTGTATATATATAGCTGTATATTTCATTTGTATCTTGATTGTCCCTGAGGAAGGAGCCCGGTAGTAGCTCCGAAACGCGTCGAAATTAAAGCAACAACTTATCCCAGATATCCCGACTTCTGGTGGTCTTTAACAGCAGCACGGGTCAAGCGGCACTTAGTCTTATTTTGGTTTATATACATAATGGAGACGGCTGCTTGCTATACACACAATAGAGATACACAATACAGATTGCTGCTTGCTGTACACAATAGAGAATACACAATAGAGATGGCTGCGGGCTGTATAGACAATGAAGACGGCTGCAGACCCAGCCATGTAGACAGTGGAGACATCTGCTGGCTATACACACAGTATAGAATACACAATAGAGACTGCTGCTGGCTGTACACAATAGAGAATACACAATAGAAACTGCTGCTGGCCACATACACTATGGAGATGGCTGTGGGACGTATGCACAATGGAGACGGCTGCGGGACAAATGCACAATGGAGACAGATGCGGGACAAATGCACAATGCAGACGGCTGTGGGACCTATGCACAATGGAGACTACTGCGAGACGTATGCACATTAGAGACTGCTGCAAGACGTATGCACATTGGAGACTGTGCAGGACGTATACACAGAGACTGCTGGCCATATGAAGAGACTGCCGGCTGTATATCTTGTATACACAGAAAATATTCTACTGTATATACAGGTCCACACTATATACATACAGTGTATAGATACACAAATACAGCATGTAGTGTGGACCTGTAGATAGAGTATAGTGCTGTGTAGAGACAGACACACAGAAACAGACAGAGAGACAGACATACAGAGAGACAGACGGACAGAGACAAGCAGACAAAGACAGACAGAGAGACAGACAAAGAGACAGACAGAGAGAGACAGACAGAAAGAGAGAAAGACAGAGACAGACTGACAGAGAGACAGAAAGACAATTATACTCATCACCAGGCCAGCACCAGTAGTAGCAATGGTGGCAGCAGCAGCTCCGTCTTGACTCAAGTCCCTTGCATCTAGCCGCTGCCTGCGTGAATTCCGGTTTGCAGGCTGCACTGCAGCAGCAGTGATGGACAGGAGACAGGGCCCACTCATGAGGTGAAGGGGCAGGGCCTAGCAGTGATTGGCAGGAGAGGGGGCCCGTGCAAGACGTGAGGGGACGAGCCCAGGGCCCAGCAAAGCAGCATCAACGTGTGTCGGCTGGGGTGCGAGCCTCCCTGCTCCAAATGGCCACGCCCCCTGTGTCACGGCCTGGCCCCCAGCCCCTGATCCAATGGCCACGCACCCTTCAGTCAGACCTGGGACCCCTGACTCCAGGCAGAGCTGTACGCCCCCAGTGGCAGCCCTGTCTAAGGGTATGTGCTTCTTATGCGGGAAGCCACAGGTGAATGCAGGGAGAACACAGCTGCTCTGTGCCCACGATCTGTGTTTGGTGCAGGGCGGCTTTTCCCTGCATTCACTGACTGGAGCTCGCTACTGACTCCGCAGCATTAAATTAACACAGCAACCCGCACTGCCGTTGAAATAATGCTGTGGTTGGGAGAAGCACAGTGGGCATGGGATTTCTAGAAATCCCATCCGCTATGCTGGTACTGTACAATGCAGCGGTAATATGCTGCATCCAAAACGCAGCTATTCCTGATCATGTGCACGCAGCCTAACATTCATTCTTCAGGCGTATCACCATTGTATATGATGTACAACAGTGGTTTGCCTGAGGTAGGAGTCTTAGGGTGCCGTCACACGGGTCAATTTTCAGAACGATATTGTTAGCGATCACATGCACGCGCGATCGCTAACAATATCGTTCAGATCGCTGGTGAGCTGTCACACAGACAGACTCACCAGCGATCAATGGACCAGAGACATCGTGGAAACGATTTAAATATCATTTCCACGATGTCTTGCTCCCGCTGCCAGCCTGCAGTAAGCGGGAGCAGGCTGGTCTCCAAGGTAAACTGCGGGTGTCTAGGCAGCGCGCGCTGCCTAGATACCCGATGTGTACCTTAGTTACCAGCCTCCTCCGCTCACCGGCTGGTATCTAAGGTACACAGCGGGTAACTAGGGTTCCTAGATACCCGCTGTGTACCTTAGATACCAGCCGGTGAGCGGAGGAGGCTGATAACTAAGGTACACATCGGGTATCTAGGCAGCGCGCGCTGCCTAGATACCCGCAGTTTACCTTGGATACCAGCTCCCAGCGCTTGTGAGAGGCGCTGGGAGCTGGCTTTTCGGTCGTCTGCCGGTGTCACACGCAGCGATGCTGCGTGTCCACCGGCCGACCAACAACAGATTTGTGAACATGTTCACAAATCTGCGATCAAACAATCAAGCGATTTTACATTGTAAAATCGCTTGATTACACGCAGCGATGCACAGACGATATCGCTTAAGCGATCAAAAAAGGAGATCGCTCAAGCGATATCGTTCTGAAAATTGAAGCGTGTGACGTGGCCCTTAGACTCTGAAATGCATAGCAGTAAATCGCTTTCCTTTATTATCATCTAATTTTCCAGTGCCTTGTTACAGTGCAGGAACTCTCCAGGGTCCTGATTGTTAAAGCTGGGTGCTGACCGCAATCTGAACAGCTTCAGCACCACGGTCAGCTTTAACAAGCAGGACCCTGGAGAGCTCCTGCACTGTAACACTGTAAAATTTCAGGACCAAGGACATGGGCTATAAATTCACGCTGTTACAGTATAGGACCATGGAGAGCTCCTGAGTCCTGCAGCCCGCCGGAGATTACAGGAATTTAATGAAGATTTTTAATAAAAAGCTGCATTAACCCCTGCGGACACATTTTGTCGTGTCAGTTTGTGTCCAGGGAGTGTGGGCATAATGGGACCCAACCTGGCAAGACAGAAACATGGGGTTAAACCTACATAACCAGCTTATTAACCGCATTGGCAGCCTCCCAGCTGATATGAAGCACAGAGGCTGCAGATAGGGTTAATATGTAGGTTAACCTCGGGAAATTTAAAAAATGATGCTGTCAAAGCAACACAAAGCCCGACAAAGCTATTATATCTACAGATCTTTATCTGTAGATATATAGCTATTGGGGTTTCCTGTGTCGGGACAAAAGCACACGTGCGAATGACTCGCACACTGTGCTGTCTGGGTACGAGGTTACCTCGCACCCATTGACTATCATTAGCCACTTGCACATCAAATACCCGTTCAGTCGCAGCATCCTGCGACTGAACTCGCATTTGACTCGCAGTGCGAGTTCAGAGCAGGGGGCACACACTAGTGTGCCCTGCCTAATATGGCAACACTAGTTCGAGTGCAATGCGAGTTTCCCTTGCATTGCACTCGCGTGAGTCACTCGCACAGTGTGCCTCCAGCCTAAAGGTAAGAACCTTATACTCATTACTTATTTAAATTTGTCACAGAGAAACTCTTTGTGCACCTTTTTGTCTCTCATAGATTTCTTCTATTAAAGAGATCTTTTGATTACCGTATATACTCGTGTATAAGCCGACCCGTGTATAAGCCGACCCCCCTACTTTTGCCCCCAAAAACTGGGAAAATTTATTGACTCGCGTATAAGCCGAGGGTGGACTCCAGCCTCAGGGGGGCACAGGCCCCCAGCCTCAGGGGGGCACAGGCCCCCAGCCTCAAGGGGGCACAGGCCCCCAGCCTCAGGGGGGCACAGGCCCCCAGCCTCAGGGGGGCACAGGCCCCCCAGCCTCAGGGGGGCACAGGTCCCCCAGCCTCAGGGGGGCACAGGTCCCCCAGCCTCAGGGGGCACAGGCCCCCCAGCCTCAGGGGGCACAGGGGGCACAGGCCCCCCAGCCTCAGGGGGCACAGGGGGCACAGGCCCCCCAGCCTCAGGGGGCACAGGCCCCCCAGCCTCAGGGGGCACAGGGGGGTACAGCCTCAGGGGGCACAGCCTCAGGGGGCACAGGGGGCACAGCCTCAGGGGGCACAGGCCCCCAGGGGGCACAGCCTCAGGGGGCACAGGGGGCACATCCTCAGGGGGCACAGGCCCCCAGCCTCAGGGGGCACAGGCCCCCAGCGCCCCCAGCCTCAGGGGGCACAGCCTTAGGGGGCACAGCCTCAGGGGGCACAGCCTCAGGGGGCACAGGGGCACAGCCTCAGGGGGCACAGCCTCAGGGGGCACAGGGGGCACAGGCCCCCAGCCACAGGGGGCACAGGCCCCCAGCCACAGGGGGCACAGCCACAGGGGGCACAGCCACAGGGGGCACAGGCCCCCAGCCACAGGGGGCACAGCCACAGGGGCCACAGGGGGCACAGGCCCCCAGCCACAGGGGGCACAGGCCCCCAGCCTCAGGGGGCACAGGCCCCCAGCCTCAGGGGGCACAGGCCTCCAGGCTCCATGCTGCCGCTGCTGTACAATAAATACAGTGTTATTATCTCACCGGCCCGGTCTCAGTGAATCCTCCCTCCTCCCTGCGAGGCTGCGTGTCATGTGACCGGCCGGTGACGTCATCGCTGTGAGCCCCGGTCACATGACACACAGGGAGGAGGGAGGATGCACGGAGACCGGGCTGGTGAGAGATAATAACACTATATTTATTATACACTAAGCAGCGGCAGCATGGAGGGGGGGACGCCATACTGTGAGGGATGATGGGGGCTGTATACCCCGTGCTGGGGGGCTGTAAGGCGATATGCACTGCTCCCCCCGCGGATGGGCGGGGGATGCAGTGCATATCATGAATAAGTTATGAGCGGCTCCACGTCACGAGACGCTCATATTGCAGCCTTCCCCCCACCTCCTCCAGCCTCCTCCTGCCTCCTCCTGCTCCCGGACACAGCCCCCACGTATATGACTCGTGTATAAGCCGGGGGGGGGACTTTTCAGCCCAATTTTTGGGCTGAAAAAGTTGGCTTATACACGAGTATATACGGTATTCATGTGAAGAGTAATATAAATGTTTCAACTTTGTGACGTCAACGGCAGCTATGGGTGTGCCTTTTTCAAATTGAACACCTCTGGTTCTTGATGGATATGTCTGTATATTTACCGTAAAGTGATTTTATCCAGATGAAGGAGTTTTACTTTGAAATGCACTGACATTAAAGATCACAAAGATGTATTACCTTGGATTTATTACTTAGAAGGCAGCGTGGTAAATCCATGTGTAGGCAGACCTGCACCTACACCTACAGTTGATGCCAAAAGTATTGACACCCCTACAATTCTGTCAGATAATACTCAGTTTCTTCCTGAAAATTATTGCAATCACAAATTCTTTGGTATTATTATCTTCATTTAATTTGTCTTCAATGAAAAAACACAAAAAGAATTGTCCTAAAGCCAAATTGGATATAATTCCACACCAAACATAAAAAAGGGGGTGGACAAAAATATTGGCACTGTTAGAAAAATCATGTGATGCTTCTCTAATTTGTGTAATTAACAGCACCTGTAACTTACCTGTGGCACCTAACAGGTGTGGGCAATAACTACACAAAGTAATAGTACAGGCCTACTGGACTTCAAGGCCTTAAAAAAGATTAGTTTAATTCAGTTTTTCTTCCCTGCTTGGTACATGGTCATCTTGGCCTTTCTGTTCAAGTTGGACACACGAGCATGTGAGAGTGGCATGTGAGTGGTTAATACCTTTTATTACTATATCACTGCTATTTGTCAGCTGTTAAATACTGTGAATGGAAGCCGGCAGCTCCTCGCTCCTCGCTGCTTCAATGATTAAGGAAGTTGTGTCTTCCGAAACACGTCTAGCGCCCAGCTATCACGCTGAATGATTTTATAAATTTCACATAATAATAAAGGACAAAATTTTATGAAGACAAGCACCGGTGGTTTCCACTTTACCGGTTTTATAATGGCCGCCTATGGGCTGTGGATCCTGATCCGGATTTGAGCATTTTTACAGCTCAAAACCGGATCAGGATCTGCATTTGCTAACGCAAATGTGACTCTAGCCCTAAACTATTACAGGCATTAAGGCCCAGTTGCACACAAAGATAATTGTGCAGAGATTGTTAACAGATCTCTGGTTGCAGTGAAATCATGGACACATTGTTCCATTTTGTGGCCGTGTACAAATGTGTCCATGATTTCACTGCAACCAGAGATCTGCCAACAATCTCTGCACAATTATCTGTGTGTGTTACTGGGCCTTTAGGTCTCCTAACGGTACATACTTCATTGTGTCTAGATCTTTTAAACTGTTCCATTACACTTTTAATTAACTATTTTTCTTTTACATTCTTTCATAACTTTAGAAAGCTCATGCTTACCTTGACATATGAATTGGATCAAAATTTTAAATATTTGATCCATAACTTATTGCTTATTTCTCCACCTTCTTTACCCTGCACAGGCAAATTTATTATTGAATCTGGCCTAGCTTTCAGTGACAAAGAGACGGGTGGCAGCAGGTTTGAAAAGTCCTTGATGATATTCTGCTTCCTAGTTATCAGTTTAGAAGTAGTAGCCAGTTTGACATTCAACTGATTAATTGTGGCATCATTATTTGCTGAATTATCCTTAAATACTTTCATCTCAGCAGCAGACTGAGACAGCTGTTCATCAATATCAAGACAATGATTTTTCATCTTCAGCAGTTGTGATTCAAGTATGCAAATCTGCTTCTCTCTATCAACATTACATTGACCATTCTCTACAAATTGGTAACACAACACTGACAGTGGACATTTGAGGAGTCTGTACACAATTATTCCTCATACAAATAAATAACCATATTTTTCGCTTTATAAGATGCACCTGATTATAAGATGCACTCCCAAATTTGGTGAAGAAAAAGAGAAAAAAATAATTTTAAATGTTAAATGGAGTCCGTCTTATAATGCCAGTGTCCGTCTTACAAATCATATAGGGTAAATGTCCCTCATAGCCCCCATCCTAGAATTAGCCATCTGAATCTGGATATGGAGCCCTTATATTGGATATAGCCTCCTTGTGCTGGTACACATCCCCCAGTACTGGCACACGTCCTCCAGTGATGGCACAAAGCCCCCAGTAATGGCACATGGCTCCCAGTGGTAGCACATGGCCCCCAGTGGTGATTCATGGCCCCCAGTGATGACACACGTCCCCTAGTGATGGCACATGTCCCCCAGTGCTGGCACACGTCCTTTAGTGATGGCACACACCCCCATTGATGGCACACATCCCCCATTGATGGCACACGTTCTTAGTGATGGCACACGTCTCTTAGTGATGGAACACGTTCTCCAGTGATGACATACATCCCCATTGATGGCACCCGTCACCCATTGATGGCACCCGTCCCCCATTGATGGCACACGTCCCCCATTGATGGCACACGTCCCCATTGATGGCACACGTCCCCCATTGATGGCACACGTCCCCCATTGATGGCACATGTCCCCCATTGATGGCACATGTCCCCCATGATGGCACACATCCCCCAGTAATGGATCATGGCTCCCTGTGCTGGCACACTTCCCCAGTGGTGGCACTGCTGCCCTTAGTAAAATAAAAAACACTTTACTTACCCTCTCCAGCACTGTACTCCATGTTTCCCTGCTTGCCGCTACACTGCACTTCCTGATTCTCGGTAATGCCGGTCATGTGATCGGCACAGCACAGTGGCAGCATCTCTGCGCGCCTGATCACATGATCGGCTTTACAGAGAATCAGGAACTGGAGCACAGCAGCAAGCAGGGAGACACGGAGAACAGCGCTGGAGAGGGTAAGTAAAGTGTTTTTTTATTTTAGTATGGGCAGCAGCATGATGGGGCCATATCCAGCACATGGGAAGGCCATGTGCCATCATGAGGGGGGTGCAGGCACATGTAATATGCGCCGCTCCCCCAGTCCATCACCTTAGTGCAGTTTCAGCACCCACGTGATGGAAGCAGGTGCAGTGTGTGACAAAATGGACCCCTTTAATGTATAACCTATGAGGATTTCTTATTTATCCAGACAATATTGTACAGTGCTGTGCAAGTAAATTCGTAAGTTGGGGTCCAGTCAGTGATTCAAACCAGTTTTAATGCTTTGAACAGGTGTGAATGTACACCTTGAGTAACAAAATGTGGTTTGACTGGTTTGAGTTAGAAAATAACAGCTAGCTGCCCCCTCAGCTTCACTTGAGAGCTTGTTTCTGTGAGGAGTGGTTAAGTGTACTTTTTCTCTCAGTGTGATTTGTGCCTGTAAAAATGGATGTTACTCCACGGAAGAGGTCTAGAATTATTACTCTTAATGAACATACAAGTCTGACTGTAAGAGAAATCTCTTCCACCTTGGTATTGGAAAATCTAACGTTTCAAGAATAATTCGCACACCACAATGAAACTGGATCCAAAACGAAAAGGGAAATGTGGAAGTACAAGGAAAATGACACCAAGAACTGATAAAACACTTATCAGCAATAGTAAAACTAATGCAAGAAAAACTTACTTTGTCCCAATTAATTTGCACAGCACTCTATTTTGGTTTGCAAACTTGTAATATGCCACTCATGGGTTACACAAGATTTCTAGGAGCCTGATAGTATTTAAAGTGGGTAATGTAATTATCTACCTTGTGATGGCTCACTCATTGTTCCTACAAGTCTTGTAGATGACTGTTAAGTGTTTAACATGTGTAATGTAATTATCTCACTTGTTTGTCATAGAAGGTCAGAGGAACTTAATCCTGTTAGAATGCCATTGTATTACTATGTTGATTGTTGACTCTATGTAAATGGCCTCAGCCACCATTGTTTAATGTCATGGATTGCAGACTAAATGTATCCTGCTAGGTGCTTTGTCCATCAGTATGTGGCTCTCCCTTGACAGGACTGCAATACTACTAGAAATGTTTTATAAGAGGCTTGAGTCGAGCCAATAAGAATACAGTCTTATTCCACCAATCGTGACGTCCTTAATATCCTGCAATGAGGGCTCAGGTATATAAAGAGACCTGTTGATTAACCAGGGTGATTTTTGAGATTCTCTCTAGTGACCTCAGTCTAGGAAATTCGGTCCCGGCTAGAGGTGCACTAGACTTGATGCAGGCAGCTAATCTAGGATCTAAGGACCCGATTAGCCGGCCATAACCCAAAGCCTAGGCATTACGGTGCCGACCGAGGGGATCATAACCTGGATTATAATTCTACAAGGACTTCAGTATGGAATGTTTGGATTCGACTGGGATAACAAAGACTGCATAAGGACACAACCCAGGTTGGGATGATCCAGTCACCTGGCTACAGACTTTGCTGTGTCTATATTCTAATTCCTGGTGAGCCAGCGGAAGGGTGAGACTCTGTTTCCTGTTACATTGTGTGTTTTGCTGGTTATGTGTTATATGCTGTTAACTGTTTGGGGATCCAATAAAGCCTTAATATTGTGGTTCCCTCACCCTGTATTACTGAGTAGTGTTCCGCCCACGGGTAAGGAGCTTGGGGTTCAGTTTGAGGATGAGCCCTGGTCCAGGCTGTTTTGCTAAAGGCGACTGGGCCAGCGGACGAGAGCACCCACTGACCCCCGTGTCTCCACACAGTGCATATAATATGAGGCTAATGAGCGGGAGCACACAATCTATCGCTTACTCCTGCAGCCTGCACCAGCCCGCCACACATCTAAAGCTGCCCCCACCTTCCCCTGCAGTATATAATCCGTACATTTGGATTATAAAATGCACCCCCCACCTTCCCCAAAATTTGGGGGAACAAAAGTGCGTCTTATAATCCGAAAAAATACAGTACTTTATCAAGCATTTTCTTGTTTTATTTAAGACTGTCCATTTGTCTATAAACCATTCTTCATGACTAAATGCTTTCTCCAAAAGAACAGACCACAGTAATTCTGCGATTTTGGGGCTAGTGGGAGGTACTGGGTAGAATTTACTGTGTTTTTCTGAGTGATTCAAGGTTGATAAATCCATGCTCACTCTTTCATGAGCCATATTGGTGTTGTCCTCTTTGTCCCTTCTCTGTTAAAAATGTCCTTTTTCCCGCAATGCCTTTTTCAAGAAGCTGGGTTTACCCTGGAGAATAATGACTGTGATTCTGTATAGATCATCTGCATCACCTGTCTTCACTATGAGGGATCTGAACTCACAGAATAACACAATACTGCACCTTGTCTCAATGTTATCTGTCCATATCTCATTGGCCTGATCAGTTCACAAAGGATGACCACAGATTTTCATCAAGCAAAGCATGAAAAAACAGAATCTCAACAGTGAGGTTAGCTCGCCAAAGTTAAAGAGTATATTCTAGATATTAATAATGTCAGCTTTGACTGCTAATAATCCATATCCATTACTAAATGACACCCTAAAGCTTTCTGTTGCTTAGCTAATATATACTGTATATGATATATATGTAAATGGCGACCAATGAAGACAAAATAAGTACTAAAAAAAGAATATTTATTATACACACCCAAGTCTATTGTTCTCAATACAAAAACGCAGTAAGGCTGCTTTCACATGAGCGGTTCTAGCATTTCCAGGAGATCAGGCAGTTTTGCCAAATCTGGCCCAAAGCTGGAACACTTGCGGCAAGACTGCATTCAACCTAATGCATTCCCTATGGGACTTGCGGACATGTGCAGCACTTGCAGTTTTGCACTTGCAGTGACTTGAAAAACCGCTGCTAGCTGAGACTCCACACTTTCCCATTTTCTTAAGTATAAACGAACCACCTCCAGCTCCAAGAGGAGCGAGAGTTAACTTAGTTGATAAGTTTATCTTCATTAATTTGCACAGTCTTGAAACAAGTGTATTGTTTACACACTATGCGTATTTTTCCCTCAGTGATTGTCCGTCAGTGGGCTTGATTTGAGACCTCTGTGTAAATCGCAAGAGACTCTTAATCCCCCGTCACACGGGGCGACATCGCCGCCCATTACAGAGGCAACGTATGAGCGTGGACTACGCTGGCGTCATCGCCCCTACATCGCCTCATGTAAAGTGGCGATGTCGGCGTTGCCGGCCGGTCGCTTGGTTTCACAGCAGTGCTCTGAAACCAGGCGACCATCATGAGGCGATCTGTCAGGTGATGGGAGCCATGGGCTCCCATTGTCCTGCATCGCCGCTGTGGTTTTAAGACACCCTGGCAGCGATGCCACCTGACAGCTCGCCGGCGCAGGCTGGAGATGTAGCCCCATTTAAATGGGGGACGGAGTTATAGGACTGTACGCAGATGACGTCATCATCACCTGCGTGGACCCAGACAAATCCATCCCAGCAATACTTAATGAACTAGACGACTTTTCAAAAATCTCATACTATAAACTGAACATGGGAAAAACCATGGCACTACCTATCAATCTGCCGGCAGCGGAATTGAAATTACTCTCCTCTAAATTTACCTTTGCTTGGGCCCCAGAGGGCATACCCTATTTGGGAATTACTTTATGTGCCTCGAAACATGTGGCTTGTGTAAATTTAAACAAGTTAATGTTAACATTGAAGGGCGCTATGGAGTCCGGCCCTCTCCCTCTGCTGTCCTGGATGGCGCGAATCCAGGCCTTCAGAATGCTATGGCTTCCGAAGCTGCTTTACTTGTTCCGTTGTGTCCCACTGGGATACCAAAGCAAACTACTGAATCTATTACAAAGGCAAATTAACACATTCATATGGGCGGGAGGCAGACCCAGAGTTCAGAGGAGCACGATGTATCTAAAGATGAGGGGAGGAGGCATGGGGGTCCCTGACGTGATGTCTTATTATAGAGCCACGATCCTGGAAGCCTCCAGAATTTTGTGGAATCAACAATCGACACTGGGTTGGGCACAATTGGAGACAGAGGTGACCCTGGGGGCGGCGCCTGTGAGGCTCCTGGCTGGGGCAGCTCTAGGGCCAGTTAAGCGGTCCCACCCCTTGGGTACAGTCCGAGCTCTCCAATCATCGTGGGGAAGAATGCCACCTCACTGGGCCAAACTTCCTCCGGAGAGGATCCCGCTGGAGGCCTTCCAGGTGCATATCCCATCGCTAAACCTCGTCCCCTGGCATGATTCAGGACTTCACACTTTGGGAGACCTGATGAGGGACGGTAGACTCCTCTCATTTGACAGTCTTAGCAGAAACTATCAGGCCCTACGACGTTCCTTCCTGCAATACTCCCAAATCCGTCATTTTCTTAGCTCGGAGGACTGCACACACGATCTGAAACAGCCCACTCCCTCTCCACTCCAACGTTTCCTATTCGCAGAAACCATGATTCCGAAAGGTCTATCCTCCATATATGATGGACTAACAACACAAAATTCCCCTTCAAAACTTGCATATATGGAATCGTGGGAATCGGACCTGCATTTTAAGGCAGACTTGGATGACTGGGAGGGGCTATCAGGTGTGTCTCCCAGATATCAAAATGCATTAACCACCTGGAGTCATTGAAAAAGGTTCACCTCCGCTGGTACACTCCCCCGGTCAGACTAGCCAAATTTGCCAGTGGCGTCTCCTCCCTGTGCTGGAGACAATGTGGCCAAATAGGAGACCTGGCACACATGTGGTGGGGATGCCCCAAGATTGCCCAATTTTGGGTTCTTGTCAACAGTCTGATGGGGACTGTGACAGACACGAACATCCCCTTATCCCCCCAATTAGCTGTCTTAAATATTGGTGCGGAAATCTTCCCTCCAGTCACACGGCATGCAGTCACGTACATTTTAATCGCAGCGAGATTATGTGTTGCAACCTCCTGGAAAAATGTATCCCCCCCTTCTGTCGGTGACCTCACTAATAAACTGAACGTAATCTTTAACCATGAATATCATCTGGCAATGGATGCACCGAGGCGACGATACGTTTCTGAAGCATGGTCTCTATGGGCATCACATCCGGCGGCCTTACAACCACCCATTTGAGACACAAAGGGACTTGATATCACCTACCTAGCCTCTCTTCTCCTCTCTTCCTTCTTACCTACTCCTTTCTTCCTTCTTGCCCAGTTTCTCTCTCTTTCTTCTCTCCTTACCTACCTCCCCCCCCCATGTTACATCCTCATCACCCTCTAACCTCTCCCCCCCCCTCTCCTTGCTTGGTCCTCAGTCCCCCCCCCCTTTCTCCCCTATAAGACTATATTGGTCTGCCACACTCCTCACTCTTTCCCGAATTCTCCTCCTTTACCCCATCCCTTCCCAGCAACCTACTAGGCTTGCACTTGTTCACAGTCCATTGGACTGGAGATCTACAACCACTGTTGTCATGGACAGACGATACATGAAGTTGGATGAGACCGTTTTATCTCAGCAATTCAGCCTCAAAATGTTTGATGCTTCTGTATTCACATCCCTCCCTCCCCTATGCCTTGTTTATTTTCCCCAGTATTTCCTATGTTCCCCTCCCTCCTCCCCTTCCTCCCCTCACTCCCCCAAATGTTGGGATAAGTTGTTTATGTTATTTGTCTATCATTTCAAAGCTTGCAACTGACATTTGTAACTTCCTTATTGAGAATAAAAATATATTGAAGACTAAATGGGGACGGCGACGCTGGCGGGGCGCCAAAAACGTGCGCGCACCCTCTAGTCGCCGACGACATCCACAGCCCCGTCGCCAGGTGTGACGGGGGCTTTATTATGTTGTGCAATATGCTTTGACACTGTCAGAAAATGTTTGCATGATTTCTTGCCTGTTTAGCTTTAATAAAGAAAGATTAATCATAAAAAACGGTGTTTGTCCATTGCCGCAAGTGCCGGATTGGTCGGATCGTGGCAAAACTGCAAATCCTGTACATGTACGCAAGTCCCATAGGGAATTCATTAGGTCGAACGCAGTCTTGCCACAAGTGTTCTGGCTTCCGGAAGATTAGGCAAAACTGCTGTATCTGCTGGAAATGCTGAGAAAAGCTGATGTGAAAGTAGCCTAATAGCACAATGTACTGAAATAAAACACAATACTAATACAGAATCAATGTGCAATTTCCTAATAATATTATCCACCCACATTACCTACACCCATACACACACAATAATAGCACTGAAACCCATCTGCTGCCGGGATAAGCAAAGTGTTCTGTGCAGTGTGTAAACTGTTAATTTTATTAATAAATGTTTCTATAATGTCTCTAGGGGGTGCCCACTCCCCCTAGAGACCTTCCACCCACTCAGGTGGGCATATAATGCTTGAATCAGTTATGTACAGCAGCTGACACTCCTGTCAGCTGCTGTACAGTTTTATCAATGAAAGCGCCAGGCTCCTCAGAGAGCAGCACGCATACTATAGCTATTGCTATAGTGTGTGCGCTGTCCGAGGTCCTGAAGCCTTATACAGTAAGATCTATGGTCAGCGCTGCCCATAGATCTACTGTAAATGGCTTCAGAACATCGGACAGCGCACATACTATAGCTACAATAGCTATAGTATGCGCGCTGCTCTGAGGAGCCCGGGGCTTTCATTGATAAAACTGTACAGCAGCTGACAGGAGTGTCAGCTGCTGTACATAACTGATTCAAGCATTATATGCCCACCTGAGTGGGTGGAGGGTCTCTAGGGTGAGTGGGCACCCCCTAGAGACATTATAGAAACATTTATTAATAAAATTAATAGTTTACACACTGCACAGTACACTTTGCTCATCCCTGCGGCAGCAGGGATGAGCAAACTATCCGGCAACCGGATTGCTCAGGATTACACATCCCGAGCAATCCAGTTACCGGATTGCGGCTTCAGCAATCCGGCTTCCGAATTGCTGCTTGTCGGAAGACAATTGCGTTCACCGCATCCGGATCTGGATGCGGTGAACGCAATTCTAGATTTAAATACACAATAGTTCCTACTGATGATCATACATTTTACAGAAAGGGGCTCAGGGTAACTATATAACCCTTCTATCCACCCCTATGGCAGACTCAAAACAACATTTTATACAAACAGAAACAGAGTCTTTACTATGCTCAAAAAATGTGATTACAATTTATTTACAAAAATGCACTCATTTAAAAATGCAAGTTTGGCTGAAGATACAGGCAGTGCGGTTTACACAGCATGATATTACAGGTTACATTTAGGTATTGCACTTAGCACATTGCACATTGCCACGTTAACATATTGCACTTATCCCCATACAAGATCATGACATGGTACATAACATGTATTGGCATAATAAAGCCCCATCAGCCCCATATCAATGACTTAGAGAGAGCAGTCCTTGAAAAAGCGTGCAGCGAAACGGCGTAGGAGATGGAGGTTTAGGTGGAGGCTCTTTTCTATCTTGCACAGCGTGCAGATACAACCTGGTAAGAATTCTAGATTTAAGTGTGACCCTAGCCTTAGTCATTATCAAACGTGCACTATAGAAGAGGTGCCCAAGGTACTACTCACACTTTTCAACAGAGAAGAATCCTCGGATCCTGTGGATGTTTCTCTCAGTGACACATTGGACCTCTGTGTTCCAGCAAACAGTCCAACCATACGATCATCCAGATATGAAGAAGTTAATGCAGCACTCCTGGTCCTTCAACATGTCCAACTTTATTAGAAACGGTTAAAAACACAACAGGGAGAGGTGCGGTGTATGGGATACATACTGTTTCGAGCCACCTGGCTCTTCAACTGGTCCTGCCGCTTGAAATAGGTATTTGAGTATCTGATACTCTTGTGATTTTGTAAGTTGCGAATGCAAGTTCTGAATTTGCAGACTTTTCCCATGGAATCTTGCCTGTGTGTTTGATCTTTTACAAAGAACGATTATGCCACCACATGTATCCAACCACTATGTTTCTCTTTATTAATGGTTGTGGTGGGGAGAAGCAAAACCCTAAACAAAAATCTGTTGGCAGGCTGATATTAGGCTAGGGTCACACTTGGGAGCCTGCATCCAGTAACTGGATGCATTACTGGATCCAGTTTTTCCCCTTGTCTGTTTGGAGGCATTTTTACCGGATCAGGTACCCGATCAGGTATCTGATCAGGTACCTGATGGTGCCTATATCTACCATCAGGTACTGGATCAGGTTCCCATAGAGTCCCATGTTAAAAAACTGATCAGGTTTTGCTAAAAGGCCAAAAAATGTTGCAGACCCTATTAAAACCTGACTTCTCAAAAACTGGATCCAGTAGACAGATTGCACTTTGGCTAGGGTCACACTTGCGTTTTTTTTTTTAAAAACCTGATCCAGTTTTGAGCTTTTAAAAAGCTCAAAACCGGATCAGGAAATGTTCCTCATAGGAGCCTATTATAAAAACCGGATTGCTTTACAAGCTCTGCAGCCTGGGTGAAAAATCAATTAATAGAATAGGCCCGGCTACCCTGTATTATCGGTGCCTTGGGGAAAAATAGTCCAATATCAAAATATAAACCCCGGCACACAATATGTGAATAAGGGCCCTTTCACATCAGCGTTTTTTTAAATTTGCGGCAGATGCGGTGAAAAAACCGCATCTGCCGCAACTGCCGCATAACGGTTCCACTTGCGGCACGGTTGCGGTTTTTTCCATAGGAAGTATAAGGGGGACTTGCGGCAGATGCGGCAAGTGCGGTATTGCACTTGCGGCAGGTGCGGCAGAGAAAAAAACCGCGGCTTACTGCGGTTTTTTTCTCTGCCGCACCTGCCGCAAGTGCAATACCGCACTTGCCGCATCTGCCGCAAGTCCCCCTATACTTCCTATGGAAAAAACCGCAACCGTGCCGCAAGTGGAACCGTTATGCGGCAGTTGCGGCAGATGCGGTTTTTTCACCGCATCTGCCGCAAATTTAAAAAAACGCTGATGTGAAAGGGCCCTAAGAAAGTTCAAAGACACATCAAACGGTGTTGGAGCATAACTGTAATTTATTCTCTCACAGCTGAGCACAACGTTAAAGCATACAGTGTGACGTTTCGGCTAACATAGCCTTCCTCAGACACTGATGATATACTAGATCAGAGTGAATAAATGACAAAGAAAAACATGTCAAAAACATTGTGTACATATTATTGACAATATTACATGGTATACAAGAGAAAACAGTTGCATCCAACTGAAACTAGGATTGTAATAGAGTGAAAAAATCAAAAACATAGTAAAGCCGAACTCATCGTACCAAAATGCGTAAGTACTTACACATGAGGCTGCAACATGAATGAGGGAATCAAATGCAAGAAATCTGTGTGTAGAAAAAGACAATTATTAATCCATAATTGTATATGCACATCTAGACATATCTTGTCTCTGAAGGACCAAATATGGGAGGTGTAACCCGAATACGACTAACGTATATAGGTATATATATCTATATATATATTTTATTAAATGAGAAAAATAGAAATAAAAATGAGGCAAAAAGCTAGGGGAAAAAAAATTAAACTCAAGCACCAGGCTTACCCAGGGGCACCTGGTAGGGTCAGAACCTATGGTCGCGAGTAGTGGTTGTCAGAGGAACCCAATGGTATATTTATGATAACTGTGTAGATCAGCGACGGGCTCTGTTAACAATTGTGGTCATAGAAGAACTGAGTAAAGAAATATAAACCAGACAATAGAGTAAACACATGACCTCAAAAGGGCTCATAAAGCGAAAAAAGAGAAAACCTGAGGTAGATTGATTACCTGTAACATATGTTCAATTGTGACAGTATCTTACGGGTCTAAATGCCCTTAGGGGTCCGGCAGAGGGTCTGGAGTCAAAAGGGTAAATAAACACCACAAAGTGCGGTATCACATGAGCATGTGAATACTACAATATACAGTTATTATAAGACACTGTTATTTGTGATCAAAAGCAAACCTTATATAATGGGCAGTTTATATAAGGTTTGCTTTTGATCACAAATAACAGTGTCTTATAATAACTGTATACTGTAGTATTCACATGCTCATGTGATACCGCACTTTGTGGTGTTTATTTACCCTTTTGACTCCAGACCCTCTGCCGGACCCCTAAGGGCATTTAGACCCGTAGGATACTGTCACAATTGAACATATTTCGTAATTCAATCTACTCAGTTTTCTTTTCGCATTTGAGCCCTTTTCGCATGTGTATTATCTTTGCTGGTGTTTGATTCTTTACCAAAGATCTATTATGACCACATGTTTACAACCATCTATTGTTTCTCTAATTTTAATTTGGTTGTGTGGAAACCCACAACCCTAAATCAAAATCTGTGTGCAGGCTTGATTTAAGCTGGTTCCCCTACTTTGAGCCTACATTCCATTTAATGAATCATTATGATCAGTTTTCCTCTTTGTATTGGTACACCCATATTTTCCTCAGACAGGTACTGATCAGTACCTTATGGTTATATTGTTACACACAGATACTGGATTGATTCCCATAGAGTCCTCATGTTAAAAACTGATCAGTTTTGCTACATGGCCAAAAATATGTTTGACCCTATTAAATCCTCACTTTCAAGAAACTGGATCCTGTAGTACCATTGAATTTGCATATGTCACAATTGCGTTTTTTTTTTTTAAAACTCTGATCTAGTTATCATAGTGTTGAGCTTTTAAAAAGCTCAAGACACGGATCAGGGAAGATATCAGTTCCTCAAGTGGGCACTATTATAAAACGGTTGCTTTAATATTTTGATATGGGTGAAAAATCATGCAGGCTGCAGTTTTCGGAGCGGTTCTAAGGCTAGGGTCACACTTAAAAATCAAATTGCGTTCACCGCATCGAGATCCGGATGCGGTGAACGCAATTGCGGTCACAAACATTTTTCATCAAAAATGTGTGGAGGAACCCAATCAGGTAACCGGATTGCTCAGGATGTGTAATCCTGAGCAATCCGGGTACCGTACAGCTTTGCTCATCCTGCTACCGCAGGGATAAGCAAACTGTTATCTGTGTTTTAACATGTTTAATTTTATTAATAAATGTGTCTATACTGTCTCTAAGGGGTGCCCACCCCCCTAGAGACCTACCACCCACTCAGGTGGGCATATAATGATTTAATCTCTTATGTACAGTAGCCGCTCCTGGCGGCTGCTGTACATTTTTTATGAATAAGGCCCTGTCTCCTCTGAGAGCAGCGCTTATACTATACCTATTGTAGGTAAGTATGTGCGCTGTCCAAGGTCCTGAAGGCTTATACAGTAAAATCTATGGGCAGTTGAAAGGCAATGGCTATCGAGTTAGTTAGGTTAACGGTGCAAGTGAAAGGAACCAAAAGTTCCACAGTCAATGGTTATAGGAATCACTGCACAGTACAAGGGAAATAGTGCTTTTTCGAGAGAATTTTATTGATAGTGTTTGTTCACTGTCGACAAGGTTATGACGTTTCGGCCTAGTATGGGCCTTGATCACATGGTCGCTGCAAAGATAATGAATATGTACAATCAGAAACTTTGTAATCTACAGATATCACATCATATTTACAATATATGTACAAGTCATATATACAAGTAAACGTTAGATATACTTCCATGCATAGTATTCACAGTATGTGTAAGTAGAGCTACTATATACGTACCAAATTATGGTAAAAGGAACAGATAGTGGTAAGCATGTAAGGGTAAATGGAATATATGTAATGGTGTTTATAAGACTGGTATAATGGTATAAACTGACCCTAACCTTGATTTGGATGAAACCAAGATATTGCCCTTAGGAACTGCTTGCTGAGGTAGTTTTGCAGGGTAAAACCTGTTGGAGAATGTTTGGGAGGTTATAAAGGGTTAAAGGTTGCTTACAGAGGTGATTATAGGTTGGCGCTGGAAGGGTCTAAAGGATAAGGACTCAAGTTCTCATGCAAGTGGAAAGTGTCCAGTTATGGTGACTTTTAGTGTATAGATAACTGCAGAGAAGGTGTTGGTCACAGGGTGTGTAAAACCCCCAGATAAACCACTGATGGTTAGTTTAATACCCCTGGTGAAAGGAACCAACCCTAGGTATGTAATGTTACCCCTTCTGATCCAGTTGAAGTTGTGCCCAAGGGGAGTGCACTTGGTAATTTTGCAATCTGGTCACTGTTAAGGGATAGGCCAGGCTCAGAGCTGTCACTTGGAAGGGCTGTAAATGGTTAAATATATTAGTACAAGTTAGTGTTATAATGGTACTTATCTTTTCTTAGGTCAAGGTCCTTTGTTGTGCACCAACAGGAGCCGCCTGGTGGACAGTGTTTCCACATGAGATGTCCAGATAGCAGTGCCAAAGAAGGCTCTGTCAGAGCTCCTTTTATTGGTCCCGGTCGGTCATGTGACCGGAAGTGACATCACGTGGTTCTCTGTTGTTTTGGTTGTCATGGTGATTGCACATGCTCATGGCAGCACCATGTAATGAATAGGATAAGATAAAGTGGCGGTGCAAGGAGGTGTTTGGAGCAAAACAACAGGGATAAGGAAGCTGGGGATCAGTTAGATTAGAAAGACCTGCCAGGACATGCACAGTGTGGACCAGTTTAACCTGAAGAGGGGATAATAGCACATTAGTAAGTGTAAAAGCCACTTAGTGTGGGATAGTTATTGATTTGTATAGGTTGCTACTACTATGTTTTTAGGAGGCTGATGTATATGTTGAATATGAAGGATTGGCATGTATGTGAATGTGTGATGACCAAATGTGTGTAACATTATTCATGCTAAGTAATTAATCAACATATGGTGGTCCTTCAATAATTTCATACATTGTGGCATAGTACAACATAATAAAACAAGTAGGAGTCCAAACCAAGGAAGATGACACAACGTTTCACAACTTAGGTTCCAGGTGTTAGAAAAAGTCCACAGACTCAGACGGGGGGGAAATCACATCCAACTACTGAAACAACGGGAAACATACTGGATTTACACACTGGACACTCTATCACCTAGGAGTCTCAACCGTGGGTTTGACTGGTTAAATTAATGTGTATAACCTTTCTCCTAGGTCACTTAATCCCTAGAAAAACTTGTCAGGCTTGGTTCCATATCCTCTTGGTAAGATAATAATAAATAGATTAGTATTCAATAGCCATAAGTTTTCGCTCCTTCCCCCCTCCTTTGTTTATTCCCTTGGAAATTTATTCATCTTCCTTGGTTTGGACTCCTACTTGTTTTATTATGTTGCGACTGCCCACTTTATCTTATCCTATTCATTACATGGTGCATGCCAATGAGCATGTGCGATCACCATGACAACCAAAACAACAGAGAACCACGTGATGTCACTTCCGGTCACATGACCGACCGGGACCAATAAAAGGAGCTCTGACAGAGCCTTCTTTGCCACTGCTATCTGGACATCTCATGTGGAAACACTGTCCACCAGGCCGCTCCTGTAGGTGCACAACAAAGGACCTTGACCTAAGAAAAGATAAGTACCATTATAACACTAACTTGTACTAATATATTTAACCACTTACAGCCCTTCCAGAGTGACATTTCTAAGCCTGGCCTATCCCTTAACAGTGACCAGACTGCAAAAGTTACCAAGTGCACTCCTTGGGCACAACTTCAACTGGATCAGAAGGGGTAACATTACATACCTAGGGTTGGTTCCTTCACCAGGGGTATTAAACTAACCATCAGTGGTTTATCTGGGGGTTTTACACACCCTGTGACCAACACCTTCTCTGCAGTTATCTATACACTAATAAGTCACCATAACTGGACACTTTCCACTTGCATGAGAACTTGAGTCACTTATCCCTTTAGACCCTTCCAGCGCCAACCTATAATGACCTCTGTAAGCAACCTTTAACCCTTTATAACCTCCCAAACATTCTCCAACAGGTTTTACCCTGCAAAACTACCACAGCAAGCAGTTCCTAAGGGCCATATCTTGGTTTCATCCAAATCAAGGTTAGGGTCAGTTTATACCATTATACCAGTCTTATAAACACCATTACATACAGTGTTGGCCAAAAGTATTGACACCCCTGCAATTCTGTCAGATAATACTCAGTTTCTTCCTGAGAATGATTGCAATCACAAATTCTTTGGCATTATTATTTTCATTTAATTTGTCTTCAATGAAAAAACACAAAAGAGAATGAAGCAAAAAGCAAAACATTGATGATTTCACACAAAACTCCAAAAATGGGCCGGACAAAAGTATTGGCACCCTCAGCCTAATACTTGGTTGCACAACCTTTAGCCAAAATAACTGTGATCAACCACTTCCGATAACCATCAATGAGTTTCTTACAATGCTCTGCTGGAATTTTAGACCATTCTTCTTTGGCAAACTGCTCCAGGTCCCTGATATTTGAAGGGTGCCTTCTCTAAACTGCCATTTTTAGATCTCTCCACAGGTGTTCTATGGGATTCAGGTCTGGAGTCATTGCTGGCCACCTTAGAAGTCTCCAGTGCTTTCTCTCAAACCATTTTCTAGTGCTTTTAGAAGTGTGTTTTGGGTCATTGTCCTGCTGGAAGACCCATGACCTCTGAGGGAGACCCAGCTTTCTCACACTGGGCCCTACATTATGCTGCAAAATTTGTTGGTAGTCTTCAGACGTCATAATGCCATGCACACGGTCAAGCAGACCAGTCAGCAAAGCAACCCCAAAACATCAGGGAACCTCCGCCATGTTTGACTGTAGGGACCGTGTTCTTTTCTTTGAATGCCTCTTTTTTTCTCCTGTAAACTCTATGTTGTTGCCTTTGCCCAAAAAGAGAGAACATTCTTCCAAAACGTTTTAGGCTTTCTGAGGTAAGTTTTGGCAAACTCCAGCCTGGCTTTTTTATGTCTCGGGGTAAGAAGTGGGGTCTTCCTGGGTATCCTACCATACAGTCTCTTTTTCATTCAGATGCCGATGGATAGTACGGGTTGACACTGTTGTACCCTCGGACTGCAGGGCAGCTTGAACTTGTTTGGATGTTAGTCAAGGTTCTTTATCCACCATCCGCACAATCTTGCGTTGAAATCTCTTGTCAATTTTTCTTTTCCGTCCACATTTAGGGAGATTAGCCACAGTGCCATGGGCTTTAAACTTCCTGATGATATTGCGCACGGTAGACACAGGAACATTCAGGTCTTTGGAAATGGACTTGTAGCCTTGAGATTGCTCATGCTTCCTCACAATTTGGTTTCTCAAGTCCTCAGACAGTTCTTTGGTCTTCTTTCTTTTCTCCATGCTCAATGTGGTACACACAAGGACACAGGACAGAAGTTGAGTCAACTTTAATCCATGTCAACTGGCTGCAAGTGTGATTTAGTTATTGCCAACACCTGTTAGGTGCCACAGGTAAATTACAGATGCTGTTAATTACACAAATTAGAGAAGCATCACATGATTTTTCTAACAGTGCCAATACTTTTGTCCACCCCCTTTTTTATGTTTCGTGTGGAAGTATATCCAATTTGGCTTTAGGACAATTCTTTTTGTGTTTTTTTTCATTGAAGACAAATTAAATGAAGATAATAATACCAAAGAATTTGTGATTGCAATCATTTTCAGGAAGAAACTGAGTATTATCTAACAGAATTGCAGGGGTGTCAGTACTTTTGACCAACACTGTATATTCCATTTACCCTGACATGCTTACCACTATCTGTTCCTTTTACCATAACTTGGTACGTATATAGTAGATCTGCTTACACATACTGTGAATACTATGCATGGAAGTATATCTAACGTTTACTTGTATATATGACTTATACATATATTGTAAATATGATGTGATAACTGTAGATTACAAAGTTTCTGATTGTACATATTCGTTATCTTTGCGGCGACCATGTGATCAAGGCCCATACTGGGCCGAAACGTCATAACCTTGTCGCAGTGAACAAACACTATAAATAAAATTCTCACGAAAAAGCACTATTTCCCTTGTACGTGTGCAGTAAATCCTATAACCAAAGATCTATGGGCAGCACTGCCCATAGATCTTACTATATAAGCCTTCAGGACCTCGGACAGCGCACATACTATACCTACAATAGGTATAGTATGAGCGCTGCTCTCAGAGGAGCCGGCACCTTCATTCATAAAAATGTACAGCAGCCGCCAGGAGCCGGCTACTGTACATAAGAGAATAAATCATTATATACCCACCTGAGTGGGTGGTAGGTCCCTAGGGGGGGTGGGCACCTAGAGACAGTATAGACACATTTATTAATAAAATTTAACATTTGAAAACACAGAGAACATTTTGCTTATCCCGGCGGCAGCCGGGATAAGCAAAGTATATGCGGTAACCGCATTGCTCAGGATTACACATCCTGAGCAATCCGGTTACTGCACTGCGGTTCAGAGAACCGCTCTGAAAACTGCAGCCTGCCTGTTTTTTCACGTAGGCTGCAGAGCTGGAGGCGGTAACTGGATTGCTTGTGAAGCAATCCGATTTTTATAATAGGCTCCTATGAGGAGCGTTTCCTGATTCGGTTTTGAGCTTTTTAAAAGCTCAAAACCGGATCAGGTTGTTAAAAAAAATGGAAATGTGACCCTAGCCTAAGCCCCACAATGCTGTAACCGGATTGCTCAGGATGTGTAATCCTGAGCAATGCGGTTACCGCATATACTATGCTTATCTCGGCTGCCACTGGGATAAGCAAAGTTTTATCAGTGTTTTAAAAGATTACATTTTATTAATAACTAGCTGTAGTACCCGGCTACGCCCGGGTTAATAAATAACTGCTGTTAGCTATAACAAAATAGAATTTGAATATGTCATATTAATGACCTGTAGGAAAATAGAAGCTGAGCTGTGATTGATTGCTATAGGCAGCCTAATAAATCTCCAGCCAACAGTAAACCCACCCCCTGGCCAGGCAGTATATGTTACCTCACACATACACATAATAGACAGCTCATGTGACTGACATCTGCCTTAATTCCCTATATGGCACATGTGTTGCACATTGGCTGTTTTTAATCAGATGTTTAAGTTTGGAAAATAAAGATAGCACACGTATGAGGCGATTTGTGTGAGGTGATTTGTGCACATCTGTGTCTGTCTGTGTGGTGTGTGTGTCCCTGGGGTGTGTATGTGTGTCCCTATGGGGGGTATGTGTGGTGTGTGTCTCTGTTGTGTGTGTCTCTTTGTGGTGTGTGTGTCCCTGTGGGGTGAGTGCATGTGTCCCTATAGGGTGTGTATGTGTGTGTGTCCCTGTGGGGGGGTCTGTGTGGTGTGTGTGTGTGTATCTGTGTTGTGTGTGTCTCTTTGTGGTGTGTCCCTGTGGGGTGAGTGCATATGTCCCTATAGGGTGTGCATGTGTGTGTGTCCCTGTGGGGGGGGTTTGTGTGGGGTGTGTGTGTCTCTGTGTTGTGTGTGTCTCTGTGTGGTGTGTTTCTCTGTGTGGTGTGTGTCTCTTTGTGGTGTGTGTGTGTCCCTGAGGGGTGAGTGCATGTGTCCCTATAGGGTGTGTATGTGTGTGTGTCCCTGTGGGGGGGTCTGTGTGGTGTGTGTGTGTCTCTTTGTGGTGTGTGTGTGTCCCTGTGGGGTGAGTGCATGCGTCCCTATAGGGTGGCTATGTGTGTGTGTCCCTGTGGGGGGGTCTGTGTGGTGTGTGTATCTGTGTCATGTGTGTCTCATTGTCGTGTGTGTGTCCCTGTGGGGTGAGTGCATGTGTCGCTATAGAGTGTGTGTGTCCCCTTGGGGGTGTGTGTGTGTCTCTATGTTGTGTGTGTGTCTCTTTGTGGTGTGTGTGTGTGTTTGTTCGGGTGCGTGGTGAGTATCCAATGTTGGGGCTGCACCTTAGCGACTATACACTTGCTGTTACTCTTTGTGTGCGTGTGTTGTGTATACATGTCCCCGTGCGTGGTGAATATCTCATGTTGGGGCCCCACCTTAGTGACTATATGCTGGTATGTGCTGTTAGTCTTTGGTGCTATCATTAAGCCCCTCTCATTCACAACTGTCAACTGGTAACTGTCACTTTTTCCCCATTATGTAGATAGGGGCAAAATTGTTTGGTGAATTGGAATGCGCGGGGTTAAAATGTCGCCTCACAACATAGCCTGTGACGCTCCCGGGGTTCAGACGTAGGACTGTACAAAATTTTGTCTCTATAGCTGACATCTGTCGATTTTCCTCCAACTCTTTTCCATTCACTTTGTCCCCATTGTGTAGATAGGGGCAAAATTTTTTGGTGAACTGGAACGCGCAGGGTTAAAATTTCGCCTCACAACATAGACTATGACGCTCCCGGGGTCAAGACGTGCGACTGAGCAAAATTTTGTAGCTGTAGCTGGCAGCTGTCGATTTTCCTCCAATATTTTTCCATTCACTTTTTCCCCATTATGTAGATAGGGCCAAAATGGTTTGGTGAACTGGAACGCGCAGGGTTAAAATTTCCTATGACGCTCCCGGGGTCGAGACGTGTGACTGTGCAAAATTTTGTGGCTATAGTTGCGACGGTGTAGATGCCAATCCCGGATATACACACATACACACATACACACATTCAGCTTTATATATTAGATTGTGGCTATAATGTCTCTAGGGGGTGCCCATTCCCCCTAGAGACATACCACCCACTCAGGTGGTAGCTATAGTATGAGCGCTGCTCTCAGAGGAGCCGGCGCCTTCATTCATAAAAATGTACAGTAGCTGACAGGAGCAGGCTAACTGTACATCAGCAATTAAATCATTATATGCCCACCTGAGTGGGTGGTAGGAAGACTGAGAAAAAAAAATAATGTCATACAGTGTTGGCCAAAAGTATTGACACCCCTGCAATTCTGTCAGATAATACTCAGTTTCTTCCTGAAAAAGATTGCAATCACAAATTCTTTGGAATTATTATCTTCATTTAATTTGTCTTCAATGAAAAAAACACAAAAAGAATTGTCCTAAAGCCAGACTGGATATAGTTCCACACCAAACATAAAAAAGGGGGTGGACAAAAGTATTGGACTGTTAGAAAAATCATGTGATGCTTCTCTAATTTGTGTAATTAACAGCACCTGTAATTTACCTGTGGCACCTAACAGGTGTTGGCAATAACTAAATCACACTTGCAGCCAGTTGACATGGATTAAAGTTGATTCAACCTCTGTCCTCTGTCCTTGTGTGTACCACACTGAGCATGGAGAAAAGAAAGAAGACCAAAGAACTGTCTGAGGACTTGAGAAACCAAATTTTGAGGAAGCATGAGCAATCTCAAGGCTACAAGTCCATCTCCAAAGACCTGAATGTTCCTGTGTCTACCGTACGCAGTGTCATCAAGAAGTTTAAAGCCCATGGCACTGTGGCTAATCTCCCTAGATGTGGACAGAAAAGAAAAATTGACAAGAGATTTCAATGCAAGATTGTGCGGATGGTGGATGAAGAACCTTGACTAACATCCAAACAAGTTCAAGCTGCCCTGCAGTCCGAGGGTACAACAGTGTCAACCCGTACTATCCGTCGGCGTCTGAATGAAAAGGGACTGTATGGTAGGATACCCAGGAAGACTCCACTTCTTACCCCGAGACATAAAAAAGCCAGGCTGGAGTTTGCCAAAACCTACCTCAGAAAGCCTAAAACGTTTTGGAAGAATGTTCTCTCTTTTTGGGCAAAGGCATCAACATAGAGTTTATAGGAGAAAAAAAGAGGCATTCAAAGAAAAGAACACGGTCCCTACAGTCAAACATGGCGGAGGTTCCCTGTTGTTTTGGGGTTGCTTTGCTGCCTCTGGCACTGGACTGCTTGACCGTGTGCATGGCATTATGAAGTCTGAAGACTACCAACAAATTTTGCAGCATAATGTAGGGCCCAGTGTGAGAAAGCTGGGTCTCCCTCAGAGGTCATGGGTCTTCCAGCAGGACAATGACCCAAAACACACTTCAAAAAGCACTAGAAAATGGTTTGAGAGAAAGCACTGGAGACTTCTAAGGTGGCCAGCAATGAGTCCAGACCTGAAACCCATAGAACACATGTGGAGAGGTCTAAAAATGGCAGTTTGGAGAAGGCACCCTTCAAATATCAGGGACCTGGAGCAGTTTGCCAAAGAAGAATGGTCTAAAATTCCACAGAGCATTGTAAGAAACTCATTGATGGTTACCAGAAGCTGTTGATTGCAGTTATTTTGGCTAAAGATTGTGCAACCAAGTATTAGGCTGAGGGTGCCAATACTTTTGTCTGGCCCATTTTTAAAGTTTTGTGTGAATTGATTAATGTTTTGCTTTTTGCTTCATTCTCTTTTGTTTTTTTCATTGAAGACAAATTAAATGAAAATAATAATACCAAAGAACTTGTGATTGCAATCATTTTCAGGAAGAAACTGAGTATTATCTGACAGAATTGCAGGGTGTCAATACTTTTGGCCAACACTGTATATGTGTTTTTTGTCTATCTGTTCTCAGTGGAAATGATTTAGCACAGTATATGCCAGTCTTTGTTTTGAGCTAAAAATACCAATCAGAATCAAATAAGAGACAGTGTTATATAATTTGCACACTGCATTTTAACAATCCTTAGGGGAATAAACATACCATTACATTTTCAAACAAATCTAAGACACATAAAATTTCTTGCTATTTACAGACCTCAATCTTTATATTGCAACTCAATATATTTTTTCAGAACTTTTAATGTATAAATTAAAATGTTCTTTGTAGTTTTGTTTTGCTAGACCTTCTAGAACACACTGTTAAGTGAAATAATAAATGTTACCTGATTTGATCTGTGGTTTATCGTCAAAATGGAACATTCTGTGGGACTGATTCCAATTAAGTAAAATTGATATACAGTACTAATATCTTTCCAAACGGTAAGATTACACCTAGAAAGAAAAGTAATAGTGATAGTTATTTGTCAGTTTCAATTATCTCCCTAAATTAATATGTTGCCTGTCATTTTTAATCAAAATAAAACAGCCAACAACATCCTATAAATACATATGTGTATATTGGACTGTACATATAAGTGTGTTTCATGTGTCCCTCTAATTGAGACGTATTACAAACTATTTACTAGATGGTATTGTGGCGCCCCTGCGGTCCGGTCGCCACTAGCAGTTTGCAGCAACCGGGATCGATAAGTCCAGTCACCCAAACACACACCCAACACAACCCGGTCTCAGAGCGAGGACTCTAAGCCCAGCTGTGGGATGGCAGGAGGAGACAGATGATGGGTAGGAAGTTAGCACAGGAAGTCGTCAGGAAAGAGTAGATAAAATAGGAAACACCACAGGAAGTCAGGGGGAAAGCCTGTGATTCAGCCCAGGAGCGAGTCCATCAGTCAGTCGGAGAGTAGAGAACCACCAGAAGCAAGGGTCGAAGGGAGGACACGAGACTGAGAGGACACGGATCCAACGGCCTGCACTATCATGAGGTCTGTTCTGGGTCCCAAGGCTACACACCGCAGAGAGACAGGAGGAGTCCTAGGGGCGCGGGCAGTGAGCAATCCACCCATGTGCCCGAATTAGCTGAGAAGCTGAAGGACATGGCAGGAACCAGGAAACCGGCCCTGAGGTGGCAAGGAAGCTCCAAGCTTTAACCACAAAACCGGCCGGTCGGTTGATCTCTAAGACCTGTGACCCCACTACTGGCGCAAAGAGAAGGCCACTTTACTAGGTCGCCCAACAAAGGCCTGTGGCTGCTGCATTGGGCTATGCGTGTGGAGGCACGTGCAGGAGGGCGGAAAATAGGCAGCGCTGAGAAGAGAGGCCAACAGTAAGGAACACAAAAGGGGTGGAACTGGACAAGCCGCCCTAGTTGCTAAACACCACCGGAGCCACCAATGTAACTTGAAGTGCCTGACGAGAGAAACCAAGTAAAGCAGGTTGAAACGCAGCTTGTGTCAGACTGTCATTTTGCGCCGGAGGAGAGGTAGACTGAAATGCTGAGCAGACAGCAGGTGCCTGCCTGAGAGCATTCCCGATCCTGCCGCACAGCCAGCTCATCCCCGCTGGCATACCTGCACCCCCAACGAACTTATCACCTCCATAGACTTTATGGTTGTCCTGAGGACCCGCTCTTCCTGTGGAGAGCGAAACCATCATGGCTGCTACCCCATCATCCCCAGAGGTCCCGACTGCAGCAGCACCTCTACCGGTCGCCTTCCATAGGTGGAGTCACGACACAAACTGTTTTATTTGACTTTTATGTTTCTTTTCATTCCTTTTTTTTCAAACTTCCCTTTTTACTAATCACCTGACGAGGGGACCATGGACCGGGTCATGCCACCGTGACATTCCATAGCCCCGACGATATCGAGAGGGCCCGGTTCTGAGTAACCCATGGCCCCCGCAGGGGCGAGCCAGTATCTCACCTCCATTAAACTACATCTGATTTAAGAATTCTTCTTTATGTTGGAGAGGTTGTGGGTGTGTGGGAACTTTGTCCCGTATGTTTTGGGGGTGTAGAATTCTTGCTCACTTTTGGAATCGGATCCAAAGGCTAATTTGTGAAGTTACAGGGTTGAAGGTTTGTCTAAATCCAAAGCTGACATTGCTTCTTGTTGGAATATCGGACCTTCCTAAACAGCATAGGCAGTTAATTATCCATATTTTACTTGCCTCAAACAACACCATTGCCTCACATTGGAGAGATCCGTCTCCTCCTTTGGCCCGAGAGACCATTGTTAAAATTGCTAGCCATAATACTTATGAGTATTCCTTTTCTATATGGAATAACCTTTACCATAAATGTAATGCAAAATGGGAACGTTGGAATAATAATTGGCATTTAATAATATTTATTCATTTATATAGCACTATTAATTCCATAAGCACTTTACATACATCAGTAATACTGTCTCTCTTGGAGCTCATAATCTAAGCATCCTATCCGTATGTCTTTACAATGTGGGAGGAAACCAGAGTGCCCGGAGGAAACTCACACAAACACAGGGATAACATACAAACTCCTTGCAGATGTTGTCCTTGGTGGGAATTGAACCCAAGACTTCAGGACTGCAGTGCTGTAAAGGTTGCTGTGCTAACCACTTGAGCCAACGTTACATACTGAGTGAGTGAGACTGTTATTTCATGTTATTTTCAGATATCACCCTTCTTTTATTATTTGTCTTGGGAGGGTTGTGATTGACAAGACTGGAGGCTTCTTGGCTTTTAGTGTAATTTCTTCTTTGTTTTTGAAGGGACCTCCAGATCTATATATTTATAGTTTATTCTTACTTTCCATTTTGGAATCTGCTGAATAAGAAGACCGTATTAGACTGTAGATATTGTTTTCTTATGCTTATGTATTCACTTTGATTATCTTATACAATGTAAAAATGTCTAATTTGCTTTTTATTATTGATTATAATTTCAATAAAAATTTTTGAATTATATATATGTGGCGCCCCTGAGGGACCAGTCGCCACTGAGGTACTGCACCTTAGCCAGAGGTATGGTAACCCCCCCCCATTCCCAGGTAAGGAGGGGACACTACCCGGTAAACAAACACCGCACGCACCATTAGGCACTTCAGACCAGAAAGATGGGTGGACTAATCAAACCCCCATCTCTGGCTGGAGATGGGACTAACAGAGGTGGTAGGTGGAACTGTAGGAGGAGGAGCCACTTGGAGGAAGAAGTTTAGAAGGACACACTATAACAGGGATAAAAGGAGACATCAGGAAGTGGGAGGGAGAGTAACCACGAGGAGAGAGAGGAGAGACGTCGCAGGAGAGATGTGAGAAAAGGCATCCTGGAAATTGGAGCAGAGAGGCTCATCCCAGGACAAGGAAGACAGAGGGAGCCAGGCAGAAGCTCCAGAGAAAGAAGGGGTCCCAGAGGCACGGGAAGTGAGAAATCCACTTGTGGGGCTCGCATCCATTGCCGGTCGCAGAAAAGTGGAGGGACTAGGGCCGCAGAGGGTCACTGGGCCCAGACTAGTAGATTGGACTAAGGACTCAGCTAGTGAGCCAGAGGCTGCTGCATCTCCAGGAGCAGAAGCCGAATCCACATCATTCGCTGCAAAGGTGGGCGGGTAGGGCCAAAGGGGATGCCTGGTAGGGTCCGAGGCCACTGGTGCGGGACACTGAACATGAGGTGCAGAGCAGGAGGAAGAGAGCCAGCACAAGTGAGACAACCCGGAGAAGGTACACAGAACAGGGTGCTGGTTAAGTGTTTCCAATCTACCTGGGAGTGGCTGGACCCCTGTCTCGTAGGACACACCACTCAGCTGGACACTACCACCTAAGAACCGCAAGTAAAAGTGTGGAACTGCACTGCTCTGTCCGTGAATCATTCTGTCGTCCTCTGCCCTGCACTGCAACCTTATCACCATTTGCACATAGACTTCCTCACCTACAGGGAGCAACACCATCTGGCTACACCGTAATCTACCCCGGAGGTCTGAACCACAGTGTCAGCTATCCCTGGCCGAGTACCATAGGTGGCGTCACGACATTAATTCTCAAAACCATAACTACCCCCCAAATGTTTATTGACCGCTCCAGGGCCACAGACCGAGTCACACCACTGTAGCATCCCATTCCCCGACAACATCATCAGACCCAGCTCCGAGTATCCTACGTCATATAAATATATATACTTATATCTACTATATAATTGCCGTAGGCACTTCCGTGTCGGACCCCGAAAAGACCGTGGCTTTGTCACTCTGTGACGTCACCACGTGCGAGCAATGGCCGCGAAGCGGCCATTGCGAGTCGCTGGCTGAAAATCGAACCAGAGGCTCGGCCACAAAGTTAGCGATTTACTGCTCATGTAGCGCGAGCAATGGCCGCGAGGCCATTGCGAGTCGCTGCCTGAGCCTCCGCGCTGGCCAAGTTAGCGATTTACCGCTGATGTAGCGCGAGCAATGGCCGCGAGGCCATTGCGAGTCGCTGCCTGAGCCGCCGCACCTGCCGCAAGTCCCCCTATACTTTCTATGGGGATTACAGCAACTGCGCCGCAAGTGTAACGGTTATGCGGCAAACGCGGCAGATGCGGTTACACTTGCGGCGCGGTTGCGGTAATCCCCATAGAAAGTATAGGGGGACTTGCGGCAGGTGCGGCAAGTGCGGTTTTGCACTTGCGGCAAGTGCGGCCGCGAAAAAAACCGCAGTCAGCCGCGGTTTTTTTCGCGGCCGCTCCTGCGGCAAGTGCAAAACCGCATTTGCCGCACCTGCCGCAAGTCCCCCTATACTTTCTATGGGGATTACCGCAACCGCGCCGCAAGTGTAACGGTTATGCGGCAAACGCGGCAGATGCGGTTACACTTGCAGCGCGGTTGCGGTAATCTCCATAGAAAGTATAGGGCGACTTGCGGCAGGTGCCACAAGTGCGGTTTTGCACTTGCGGCAGGTGCGGCCGCGAAAAAAACCGCGGATGACTGTGGTTTTTTTCGCGGCCGCACTTGCCGCACCTGCCGCAAGTCCCCCTATACTTTCTATGGGGATTACCGCAACCGCGCCGCAAGTGTAACGGTTATGTGGCAAACGCGGCAGATGCGGTTACACTTGCGGCGCGGTTGCGGTAATCCCCATAGAAAGTATAGGGGGACTTGCGGCAGGTGCGGCAAGTGCGGTTTTGCACTTGCGGCAGGTGCGGCCGCGAAAAAAAACGCGGCTGACTGCGGTTTTTTTCGCGGCCGCACTTGCCGCAAGTGCAAAACCGCACTTGCCGCACCTGCCGCAAGTCCCCCTATACTTTCTATGGGGATTACCGCAACCGCGCCGCAAGTGTAACGGTTATGCGGCAAACGCGGCAGATGCGGTTACACTTGCGGCGCGGTTGCGGTAATCCCCATAGAAAGTATAGGGGACTTGCGGCAGGTGCGGCAAGTGCGGTTTTGCACTTGCGGCAGGTGCGGCCGCGAAAAAAACCGCGGCTGACTGCGGTTTTTTTCGCGGCCGCACTTGCCGCAAGTGCAAAACCGCACTTGCCGCACCTGCCGCAAGTCCCCCTATACTTTCTATGGGGATTACCGCAACCGCGCCGCAAGTGTAACGGTTATGCGGCAAACGCGGCAGATGCGGTTACACTTGCGGCGTGGTTGCGGTAATCTCCATAGAAAGTATAGGGGGACTTGCGGCAGGTGCGGCAAGTGCGGTTTTGCACTTGCGGCAAGTGCGGCCGCGAAAATCTTAAAAAAAATTTAAAAATATTCTAGACACCCGATGCATTTGCATCGGGCTCACAGCTAGTATATATATAAATATATATATATATATAGTCTATGTGTATTTGTATACACAGTATATATAATGTCTATATATATAAAAATAAAATAAATATATATATGTATGTATATATATAATGACAAAAATTACGGCAGCACTCCAACTTAAAGTTCTTTAGAAGCCTTTATTCAGGCCCACAGGGCGACCACAGCGGACGTTTCAGTCACCAAGTGACTTTTGTCTAGCAACTAGTTCAAGCCCACATACCTCTTTTTAAACCACAATATTTACATATTCAATGTGCATCAATTACCCTTATTTCATAACTATACACATTACTTTTCTAATAAACCAACATTCCAGTACCACACATTAACCCATACAATAGTGATCCGTGACAATATACATCAACACCATTATACAGTACCCCCAGATCACTTATGTATTAATAATAACTTTAAATGATGATTGATTGGGTCCTCATCCCAGGTGGGGCGAAGATCGTCACCATAGCAGCCTATTCTGAGACCCTTTGACTCCCATTATGCGTATACACCGCTCTTTCCTGCTCAGAGACCGTCGCACCGGAAGTGACATCATGTTTTTCGCGCCCGGGTTCCCCCGTTGCTAAGGAGCACAGGAAACATCACGGGCGCCATCTTGGTAGACTCCACGCCTGCGCAGTGCGTCCACACGCCTCCGAGCGTACACCCGGACTCCATCTAGGTCTAATAGCTTAAGGCATCGCCCTGACCTACCGGTATGACCCTAAAACTACATAATAAACGCAGGCAGTATAATTTTATTTATATAATAACTCTGTCTTAATTTTTACATTTTTAGGTTTTTTAGTTTTTTTAAAAAAAAACAACTTCAGCTTAACATCTGGGCATGCCAGGGGCCTTCACACATACAAGTCCCTTCTCCCCCGGGCACACCATGTACTCGCCTTTTGCAAGGCCGAGGGCATGGGCTCCTCTTAGCCGCAAGAGGCATGGGGGTCTATGGGGACTTCAAACCACATACATCCCCCCCGGCACTTCCCCTTTACTAGCTCTTATAAGCCTCACCAATCCACAGAACAAACATATATACAAACGTGACTAGTGTTATACAGTATTATTCAGTATTATACAGTATTATTCTCCAGGCAAAAAACAGATCATAAAGCGACTGCCAGCCTGTAGTCTATATTCAACCCATTTGGTTTTAAAGTATTTAAGCGCCTTATCCACTGTAGTTCCTTTATATGTAGCAATCTGGCCCTATCTCCTCCTCTCCTTAATGGGGGAACTACATCTATGATCCTAAATTTAAGGTCTTTCTCCATATATTTCATATCCGTAAAATGTTTCGGAACTGGTAAATCCTTTCTCTTTTGGCTTATTGTGTATCTATGCTGCCCAATCCGCGTTTTACATTCAAGGTTGGTCTCACCAACATACCACAACCTGCACGGACATTCCAGCAAATAAATTACATGGTCTGTCGCGCAGGTTGAGAAATGACGTATCTTGAAGACTTCTCCAGTCTGTGGATGAGTGAACTCAGATCCCCTCAACATGTGCGAGCAATTTACACATGACACTCAGGGGAAACACCCTACTCTTACTCCTCGCGTTAGTGTGGCCTGTCTAGACACCTTAAGTGGACCAAAATCCGATTTAGATAGTTTATCTTTTATGGGGCCGTCACACGCGATCACTGCTGCACGTGACGTTGCAGCGATATTGACGTGTGTGACAGGGCGCATCAACCAGCGATAAATCGCTGGTTGATCGTTGCCAGGTTTTAGAACCTGTTCTAAAACCTGACGACGGTCGCCCGGTGCTCACGCAGCTTTGCTGCGTGTGACACTGGGAGATGCGATCAGCCAGCTCCCAGCGCCTCTCAGGAAGCGCTGGGAGCTGGTATCCAGGGTAAACTGCGGGTAACTAGGCAGCACGCGCTGCCTAGATACCCGATGTATACCTTAGTTACCAGCCTTCTCCGCTCACCGGCTGGTATCTAAGGTACACAGCGGGTAACTAGGAACCCTAGTTACCCGCTGTGTACCTTAGATACCAGCCGGTGAGTGGAGAAGGCTGGTAACTAAGGTATACATCGGGTATCTAGGCAGCACACACTGCCTAGTTACCCGCAGTTTACCCTGGATACCAGCCTGCAGACATTGTGGAAACGATATAGAAATCATTTCCACGATGTCGCTGCTAAAATCATCGCTGGTGAGTCTGCCTGTGTGACAGCTCACCAGCGATTATCCGTTAATGTCGTCAGCGATCAGATTGCTGACGACATTGACACGTGTGACGGCCCCATTAGATTTTTTCCTCTCTGGAATGAAACCAGGGGTTTGGACTTCAATTCTTCTACATTAGGGCAACATTTTCCCAACATTGGCCAGTATTTCAAAACAACATTAGAAATATCGTTAGACTCCTCACCATACTTCATTACTAGGGAGATCCTCGATGATATTTTTTTAACCGGTATACTTTTATTTTTACCACTTTTCATTTTTTCCAAATTAACTTGTAACAACTTTCTGGGGTAACCTCTCTGGATAAATTTACTAGTGAGACTTTCAAATTTTTCTTCTAATTCTTGCTCACTGTGCTGGAATGTTGGTTATTATAAAAGTAACGTGTAAAGTTATGAAATAAGGGTAATTGATGCAGATTGAATATGTAAATATTGTGGTTTAAAAAAGAGGCATGTGGGCTTGGACATAGTTTGCTAGACAAAATCACTTGTGACTGAAATATGCGTGTCACCCTGTGGGCCTGAATAAAGGCTTCTAAAGAACTTTAAGTTGGAGTGCTGCCATCATTATTTGTTTTAAATATTAATATATTTATTATTAGATACTATTATATATCTATATTATTTTATTGATTAATATATATAACATTATATATACTGTGTATACACATACACATAGACTATATATAATAAAGGTCTTCTAAAGAACTTTAAGTTGGGTCTGGTTCATTTTTGTATTAAAAAAATGTGCTACAATGTCATTTGTCTAAAGAAGGATAAACACCACAAATGTAAGGGCCATGGAGGAAAAAAAAAAATCCTTCCTTACTCCTCCTCATACGGCAATCAGACTAGTTCCCTGGGTCAACACACTATCAAAGAATCTAGTATATATAACCGGTAATATTATATTTTTCAAGAAAGGCATCTAGCCCGTTCTTAAATGTTAGTAGTGAGTCACTCATTACAACATCATGTGGCAGAGAGTTCCATAGTCTCACTGCTCTTACAGTAAAGAATCCGCGTCTGTGATTATGATTAAACCTTCTTTCCTCCAGACGTAGAGGATGCCCCCTTGTCCCCGTCTCAGGCCTAAGAGTAAAGAGATCATTAGAAAGGTCTCTGTACTGTCCCCTCATATATTTATACATTATTATAAGATCACCCCTAAGCCTTCGTTTTTCCAAGCTAAATAACCCAAGTTTAATAACCTGTCTTGGTATTGCAGACCCCTCAGTCCTCTAATAACCTTGGTCGCTCTTCTCTGCACCCTCTCTAGTTCAGCTATGTCTTTCTTATACTTCGGAGACCAGAGCTGTACACGGCTTTCTAAGTGTGGTCGCATTAGTGACTTGTATAGAGGTAAAATTATGTTCTCCTCATGAGCATCTATGTCTCTTTTAATACATCCCATTATTATGTTTAGTTTTGCAGCAGCTGCCTGACACTGGCCACTAAATGTGAGTTTGTCGTCCACCCATACACCAAGGTCTTTTTCAGTCATAGTTTTGCCCAGTCATTTACACTTAAGCACATAATTATACATTTATTTCCTCTGCCCAAGTGCATGACCTTACATTTATCCCCATTAAAGCTCATTTGCCATTTATCAGGCCAAGCTTCTAATCTACATAAATCCTCCTATAATATAACATTGTCCTCCTCTGTATTGATTACCCTGCAGAGTTTAGTGTCATCTGCAAATATTGAAATTACTCTCTGTATGCCCCCTACAAGGTCATTAATAAATATGTTAAGAAGAAGCAGGCCCAATACTGACCCCTGTGGTACTCCACTGTTAATTGTGACCCAGTCCGAGTGTGTTCCATTAATAATCACCATTTGTTTCCTATCACTGAGCTGGTTCTAAACCCACTTAGGGCCCTTTCACATCAGCGTTTTTTTTTAAATCGCGGCAGATGCGGTGAAAAAACCGCATCTGCCGCGATTACCGCATACCGGCTGCACTTGCGGCGCGGTTGCGGTTTTTGCCATGCAAAGTATAGGCGGACTTGCGGCAGGTGCGGCAAGTGCGGTTTTGCACTTGCGGCAGGTGCGGCCGCGAAAAAAAACGCGGCTGACCACGGTTTTTTTCGCGGCCCCACCTGCCGCAAGTGCAAAACCGCACTTGCCGCACCTGCCGCAAGTCCGCCTATACTTTGCATGGCAAAAACCGCAACCGCGCCGCAAGTGCAGCCGGTATGCGGTAATCGCGGCAGATGCGGTTTTTTCACCGCATCTGCCGCGATTTCAAAAAAACACTGATGTGAAGGGCCCTTACACATATTTTCCCCTATCCCCATTGTTCTCATTTTATGTATCAGCCTTTTGTGTCACCATATCAAAAGCTTTTGAAAAGTCCATATACACCACATCCATTGCAATTCCTTGGTCCAGTCCAGAACTTACCTCTTCATAGAAGCTTATCAGATTAGTTTGACAGGAACAGTCCCTTGTAAACCCATGTTGATATTGGGTCATGAGGTTATTTTTCTTCAGATACTCCAGTATAGCATCTCTTACCCACAGTAGAGGTTAAGCTTACAGGCCTATAAGTTTCATGTTCAGTTTTTGTCCCCTTTTTGAATATTGGCACATCATTTGCTATGCGTTAGTCCTGTGGTACAGACCCTGTTATTATGCAATCTTTAAAGATTAAAAATAATGGCCTATCTATGAGAGTACTTAATTCCTGCAGTACTCTGGGGTGTATGTTATCTGAACGCGGGAATTTGTAAACTTTAGTGATTTTGAGACAGCGCCATACTTTCTGCTGGGTTAAGCAGGTCACAATAAATGGAGAATTTTTGTCTGTGCTCTGTGCTGATGGGCTCCACTAATGCCTGGTAGTTCTGCCCTCTCAGACCTATAGCTGCTCGACACGGAATCATCATTGCACTCATTGGGGAAATCACAATAGGAAACGGGTCTGTCACCTGTGCAGTACCAGTTTCGCCACCTGTAATTGTTACCTGTTGATGGTGCAGGAGGGCTCTTATTTAACTCTGAAGGACCTTCCTCTGACCAGGTTGGGCAGTATCTTCTCCCATGTAAACTTCTCCCATGCAATTGCTAACAACATTTGTACCAAGTATTATATACGGGTCGTTTGCATTACTTGCTTCTGCTACTTCTAAGACCCCTTGGATTTGCAATTCCACCCTGCCCACCTTTATTGGTACTTCTCTAACCCACATTACAGTAATCGGTTTATCATTAGATGCGTTGAGGGTGAAGTCTATGGCAGGCTGTTTCAGGCAGTTCTGCATCAGCCCAGTACTTTTTGTAAAGGATATAGGGGATGGGGGTCACCTGTGACTCAATGTCTAGCAGAGCAGGTGTCAGGATGCCATCTAGTACAATCGACAGGAATGGCCTCTGTCCGATGAAGGTCTTGTACCAGGTGGGTGGGCCCTGTTGAGTTACTCCTGAGGTTTGGCCCCGGCCCCCAGGGTCTGCCCGTTTAAAGGACAGCTCCTGGCAATGTGGCTGGTTCGGTCTTGGCGCTGGCTGGTGGCTCTGCTGCAGCTGTAGAGCTTCCATCAACTTGGTTATGTTTTTGCTCATTTGGAGCATTTCAGCACGCATCACAGCATGCAGAGAGTCATACTTGTCAGGCTGAGCAGATTGTACATTGTGTGTGGCTGTAGACAAGGGTACTGATTTCAGGGTAGCCTGTGCCTCACCACTGCACCACCGTTTGATAGCAGCTTCATGGATGTCTACAGGCCACAACTCTTTTATGGCCATGTCCTTCAGGGTGTTAAAGTCAGCTTCCGGGTTGCTCAGTGACCACCAACGCACAGTCTTATTGTCCTCGGGGGATAGCAGCTCCCGGGTGAATTGTTCAATCAAGAGCTTATATTCATCAGGTACACTGGCAGGGCTGACATGCTTAAGGGTTAGCAATGCTTCCTCTAGGCGCCAGACGTAAGCTCTGATATCATCTTCTGGCCTCTGCTAGCAGTGATGAAAGTGCATGTGTATATCAGTCTCATTGCACTCCTCAAAAGTAGCTCTCAATTTGTCAAATATAGTGGCCGCTAATCTCCGTTCAGCAGCAGACCAGGACTCACTCTCTTTCTCTGCGGTGCCAGTTAACTGTCCGAGTACCACAGCAGCGAGCTGCTAACCGGTTATCGCATACATGTCCAGGACACTAGTGATTTTTTTCCTAAAAACATCCAACATATCAGGGCGGCCACCGTACTTGGGGAACCAGTTAGCCCCCGGAATGTATGGGAGTTAGATCGGCATGATCGGGGCGACTGTGCCCGGTGCGCTGGTGGCGCTGGAGTGCTACTTGAGGCAGCCATGGTTGCTTCGGGGTAATTCCTAGGGTCAGAAAACGCACTGTCGTCATCGCTGGAGGAGGCCGACATGCTGGAGGCCCCCCTAGTGAATTACAGCCAGTGTTCAAATAGTTAATCAATTTGGGAATTTCGGACTAGACCGTGGCGCTCGGGAATGCTCGGCTGAGCGAGGGGCGGGTTTGAGTTTCGCACTCTACAGGCCGACATGCCCCTTTCTTCCCCTCTTCGGCGCAGTAATGGCGGCGTAGTTTTAACAGTCACTCAATACAGTTGAAATCACGGCACACAGTACCTTGTAATACCGGACACGAGATCCTGTTTGTGAATCCGAAATATATGTCGAGCCCCAGGCCCTGGAGTACTCGGGTATCAGGCTCTGAGGGGTTCACGGGGATGTCACGGGTGGCGGTGCCTGAGCCCGTGGCCTGGGTGACACTTCAATAGAGGGGTTGTGTACAGGGGATAAGAGCTATTGTCACGTGACGCCACCTGTAGTACCTGGTGATGGTCACCAGTGCCACCATAGTCCTCCGGAGGGCGATGGCATTACGGCAAGGATGGCAAAGCTCCCTACAGGTGGAGCTGGGCCTCCGGGGCAGCGTAGAGTAAAGGGGCAGCTTGGAGTGGGACTTTAGGCTAGGGTAAGGAGCAGTAAGGCAGTCTATAGGGAGGTTGGGGATGGAGAGGAATAATGCACACACGCTGAAGACAGTCTCTTTTACCTTTTACTGATGGTATTCACAGGTAAAGATGTCCAGAGCACTGTCAGGTGACCAGGTGCACAGTGAGTCTCCACAGCAAGTGGGTATAAGGCAACCTCAGGTTCCCTGCTGTCACTGAAGCCCTGTAGGTATGCAACACGACTGGCCTCCTCACTTTCTCTCTCCTCCTGCGCAGGTCCACGGGTTACCCTCTCTGATCACTGCTGTGCGCATCCACACTTGGTGTCTGGCTCCCTCTTGCTGGGTACACAGGAGGACCGGGTGACTGAAGTCTCTACGGTGTGCCAGGCAGTCTTGGAGTAACCCTGCAGGTGCTGACCCCCCGAAGTCTGGTACATCTTGGGTAAACTTCCACTAGTTCCTCTACTTGCTTGGCTAAGCTCTGTGCCTTCTGTCCCCACTCCTAGGCTTGGCTCAATGGCAGAGGGCCACTCCGGTCACTGATTCGGGCCTAACCGCGGCACCGATCACCAGGACGTCTTCGCAGCTCTCCTAGCGTCTGCACACTCTAGCTAACTCCTCCACCTGCAGCAGTATTTATAGGAGGTCTCACCTAAAGTCAGTGAGGCTAGCTCCCCCTACTGTGCAGGGGTGGAAGGTGTTGCATGTAGCAGGTACCTTCTGTAGAAACCTAGCTGTGCAGTAGGGAAGGCTGTGGCTCCCTGCGTGAGCAGGGCGCCACAGCATCGCAAACTCTTTTTATTTTCATTCATTTTTATTTCCCCTTTTTCAGCGACCACCAGGGTCATGGGCCCGGACACAGGCCACCCGTGACATCCCCCATGAAATTACAGCCCAGGACCGGGTACCCCATGGCCCTGGGGTGGGTCACTGACATGCAGACAAATCAGAGTAATCTGTACAGCCTCATTGTCACCACTAACGCTAGCTGACAGTGCACAGTGTATACAAAAAGGTGCCAATCAGGGGTGCATGAGGGGTTAGCTCTGCTACATCTAAATCAGACAAAACAAGAAATTTGTCATCAAAAACCTGTTGACAGATTTACTTTAAAGGCCCTGCTGCAGCAAAATTATAGAAAATTTAAATAAAGGTCATTTGGTAATTTGCTTAATGTTTAGGAATCAAATGAGCAATAATAATAATAATGAAAAAAGATAAGTGTGAAGGTATGTATAGCCATTAAAATCCCATTCACTACTATAGAAAATCTGGTTTGCAATGGTCATAATTTAAAAGTCGTCTTAGGCCCCTTTCACAATAGCGTTTTTTTCAAATTGCGGCAGATCTGGCAGATTTACCGCATCTGTTGCATCTGCCGCCTAATGACCGCACTTGCAGCGAGCCCCATGCATTGTCTATGGGGCTTGTGGCAGGTGCGGCAAATGCAGTATAGCCGCAAACTCCGGCACTTGCGGCCGCAAAAAAACCCACTGCTGACCACAGGTTTTTTTGCGCCCGCAACTGCCTGCTGCAAGCCCCATAGACAATGCATGGGGTGTGCCGCTAGGTGGGAGATGTGGTACATCTGCCGGATCTGCCGCAATTTGAAAAACACACTAGTGTGAAAGGGGCCTTATTGAGTCGGACAAACTTTTTTTCACTATTTTCTAAAGTGCTGGGTATATGTTGGCACTATAGAAATAAAAACTAATATAAATGCCTGGTTCTGTATTAGAGCTATATTCAAAAATATCTTACAATATACAATACAGTGTATCAGATAAGCACCAAAGTCACAGTAACATCAATCCCAGAAGCCGTACTTATCTCCGTGTTCCCAATATTAAGCATCTGATCTCATTATCACTTCTTCTGTTCCAGATCCTGAGGTCCAGTGATTTCCAGGCCTCTCTAGAAGAGGTAGGGGATATTCTCATACAGCTCTCTTTGTAAAGGATTTGCTCAGTTCTGTTTGGTTAAATCCTGAAGCATGATGTGACTCCGTTTTATTCTTAGTCATTTCTACATTCTGTTCCAGGATATTTGGGAAGGAGCCCAAGAGCTTAGCATGTTTTTCCTTTTTCATGGTAAAATTGTGCAAATATGCATTAGAGTGTGAAAACAAACAGTCTAATACATTTTTGCAAAGCTCTTTATGTTTACTGTTTATTGCAGATACCAGATACTAATTAAAATGTGCTAACAAAAGCCAAAATACATAGAGCAAAGATATAACCAAGCTGCATCTTTTTAAATTATTTGTGATTAATCACAGGGGACTTCTAACGGTCCAACAAAACTATAAAGCCCAGACATGTTTTAATTCACTTTTAAACTATGTGCATCATAATGAGAAAACACAACAAGACGGGCGCTTCCCACAAAAAGAAAACGGAACTGTATTAGGGATTAAAAGGGAGACATTAATACGGAATGCTACTAATTTAAAATAATGTGTGGTAGCCAGTACAAAAATGCTTCTTACAGCTATTGGACATATTCTGTAGGGGTCAATGCAAGATGACAAGTCGTGCGGTCAATAAGGGGTAATTAGGTCATATTTATAACAAGGTAAGATTTGCTCTATCATATTGTTATACAGAACGTTTAAAGGGCTTCTGTCACTGTGACAGGGTTCTTCTTGTTAATCTTATAGTTGCTAATATAAGTGAAAAAGTCAATTGCAGTCATTAACTAGCCCTTTGACATGCTAATAAGGTGCTAGAAAATAATCTGATTGTTCCTGATTTGTTACATTGTAAAGTTGATAGTCTCCTAGTCTGTAATTTATGAAAGATCCGAGAAGGGCTGTAGTGAAGCTTCTCCAATCACAGATTATAGATGAATTTATAGGTCACACACTCTTCAGTAGTTTAACAGAAAAATAATTGAGCTTTTGCTGTATGTTTTCACTATGCAATTTCCAACTGACTTCAATCCTCATGCAACTTGTCTGATTTTTGGTTCTTTTCAAAAAAATCATTGCTCGGAAGTAGTTACGGACAAGTTGTACAAGTTCTTGTCTAGATATTGCTATCATGAGTTGCTGTGTAAACCTAACCTACTGCCTAAGGTCTCATTTACACATTAGTATTTTTGATCAATATTTGATCAGTATTTTTATGCCAAAACCAGGAGTGTCTCCAAAACAAAGAACAGTTGTCAATCTTCAGTTATAATGAACTAGATGGAGACCTGATGCTATCACATCGGGAGGGCAGTGACGTCACGACAGGGGCAAGCTCTGTGGCTCTGGGGCTGCGGCAGTCACTCTCCCTGTGCGCTCTCCCCTATCCGCTTTCTCTCTTCCCCCTGTGTTGTCTTCTCTCCTTTTGTCTCTTTCTGTCTCCCCCCGCACACTGTTTCTTTCCCTCCTCATGCACTCTCCCCCCTTGTGCTGCATTCTCCATGTGTGTGCTGTCGTCTCCCCTCATGTGCTCTCTCTTTCAAGCTGTCTCCACCTGTACACTCTCTCGCCTCCTGTGTGCTGTCTCTCTACCTGTGCTGTCTTCTCCCCTTGTGTGCTCTCTCCTTTCAGCTGTCTCTCCCCTGTGCACTCTCTCTTCCCCTTGTGTACTCTCCCTTCCCACTCTGCGCTTGCCCCCTGTGGACTGTTTCTTCCCCCTGTGCGTGCTCTCTCCCCATGTGCTTTCTCCCCAGTGTGCTCTCTCTCCCCTTGTGCGCTCTCTTTCTCCCTTTTGAGCGCTTGCCAACTGGGCTTTTTCTCTCCTCCATGCGCTCCCAAAGATGATGGCCATGTGAGTAAGTGCCCATGCGTATGCCACTGCCATATTTGCATACCTAGGTGTTCAAAGATGGTGGCCACCTGAGTAAGTGTGCATGCACTCCGGGTGTGCAGTTGCAGATTTACTCAGGCGATGATGCACAGTGTCAGCAGCGGTGGAGGTGGTTGTGGGGAGAAATTGCTGGTGGTGGTTGCGGAAGAGGATCATACGGCACTGCTGGTGGTACTGCACAATCTGCCAGTACTGCCAGTGAATGCCATATTTGCACACCCATCAGTTGGGTGTACAAATATGGCTGAGGTTGGATGCTGGAAGTGATAGATGGGATAAGACAATTATGTAAGTAGATGTAGAGTTGGAAGACAATGGCACAAAATAGATTCTTACCTTGGTATAAATCGAGCAAAATAGTGAAGAATAATTGTGCTCACCTATGATAGTTGTGATGAGCCACAACTACTGAAATAACACACACAGGCAATCAAAATTAGAGAACAACCCACAATATCCTTAATGTTAAGGTCATTGTATTGTCCTATATGAAAATATCCTAGCATGAGTAAAATAGCAGTATTCTAAGCTTATTTCATAAATTAAATATATTCTAAAGCACATAATAAAAATGTAAATGAAATAAATGAAAAAGAACACTGATAAAGATTAGAGAACACTTTCAGATATCTGCAAGTTATTGGTGCTAATCTGGTACATAGTGATCATTTCCTTAATTATCTAACAAACCCTATTTAACTGGCAGCCTAACTTCCCAGTTTGAACTCACTTGCAAAAGTGGTGTGCTGTTCTGAAGTGACTGAAACCCTCCAGCAGCAGGTTGTCCAGATGAAAACACAGGGTCACCCTATCAGCCATAGCAAAAGAACTTGATCATTCTAAGGCTGTGATTTCTAGAATATTTCATCTTTACAAAATCACAAACTCTTTCAAGTCCCCCAAGAAGTCTGGTCGCCCTTGAAAGACAAATTCAAGGGAGGACTGGATAATGCAGAGGATCTACATGGGTAATTGTTTCAAAATCACTGCAAGCTGCAATAGCTTGCCAGTTCAGCCCTGAACAGGGTAAGAATCTGTCTCGTCATACAGTGTCACAACGTTAAAGAGCATTTGGACTGAAAGCCCACTCTGCAGTGACCAAACCTCTCATTGGTGGAAAGAATCAAAAGGCTAGACTCACCTTTGGTGAGGAGCATTTTGTGGTCTACAGTTCATTTTAGGGATGAAATCAAGTTTAATTTATTTCGGTCTGATGGGAAATATTATGTTTGTCGACAAACTGGTGAAAGGTGTTGGAAGAAGTGCCATAGTTTGGGAAATGTTTTCTTCTGCAGGGATGGGACCTCTCATACAGCTACATTGCAGAGTGAATGCATGTGTGTGTCAGAATCTTCTTCAAAAACATGTGGTTCCCTACTTGCGTTCAGCACTCAATCAGCCAGCAATTTTCATGCAGGACAATGCCCCCTGTCACACAGCAAAACAGGTAAAGCAATTAAAACAGTTCCTTGAAACCGAAAACATTGAAACAATGAAATGGCCACTCAGAGTCCAGATATATACTCAATAGAAAATCTCTGGAAAATCCTTGGTGATGCAGGTATGGCCAAGAAACCCCCAAAACTCACAGAACTGTGGAAGACACTGGAAGAAGAGTGGACCAAAATCACACCAGAGCAGTGTCAGAGACTAGTCCTGTGGCCGCAGAAGTGCTGAAGTCATTCAAAGCAAGTTACTGTGCAAAGCAAAGGCCTTACACTTCCTATTGATTGGTAATGGTTGTAACCTTCACAACATTTAGTTTTAATCTTTCTCTGTGCTACAGTCATTGCTGTTCTCTAATTATGGTCATCACATTATGTGTAACATAAAGGTTTTAAGTTGATAAACTTTGATTATTTTGGAAAACCCTGTTCTACTGACATCGTGTACCCCTTACAGAAAAACCTTCACATGTTGATCAATGTAGATTACATTGTGTATGATAAAATCAAGTGATCATACAATGTTCTCTAACTTTGTATTATACAGTATATCCTTGGCTGCAACAGTGCCTAATTGTAGATTCAAATAGGAGCGGTGAGAAGGAAAAGAGTTAATCCGTGCTGCCAGGATCCAGCAATATATGACTAGGCGCTTGATCATTAATAGTGATTTTATTGTAACACATTTCAGCTCTGAAATCACTATCAACTGCTTCACCCTGAGCGTTTTTCCATTTTCTATTTTTTGTTTTTCCCTACCCTTCTTCCAGAAGCCATTACTTTTTATTTTTCCATCAATATAGCCATATGAGGGTTTTTTTTTTTTGTGGGACGAGTTGTACTTTTGGATGAAATCATTTATTTTACCATATAGTGTACAGAAATTACAGAAAAATATTCCAAGTGCGGTGAAATTGCAATAGAAGTGCAATTACACATTTTTTTTGGGTTGTTTATTCACCATGTTCACTATATGGTAAAACTGACATGACGGTGTGATGCCTCAGGTTAGTACGAGTTCGTAGATACCAAATATGTATACTTTTACAGTTATCTAAGTGGTGAAAAAAAATCTGAAGTTTTTAAAGAAAACAAATTGCACTTTTGATGCCATTTTCCGCAACCAAAGCATTCTAATTTTTTGGGATTTGGGGCTGTGTGACAGTTTATTTTTTGCATCTTGAAATTACTTTTTTAAAGATTCCATTTGTGGGTAGATTTCATGTTTTGTTCGCCTGTTATTGCATTTTAGGGCTGCTTTACACACACCAACTTCTGAACAGATCTCTGGTTGCAGTGAAATCATGGACACATTGTTCTATTTTGTGGCTGTGTACAAATGGAGCAATGTGTCCATGATTTCACTGCAACCAGAGATCTGTTCAGAAGTTGGACACAGAAGTTGGTGTGTGTAAAGCGGCCCTAAGTCATTGACAGCGGGATCCAAATTGTTAACAGCACTGATCAGATCCCAGATCCAATCGGTGCTGTTATGGTGGGTTTACACACACCAATTTCTGTGTCCAATATCTGAACAGATCTCTGGTTGCAGTGAAATCATGGACACATTTCTCCATTTTGTGGCTGTGTACAAATGTAACAATGTGTCCATGATTTCACTGCAACCAGAGATCTGTTCAGATATTGGACACAGAAATTGGTGTGTGTAAACCCACCATTAGTCTGACATCTCAGCTGATGAGATCAGCTGAGAGGTTGGGTGTTTGATGTGAGCTCCGCGCCGGAGCTCACATCAAACATCGGGACACGGCCCATGTATTGCTTGATCCTAGCAGCGCTGATTAACCCCCTTCAATCTCCAATTATAGTTTTTCTCTGTAAATTCCATTCCTTGTTTTGGCAGACAAGCACTGATGCAAAATTCCTGACATTAAATAAAGCCTAAAACTTTAACTGGTGATGAACCCAAGATAAATAGGTATTTCTTTCAAGGAAGTAGAAGTTGTATAAAGCTTAAAAGGAATCTGGCAGCTGGATTTCACCCCCCCCTCCATAAAAACCAACCAATTTAAATGCACATGAAGCATTTTCAAAGACAAGTCCAGCCATACATTTCCATAGCCAGTCCTTTACCCCAATTAATGAGAAATAAGAATGTATATTGATATGCAAATGAGGCTGATGGACTGTGGTAAGTCTGAACTGCCATCACTCCAGCTCTATTCCCTGCCCAAATTTAAAATGGTATATAGCTGCAGATTACCACAATGGCTGCACAGAAACACCTTTTTTTTTTTTGCTCACATGTCCCCTTTAAATCATTAAAAAAAAATGAGTTTATGTAGATTCCGTGCAGACCACCAAGCAGGAAGGGTATGTTTGATGTCCGTTTATTGAGCCAACGCGTTTCACAGCAGGACCTGCTGCTTCCCTCAGGGCAAAAAAAAAAACCTGGGCTTTTTTCTACATAACAGATTTCTCCCTCACCAGGTGTCTGCAGCGACCAGGATAACAAGGCTCTTGCAGTTTGTTGTGACTCACACAACCCAAAAAGGTGAGTCACACTAATTGGGGGGCATTGAATTATCATCATAGATAAGACCCTATGTGCGCTCCCTTCTCTCTTTGCTTTAAAAAAAAAAGAAGCATTATTATTATTATTATTATATATTTATATAGCACCATTGGTTCCATGGCGCTTTACATAAGAAGTGGGGGGTAACAAGAACAGGTACAGTACATATGAACAGTCAAGGCTTGCTGATACATGACGGGAGAGGACCCTGTCCACGAGGGCTCACAGTCTACAGATTATAAAAGAGAAGACTTTTGTAATCCAATATTACCTTTTCATATTGGCTTGGGAAATACCTTATAAAGCTGAACATTGTCTTTTATAGTAGACCTTAATAAAAGTCTGTTTCATACAACTTTAAGTCTGTAAAGCCTCTCTTCCTTTTAATGTAGAGGCGACTGGTATAAAAGTACAATAAGGAAAACTTGGAACAAGCAACCAAAAATGGATGAACAAGCATGTGTAGAGGAATCCCACTTCTTTCTCTAATAGTGAAAGATGGTAACAACTGTAATTGACACAATAGCTTATACATTTTTGCTTTGACATTGGAATCAGTGGATTTTGCATAGGAAAGCCATGCCTGATATCTTACCTGCTGCAGTCAATGTAAGGGGAAATGTATTATTACATGGAAAGCCATTGTTTAGAAGGATATTCATTCTTCTTGGGCACCATTTCCGATCTGGCTTATCAAGGTGGATTGGGAGTGACAGACCTAAGACCTTTTTGATGGCAATACATATTTATACTTGGTAATATTATGTATCCCTGTTTATATTTGGGATTGGCTATGATTAAGGGCCACTGTCTTGGGCCTGAAACGCGTAAGCGTGACTGCTTTTATGAATACCAATAACATTGTGTAATTATGAACATTGCCTAATACCCTCTGACCTCTTTGCACTTTACGGTGCTGGACTTCCCCTTTTTTTGGATAATCTCGTTACACCTGGGACTAGTCAGTGCACCGCACCTTGCAGTCGTTACTAGCAACAGGTGAGCTGATTTTATATCTGTTGTGATTGTATCATTATTACATGGAAGGCCATTGTTTAGAAGGATATTCATTCTTACGATGGCTCCTCCAGAGCTGGAGATGCTCTTATTGGCACCTTTCCGATCTGGCTTATCAAGGTAGATTGGGAGTGACAGATCTAAGACCTTTTCAATGGCAGTACATATTTATACTTGGTAATATTATGTATCCCTGTTAAAGTTGGGATTGGATAATAAGTAATTTAATTACTTCAGTAAACTTTATCCCATCACTTCCTTTCTAAGTAGGAATGTTTACGATAACTGAGAAGACTTATGTTGGAAAATAAATTATTTGCCTCATGCATTTTTTAATTATCTTTAGCAAACTATAGGCTCCATTGACATATGAGAGAGAAGAGCAGCTGCAATGATTGTCATAAGCGCTTCCTAACAACATAGTACAATCTCTTTGAGCAATACCTATACTAGACAAATAGTCAAGGTAGGACAGGCAACGCTAATTCTATTGCCTTACTGCTGCTCTTCTCCATTAGCAGAAATATGCCTCTAATAAGGCATGTAATTGAGCTAGTAGATGTATAGAGTATCTTGAAAAAGTATTCATATTCCATGAACTTTTCCAGATTTTTCCATGAACACCGCACCAATTTTCTAAGTAAATATATTTCTAGAGATTACATTGACATTTTCTTACAAATTTTAAAAACCCAATCAATCCACACAAAAAAAGAAAGAAAACCATAGATGTCCATACATTTAGTAATATGTAATAATGAGAAATGAAACAGCAAAAAAGTATTAAAATGTTTATTGAAATGTATTTAATGCATTTAATGTTTTTTTTCGCGGCCGCACCTGCCGCAAGTGCCAAAACCGCACTTGCCGCACCTGCTGCAAGCCCGCCTATACATTGTATGGGGCTTGCTGCAACCGTGCCGCAACCGTTCCGCAAGTGCAGCCGGTATGCGGTAATCGCGGCAGATGCGTTTTTTTCACCGTATCTGCCGCGATTTCAAATAAACGCTAGTGTGAAAGCACCCTTAGTTGGTGTTGACAGCTTCCAGACGTAATAAACACAAATAGAATAATCATGAACATAACAGGTCACAGGACTGGTACTGGAGGAGAGAAGTCCCTGCCCACGAAATACCTACCCACGAGGTTTCATGGTTTACAAGGGATGATTGAGGATACAATAGGTGAGGGTAGAGCTGGTCGTGCGGTGGTATAGTGGAACGAGAGTTACTGCAGGTTGTAGGCTTGTTGGAAGAGATAGGTCTTCAGGTTCCTTTTGAAGGTTTCCATGGTACAGTTCCAGAGTATAGGAGAAGTCTTGTATGCAATTGTAGGAAGAGAAGATAATATAGGAGGAAAGAAGATCTTGTGAGAATCATAGGTTGTGTGCTGGTAAGAAAAGGGAGTTTATTTACAGATGTATGGAGGAGACAGATTGTGTATGGCTTTGTATGTCATGCTTAGAGTTTTGAACTGCATTCTCTGGGCAATGCAGAGCTAGTGAAGGGCTTAGCAGAGGGGAGAGGCTGGGAATAGCGGGGAGACAGGTGGATTAGCTGGCCAGCAGAGTTTAGGATAGATTGGAGAGGTGCGAGAGTGTTAGAAGGGAGGCCACAGAGCATATATACATATCATATATTATGTAATCTTCACCAGTTCATTCGGGAATACTATATAAAATTGTTCTCTATATAAACCTTAATGGCCTGACATTATAGTTTATGAGGCCAGGTGGAGGGATGTACTTCACTTATGACTCCCAAAACATTTCATACACTTTCTTTCACTCTGATTCTTAGTTACTCTTTATTGTTCATACATTAACTTTTCAAAAATAGGTGTAAAGTAGAGAGTACAAAAAATACAAGTCAATAGTTTGTATGATAATTGTTCAACAGCCAAAATATCATTGTGTTGCTTTGATTATATACTCCATAAAACTTTTCATTTGGAAAAGGTTTAATATGATTCCTTTTCAAGATGACCTTAGAGACTCTTGAATCATTAACAGCAACTGTCAGTGTACTGACCTTTACTTTAAGTGTCTTTTATATTTTAAGCATCATGAAGCAATCGATTTTTGCTTAATTTAGTTATATTGGTCAAGTACATTGAAAAATTATAAATGGCTGGTATTATCTAATTAGTCCTTGAGAAAGGTGACATTTTTAGTTGGGGGCTTATTAACTGTATTAAATAAGATTTGCAAATACTTTTCCTTGCATGGATAAGTGGTAATGATTTTATTTTTATGTGATCATGAGTTGGTGACTTGTTTGGCCATAGGTACAAATGACTTCTACATAGCAAGCATTAATATAAAAAATGATGGATTATAAAATAGTAAATGCCCTAAAAAGTAATGGAAAGGTGGCACACATATTGCTAGCAGTTCGTAGTGTCTATGTAATATGTTTAGGAGCTGTTTAAAAAGGTAGTCCACTAGTTGTCCCTTCTGATTCCACATGTCTCACCCAGGTGAAATAGAAATGTCTATACTCACCTCACATGCTGGCACCACTCCAGTAGTGTCAGTAATCACATTCATGGGGCTCACGTAACATTGTGACATCATGTGAACCCCCTGCCCAATCACCGCCGGCTTCCTTCACCCCGACTTCCGACAAATTAGTTAAGCAACAGGAAGTGAGCGTTTCTGCTGCCACTCACTTCCTGTTGATTGCTCCTGTGTTCGAAGGTGGGGAGAAGGAAGCTGGCGGTAATTGTACGCAGGGTTCACATGATGTTACTATATCATGTGAACCCCGTGAATGTGATTACTGACACGGCTGGAATGGCACCAGCATGTGAGGTGAGTATAGACATTTTTATTTTACCTGGGGAAAACATGAAGAAACAGAAGGGGTTGTCCAGTAGTGGACAACCCTTTAAATATCCTAGTGTCTACTTTGTTTATTTAAAGCAACCAAGTATCCAGTCTGTGCTCATTACCTCTAAAGCAAATTACTTATTCTGTGGTATTATCGTAACTTTAAAATTAGATGAGGAAATTTCACAACTCCAGATAAGGATTTACACATTCCTACATCTTAGACCAAAATACATAATCCCGTGCCACTTCCTTCTTTGGCACTAGTGCCACTCACTGCTACTAACTCTGCCTCCTTATCATGTGTTATGATAACTTTAGAAGCTCTGAGGTGGAGATAGAAGCAGAGAGTCGGCACTGCACTTACATCTCCCACCGCGTCTATCAGCCAGGACATCTTCAGAGGGGCAGCGATGCAGGAAACTAAGGATTATTTATCATCTGGTGTGTCTCCCACCCCAATATTGTTTCCTTTTTGATTATTGTTGATTATTGCAATAGGAACAATATAAATTTGTTGCACAGGATCATGGTGGGAAACAAACTACTTGGATGTGGTCATGACAGGGAATGAACTCACTGGTGAGATATTATCTGGCCTATATAGAAAAAACATCTCCGGCAACTCAATTCTTCATGCGGATAGCTGCCAACCCGCTGCATACAATAAAAAACTTGCCGGTGGGAGAGTTTATTAGGGCCAGAAGGATGTGCTCTCAGGAAAGTGTTTTCTATGCATACTATTGTAATATTGAAAAAAGGCTAACATCTAGGGGCTATAAACGATGGATGACACATCGGGCCAAAAGCATTGCTGCTGGTAAAACGCAAGAAGTACTTTTAACCTGTGATATGCTGAAATCCAAAGGAAATCACTTGCATTATAAGGATGGAGGTAGTTCTAAGGAGGAGAAGCACCTGATTACCTTTCAACACCATACAGTTCTGACTATGGGAACAAAATTTCCATATTACACAAGTTTGTACCCATGCACTATCAGGATCAATCTCTGTGTAAAATTCTTGAAGGGGGCTTTAGATGTGTCCCCAGGAAGGGAAGAGATTTGGCTAGTTTTATCTCCCCGAGTTTATTTCAATCCAATAGGAGCAAAACAAAACCCACTTGGTTACATTACACAGGTAATTTTAAATGTGGACAGCGAAGATGTAATTTGTGTAGATATTTCTTGAAGTCTGACACATTTAATAACAGGAACACCAGTAAAACATATAAGGTAAAAAGTTACATCAATTGTGCCACCACGTTTGTAGTGTGTATGGCAACCTGTGTTGAGTGTAATTTAGACTATACTTTATTGTCTGTACCAGCAGGCCTTTGAAGAAGCGTATTTCAGAGTACATTATGGCTGCTGATCCATCCACTATGTCTAGTAAGCGATCAATCTCAGGTCTTTCTAGACATTTCCTTGAGAGCCATGGAGGTTGCATAAATAGCTTAGTGGTTTAAAGGCTTGGAACATGTTAATAAGTCCACATGCGGAGGTGACTGAGTTTGAGACCTATTGAACAGAGAAAGTTTTTGGATCCTTTGTTTAAATACCAGGTATCCAAATGGGTCTTAATTTTAAGAGTGACCTCATGTATTTTTATAATTCTCTGAATTGTGATTCCTCTGCCGATGTAACCTCTTTTCTTTATCTCCGTCTTTCTCCACTCTTCTGTTTCTCTCTACCCTTTTTCCATCTCTCTCTCATCGCTTTCTATCTCGCTTTGCCAGCATTTTCCTTTGTGTTTTCTAGACTGATTTTTTCCCTGGGAACTTTTCAGGCAGCAACATGTGTATAAAAGTTTGTGGTGCATGATTATAAGCAAATTCTATCCCATGTATTTTGGGGCTACATTTTTTTTATACTTAACAATTTTCATAGCTACAGTATATGTATTTTTATATATGTATTTATTTGGTATTGTAGCTTATGCTTTCATGTCCACAAACTTTATTGCTCATTTATGTATGATTTTCTCAAACCCTATTTCTATGTCATTGCTTTGTATTGAGGCTGTCCACATGCGGACTATATTAATTGTTCACAATTGAAATGATTAACACACCCCTGCCTCATCTTTTGTAGTAATCTACAAGTACTATAATGTAGTTTGCAAACTTACGAAAATGTTGTCAGAGGGGCGTTCCTGAAGGCATTTTGACCGGTAGGCGGGTCCCCTTCTTCCGCACTACCCCTGCCTCATTATACAAAAGCAGAGCGCGGGCACGATTTATATATCGTGCCCGTAACGTCACCGCTGCGACACGGTCATGTGATGCTGGGTTCGCGCGGCACTTCCAGTCGCACACAGGCAGACTTCAGCATGCTATCAGCGCATGCGCGAAGTCTGCCTGTGAACCCTGCGACTGGAAGTGACGCGTCCCAGCGGTGAAGTTGCCAGGCGCCACTGAGCACATAACTTGGATCAAGACCGGAGGAGGGGTGAGCTTTCCATTCCCTGTTCCCTATTCAAGTTGATGCAAGAAACTGTAATAAGTAACTGCTAAGATGCCTTATGGCTAAGCCTGCAACTGAGCACCACAGTGCAAGCTGTAGGTATGGACAACGTTATTGTGCCTATCAGTTTATTTAATGTATATGTATGTAAATTTAAAGATTCACATTTTATATAGCCTTTTAAAAATAATATTGTAACATTTGTAAATATTTGGTTGTTATTTCTTCAGCCCTCCTGACTGTTGCACCCTAGGCTATGGCCTAGGTTGGCTTTTTTTGTAAATCGGGCCCTGCACAACACCCTGCCAGGTTTAGGGGTGTAGAACATGGATATTGGTTACATGCCGCATCTCATTCTAACTAACACCAAACCAACATTTATTTTATTGTTCCACTTTATTAATGAGAAATACTATAATGTAGTTTTCCATTCAGCAGGCTACTAATAGGATGATTTTAATAAAGTCATAACTAAACACACTCTACAGAAAGGTTTCCTGACGTGTTCATGTTCTTTTAACCAGCCCTTGACTAAATACAGAGTGCTCCCGATAAATTACAAAAAAATAAAGACGTATATTATTGCACTGAAATAATTTACTAAAATCCTCCAGTGTCTAGATATTGCTGTTACATACTTATCTTATGGCCCCTTGGTGTTCATTTGATTTATTGGCTATATAAATCCTGGAGTGGCAACCGGGGTATGTGCAGAAGAGAAAGAAGCATTCCTTACTGATTAGGGTTTACTCTAAAACCTTAAATAGGGCAACAGTACTTTTTAGGTTTGCAGGGGGAATGCAGGTTCCCATTTTAACTATTCAAGTTTTCTGATGGCTCATTGTTGTGGCCTTACTTAGGCTGGCTTCACACTGCGGCGTGATCACCCCTGACAGCCTCGGACCCTGATCACGCCGCAGTGTGAAGCCAGCCTTAGTGAGATGTGGATTCTCAAATGACAGGATAAGCAACATAGACCAGAGGTGATGATGCAACAGAGTTGACCGTGATGGTTAGCACAGGAAGGATCAATGAGGACCATTAAAGTAAGGTATTGAGGAGGACAGATAGACAAGCTAAGCATTTAATGCCAGGTAAAAAAGAGCCATTCATGTGCATGCACATAGGAACAGCAGATGTATAGGCAATCTGGGACTTGCAGCAAACCAATGATTAATATCAGAGATAAATGCAATCAGGAACTTACTGCAGACCAGGGGTGAACATATTATTGATGCAACCTGTGTGGCCACACAGAGGCCCAAGAAGTAGGGTTCACATTTCTACCTCCAAATCAGGTAGAATTGTGTATTTTGATGAACTGTTGGACTTCAGTAAACCCATATATTGTTCTTGCACAGGGGTCCTCTTTTGTCTGTGTCCGCCAGTGCTGCAGAAAGATGGTTAATGGCAGAGGTGTTTGCTATCAGAAATTGGCATCATGCAATTGGTTAGCCACAGGACAGCAGAGATGAATAGTCATACTAGTTACCGTATATACTCGTGTATAAGCCGAGTTTTTCAGCCCAAAATTTGGGCTGAAAAGTCCCCCCCTCGGCTTATACACGGGTCTATACGGTAGACCCGTGTGGTGGGGGCTGTGTCCGGGGGCTGTGGAGGCTGGAGGAGGCGGGGGGGGGGGCTGCTGTATGAGCGGCCCCGTCACGTGGGGCCGCTCATTAAATATGCACTGCATCCCCCTGTCAATCAGCGGCAGGGGGATGCAGTTCATATAGCCCCCCAAAAGCTGGCACTGTCCCCCCTTGTAAGGGCCCCACCCCCGGTGCTTATACATTACCATCCCGGTGTTCTGATCGGCGCCGCTCCTCGGTGCTTCTTCATCCTTCCGTCCTCGCTGGCTCCATCCGTGATCTCCGGCTGTCGCAGCGATGTGACGTCATCGCGCGACCGCTGGAGAACCCGGATGCAGCCAGCGCGGGAGGATGAAGACGCAGCACGGAGGAGCCGCGCTGATCAGAAAACCGGAATGGTAATGTATAAGTAGCGGGGGGGGGCCCTTACAAGGGGGGACAGTGCCAGCTTGTGGGGGCTGTTGGTACCCCCTGGGGCTGTTGGTACCCCCAGGGGGCTGCTGGGTACCCTCTGGGGGCTGTTTGTACCCCCAGGGGGCTGTTGGTACTCCCAGGGGGTTGCTGGGTACCCCCTGGGGGCTTCTGGGCACCCCCTGGGAGCTGTTGGTACCCGCAGGGGGCTGCTGGGTACCCCCTGGGGGCTGTTGGTACCCCCAGGGGGATGTTGGTACCCCCAGGGGGCTGCTGGGTACCCCCTGGGGGCTGTTGGTACCCCCAGGGGGCTGTTGGTACCCCTAGGGGGCTGCTGCGTACCCCCTGGGGGCTGTTGGTACCCCCAGGGGGATGTTGGTACCCCCAGGGGGCTGCTGGGTACCCCCTGAGGGCTGTTGGTACCCCCAGGGGGCTGTTGGTACCCCTAGGGGGCTGCTGCGTACCCCCTGGGGGCTGTTGGTACCCCCAGGGGGATGTTGGTACCCCCAGGGGGCTGCTGGGTACCCCCTGGGGGCTGTTGGTACCCCCAGGGGGCTGCTGGGTACCCCCTGGGGGCTGTTTGGTACCCCCAGGGGGCTGCTGGGTACCCCCTGGGGGCTGTTGGTACCCCCAGGGGGCTGTTGGTACCCCCAGGGGCTGCTGGGTACCCCCTGGGGGCCGCTGTATAACCCCTGGGGGGTGCTGTATAACCCCTGGGGGTACTGTATAACCCCTGGGGGCTGCTGTATATACTGCTGAGGCCTGTATACCACTGGGGCTGCTGTATATACCACTGGGGCTGCTGTATATACCACTGGGGCTGCTGGGGCTCCTGTATACTACCACTGGGGCTGCTATATACTACCACTGGGGCTGCTGTATACTACCACTGGGGCTGCTATATACTACCACTGGGGCTGCTGTATACTACCACTGGGGCTGCTGGGGCTGCTATATACTACCACTGGGGCTGCTATATACTACCACTGGGGCTGCTGTATACTACTGCTGGGGCTGCTATATACTACCACTGGGGCTGCTATATACTACCACTGCGGCTGCTGTATACTACCACTGGGGCTGCTGGGGATGCTATATACTACCATTGGGGCTGCTGTATACTACCACTAGGGCTGCTGTATACTACCACTGGGGAGGCCTGTATACCACTGGGGGGGGGGCCTGTATACCACACTGCTGGGGGCTGTATACCTGTGCTGGGGTCCACCCTCGGCTTATACACGAGTCAATAGGTTTTTCCAGATTTTTGGGGCAAAAGTAGGGGGGTCGGCTTATACACGGGTCGGCTTATACACGAGTATATACGGTACTTGCAATGATGAGATTACACAGAGGAATAGAAGACATAAATACGGTAATAATCCAGTTATTAGTAACAAATATTTACTGAGATGAGTCAGGTCACAGAATTTTATAGCAGCAGAGTAAAGAGTGCAATAGCACCAGGATTCATAGCACTTAGTAATTGCATATTGAGTTAATTAACTCAAAGGGAGCTGGCTGTAGAGGAAGGCAACAAGGTGCAGTGCCTGAGCTAAGATAAGAGAATAACAAAAAGTGTTGTTCCCATTCTGGACATTCAGGATTGAGATAGTACTGTTGCCTTATTTGCATGACCAATTTAAAAATACAAATATTTTCATCCAGAAACATGGTGTAATTTGCAACACATTCCACACCACAAAGGTTCAGTCATCCAATTACTTGTGATCCCGAGGTGTGCTCCGGTGATGTGTTCCTTCCAGGCACCGGGTAACAGGACCTGCGAGATGTGAAAAGCGAGAAGTGAAAAGGATCTGGCCATGTGACTCAGTCAGGTGATCTGTTTCCACACATCGCTCAACACTGCGCACCTTGGAGAGGGTAATAAAGTGTGTGTGTCCCCTGGCCTTTATAGTATAGTATTGGGTTTTGCTTTGAAGAAGCACAAAAGTGCTGCAATAAAATTAAAAAACAGAGCAAAAAAGCAACATAAATGGATGATGCGCTTGCAAAAAAATGCACCAAAACGGATCACCTAAAATGCAGCCCAAATGCTCAGTATGAACAAGGCCTTAGAGTGCTTGTGTTTAGCACTATTGTTATGTGTCTTCTAAAGGTAAAACCATTTCTATAGTTGTCTTGCATTGTTATTGAGCACTGTGACTAGCACTTCTATACACGTTTTGTCTTTGCCACTGAACTGCATTGAGAAAAGTCTACCTCCACCCCTTCTATCCTGATATGGTCAAAGACGTATTTGCGAGGAGTTAACTTTTTATTTTGATGTTAGAAACTGTATGGTAACTATTGCTTTCAGAGCTTCCTATATATCAAAATCCAGATTACATAAATTTAGAAACCCTTTTGACAATTTCATGAATCTAATGATGAAGAATGTCTTCCCCCAGTCCAAGTCCACAATAATTTACAAAGCAGCTGTGAATTCTGGCATTATTGTAAGCAGCCAATGAAACGTAACATTTACAGACATCCCGAAAACAAATTGTCATCAGATAATATTTATCTCCCTAAACTTTGTCACACAATTTGCCTAATCATTTAACATGTGGAAAGTGATTTTTTATTAATCACCAACAGTCTGTCATCCAGCAGTGAACATGTTCACAGCACTTCTCAACAAAGCGAAGAGCCTTTCCATTGTGATGGTGCCAAGAATGACTGTATCCAAAACAGTAAGTGTGCGAAAGTCTCAACTTTAGCTCCTAATTAAAAGTGTTGACATATATATCGTATGTAATGTATCACATAAAGGCTGTTACGGTGCAATGAGTCCTTCACAGGTCATTTAACCACACTCAAAACTATAAACCTTATGGATGAAAAATGCCTAGTTTTGGACCTAAAAAATGTATGTACAAAACCCCCTGTATTTTCTCCATAGTGAGAGCACAATCTTCTTCCCTCGTCCTGTACAGTAGAAACACAGCAATCTTCAAGACATTTTTCACCTTTGTGGTTTATATGCTCTCTTTATGTTGAAAAATTACATCATGGCTAAGGCCCCTTTCACATCAGCGTTTTTTTTAAATCGCGGTAGATGCGGTGAAAAAAACGCATCTGCCGCGATTACTGCATACCGGCTGCACTTGCGGCACGGTTGCGGCACAGTTGCGGCAAGCCCCATACAATGTATAGGCGGGCTTGCGGCAAGTGCGGCTTTGGCACTTGCGGCAGGTGCAGCCGCGAAAAAAAACGCGGCCAGCCGCGGTTTTTTCGCGGCCGCACCTGCCGCAAGTGCCAAAACCACACTTGCCGCATCTGCCGCAAGCCCGCCTATACATTGTATGGGGCTTGCCGCAACTGTGCCGCAACCGTGCCACAAGTGCAGCCGGTATGCAGAAATCGCGGCAGATGCGTTTTTTTCACCGCATCTGCCGCAATTTAAAAAAAAACGCTGATGTGAAAGGGGCCTAATATAAAGAAACAACTATATATGCCTATTGCACTGGGAAGTATTAAAGGAATCATATCTGTTATGACATTTTTTTCTCTATATCCTATGCTAAGCAGTGCATTGTAAAAAGTAATGTATACCACTAGGAATCATTAATTTTGACTGGATGCTCTTATTTTTAGGAAATCGTCAACATTAAAGGGAACCAACCACCTCAGATCACCCTAATACACAGTTAGTACATGTCCCTGCACCCTAAGGATACCTTTCCAGCACTGTTTTTGTGTAAAATCTTGCATTAGTATAACTCATATAAAGAGTTTATAAACTTACCAGCCTGGTGACTTCTGGGCGTATCCCTCCTTCTGTTATACTTCAGGGCTGTGCATTGCATGTCTGTGCTCCCTCTCTCTCCGTGCCTGCTGCCCTGCCCTGATGGGCGTGATCGTTATCTCCTCTGCACAGAGGGAGGGGGAGCACAGCCATGCAATGAATGCACAGCCCTGAAGTATAACAGAAGGAGGGATACGCCCAGAAGTCACCAGGCTAGTAAGTTTATAAACTCTTTATATGAGTTATACTAATGCAAGATTTTACACAAAAACAGTGCTGGAAAGGTATCCTTATGGTGCAGGGACATGTACTAACTGTGTATTAGGGTGATCTGAGGTGGTTGGTTCCCTTTAAACAATATTTTAGTTATTGCATGCCTGTTAAATCTCATCCAGACGTCAGTGTTTCACACAGAGTCAAGCCCAAAAATATTTGGACAATGACAGAAGATTGGGCATTTTAGCTGTTTACCAAAACATATTCAAGATAAAGTTACACTGACAATCAAAAGGGTAACAATGTTTTGAAATTTTTACTTACAAGCTCCATATCTAATCATCCAGTACAATTTTCAATGTGAGACTATCTTCATTTTATAGTCAATCATCTTGGCTATCTCATATATAAATTTAGCTGCATTGTTACTGTTTTGCTCCTTTAAAATCTAAATTGAAATTTCTATTATTTTATTAGTATTTTCTATATCCACCTTTGGTTTTCCATACTGCCTGAATCCTTCTTTGCATGCTCTTGATCAGATTCAAGCATGTCCCGACCAAAACCTGATCCCAGGTCTTTTCTACATGTTTCCAATTTGGTGCATACTGGTCAACTCATTATATATACAGCTTTTTTCTTCTGCTCTAGCCACCAGTGTTTGATTGGGTTGAGGCTTCGGGACTGTGGGGCCCAATCCAGTTTCTCTTCTTCATAATCAATGAAAGATTTAACCGCCAATCTCAACACATGCTTCGCGTCGTTGTCTTGCTGGAATACTATGTCATCCTTTTCATACCCAGTCTATAGAAAACTTACCTCTACTAATGTCCTCTTAAATTATGACAGAACCCACCTGTTTCATATAAAAAAAAAACTCACTTCCCTTCAGCCATGTCCCTAGGTTAAAAAGGATAAATAACAATTAATCTAATTTTCTGCTACAAACACATGATCTTAAATCTAGATTCTATGCGAGGAGGTATCCTTAAAGAATAGCCAACGTTTACATTTTTATTTAATAATAATGTAGAATAAGAGATTTTAATAAACTTTCAAATATACTTCATTAGAGAATTCAGGTTGAAAACCATTCATAAACCTTCCACAAGGTGTCCACACTACGCTGTGTGTGAAGCAGACATATGTTCATTATCAGTTAGATCCGTCTTCACAGTTAATACGGGTGTGGCGCCCCTGCGGGTATTAGCCACAGTATAAGATCATAATAGTTGCACTCACTTAGAAAGCCATGCCACTGCACTACCACCTTTGGCCAGTAGGGGGAGCTCCAGAGACACCAGAGACTTCCCTAGAGATAAAACACTGGTTTGAGGTAAATTTTCAGACAGTTGGAGCCAGGAGCTCAGAGTGACAGGAGCTGCATTGAGTTCCTGAGGACTGGCTGACAATTTCCAGGGCCAAGCCATCGGTCTGAGGAGGAGAAAACTGATAAGAGGAACACTTTCAGAATCGGTAGCATCATTATCTACCCTAGATAAAAAGCGCAGATACGGATACCGGATCCGTGGCTGCATTAGTGATATACAATACAGCAACCGGAAAACGTGAGGTAACAACAAGCTTCACAGGGCCAGACACAGCAACATACTAAGAGTTCAGCAGTACTCCCGGAGGGGGTAAGCAGAGAGAGACAAAGGACTCAAGTTGCCTGTTGAGTGGGACCCAGAGAGGACAGATTTGGGCCGGCAGCGAGTTCACACACGGCAGCAGGGCCACATAGACAGCGCAAGCAGGAGGTAAAGGACCCGGTGGGGCCTGAGCAACTGAACCCCTATTGCAGACTCCGGAGACGGGACTTGTTGTATTATAGTTTGGTTGAAAGTAAACCAGTTAAACCTCATCTGTGCCTCAGCCTCTGATTTAACAGCTACCATCTATCCAGGATTGGGACCATCACCGCTGAGAGAATTTGCTGTGAATCAAGTAAGTGTCTGTGCCCTTAACATCTCCTCACCATACTTCCATCTTCATCCATCATTAACTTTAACATCACCTGTCCAGGGGACCCTACAGCCCTACCCGGAAAAGGGCTATACCATCTCAGCTGCCTCTCACCATCATCCCCTGGCCAGTACAAGGCAGCGGTGGCCATATATAGCCACATTATTCTGGGTGGCGTCACGACAATAACATCTACAAACTTTATAAACTATATAAACTTCTAAATCCCCTGTAAATACCCCCCTTTAGGAGTGTGCCAGCCTGGGGCCACGGCCTGGGTCCAGCCACCAGTGACTCCCCCAAGGAAAGGGACCCTGCGCCGGGTATCCCGGTCCCCTAAGCTGGGCGGCACATCTCTCTTTGGCGTCACGAACAGGATTTACCGTGCCTGGTTAAATCGGGTACTGTGTGCCGTGATTAATGCCGAAAATTGTGAGAAAATCCGAGAAAATTTGACTTTTTTTTATCAAAAAGTGATTTTCCCATTGGAAACCATTGAAATAGACTTTTTCCCATTGACTAACATTGAAACAAAATGGCCGCCAGCCTCTGAGGTAAAATTGCATCATCACTAATTACCTCATAACTGCCACAGCACGAGACTGCTATTTGAACTGTGTCATAGCCCTGAGCTCTGATCTGACTGAAAAATTTCAGATTCCGCCATTACTGAGCTCACGGCGAGCAGAAGCAGCAGGGGGCGTGTCTTTGTGGGCGGCACCAAGCTGAGAGCTCTGACGTCGGCAAAAGGGGAAAACCAATCCTGCTGCACAGCGGAACGATTATACGCCATCCCGACGGAAGCAGAGGACCGGAAGGGTCCGGATTAACTAAGGGGGCGCAACATGTCGCAGCACGGAGACGCCGAAACACCCGGCGACACAAATGCAGCTGAAGCACAAAACAGAGCGCTCGGCAGCACAGCGGCGCAAGGTGCAGCGCCCATTATGCCGATGTTGATGCCATATACCCCAGGTGCTCCATGGCTTCCAGTGTATGAAGGTAAGCCTAATACTTTTGATGATTTTAAAGAAAAACTGCTGGCCTATTTAAACATGTTTCCAATGGCAGAAGCTCAGCGTGTCGGTTTGCTGATGGCACAGTTAAGTGGTAATGCCAAGCGAGAAGTCACAGCATGGTCCGCTGATCTAAAAGACACTGCTGAGCATATTCTAGCTGGATTAAAGGCAGTATTTGAAACTACTGCTGGTAGCAAAGCAAAGACCAAATTCTTCAATTGCAAACAAAAGGCCAATGAGAGTGTGAGAGACTTTGCCCTGAATTTACAGGAGGCCCTTAAAGCGCTTACACTGGCTGAACCAATGTTTAACACTGGCGCTGATAAATTGTTAAAAGATCAATTCATTGAGGGACTATTAACCCCTTCTCATCGAGGGCATGCGAGTATGCTGACTTTCAAGGACCCTGAGGTGACATTTGCCCAGTTAAAGGAGAGCGCTATTCGTCTCCAGCAGGCAGAGGCACTTTGGGATCAGGATCCTGAGCAATCCATTACAGAAACCCCTCAACAACAGAGAGTGCCAGTGACATCAGTTAAGCCCCTGGAGGCCAGTGCTAATGATGCTTTCCAGCAAAAGCTTGACTCTCTAACAGACATTGTCACCTCAATGGCTAAAACCATGCAGGAAATGAGAGAATCACAGACTACATCCAAGATGGAGTTGGCGAACCGCAGAGAGGATATTCCCTGGATGAGACCCCAGAGATACCCAGCGTGGAGAGGACGACTCAACGACCGTTACCAGCCGGATGGACAGCCTATTTGCCGCCGTTGCCGGAAGCCAGGCCACATCGCCCGCAATTGTGATTTAAACAAGGATCCCCTGGGAATGCGGGCCGCTTCGCAGGAGTGAACTTTCAAGGCCCAACATCCTGGCACGATAAGTACGTCGGAGGACGTCCCATTATCCCCATCGTGCTGGACGGTATTCCCCTCAATGCCTTGTTGGACACTGGTTCCCAGATTTCATCTATACCACATATCCTTTATAAGAGGTACTGGGCAGATTCAGACATTGATAAAAGACCATCTAATGTTGAGCTAAGTATATATGCTAGTAATGGAAAATTGGTACCGCAAGTAGGATTTAGAGAGATGACCATTAAGATTGGTAGAGCAGAATTAAAAAATCAGGGTATCATAATTGTTGATGTTAACCGACGGGAACCTTTTGTATTGGTAGGTATGAATGTTTTAGAAAATTGTTTTTCCGAGGTTATTACTATTTTACAGCAATTTGCGGAAACTGCCCAATCCTGCCAGCAGAGAATTCTCCGGAGAGAGATAAAAGCATTGGTGCTGAAGCAACAAGTAGAGGTTGCAGGTGGAGAAATCGGCAGTGTGAGGGTAAGTGACCCAACTCCTATAGTGATACCTCCAAAAACTGAAATGCTGGTATGGTGTAGAGCAGCCATTGGTATTAAAGGACGAGATTACCAAGCCTTGGTAGAGCCTGTGTACACTGATAGTAGACCCACAATATTAACGGCTAGAGGAATAGTCGAGGTACACAGCGGAAGAGTACCCATACGTCTTTTGAATTGTGGAGAGGAAGAGGTCACTTTACCAAGGTACGCTACAATGGCCAAGCTATACACTGTTGACAACAATGCCATCATAGCCATTGGGCCCTTGAATCCGTCATGTCAGGCGGACGACAATGGTTCAAGTGGAGAATTAGAAGATTGGTGTCAGCAGCTGCATATAGGTACAGATTCAACACCTACCCACCAAAAACAAGGGGTGTACCGACTAGTAGAAGAATATGAACGGGTCTTCAGTAAACACCCATTAGACTTCGGACAGATTAAAGGGGTAGAACATACAATTCCTACCGGTAGCCACCCACCAATAAAAGAGAGATATAGACCCATACCGCCCGCTCATTATCAATGTGCTAAAGACATGCTGAGAGAGATGAAACAGGCCGGGGTAATAAGAGACAGTTGTAGTCCCTGGGCAGCCCCTCTGGTAATAGTTAAAAAGAAAGACGGAACCATGAGAATGTGCGTAGACTACCGGCAGATTAATCACATTACCCATAAAGACGCCTACCCCTTACCTAGAATTGAAGAGTCATTAGCCGCTTTAAGATCTGCTAACTATTTTTCCACCTTAGACTTAACAAGTGGGTATTGGCAAGTCCCTGTGGCTGAGGAAGATAAAGAGAAGACAGCATTTACCACACCAATGGGTCTCTGTGAATTTAATTGTATGCCGTTCGGACTCTGCAACGCACCCGGTACCTTTCAGCGATTGATGGAATGCTGTCTCGGACACAAGAACTTTGAAGCCGTCCTTCTGTACCTAGATGATGTAATAGTCTACTCAAAGACTTACGAACAACATCTACAAGATCTGGCAGAAGTGTTCGAAGCCTTATCCCGGTATGGTATGAAGATCAAGCCATCAAAATGTCACCTTCTAAAGCCAAAGGTACAATACCTGGGACACGTTGTAAGTTCAGAAGGAGTAGCACCGGATCCCGAGAAAGTAACCGTAATAAGGGATTGGCCAAGACCTACCAGCGTGAAACAGGTGAGGCAATTCCTGGGACTGGTGGGCTACTATCGTAGATTCATCCAAGGGTTCACCAAGCTAGCAGCACCTCTACAAGACATCCTGGTAGGGCAGTCGAAGAAGCCTTCAAACCGCAATCCTCCTTTCCAGTGGAGTGATGAGAGGGAAGATTCCTTTGAAAAGTTGAAGAAGGCATTGACCGGAGAAGAAGTTCTGGCATACCCCGATTACCATCAACCTTTCATCCTTTACACAGATGCCAGTAATGTGGGACTGGGAGCAGTACTATCTCAGAAGCAAGGAGGCAAGGAGAAAGTCATCGCCTTTGCAAGTAGAAAGCTCCGGCCTACTGAAAGAAATCCTGAAAATTACAGCTCCTTCAAGTTAGAACTACTGGCAGTAGTCTGGGCTGTGACTGAGCGTTTCAAACACTACTTGGCAGCTGCAGAATTCACCGTCTATACTGATAACAACCCATTGACCCACCTGGATACAGCCAAGCTAGGTGCGCTGGAACAGCGATGGATAGCCCGGCTGTCTAATTACAACTTCGTGATCAAGTATAGAGCAGGCCGAAAGAATGGAAATGCAGACGCCTTATCCCGGATGCCGCACTTGAGAGACGTGGAAGAAGAACCGGTAGAACTTGAAGAAATTGAACTACCCGCCTTCCATCGTCCCAAGGTAGGACAGTATCAATCCAGTGCCTACCAGAAACATCAACAGGTGAATCTCAACCCATTAGCACACCACAGATGGGCTGACACTCAAGACAGCAATCCAGCTGTGAAGTTGGTGAAAAAACTGCTGACTGAGCAAAGTGCGTATCCCAATGAAAATGCACCGAAAGAGACACATCAACTCTGGAAAGAGAGAGGCAAAATGTTCCTGTACCAAGGAAAGCTGTGCAGAAGATATACCAATCCAAAGACGCATGAGCTAGTATGGCAGATCATTGTGCCTAAACAAGATGTAAAAATGGTCCTAGAAGCTTATCACAATGGTGCTGGTCACTTCGGGTGGAAAAAGCTAGAAGTACTTCTAAGAGAAAGATTCTACTGGGTTGGAATGAGAAGATCAATTGAAGAATGGTGCAGAAACTGTGGTCCGTGCAACCTCAGAAGAAAAGATCTAAAAAACCAAAGAGCACCACTCCAGCCTATAGTTACCAAGCAACCACTTGAGCTCGTAGCAATAGACCACGTGAAATTGACACCAAGCCGGTCCGGCTATGTCTATGCTTTAACCATCGTGGACCATTACTCACACTTCCTGGTAGTAGTGCCCGTGAAAGATCTCACTGCAAAGACAGCAGCTAAGGCGTTCCAGACATACTTTTGCAGACCTCATGGATATCCGGAACAAGTACTCGCAGACCAAGGTACAGCATTTGAATCAGACATCTTCAGAGAATTTTGCAATATGTATGGCTGCAAGAAGATCCGTACAACAGCCTATCATCCGCAAACAAATGGCTTATGCGAAAAAATGAACCATATTGTAATCGATCTCTTAAAGACTTTACCAGAGACAGAGAGAAATCTATGGCCAGAGAAATTGCCTGACTTGGTAGACCTCTATAACAATGTCCCGGTAAGCTCCACAAACTGTACCCCAGCTTACCTTATGCGTGCAAGACCTGGCAAGCTACCAATAGATCTAGAAATGGGCATCGTAAAACCTGACGCAGAAGTGCAGGATTCCAACTGGGACTCCCTACGCCAACAACAGTATCGCCAAGTGCAAGAATGCGTAGAAAGGAATCTCCAGAAAACTAGAGAAAGACAAGAGCAATACTTCAACCAGAATGCTCTAGCAACCCCATTAAAACCTGGTGATCAAGTGCTCAAGAGAAACCGTCGCACTAATAAATTGGACAATCAGTGGGAATCCGTCCCATATACAGTTTTACCAATGAGAGTGAACAATCCTAAAATGTGTCTTATAAGCAAAGATGGTGGATTAACATCAGTACTAGTGTCAAGAGACAATCTAAAACTATGTCCAGAGACATTGAAAGAAAAAGAAGTCATTCAACATGAACCAGAAGTTATTCAACCAGTACCGGTTCAACCTGTTAACGAAAAAGAAGAAGATGGAGTATATCACACCTATTTAGGAGACTTTCCTAAAACCTGGCCAACCTACAATGGTGCAGTAGTAGTTCCCATGATGGCTTTCTATCAAACACCAGAGCCTGTAATACCAGAAGCCCCAAGACCAATAGAATTAGAAGCAGACCCTGTACCACAAGACGTTCCAAGACAGGAAGAACAAATTCCTAGTAATAATAGTCCTGGACACGGTGGAATTGCCAACCCCACAAATGTGGAATTATCCCTAGCAGAACCAGAAGTACTTACTAGGTATACGTCCACTCACACCATCACATTGAGTACACCCAGTACACAAGCGTTACGCAGATCACAGCGTAGTACTCAGGGTCAATTACCAGCAAGATATGCAGACTACCAAATGTAAATAGATATTTCAACCAGAAATATCTGAAAGGAACTTGTTTAGTTGTTAATCAGTAGTTATTAGATGTAACGTCAAAAAGCTCAGTACCTACAGAGACTATTCTGTATGAACTACTTGCATATTCTTGAACTCTTTTCTTCATTTATCAGCCCGGAGGCGGTAAATTAAAGCTCCGGAAAGACTGTTTTTTGAACATTCTTAAATTATTCATAAACTTTGTTGGAAAAATGGACGCTAATTGCAGTGCCTTTCCTAACAAATAAATAGCCCTCAAGGACAGAGCTGTATTAATGGACGCTATTTGAAGTGACTTTTTACAAGACTCTATTTTTTAAACTTGAGTGGTTTTTGTAACTTTTTTTTTTTTTTTTTAAGACTCTGTAGATATTATCTGTTATATCTTATGTTTATTGTCCCACAGTCCCGGAGTACTGTTCTTAACTAAGGGGGAATGTGGTGCCCCTGCGGGTATTAGTCACAGTATAAGATCATAATAGTTGCACTCACTTAGAAAGCCATGCCACTGCACTACCACCTTTGGCCAGTAGGGGGAGCTCCAGAGACACCAGAGACTTCCCTAGAGATAAAACACTGGTTTGAGGTAAATTTTCAGACAGTTGGAGCCAGGAGCTCAGAGTGACAGGAGCTGCATTGAGTTCCTGAGGACTGGCTGACAATTTCCAGGGCCAAGCCATCGGTCTGAGGAGGAGAAAACTGATAAGAGGAACACTTTCAGAATCGGGTAGCATCATTATCTACCCTAGATAAAAAGCGCAGATACGGATACCGGATCCGTGGCTGCATTAGTGATATACAATACAGCAACCGGAAAACGTGAGGTAACAACAAGCTTCACAGGGCCAGACACAGCAACATACTAAGAGTTCAGCAGTACTCCCGGAGGGGGTAAGCAGAGAGAGACAAAGGACTCAAGTTGCCTGTTGAGTGGGACCCAGAGAGGACAGATTTGGGCCGGCAGCGAGTTCACACACGGCAGCAGGGCCACATAGACAGCGCAAGCAGGAGGTAAAGGACCCGGTGGGGCCTGAGCAACTGAACCCCTATTGCAGACTCCGGAGACGGGACTTGTTGTATTATAGTTTGGTTGAAAGTAAACCAGTTAAACCTCATCTGTGCCTCAGCCTCTGATTTAACAGCTACCATCTATCCAGGATTGGGACCATCACCGCTGAGAGAATTTGCTGTGAATCAAGTAAGTGTCTGTGCCCTTAACATCTCCTCACCATACTTCCATCTTCATCCATCATTAACTTTAACATCACCTGTCCAGGGGACCCTACAGCCCTACCCGGAAAAGGGCTATACCATCTCAGCTGCCTCTCACCATCATCCCCTGGCCAGTACAAGGCAGCGGTGGCCATATATAGCCACATTATTCTGGGTGGCGTCACGACAATAACATCTACAAACTTTATAAACTATATAAACTTCTAAATCCCCTGTAAATACCCCCCTTTAGGAGTGTGCCAGCCTGGGGCCACGGCCTGGGTCCAGCCACCAGTGACTCCCCCAAGGAAAGGGACCCTGCGCCGGGTATCCCGGTCCCCTAAGCTGGGCGGCACACGGGCATGTAACCATATAAGGGGAAGTGGTGTGGCTTACACTGCTGATTGCAGTTTATGAGGAAACAATGTATCAGATTAGTTTAGCCCACAACACAGTTGCTAAGCAATGTCAGAATGTCAGGATCACTGCAAACTCCTCAGAAGCTTGTGCCAAGGAAAGACCTGTCATTTGGCTCCACACAGCTCAGTCACAATCACTGTTAACCCTTTCTCTGCTGGCTCCCCAGCTTAGGATTTCATTTGCCCTTTCTCTGCTATCACTTTCCACTGTTTCCTATCAGCTACTGACCACACCCAAACAGCCATAAAATGCAGTTTTTAAAAGAGCACAGAAAATGGAAGAAAATAAGTCATATGGCACAAAAAAAAATCATTATCTTAGCAGCTATGTGACTCCTCATTAACAACCAGTGCAGTATTGTTTTTCTGTTTTGTTTTTTTTCTCAGAGGTGGCTTCATGGAAACTCCTAATTATGCACAAGAGATGCCACAATGTAAAGGAACCTATTGGTTAGCAACAGATTCATGCCTAAAAAGAATTGGTTAAATGGTCATGGGCCTGTTGGCAATCATAAGTGTGGCAATTGATAATTTTGTAACTTCCGTGTCACCGACAATATGTAAAAAATTGAGGATGAAATACATCAGATTAAAGAGTTAATCTCCTGAAAAACAAAATTTACTGTATATGCTGTGTTTTGCCCATGTGTCATGTTCTATATAGGCAAGATAATTAGACCTTAGTATGTGAAATTCTGCAAGCATTTGAACTCTATAATATCAGGAAAGGGTTGTCACAAACATGTCAAGGAATCACACTGAGGTTCTATCCTTTCAAGGTCTAGAAAAAATAGTTTTTCCTCCACAGGGTGGCGATATGCGCAAAATCCTACTCAGGAAGGAAGCCAGTTGGATCATTAATATGACGGCTTAAGGTGCACTTGGTCTAAATGACAAAAATTACCTTTCTGTCTTTCTCTAGGTTTGCTGCACTGTTCTCAATTGTAATATTCTTTACTCTGTTGCATTTTGTATTGTTGTATTGTTTCAAATGTTCAACTCATAGAACGGGCAGCAATAGAGAAAAAAACCCTCACCATTTGAGGCCAAAAAACAAATCCAAAAATGCAATAGCAGAGAGCAGCCAGACCCCACTAGATGGAGCAGACACAGGTGTGGACGATAAAGCCACCCCAACCTGTCAAAGCATGGGGGAGGTGGCTTGCCAAGCACTCAAGATCTGCAACCATAGGACGCCATTCACATTGATACTAATAGTGCAAAATATCTGAAGGCTCCCACTGGTCCCTGCCACCAGACCAAATGAGCAGCCCAGATCAATTTCTCTGCACAACTGAATGAATGACGCCCCATGGAGCCCAGCCGCCCCTGCAAAAAGATAAAAAGAAGTGCAAAAAGTTTTTTTATATATTAACAAAAAAACTATTTTGTGAGGTATTGCTAGTGCATTTTTGGATTTGTTTTTGGCCACAAATGGTGAGTTTATTGTTTGAAATGTTTTTAATATTTGTGATGATGTATCTGTGAATCCACATCATCAGTCAAGTCACAAGGAAACATTGAAACACGATCTCTGAGCAAACGACAGCCGATGTCTGCCCCTCTCCTGCTCTCCCCCTTCTATCTTGTTTGTTAACCTCTTCACGACCAATAGTACGTCCTTGGTCGTGTCCTGTCCCCTGATATGAGCTCACGCGCTGAGCTCGCATCCTCTCCCCCCGCATCTCAGCTGATGTCATCAGCCGAGATGTGCACCTCACACCGCCGACCCGCAATCCGATCGGTGGTGTTAACCCTTTGGATCACGCTGTCAATCACTGACAGCGCGATCCAAAGCGCCGTGGCAAGGATCACACTATTCCCCGCTGTGATAGGAGGTCCCGTGGTTGCATCACGGAACCTCCATGCTTTACTTGGACAACCCATAAGGTCACCAGTGCGGTCATCAGCAGGAAGCAATCATTTCCCCTGCCTTCAGATGAGCAGCACCTCATCTGAAAAACAAGAGAAGTGATCAGTCAGTGGAGCACTGAGGTCCCCTAGTGAGCCATATAAAATAAAGAAAAAAATAGTTTTATCAAATATGAATTAAAAAACCTAAAAGTTCAAATCACCCCTCTTTTGCTTCATTAAAAATAAAACTATTAAAAAAATATAAAATACACATATTTGGTATTGCCTTGTTCATAAATGCCTGGTCTATCAAAATCTAAAATCAATTAATCAGATCTATAAACTATGTAACGGAAAAAAAAAGTCCTAATGCCAAAATTATGTTTTTTTGGTAGCAGCAACATTCTGATAAAATGCAATAACGGGCGATCAAACCATTGCATGTACCCAAAAATGGTATCATTAGAAGGGAGAGCTCAAGCCGCAAAAAATAAGCCATAACACAGCCGCAGATCCCATAAAATGAGAACACTACGGGTTGCGGAAAATGGTGCAAAAAGTACTATTATTTTTCTTTAAAGACTTCTCTTTTTTTTCACCACTTAGATAACAGTAAAAGTATACATGTTTGGTATCTATGAACTCATACTGACAAGAGGCATCATACCACCAGGTTAGGTTTACCATATAGTAAACATGGTGACTAAAAAAACCTAAAAAACACGTGTAATTGCACTTTTTTGGGGAGAAGTACAACACACTTGGAACTTTTTTCCAGTACACTATATAGTAAAATAAATTATTTCATTCAAAAGTAAAACTTGTCAAGCAAAAAAACAAGCCCTCATATGGCTGTATTGACAGAGGAATAAAAAAGTTATGGCTCTTGGAAGGAGAGGGAAAAACGAAAAAAACTAATAATGGAAAATCACCCGTGGGTGAAGGGGTTGATATTGTGGATGAAATAAAGAAGCTTTTTACTTACCAGTGAGTGCCATACATTTATCTTCTCTTGCTAGGATTCTTTCAGTGACTGTCTCGTTGGCTGTGCAATGTCTGCTTATAGCCCTGTAATATGTCCGTGTGCTGATTGTGGACCATGGTATACCCATATTTCTGTGGTACCTGGCTGTCTCCCTGTTTTTGCCCTGATAGTCTTGCATTGAGAGCTTATTTATTTTTAAATATAATCCTTTGTTTAAAATCTCCCACTCTACCCAACTCTCCCCATAAAAGAATGTAAAAATAATTACAATTCCCCCCACAAAAAAAATAATGAAACACAAATAAATGCTGAAGTAGTCCCAGCATATGTGGAAAAGATCAGTGACTACATCCTCTAGAGGTTATCTCAGGTTGCACAGCGGGTGTCATGCAGCAGGGAATTCTGCTGTGTGACCTGAGTTAACCTAAGTGGCGTCAGTGCTCATAACGGTAGCTGTCATGTGAGAGCCACGCTATGTAGCGGATATATCTCACCGGTATCACGAGACAGCGTGTGTGAGGAGCGGTGACATGACAGATATGCATATACTTGTTTGGTATCTGCTAGCTCGTACCAACCCGAGGCATCAAACTGACATGTCAGTTTCACCATATAGTGAAAATGATGAATTAAAAAAAAAAAAAACAATTGTGAAAAGTGCACTTTTTTGTAATTTTACCACATTTGAAATTATTTTTTTACATTTCCAGTACACTACTGCATATGGTAAAATAAATGATTTCATTCAAAAGTGCAACTCGTCCTGCAAAAAACAAGCCTTTATATGTCTATATTGATGGAAAAATAAAAGAGTTATGACTCTTGGACAAAGGGGAGTGAAAAACAGAGACCGGGAGTGCTTCTTTAAAATCTATGTTAAGAAGCTCAAAGCTTTTAAGGGAGACCTCTGTTAGATTGTGCTGTACCATGGTAATACCCTTTCTTTCTCAGTCCTCAAAGTTACTTTATTTAGTTCTGGCAGTTTTTTATTGTGCCATAAATTATCCCATACATTGAATATCATTGCTAAAATTGGGAATATACTTTTAGTGCCACTCCAATTCCCAGCCTCAATCAACTTTATTGACATCTTCCATATTGTATTCCATGTGATTAAGCTTCCTGCACTTTACGCTGTTGATCCCTGTCCCCAATCTTTCAGTTGTTGGATTTGAGAAACTAAAAAGTAGATCCGTGCATTAGGTATTGCCAACCCTTCAGAGTTATCAAGCTGCAAATATTCTAATTTGATTCTTACTTGTTATTTTCTATCTACTATATAATTGTCTAATGCTGTCTGTCTGTCACGGAAATCGTGCACCAGACAGAGGCCGCTCATTGGGCACCAATGAGCGCAGACTATGCAAATAGGTGCGAGAATTCAATGTTCGAATTTCGCGCCAATTTGCAGCCCCCTCCTGCCCCCTCCGCTCCTTCTACCCCCCCGCTCCTCCTGCCTCCTCCGCTCCTCCTGTCCCCCTCCACTCCTCCTGTCCCCCTCCACTCCTCCTGCCCCCTCCGCTCTTCCTGCCCCCTCCGCTCTTCCTGCCCCCTCCGCTCTTCCTGCCCCCCCGCTCCTCCTGCCCACCTCCGATGCTCCTGTCCCTCCTCCGCTCCCCGCGGCCCCCTTTACCCGCTCCCCCCACTCCTCCACGTTGATAAAAATAAAAAAATCCCATAAGGATACTTACCCTCCGCCGCCTTGCTCCACCTCCGGCTTCTAGAGGGCTTGAGGACCTGTTGTTGACAGGAGCAGCGGAGGGGGGCAGGAGGAGCGCCTCCATCCTACCCCCCGTATCCATCCTGCCCTGCTCGCTCCATCCTGCCACCCCCCCCATCCTGCTCCTCCGGCTCCATTCAGCCCCACCGCATCCATCCTGCCCCGCCGGCTCCATCCTGCCCCCCTGCATCCATCCTGCCCCGCCGGCTCCATCCTGCCCCCCCGCATCCATCCTGCCCTCCCACATCCATCCTGCCCCGCCGGCTCCATCCTGCCCCGCCGGCTCCATCCTGCCCCCCCACCATCATGGCCCCCGCCATCATCCTGCCCCGCTGGCTACATCTTGCCCCGCCGGCTCCATCCTGCCCCGCTCACCCCATCCTGCCCCGCTCGCTCCATCCTGTCCCGCTCGCTCTATCCTGCCCCGCTCGCTCCTTCCTGCCCCCCACCACCATCCTGCCCCGCTCGCTCCTTCCTGCCCCCCGCCACCATCCTGCCCCGCTCACTCCATCCTGCCACGCTCACTCCATCCTGCCCCGCTCGCCACCATCCTGGCTCGCTCGCCACCATCCTGCCCACTCGCTCCATTTTGCCCCCCCTGCCACCATCCTGCCCCGCTCGCCACCATCCTGCCCCGCTCGCCACCATCCTGCCCCTCCGGCTCCATCCTGCCCCTCCGGCTCCATCCTGCCCCGCCGGCTCCATCCTGCCCCGCCAGCTCCATCATGCCCCCCGCCATCCTGCACCCTGCGCTACCATCCTGCTCCTCCGGCTCCATCCTGCCCCGCTCGCTCCATCCTGCCCCGCTCGCTCCATCCTGCCCCGCTCGCTCCATCCTGCCCCCGCTGTTCTTGCTCCTCCAGCCTCCATCCTGCCCCGCTCGCTCCATCCTGCCCCGCTCGCTCCATCCTGCCCCGCTCGCTCCATCCTGCCCCCGCTGTTCTTGCTCCTGCGGCTCCATCCTGCCCCCTACCTCCATCCTGCCCCGCTCGCTCCATCCTGCTCCTCCGGCTCTATCCTACCCCTCCGGCTCTATCCTACCCCTCCGGCTCCATCCTGCCCCGCCGGCTCCATCCTGCCCCGCCGACTCCATCCTGCCCCCCCACCACCATCCTGCCCCGCCGACTCCATCCTGCCCTGCTCGCTCCATCCTGCCCAGCTCGCCACCATCCTGGGCACCCCCCTCCACCATCCTGCCCCACCGGCTCCATCCTGCCCTGCCGGCTCCATGCTGCCCTGCTCGCTCCATCCTGCCCCCCCGCCACCATCCTGCCCCCCCATCCTGCCCCCCCGGCTCCATCCTGCCCCGCTCGCTCCATCCTGCCCCGCTCGCTCCATCCTACCCCACTCGCGCCATCCTGCCCCGCTCGCTCCATCCTGCCCCGCCCCTCCACCGCCCTCCGCCACCATCCTGCCCCCCTGACACCATCCTGCCCCCCTGACGCCATCCTGCGCCTCCGGCTCCATCCTGCCTCGCTCGCTCCATCCTGCCCCGCTTGCTCCATCCAGCCCCGCTTGCTCCATCCAGCCCTGCTTGCTCCATCCTGACCCGCTCGCTCCATCCTGCCCCCCGCTGTTCTTGCTCACCCGGCTCCATCCTGCCCCCCTGCCTCCATCCTGCCCCACTCGCTCCATCTTGCCTCACCGACTCCATCCTGCCCCCCTTCCAGCTCCATCCTGCCCTCTTCCGGCTCCATCCTGCCCCCCTTCTGGCTCCATCCTGCCCCCCTTCTGGCTCCATCCTGCCCCCCTTCTGGCTCCATCCTGCCCCCCATCCCGCTCCATCCTGCCCCCCTTCCCGCTCCATCCTGCCTCACTCACTCTATCCTGCCCCCCCGACACAATCCTGCCCCCCCATCACCATCCTGCCCCCCTTCTCCATCCTGCCCCCCCAGCAGTTAGCGGTCATGTGACTGATCAGCTGATCGGTTTCCCAGGCAAAGACAGGTCCTAAAGGCCTGTAGGACCTAGAATATGGAGGTGGAACGAGCCGGCGGACAGGTGAGTATCCTCACTGAGGATTTTTTTATTTTTACTTTTAATGTGGAGGAGCGGGGAGCCGCGGGGAGCGGAGTATCGCCATATACCATCTCCCCTGGACCGTAGCTCATACCTTGATGGCATTCCACCCCGGACTGAACCCTGGATGCCTCACCTGTCCCACGGCTGCTCCATCAGCCAACCCAGCAATCGCCTCTGTCAACCCCGACCGTCTCGACTGATCCCCCAACTTCCCCATCTGACCCATCCATCCGACCCCTCACCTTGCATCTCATCCCCGGTCATCACCTCATCCCGTGACCACTCCCCACTGATAACCATTCACCCACTACCACAACTTTCTCCACTCTGCGTCTGACCCCTGCTGCCACACTTACTCCCTGTTCTCCGTATGCAATGTTCCCGCTACTTCTCACTCTCACTCCCATCTTTCTCCACTTCCTACTACCCCCACTTATCCCCCCTCCCAGCAACAAAATACTGCTCTCACCCTCCATCCTGCTGAACCACGTCACCCACTTCACCGACCTTTTCATTCACTTTCAATCCTCAATCACCAAACAAGCACGCCCGCCTCGCAAACTCTCATGCTCTCACCTGCTAACCCTCTGCCTACTCCTCCTCCTTGCCGGTGACATCTCCCCCAATCCTGGTCCCCCTGCAACATCCCCACAACAACCTTCATCCCGCGACCCACTGCCAACCCTTGCAACCTCACCACCACTAGCCCTCGAAACCCCACCAACATCAGACCCATTCCCCCAACCCATGCCCCACCTACCGCTCTACCCGGCGCACTCTGGAATGCCTGCTCAGTGTGCAACAAACTCCCCGACATCCATGATCTCTTTCTCTCCAGGAAACTGTCATTCCTTGGCCTCACCAAGACCTGGCTCACCAACACGGCCTTCCCTGCTGCACTATCCTACAGCGGCCTCAGCCTGTCCCACAGCCCCCGTCCCTCTGGCAAACACGGTGGTGGAGTCGGCATACTGCTGTCCAACTCCTTCACCTTCAGCCCTATCCCCCAGCCCCCATCCATCACTGTCCCCTCCTTCGAAGCCCACTCTGTCCAAATCTTCTCCCCCTGCAACCTCCAAATAGCCATCATCTACCGCCCCCCCGGACCCACCGCCTCCTTCCTTGACCACTTCACCACCTGGCTACTTCACTTCCTCTCGACTGACATCCCCTCCATCATCATGGGCGACTTCAATATCCCCATTGACACTCCCCGCCCAGCCGCCTCCAACCTTCTTTCCTTGACCACTTCCCTAGGGCTCTCCCAATGGTCCTCCTCTCCCACCCACGAACAAGGCCACACGCTTGACCTCATCTTTACCCGCCTTTGCTCCCTCTCTAACCTCATAACCTCGGTACTCACACTGTCCGACCACCATCTCTTGACCTTCTCCGCCCTCTCCTCCCCTGCCACACTACCCCCCTCTCCGCAAACTTGATCACCCTCGCCGAAACCTAAAAGATCTTGATCTTCCTTTATTCTCTGAATCACTCCTCCCTCTCACCGAAATACCCTCTGCTTACGACATTGCCATTGCTACCACCTTATACAACACCACCATAAAGAACGCTCTCGACCTAGCCGCCCCCCTCACTCTCCATGCTCCACGCATTAACAGGCAACCCTGGCACACCACCCTCACTAAAAACATGAGACGGGCGTCCAGAGTCACTGAGAGGAGATGGAAAAAGTCTCACACCCCCGAGCACTTTGCCCTGTTCAAGCAATCCATCACTGACTTCAAGACGGCACTTGCTACCGCCAAGCAAGTGTTCTTCTCATCCCTTATAACCTCTCTGTCCCGCAACCCCAAACAGCTCTTCAAAACTTTCAACTCCTTACTTCGCCCGCCTGCTCCTCCTCCTTCTCCCCTCATCTCTGCTGAAGACTTTGCGACCTTCTTCAAGGAGAAGATCGACAAGATCAGAAGCAGCTTCGGTCCACTATCCCCACAATTCCCCTTCCCACCTACACTGCCCTCCTCCTCCATCAGCCACTTCCCCTCCATAACTGAAGACCAACTCTCCTCCCTCCTGTCAAAATCACACCTCACCACCAGCGCCCACGACCCACTCCCATCCCACCTCATTCCTAACCACACCTCCATTTTCATCCCAGACCTCACCCACCTCTTTAACCTTTCACTTAGCACTGGTACCTTCCCCTCGGCCTTCAAACACGCCCTAATCACGCCCATCCTAAAAAAAACCTCACTTGACCCTACCTCTGTCTCTAACTATCGCCCCATATCTCTTCTCCCATTCGCCTCTAAGCTACTTGAACAGCACGTCCACTCCGAACTGTCTTCTCACCTCTCCTCGTGCTCCCACTTCGACCGCCTACAGTCCAACTTCCGACCCCTCCATTCCACCAAAACAGCCCTGACCAAAGTCACCAACGACCTACTGACCGCCAAGAACAAACACCACTACTCCATCCTGCTACTCCTTGACCTGTCTGCCGCCTTCGACTCGGTTGACCACTCCCTTCTTCTCCGGATCCTGGAATCTCTTGGCATCACCCACCTTGCCCTCTCCTGGATCTCCTCATACCTAGCTGCCCGGACCTTCAGCGTCTCGCACTCCCACACCTCCTCCTCACCCTACCCCCTTTCTGTCGGAGTCCCCCAAGATTCGGTCCTGGGACCCCTACTTTTCTCCATTTACACTCTCGGCCTAGGGCAACTCATTGAGTCCCATGGCCTCCAGTACCACCTCTACGCCGACGACACCCAAATCTACCTGTCCGGCCCTGACATCACCTCCCTACTCTCGAAAATCCCACAATGCCTTTCCGCCATCTCATCCTTCTTCTCTGCTCGCTTCCTTAAACTCAACATGGACAAAACTGAATTCATAGTCTTCCCCCCAAGAAATTCCACCCCACCTCCCAACCTATCCATCTGCATCAACGACTGCGCCCTCTCCCCAGTCCCCCAAGCCAAGTGCCTCGGAGTAATCCTTGACTCCTCCCTATCCTTCAAGCCCCACATCGAGGCCCTCACCACATCCCTCCGGCTCCAGCTCAAGAACATTTCACGAATCCGCTCCTTCCTCACCCACGACACCGCTAAAACACTCATCCATGCTCTTATCATCTTCCGCCTTGACTACTGCAACCTCCTTCTCAATGGCCTCCGGGCTAACTCCCTCACACCTCTCCAGTCTATCCTCAACTCCGCTGCCCGACTCATCTACCTGTCCTCCCACTACTCCCCTGTCTCCCTCCTCTGCCAAGCCCTTCACTGGCTCCCCATCTCCAAGACATCCCAATTCAAAACATTAACCATGGCGTACAAAGCTATACCCAACCTGGCCCCACCATACATCTCCGACCTGGTCTCCCAATTCCTACCCTCACGCAACCTCCGTTCCTCCCAAGAACTCCTCCTCTGCTCCCCCCTCATCACCTCTTCGCACAATCGCGTCCAGGACTTCTCCCGGGCATCTGCCTTACTCTGGAACTCCCTGCCCGAACACGTCAGAGACTCTCCTACCCTGAGTAGCTTCAAGTGTCACCTGAAGACTCACTTGTTCCGTTAAGCCTACAACCTGCCATGAGACCCAGGCGACCGCCCCATACCTTACATTCCCCCATCCTACTGTATCCTAACTCGCCCCTCGTAGACTGTGAGCCCTCGTGGACAGGGTCCCTGCCCCTTCTGTACCTGTACGTCCTGATCGCCTAGATTTAGTGTACTTGTTCTTGTCTCCCTCATCCTCATGTAAAGCGCCATGGAACCTAATGGTGCTATATAAATAAATAATAATAATAATACCATAGTGCTGCTATACATGTACTATAATGTACCGCCATATACCATAGCGCTGCTAAAAATGTACTGTAATGTACGGCCATATACTATAGTGCTGCTATACATGTACTGTAATGTACCGTCATATACCATAGCGCTGCTATACATGTACTGTAATGTACCGCCTTATACCATAGTGCTGCTATAATGTACTGTAATGTACTGCCATATATCATATACATACATATATGTAGTTCACTCACGTTGACTGAACAAGTTCTGTCAGTCACAGTATGTCAACTACATACATATTCTAGAATACCCGATGCGTTTGAATCGGGCCACCATCTAGTAAAAGATAATGTAAAAGACTATGGATTATATTAAATACCTTGTTGGTATCTATATAGGGGTGTTTGGGATTATACTGTGTGCTATGGCATTATCACCAATTTAAGTAAATTACCCCTACCAATATCTGACATGGATAATTTTTTGCCTAGGGGCATTAGATTAATGTATGATTTTTGGTTGTGTGGTCCATGTATTTTTCTACAGTCTATGGCTAAACTATGAGCAATGATGTCCTCTCACTATTCAGATTCACCACAAAATGGCTGCTGCTTCTATTCATGCTATTATGAACCCTCCTGATTGGCTGTGCAAGGCATTATGTGGAAGCCTGCCAAACCATGCCCAATGTAATGTGAGCTTTCTCTCTCTGATTCAACCTTCTGCATGGTGTGACACGGTGGTGGCCATTTTAGGCTATTCATGGGATGTGAATCCCAGGTTATTTGAATGCACTGAGTTCTGCGATTTATTAAATATTTGACACAAATTTAATTAGTGCCAAATCGATTTGCTCATCTGTAGTGATGGTTAATTGATGCCTACATCAACTGGCCTACGTGTACATTTGAGATCGATAAATGACATTGTGTGGAATATTTTGCAACATACATATATAATTGAAAATACATATTTTTGATTACCAACTCTAATCTTTGTATAGATCTAATCTTTATGTAGTGAACTGCTTATCTGTTGTTGCTTTTTTGACAGTTTCTGTACTTGTGAATTCTATGGCAGTTTTATGACACAGGTATTTTTAACAATTTCTATAATTTAAACTGCAATTAGTGCTTCTAATCTTGTAATTTAAATATTTTAAGGTCAAGACTCTTTGTAAAATCAGACACAGAAGGAACAATTTTCTAAAACATTCTATTTTACATTCCCGGCATATCACATACACAGTCATTTTTTTTAAGCAAGTGTAAATAACACAATTATTCCAGATCTCCTTGCTGTCACAGCTCCTCAACTTAATTAGGTGTTTTTAGATTCAATTGTTAAGAATAAATAACCATATAACTAAACAGCAATGAAGTTGGACCACTGCTATTCTTACTAAAGATCAAAAGTGTTAAGTGAAACACATGCAATCATGACTGGTTCTTTTCTTCATACTTGTCCTTAGCTTCTCATTACAAAATAACACACTGCCTTAAAAAAAATCAATATTTACTAGGATCATATGCATATTTGATGCTTTGGGCTAATTTTCAAAGATTCCTTTGACTTAAATTTTCTAAACTTACAGTACATGCCTCACTATTCATCGGTTTATATTGCTTTCCCTTCTGAGTCATAAACCGACCTCACACATCCGAGTATCATGGTCTGGTTTATGGACAGCAAATGTTGGACCAGCCATGGGTCTCTTGACCCAACGGCAGCAGTCTCTGAGGCATATATGAAGATTCTGAATTTTGATCAAGAAACCTGCCACCGGTCTTGAAATCATACTATGTACATTGGCCCTGATTCTTCAAAGTGTTTCCACCAGAATTTTGCCATAAAACACTTTGATAAGTCACTAAATGTTCGAACAAACTCAGATTGGTGAATTTTGGCCAGTTTCAACCTGCTCTACCAAAACAGGCATACAGTGCCTACAAGTAGTCTTCAACCGCCTGCAGATTTAGCTGGTTGACACATGCGGAATTAACTTGGCATTGTGACATTTGGACTGTAGATCAGCCTGGAAGTGGGAAATGCAGTGCCACAAAAAATTTTTTTTTTATTATTATTTTTTTTTTTAAAGCGTTAAAAGTTAATTCAGAGGGTCATTTATTATTCAACCCCTCAAACCACCAGAGATCTGTTTGGTCCCCCTAAAGCATTAAGAAGTAGTTCAGGCACAAATAACAATGAGCTTCACATGTGTGGATTAATTATCTCTTTTGCCAGCCTTTTCTGACTATTTAAGACCCTCCCCAAACTTGTGAACAGCACTCATACATGGTCAACATGGGAAAGACAAAGGAGCATTCCAAGGCCATCAGAGACAAGATCATGGAGGGTCACAAGGCTGGCAAGGGGTACAAAACCCTTTCCAAGGAGTTGGGCCTACCTGTCTCCACTGTTGGGAGCATCATCCGGAAGTGGAAGGCTTATGGAACTACTGTTAGCCTTCCACTGTCTGGACAGCCTTTGAAAGTTTCCTCCCGTGCCGAGGCCAGGCTTGTCCGAAGAGTCAAGGCTAACCCACGGACAACAAGGAAGGAGCTCCGGGAAGATCTCATGGCAGTAGGGACATTGGTTTCAGTCAATACCATAAGTAACGTACTCCACCGCAATGGTCTCCATTCCAGACGAGCCCATAAGGTACCTTTACTTTCAAAGCATCATGTCAAGGCTCGTCTACAGTTTCCTCATGATCACTTGGAGGACTCTGAGACAGACTGGTTCAAGGTTCTATGGTCTGATGAGACCAAGATCGAGATCTTTGGTGCCAACCACACACGTGACGTTTGGAGACTGGATGGCACTGCATACGACCCCAAGAATACCATCCCTACAGTCAAGCATGGTGGTGGCAGCATCATGCTGTGGGGCTGTTTCTCAGCCAAGGGGCCTGGCCATCTGGTCCGCATACATGGGAAGATGGATAGCACGGCCTACCTGGAGATTTTGGCCAAGAACCTCCGCTCCTCCATCAAGGATCTTAAGATGTGTCGTAATTTCATCTTCCAACAAGACAACGACCCAAAGCACACAGCCAAGAAAACCAAGGCCTGGTTCAAGAGGGAAAAAATCAAGGTGATGGAGTGGCCTAGTCAGTCTCCTGACCTTAACCCAATTGAAAACTTGTGGAAGGAGCTCAAGATTAAAGTCCACATGAGACACCCAAAGAACCTAGATAACTTGGAGAAGATCTGCATGGAGGAGTGGGCCAAGATAACTCCAGAGACATGTGCTGGCCTGATCAGGTCTTATAAAAGACGATTATTAGCTGTAATTGCAAACAAGGGTTATTCCACAAAATATTAAACCTAGGGGTTGAATAATAATTGACCCACACTTTTATGTTTAAAATTTATAAAAATTCAACTGAGCAACATAACTTTTTGGTTTGTAAGATTTATGCTTCTGTTAATAAATCCTACTCTCGTTTGGAGTTTGAAGGCTCTAACTTATTGGCATCTTATCAAACCAGCTAAATCTGCAGGGGGTTGAAGACTACTTGTAGGCACTGTAGCTCGGATGGGACAGGGGTAGAACGTGAATGTGATGCTTTAGCTTGTCTAATTCATGACAAGCTGTGGCGTACCTTACTCCTCGACTGAAGTAAGATTTATGGCGATGCACATGGAGGCGCACTTCACTTTTTAAACACTCCTTATTTATTAGGAGGCAAGTGTCTGACTCTGACACTCTCCATCATCAAGACTACAAAAGTAGAGAGAAAGCGCGGTTTTAGGAGTGTAGTGTAGGCCGAAAGGAAGAGGATAACTGAAAGTGGTTCAAAGGTACAAACCTCTTTATTATGTTACTTTGCATGCCATAACGGGTTACAATAGCCCCTGTTATCGTCATCAGGTGGTTTCCACTGCCCTTCAGAGAAGCGGTGGTAGCTGCTGTGGGCAAATCATCATATCATCAATTGAGCAAAAGGACCTTAAGTGATGGGGAATGTCAACATCCATCCTGGTCATGTGATCGGACCCCGTGACCGGCTCCTGAAAGACGCCGCTCAGTACCGGGATCTGGGTTCCTTACTCCCCATGCTACATCTCTCCTACACGCTCTAACCAGGGTTGTGCAACCCCTTTAGGTGAGTCATTACTTGACCATTTATTAACCCTCTAGACCACCATGTCCGGCACAAGCGCGCTCCCTGTCTTTTTCTCTTCCATCATCAATACTGGCATGAACAAATCCAGTCTTGATTAATAGGAGCCATGGACTGTAAAACTTGGACATATGAGACCTAATTCTGGATTCATATTAGGTATATACTCTCTGCTAAATACTATAGGTTGTAATGTATGTATTCACTTAAATAGAGGAAAGGGAGTCCAAAGGAATAACTTGGATCTTCTTTGTGGCATACAAGAAAATTTCGCACCCATACAGCACACTGTGCCATAGTCGCACGCATGTGTGCACTTACAATGTCTTCAATCACCGCTGCTGTCAAAGCAGCAGTGTTTAAAATTGCCGGGTTGCCGTCACAGTATTCAATCAGCTTTCACTGCTGTGACAGCATGGTGAAAGCTGATTTGAAGTTTGAAATTGCCGGGTTGCTGGCACAGTATCCTATCAGCTTTCACAACTGTGACAGCAGCGGTGAAAGCTAATTGGTTAAATCGTGCGGTAATTGCTTTCCATGGTGCTAAATTTGAAATTTCAGGACCATGGAAAGTCCAGACATTTAAACTGCAGCAGTGTTTGAATTTAGCGGTGATTGCTTTCCATGGTCCCGAAGTTGAAACTTAAATAGAGGAAAGGGAGTCCAAAGGAAAAACTTGGATATTCTTTGTGGCATACAAGAAAATCTCGCACCCGTACAGCACACTGTGCGATAGTCACACGCATGTGTGCACTTACAATATCTTCAAACACTGCTGCTGTCAAAGTAGCGGTGTTTTAAAATTGCCGGGTTGTCGTCACAGTATCCAATCAGCTTTCACCACTGTGAGAGCATGGTGAAAACTAATTGGTTAAATCGTGCGATAATTGCTTTCCATGGTGCTGAAGTTGAAATTTCAGTACCATGGAAAGCCCGGACATTTAAACTGCAACAGTGTTTGAATTTAGCGGTAATTGCTTTCCATGGTCCTGAAGTTGAAACTTAAATAGCGGAAAGGGAGTCCAAAGGAAAAACTTGGATCTTCTTTGTGGCATACACTTTTACATCAAGCTTTATTTTATTATTCCAATGTGTATAAGAAGAAAAACAAAGTATCATAACAAATATTCTTATACATGCTGCTCCCAGGGAGACCTGTGGGTTTTGATGATAAGAGACTATAGAAAAGCCTGTAAAGTCTTATCTTTACAGTAATGCTTCCCGCCATCTTTTAATTCTTCTCCCATTCCCAGTGGTCCCAATTCCAGTTCATTTCTGCACAACATGACCCAGGCAACCTGACGCAAAGGATTTGCTGTATAGGCTGGAAGTCGATTTCTCAAAGTGCGTGTGTAAGAGCCTTAATTACTCTTAGGGTAGGGGCACACGGACGCAAGAATTGGGCAATTGCAATGTGAGAAAAACTCGCATTGCACTCGGACCAGTATCATTAAATGATACTGGTCATATTAGTGCGATTTGAATGCACTAAACTCGCATTGCGAGGAACATGCGAGTTCAATCGCAGCATGCTGCGATTTAACGCTGTTTCATCGCGCAATTGGCCATTGTAAGTATATGGGTGTGAGAAAATCTTGCACCCATACAGCACACTGTGCGATAGTCGCACACGTGTGCGTACTTACAATGTTTTCAAACACCGCTGCTGTCAAAGCAGCGGTGTTTGAAATTGCTGGGTTGCCGGCACAGTATCTGATCAGCTTTCACCGCTGTGACAGCAGCAGTGAAAGCTGATTTGAAGTTTGCAATTGCCGGGTTGCAGGCACAATATTTTATTAGCTTTCACCGCTGTGACAGCATCGGTGAAACTGATTGGTTAAATCGTGCGGTAATTGCTTTCCATGGTGCTGAAGTTGAAACTTCAGCACAATGGAATGCAATTACCGCTAAATTCATACACCGCTATATGTTACATGTCCGGGCTTTCCATGGTCCTGAAGTTTCAACTTCAGCACTATGGAAAGCAAATACCACTGTGACACCAGCGGAGAAAGCTGATAGGTTACCGTGTCGGCAACCCGGCAATTTCAAACACCGCTGCTTTGACAGCAGTGGTGTTTAAATACACTAGTAAATGCTGTCGGTGGTCCTGAAGTTTCCTCGGCGGAATTACTCAGCATGCTGAGAAATCCTTCCGACCAAACTTCAGGACTGCAGACAGCATCACACAGAATTGCACCAAACACTGACTCACGCAGCACACTCACAGCACACTGTCATTCATACAGCCATGCACACACAACCACACGCACCACACACGCACCACACTCACACTAAAAATGCACAGCACTCGCATCACTGTCATGCATCAAAAACATTCCGTTTTTGATGCATGACAGTGTGCCTCCACTCTAATAGACATATTGAGAAGACATCTTCCAGTCCACACAGAAAATGCTATGTTAGTTAGCTAATGGTAGTTGTAGTGACATGGTGCAGAGCCGAACTTGAACAGAGCTAGGAACATGAACATGGTAAGTATTTGAACTACACTACGCAGCATACAAATTGCTAAGGGATATTTTTTTTGGTCCCACCAAGGTACATCATTTTAAGTTTCATCCATCACTTGAATACATTCACTTTTAATTGCACCATACAATTTGTTGATATCTTGGCAAACAGGGCATGGCATTAAAAGGTCAAATAGTAACTGCAATTAAGTAATAAGGTAATTACCTCATAAATAGACTTTAAGGCCGCTTTACACGTCGTGATATCGCAACGCAACTACGATAAAAAGTCACGTGGTACGGGCGTTGCAGTTGATATCGTTCTTGTGTTGTGTCGTGTAAATGAGCAACGCAACTCAAAACGATGGAACTACCATATCGTTTTTGAACTGTGCATGCTCTTCAACCGTGCAATATTGGCTTGACGATCTGGCAGGATCGTGCTGTGTGATAGCGCAACTACGATTTGGAGCGCAACTTACCCTATTCACTCCAATGTTAATTGGTCGTTCCCTGAGTTGCTCACACAGTGTGAAAAAGGGGCGTACTGTATCGTAGTTGCGTTGCCTGCCGATATCTCCCTGTGTAACATCTCCTATGCGATCTTGGACTAGTGCCAAAAACGTGCGCGCTCCCGTGGCGTTGTGTACAATATCGGAACGATATTGCGATGTGTAAAGCGGCCTTTAGTAGTTCATTAGTTTTCTAATGCTGAATCCTTGGAGTCCTGTTGTATTAAGGGCTATTACTGTATTAGACACTTGTCTTACTTGAAGATTCTTTGGTATTGTGGTTTGTCAGTCTGACAGATAGGACAGCGTGTTGAAGCAAGCTCTAGGAGGATGGCAAACCACAGAGATAGAAAATAAGATTCCAAAAAACAATTGCTTTTCCTAAGGGAATTAAAAAATATTTCCTAAACCATACATGTTAAATGAGATAGCAGGTCATTTTTCTGTATTGTCTATGTCCAAACCAGTCTCCAATACTTGTTTAAAACCATCTAAAGTATTCTGATTTTTAGAGAATAACATTGTATGAATATGTCCTAATAATCATTTATCCTATGTAAGGCAGTAAGCCCTTCTATAAAGAGTTTATCAGCTTTGGCTCGATTTTCCTAGCAGTATTTCACTTAATAATTTAATCACAGGCTAATGCTGTTGGATGCATTGCAACTAAATCAGTCAAATATAATTTTCATCATGGATCACTTAAAGTATGATTTCAGCTTAAGGCAATATAAGAACTATCAATTGCACTAATGACATTGAGGAATGCAACTAGATAGAACCCTGGAAAATGTTGCATTAATGTTCTGAGTACATATAGGTTATTGCAGTATAGAAACATTAATAGAAAATGCATTTAAATCAGTAATTTCCTGAAAATGGAACAAAAGTGAAAGTATGGTTTTATAGAGTCATAGAAGGTAAAGGTATTGTAGTTTTGCAGTAATGTTTTTTTTATTTACTTACGGATTTTGCGTTTAAATTGTTGTCCATCCAATATATTTGAATTAAAGATGATCCCAAAAATTCATAGGATTTTGACTTAGTGGCCATATCATTAGCCCATGGCCCCTGGGCTAGAGCTGTGTGAACCTCCACATGTCGGCATACTCAGCACCTCTTTTGAGTAATAGAACTGAGGCAACATCTTTCTTGTGTTGCATCACAATGAATTTGTTGTGCTAGACCTGCTAATCATAAGAGGCACTGGGGATTTCAACAAGTAGGAAGAGATTCACAGTGTTGTGGGCCTGGCAGCATTGGATTACCAACATGGCCACCGGACCAGGGTCTGCAAGTCTTTTTTACCATCTTGTGTTTTGATGATTTTTTTGCTATTATTTATAACTATCCAAGCTCCACCGATGTCCCCGTTTCTTACTTGGTCCTAGATCCCAAAAACTCTACTACGAATTTGTGCTTCCCATGTCAGACAGGGCTGGGAGTTTTGAGGGGGCAGGATATAATGTTATTGTACGGTATTGGGGTCTAGTATATATTATGAAGGCACAGTATGGGGAGCAGTATATAGTGTTAGGGCACAGTATTCATGGCAGTATAGAGTGTGAGGGAGGGTACAGTATGAGGGAATTATTTTGTTCGATGACTCCACTCTGAGGTGGCATTGTGTAGTATGAGGGCACAGTATAGGGCAGTATATCATGAATGTATAGTATGGAGGACAATATATAATGTGAGGATACAGTATGAAGGCTGGTATATAGTGTGAGGGACCAGTTTTTGGGAGGCAGAATATAGTGTAAGGCCACAGTATGGGGATACAGTGTGAGAATACATTATGGGGCAGTATAAAGAAGGAGAGACAGTATGAGACTATAGTGTGTGGGGGGAAGGGCAGTGTAAAAGGGGACATTGGGAACAGGGAAAACAATAAGAAGAGGGGGCAGCCTGTAAGTGGACAGTGCAGAATCCATAGTTTATAAGGGTATATAATGTGGGCATAATTCATAAAGAGACAATGGCAGTTATAGTTTGTAAGGGGGCAGCGTGGCATTCACTACATTAGTGGGGCAGTCATACTACCGTATTTTTTGGATTATAAGGAAAAGTGGGGGTACATCTTATAATTCGAATCTTTAATTAATAAAAAAAAGATGCGGGCCCAGGGCTGGGACTGTTTCGTGTCAGTGTGTGGTGGGGGCCGCCATTTTCCATGTGCCTGAGTGAATTGCCAAGCTGCAAATTGGCCTCTAGTGTCCAGACCACGTTATAAAATTCTGCAAAGCTCACCATTTATCTAGATAAATTCCTTGAGGGGTCTAGTTTTCAAAATGGGGTAATTTGTGGGGGGTTTCCACTGTTTAGGCACATAAGGATCTTACAAAATGCAACATGGTGTCAGTTAACGATTCAATTTTTTGTTCAAAAAGTTAAATGATGCTCCAACCCTTCCGAGACCTGCAGTACACCCAAACAATGGTTTTTTGTGACATATAGACATATAGGGTATCATTGTACCCAGGAGAAATTGCTCAACACATTATGTGGTCTTTTTATCCTGTTGTTCTTGTGAAAATTAAAATATTGAGGCTAAAAGAACATTTTTGTTAGAGATGTATGTTATTCTTCTTTTTGTCTTTAAAGTGAATGGATTGGGGGTGGGAGAGTGCACAGGATATAATTAATTAGAGTGGGTGATGGGTCAATATTATAAAATTCTGTGAAGCACCTAGGGGTCTGGGGGTCCAAAGTGCTTACCACACATCTAGATAAATTCTTTGGGCGGTATAGTTTTAAAAATGGTGTCACTTATTGTGGTGTTTCCCCTTTTTAGGCACATGAGGGCTCTCAAAACACAACATTGTGTCATTTAAATTTTTATTTAATAATAATGTAGAGCAAGAGATTTCAATAAACTTTCAAATATACAGTTAGGGCCAGAAATATTTGGACAGTGACACAATTTTCGCGAGTTGGGCTCTGCATGCCACCACATTGGATTTGAAATGAAACCTCTACAACAGAATTCAAGTGCAGATTGTAACGTTTAATTTGAAGGGTTGAACAAAAATATCTGATAGAAAATGTAGGAATTGTACACATTTCTTTACAAACACTCCACATTTTAGGAGGTCAAAAGTAATTGGACAAATAAACATAACCCAAACAAAATATTTTTATTTTCAATATTTTGTTGCGAATCCTTTGGAGGCAATCACTGCCTTAAGTCTGGAACCCATGGACATCACCAAATGCTGGGTTTCCTCCTTCTTAATGCTTTGCCAGGCCTTTACAGCCGCAGCCTTCAGGTCTTGCTTGTTTGTGGGTCTTTCCGTCTTAAGTCTGGATTTCAGCAAGTGAAATGCATGCTCAATTGGGTTTAGATCTGGTGATTGACTTGGCCATTGCAGAATGTTCCACTTTTTTGCACTCATGAACTCCTGGGTAGCTTTGGCTGTATGCTTATGGTCATTGTCCATCTGTACTATGAAGCGCCGTCCAATCAACTTTGCAGCATTTGGCTGAATCTGGGCTGAAAGTATATCCCGGTACACTTCAGAATTCATCCGGCTACTCTTGTCTGCTGTTATGTCATCAATAAACACAAGTGACCCAGTGCCATTGAAAACCATGCATGCCCATGCCATCACGTTGCCTCCACCATGTTTTACAGAGGATGTGGTGTGCCTTGGATCATGTGCCGTTCCCTTTCTTCTCCAAACTTTTTTCTTCCCATCATTCTGGTACAGGTGGATCTTTGTCTCATCTGTCCATAGAATACTTTTCCAGAACTGAGCTGGCTTCTTGAGGTGTTTTTCAGCAAATTTAACTCTGGCCTGTCTATTTTTGGAATTGATGAATGGTTTGCATCTAGATGTGAACCCTTTGTATTTACTGTCATGGAGTCTTCTCTTTACTGTTGACTTAGAGACAGATACACCTACTTCACTGAGAGTGTTCTGGACTTCAGTTGATGTTGTGAACGGGTTCTTCTTCACCAAATAAAGTATGCGGCGATCATCCACCACTGTTGTCATCTGTGGACGCCCAGGCCTTTTAGAGTTCCCAAGCTCACCAGTCAATTCCTTTTTTCTCAGAATGTACCCAACTGTTGATTTTGCTACTCCAAGCATGTCTGCTATCTCTCTGATGGATTTTTTCTTTTTTTTCAGCCTCAGGATGTTCTGCTTCACCTCAATTGAGAGTTCCTTTGACCGCATGTTGTCTCGTCACAGCAACAGCTTCCAAATGCAAAACCACACACCTGGAATCCACCCCTGACCTTTTAACTACTTCATTGATTACAGGTTAACGAGGGAGACGCCTTCAGAGTTAATTGCAGCCCTTAGAGTCCATTGTCCAATTACTTTTGGTCCCTTGAAAAAGAGGAGGCTATGCATTACAGAGCTATAATTCCTAAACCCTTTCTCCGATTTGGATGTGGAAACTCTCATATTGCAGCTGGGAGTGTGCACTTTCAGCCCATATTATATATATAATTGTATTTCTGAACATGTTTTTGTAAACAGCTAAAATAACAAAACTTGTGTCACTGTCCAAATATTTCTGGCCCTAACTGTACTTCATAAGAGAAATCTGGAAGAAAATCTTTCAAAAATCTTCCACAAGATGTCCCCCCTATGCTGTTTCTAAACCGGGCATATAAGGGTGGTGGTAGTGGTGGGGAGCGGGAACTGCACAGCATGACTGGGTAAAGGAGATCAGTGTATCTGCAGGTTGTTCAAATGTCAAATGATGCTCCTTCCCTTCAGAGCCCTGTCATGCGCCCAAAAGAATAGTTTTCTGCCACGTATGGGGAGAAACTGCACAACAAATCAAATTTTATGGTGCAATTTCTCCTGTTAACCTTGCGAAAATGAAATATTTGAAGGTAAAGTAATATTTTTGTTGTAAAAAGTAAATAGTTAATAAACTTCTTAAATGTGGTTTTGAGTAATTTCAGGGGTGCAGTTTTTGGAATGGTGTCACTTTTGGGTGTTTTCTGTCATATAGGTCCCTCAAAGTCACTTCCAACGTAATGTGATCCCTAAAAGACTGGTTTTGTAAATTTTGTTGGAAAAAATTAGAAATTGCTGATGAACTTTGAACCCTTCTAACTTCCTAACAAAAAAAATTGTTTAAAAAATAGTGCTGATATAAAGTAGACATGTGGGAAATATTATTTATTATATATTTTGTGTTTAAGGGAATAAATGTTCAAAATTTTAAATTGCTAAATTTTCTAAATTTTGAAGAGTTTCCAATTTTTTCACAAATAAATGCAAAAAATGTCCTAAATTTACACCTTAGGACAAATGGGAATAAGAACCGGGCTCCCGCTGCAAGGAATCCAATGATTCAGGTTGTTAGAAAACCATATGGTGGTTTCTAGGTCAAGCCCCTTCCTCAGATAACACCACACAAAATAAGGTACATCTTGTTTCATATGGTGTTATCTGAGGAAGGGGCTCCACCCCGAAACGCGTAATAAACCACCATCTGTATTTCTAACAACCTGAATCATTGGATTCCTTGGAGCGGGAGCGCGGTTCTTATTCCCATTTCTCCTAAGCACATATGAATGTTCAACCCGCGGGAGGACTGCTGCAGACCGTGTAGCTTGACATCTACAGTTGTCACAGGTTTATGAGGTGGTTCTGACGTCTCACAACCCGAACAGGTGAGCAGTTTCAACAACTTGCTGCACTCACATAATCCCAGGGATAAACACTTTTGTGCGTCCTTTCCTTTTTAGTGCTTTATTCCTAAATTTACGACTAAGATTTAGTAAAATTAAATAAAGTGACACTTGTCAGAATTGAAATAAGTTGGCCTAGTCAGGAAGGTGAAAACAGGCTAGGGGGTGAAGAGGTTACAAAAGAATGCTAAAAAATAGTTGTGACAGGAACATAGGTGGATTATAATGAGGGCAATCTGCACTACAGCCTGGGGCCTAACACTCCAGGGGGACCCATGGCCAGGTTGCCCTCATCATAATATTTTCTGAGCCATCATCAGAGGCGCATATCACCAACAGGAAGCATTCTTGTTGCTCTACTGCCTACAGTAGAGAATCAGAGTGTAGCTGCAGCCCGTCGCCTTCCCTATGATTCAGCCAGCTTAATGACATCTTTAAGTTGGCTGCGTCCTTTAGCGTGTACATGGCAGCAAAGGAGTTTAGCATGTACATGCTGGGGACTAAAGCAGAGCTGCAGTGGACCATCATGAGATGTATGATATTCTTCTTCTTTTTGTCTTTAAAGTGAATGAATTGAGGGTGGGAGAGTGCACAGGATATAATTAATTAGAGTGGGGGATGGGTGAGAGCATAGTATTTTATAATGAACTAGACGTGGGCACGATTCTATTGCATTGGATGATTCTAGAATTATCTGTGCGATTATATATTAGTCCAACTAACTACTCCCGTTACTAATTGCAGCGCTACCGAGGAGGGTGGAGGGAGCCCGATGCTGCACAGGGTGGTCATGGGTTGGCAGGTGCTGCCCTTGTTTCTGTCTCACACCCCTGTGCACTCTCTTTCCCTTTGTGCTGTCTCTTCCCCTGTGTACTTTCTCTCCACTTGTGCTTTATCTCCCCTCGTGCCTTCTCTCCTCCCCCTGTGTACTCTCTCCCCTTGTCCTTTCTCCCCCTGTGCGCATCCATTCCCCTTGTGCTGTCTCTCCCCCTGTGCGTTCTCTCTCCTCTTGTTCTGTTTCTCCCCCTGTGTGATCTCTCTCCTCTTGTTGTGTTATTGCTCCCTGTGCGCTCTTTCTTTCCCCTGTGCGCCATCTCTTCCATTGTATTTTTCTCTCCCCGTGTGCTCTCTCTCCCTTGTGCTGCCTCTACTCTGGGTGGTCTCTGTTCTCTCATTGTGCGCTGTCTCACTTACCCCAGTGAAATGTCTATTTCCCCCTGTATGCTGAGGAGCCGCGACACCAGCTTACATTCCAGAGTGGAATGCAAATGGGAGTAAGTGCAGTAGCAGGATGGGTCTGAGCCAAGGTTATGATGAAGAGGATCCAGGCGCAGGCGATAATGAATGCCTGCACTTTGGCCAGTGTCCTCTGACGTCGTGTGGGCCCCCGTCGCAGATGTCCTCTAGGTGGTGCTGTTTTCCTTGACTGATCAACCAAATTTATGGCCTTCTTAACATTCCAGTTTAACTTTAATTTTCCAGTTTAACTGTAATTTACACAATGTCCTATAGGAGTTGATGTTTTGGGGACAAACTTACAGGCGCACAGACAAACAGACTGGATAGTGCTTTTATATACTAGATGATGGTTGGGAATGTTAAAGGACATTGCATAATAATTTGGGAGGTATGTAACTATAATGAATTTGGGGGTATATAATTATAATAAATTGGGTAGTATGAAATTATAATTGTAAGAATGTAATTATATAATGAAGTAAGGGTCTGTCATTATAATAAATTGGGGGAGAAGATGTAAAGCTGCCTTCACATCATGATTTTGGGCTGTCCGTGGGGATCCTTGTTTTTGCAGGATCCCCCAGACAGCTTCGGATCCACACGGATCCCTGCATTCGGATGGCAAACAGCCATCCGTATCCAAATCTATGCAGGATCTGTGTGGATCCTGTGGTCCCTCTGTCTCTCCCTGTTCTCTGTACATCTTCCCTGTCTCTTCCAGTTCTCCCTGTCTCTCCCTCCTCCATCTTCTCTCCCCCCACTCGTCTATCCTGTCCCCCCTCTCCTCTCCCATGTCCACTCACCTCCTCTTTCCTCCAGTATGTAAAAAATAATAAATCTCCTCCCGGAGGATACTTCACCTTTCCAGGGCCTCCAGGGATGCGACCGTCTCCATCTAGGTGCAGGACCTCTTGTGACGTCACCGAGCCGACGTGTCAGCTGATTGGCTCGGTGAAGTCACAAGAGGTCCTGCACCCAGATGGAGAAGGTCGCATCACCGAAGGCGCCGGAAAGGTACATATACAGATACATATACATATATAAATACAGTATATATATATATAATGACCACTCTTGGCTATCATCAGAAGCGCTGTGATCAGTGTGGCAAACTCTGCAGTGACCACATCACAGTTTAGGATGTCAACAATGAGGATTGATAAAATGGAAATTCCTCTAATCTAATCAGCATCGGACATCAGCGCTGAGTAACTAGATGCAACTGTTTATTCTCTATTTGCACCGTACAAAGGTTTGTGTGCATGAATGTCTGGCGGCACTTAATGGTTGTTGATCAGTAAACCATTACCATTCGGTGGTCATTTTATTGTCTCCTTACGCATCAAATTGCCAGTGAAATTGCAAGCAATATTGCCGTGTGTGACGGTACCTTAAGGGTGCGTTCACACACTGGGTATTTGCTGCGTATTTGCTTCATTTTTTGTGTGAGCTCATCACAAACTAGGACTGGGTGATTAAATCCAGAAGTGGAGCACTTGTTTCTATTAAACTTTTCTTCTGATTGTTCCACTCCTGACTTAGAAAAAATAACATCAGGACAAGCACACTTCATCACACAACATCTACACACACCACCTCCTTCCCTATACATCTCCTGGCCACTTTACCACTGCCTACCCAACTGTGAACAGCAGCCCACACACAAATATATCCCCATTCCAGGGCAAAACCCAGCATTACACAGGCTGGTACCCAAACCTGGTCACTCTACACCCCTTGCCCCCCTGTAAAATATGTCTCCCTTGTCAAATGGAACACATCATGTTACACATCAGATATCTGGCCATAATTTACATGTGGGAACACAAGGCATGGCCCTACACGTACTTCACATTAATTACATATTTTATCAGAAGGCATCTATCCAAATTCATTATACACGTACCCCAGCCTTTGTGTCTCACGCTCAAAATATCACCCCATGAAGCAGAATATTGAATACTCATCATGTCCAATAGACTTCCCTGATGTGTTGTGAATGCAGGATGTCCAGAGTCCGAGATTCTCAGATGCCACACGCCCCACTCCACATCTTTTTTGGACGTAAACGTCCCATTGTGTGTGGTCAATGACAGTGGTATGAGTCCTCAATTCAGATGCTCCCAGCAACTAAAGACACACGCATCCTGCAATCCTGATCCTGTATGGCAAGGGCAAAATGGCTCTTCAATGCGGATACGGTTTGGTTTGGGAAAACAGTCATGCATCAATTTGTCAGCACACAATAATACTTATCCCACCACTTGGGCATCACCTACACTACACAATAACGACCCCAAATGGTAAGGGCCTGTTGACGAAACACACCCACATCACAGATCATGTTTGCACCTCAGTACTTACTTAGTGATTCTGGGCAGCCAGCGTGTCCTACATCTGCCTCGAGCGCATATTATATGCAAAGCAACCAATCAGAACGCAGCGGCGTCTTGTAATCGACGTAGTCGCCTGGGCATATGCAGGTGGGACCAATCTTGAGACGCAATTGTGCTTTTGTGATTGGTCACGTTGTGTTTAAATAAGCACATTCTGGGGCGCCACACCTGCTCTGACTGGAATGTGCATTGTGCTAGTAGTGTCTCTTTACAAGTTCTCTGTTGGACAGACGGTAAGTGGGGGCACATACTATTGGGAACTGGTAGACGTCATTTTCTGTGTGCTGTACACCCATATGTTGGATGATGTTTGTGCGCATTTTGTCCGGCTACAGATAGCGTCATGTAGAAGTGTATTTAGCCACAAGTATGCATCGTAAAGACATTCTGCGTCATGTTGCACACAATGTTCTGTGAGCTTCTTGCCAGCACAATATGTGTACTCCAGCACTGTTTTGCCCACAATAAGTGTGTATCTGATGTGTGTTGAAATGTCCTTAGTTAGACAATTTGTTGCATTAGTAATGCTACACCTTGACATATTGAAGTGCAGTGGCCCAAAATACATATATCACGTCACCTGCCCAACATAGGCCATGCATGAACTCTGGTTAACGCCAACAATGATTTGCAGCAGCCAACCTGAATACCAGAACACATTTTATTAGTCTTGCACGACATGGGCAGGACACACAGAGTAGGGTGTGACCTCTGTGGGCCATATGTTTGTTTGCATGAGTTTTTAAAAAAATGTCCTTATCTTTTTTCTCAGATGGCTCAGTATCACGAGTTTGTGACCCAACTCATCACCATATTCCAGGAACAACACGAATGCCTGTGGCGGGTGTAGCTGCCTGCGTATCATGACCTGCAGCACGGGCTGCAGCCTACGTGCCGCTGGTGGAGCTGGCCAACTGGCTCCAACCACATAAGATCTGGAAAGCGGTGCTGGTTGTGGAAAAGATCAAAAAATGGATGGATGCCCGGTCCGGGGCTGGAGCTGAGGAGGTTCCTAGGCCAACTCTCTGGTACTATGACCTCCTCAGCTTCACCCTGGGCCAAGAGGGGCCTCGGGGAACACAGTGCAGAAGGCGCCGCCCGCAACCAGCTGTAGCTGCAGCCCAAGACCCTGCCCCATCGCAGGAGGTGGGTAATTGTGTTTGTGTGTTTGATCAATCCTGCATGGTTTGAGCAGTGATGTGGGTTTTGCGGCACATGTTGTAGTCACCATTGTGCTTTTCAACCACCAATCCTGTCCACTGTTCTTTTCTCTCTGTTTATTGGTTTGTGTTTTGATCGATTCTTTTGTGTTATTTGTGGCCACTTTACATATCAATGTGGACCCTCAGGTGAGTATACTGCACTTGTGGCCTTGTGTGGATTTGGCTCTCTAAACTCTGCTCTGGTGCCTTTTGGTGTTAGCTTTGGGGAACTTGGCTGTGTTTTGTCGGGGGTGTTTGGTTGTAGTATTATCCTCAATTACATTGCAACATGAGGCTGATGTTTTTTTTTTTAAGTTTGATTTTCAGGCCCCTCGGGAGCCTGGCTCCAGTGAAGAGGAGCCAGCAGCTGGCGAGGCTCTCCATCAACATCAGCGGGAGAGCCAGTGCCCGGAACCAGTGGTGGGGGTCCGGGCCCAGGTCCCAGCTCTGACCTAAGACGTCGAAGACCACCTGCCCCACCCAACATCGCAGAGCGGGCCATGTTTCGTGTCCTGGAGGCGGGCGTGGATGGATCCCTGACATGGGCGGCATCCTGGACGTTCCCCTGGAAGACCACCCCAGGGCCCACTGCGCCCGCCAGACGCGTGGTGAGGAGGCCACAAACTTGTGATACTCCACCTCCACTAAGGAGACAGCCCAACAGAGCAGCAACATCACAAGGCCGCTGGGTGTATGAGGAGGGGGAGGCCCCATTGTCTGATCCAGCAGAGGAGAAGGAAGATCAAGAGAACTACTAGCCAATGCACAACCTGGGCCAGAACTTTATTATTTACTCATATTGGCCAGGTGTGGCCCATTTTTTTTCCTTTAACCAAAAAATAAATAAAAAAAATTGGAGTAAATAAAAGTTTAATTTAGCCCACACTCTGTCCGTATCTGTGTCACGTACACCAGTATGTGTGTGTGTGTCTGGGGTTATGTGGGTGGCATATAGGAGACATTGATGTCATATTGTGGGGCATGGCGCCTGTAATGGTCCAGTATGGTGACATGTTTACTATGTCACACCATATAGCTCTAGGTAAACCGTGGCCCAGTGTGATTGGTGTCAAATAACCTCACACAATGAAACCTGTGTGTTTTGCAACAAGGGATGACACAGGATGTATGTGGCAAGATTTTTATTACAACAAAAAATGTTGATAAAACATTGCCATCCCAAGGCAAAAACTTTGGTGAGGTTAGGAGTAGACAAGACAGACTACCCACTTTCCCAATGTGGGACACTATAAGAAAAGAGGCCAACGTGGCCAAAAAAAAAACAGGTGCCAACATGGCAACAATACTAGGGTCCAACATGGACAACAGTATGTAGGGGAGTATGTTCACCTTATTGGGGGTGGGGGAGGGATTAGGGGCCCTGCCGGACTGTTCTGTCTGTAGGGCATGGATCAGGGCACCCAAGCGGGCAAGGTGTTGCTGCCCTTCTTGGTATGCCCTCGCCAAATGCTGCTGTGCCTGCTGGTGAGCAATCAGCAACTCCTCAATATTTGGAACACCTGTATGGGAAAGCAGGACATTAGTGAGTTACCTGTGTATGGGTGGTTGGGTGTTTGAGATACTTGTTAGTGATAATACGTACGCAGCACTGCACCATGCATAACTGCACCATCTGTTGGAGATGGTTATGGGCTGACAATCCAGCCGGCTGAACGGGATCCTTCTCCTTCATCCAAAAAAAAAAAAAAAAAACAGGACTCACATACATGTGTGTGGAGAACACAACAATAACTACATTTGCAAACTGGTAGGCCTTATCAGACACTTCCCACCATACATTGCAGCAGGATGAAGGGGAGGTTGTGTGGCCACCAACACACTTGGGCCCTCCGGGGCTGGTAGAGTCCCAGGTGGGGAGGGACTGGCTGGACCATCCAGGCCAGGTGGAGTCCCAGGTGGGGAGGGACTGGCTGGGTCCTCCGGGGCAGGTGGAGTCCCAGGTGGGGATGGACTGGCTGGACCATCTGGGGCAGGTGGAGTCCCAAGTAGGGAGGGATTGGCTGGACCATCCAGGGCTGGTGCTGGGGGTGTCCCAGGTGTCGGTGGGGACTGTGGAGCCTCCACAGACACAGAGTCCTCGTCATCTGTAATGACAAACATGATAACGGAGAAATGTAAGAAAAGGCACACAACAGAGGGAAAAAACCTTTTGTGTGTGTCTGAATTTAATGAGGTTGTGAAGGCTTCGGTCCAAGGTTATGGTGTGTGCATACCCTCTGGTGAGGGCCAACTCTGGTTTGCCACATTAGTCCAACACCAGTAGCCACATATTTTGACTGTTACCTAACCCTTGGCTTAGCATGGTAGTTATTTCAATCTTGAACACAAGAACAGCCAGTAAGCCTCATGTGTTTGCAGCATGGGGGCCAGCACATAGAATTGACATTGGAGTCAGTGTACTGTATTGTGATGATTGTGTCCAACAATTGAATGTGTCACAGGTCACATATGTGCTGCAAGGTGTCATGTGTGTGTTTAACATCACATTATTGTGTTTTTGTCACCTTTGCAGTCAGGTCACCACTATTTAGGACCCAACACACATCAAGGACCACTGTAGCCATCAACATTTGTCTCACAAATGTGTGTTTTACACACCTTCATGTTGCAGTGTATCCAACATGCAGATGCACATTGGTCACAGCTCCACATGGTGGCTTAGGCCACATTATGTGTGATGTCACAATACCACATGATGTTTGTGAAGTGTTTGCAGGATTCTGCTTGCCATGTGTGTGTTTGGCATTGCCACATACTCACCACGTAACCTGGCAATCCTGGCACGCAGATCCAGAATGCGGCCTGGGGACTTATGCTTAAGGTCCGCAATCTTTTTCTGGATCTGCTTGCCGGTCCTCTCAACCCCCAGCTTGTGGATCAGGGCCCGCTGGATCCTCCGTAGTATGCTGCGTTTGCGCAGCCGTGGGTGCCGGTGATGCTGCTCACATCAGTAATCCTGGCGGTCACACAAGTCTATGAGGAACAGTAGCTCCGCCAGACCCCATGTGGCAGCGCGCTGTGCGGCGGCCATGACTCTTCTCCTATGTGCAGGGGAGGTGCAGGCACCTGGCAGGCAGGGAATAACCCAAATAAACGTCATGACGTCATCACGCACACTAGCGCAGACAAACAACATTGAGGACGCTAACAAGGTAGCCGTCTGCGGAGTGGGAGTAGCATAATCTAGCCATCAGCGTCACCAAATTCAGCAACGATTGAAATGCGCTGCCCACGGCACCCATGTGAGATGTGTACACCAACATCTGCATTGTCATGCGTGGCAGTATGGTGGACACAGTGAAAGTGACAATACACGCGCACTGCATAGCTTGCACTACACAATGCGCGCGTAATTGTACTCATGTAGTGCATGGTTGTGTAGGTGAAGATGTGTGTGGCGCTGAAGTGACAGCTCTTCAAATATGGCACCCTGTGAAGGGACAGCCAATGGAAACACAGTAGCCACCACCAATCATCGCGGACGGGGCTCGGTATCCAGCACGCTGTGGCACGCCTCTGGGAAATCACTAGGTGTTGCAGATTCCATTCCTATCGCCCGTACACACGCCAAAAGCCGGGAAATTCCCCTTCCTGATTGCCTCTGATTTTCGAGCAGAGCAGTGAAATCAGAACCAGGCGCAACCTTTTTGAACGCCGCCAAATTGCCCAATTATTACACGCCGCAATTTCGAGGTCAATTCACGGCGATGGTGACAGGGCTACAGATTGCCTGTCAGATTTCTCGCCGCGGTTGCGGTGTGTAAAGGTACCCTAAAACATTCTTTACACATAGGCTGACATTGTTCTCTGCAGGTTGAGTCTTGGTTACAAAGGACTATGCACCACAGAGAATGATAATCTTTTGTGTAATGCAAAAAAAAATCTCACCTCATGATCAAACATTTTGCTCATTCATCGGATGGTCTGTTTTCACTGACAGAATATATTTTAAGAAAGCTTATTCATCATTTTTCTGTGTTAGGCTAGTGTAATGAGGTGAGCAATTCAGACTGTATCATAGAAATGGATATGGAAATGAACTGTGCACAGTCCGCTACTGCCCCTTGTGGACAAGTGCGGAAACAATCACGGAGGGTGGAAATCCCCCACCATCTCTTTTGTTTACCCAGGAAGTGAAAGGGCGGGAGAGTAGAGCAGATCCAAAGCTGAGCCAGGGGAGACCTGCCTGTGGATGTCTGTTGAAAGAGGGTTACTTTGCTACACCTTGCCGGAAAAATCACCCCGCAGAAGCCCCCGTGACTGATCCTGGGCCACTGGACTTTGGTGCTGTGACTCTGGCCGCTCTGCAAAACCTTGCCCGCCGAGCACCCGGAGTACATGTGCAGGGGCCGTGACCGACATAAGGGAGCCATTTGTACTGCTGTGATCTCCCTCTTGCTGCTCGGGGTGCCCCCGAGACTGAGAGAGACTTCTGTGCTGCTGTGGGCTCCCTCCTGCTGCTCGGTGTGCCCTGAGACTGGGAGAGACTAATAAAGAAAGATTCCGTTACCTGCGGAAGGAGACCAAGGAAGAAGACTGAGGAGATCCCCAGGCCTGCTACGTGGGAGCGACATCTTCTTCTGTGATAGACTGGTACGTGATTTTAGGGAAAGTTAGGGAAAGATACCTTCATTGTTGTGTTTTTTTCTTTTCTTGCTGCGTACCCGGAAAAAGTGAAGATCCAGAGACTCTAATATATACAAGTGCGCATATAGTTCGGTTGACTGTGATATAAACATGTTTGACAGTAAAGAAACGTTATTACCGGTTAAACCTGAGTATGGGGATTCTGTTGAGAAAGATCATACACACACACCCGCGGCCTTGCCACCGGTCGCTACACTAGGGTCTCACTTAAAAATCAAATTGCGTTCACCGCATCCAGATTCGGATGCGGTGAACGCAATTGCGGTCACACACATTTTTCATCAAAAACCGCGTTTTTCCAGCGGTTCTAGCTTACAAGTGCACAAAAAACAGTCTTAAAAACGCTAAGAAAAACCGCCAGAAAAACGCTGTATAAACGCTATAAAACCGCTCAAAAAACGCTAAAAAAAGATGGACACTGCTGAGGTCAGAAAACTCAGTTTCTGCAATTCTCCACCGGTTTTCTGACGGTCTGCAATGATGCAGAACCATCCAATGTGCACATACCCTAAGTGTTGTCAGTATATGCAGTGTGACAGTAAGTATTGGTCAGTGTGTCAGTATACGCAGCGTGTCAGTAAGTGTTGTCAGTATATGTAGTGTGTCAGTAAGTGTTGTCAGTGTGTGAGTATATGCAGTATGTCAGTAAGTGTTGTCAGTATATGCAGTGTGACAGTAAGTGTTGTCAGTGTGTCAGTATATGCAGTATGTCAGTAAGTGTTGTCAGTATATGCAGTGTGTCAGTAAGGGTTGTCAGTGTGTGTGTGAGTATATGCAGTATGTCAGTAAGTGTTGTCAGTATATGCAGTGTGACAGTAAGTGTTGTCAGTGTGTCACTATATGCAGTGTGACAGTAAGTACTTGTCAGTGTGTCAGTATACGCAGTGTGTCAGTATATGTAGTATGTCAGTAAGTGTTGTCAGTGTGACAGTAAGTGTTGTCAGTGTGTCAGTATATGCAGTATGTCAGTAAGGGTAGGGTCACATTGGCAACCTAAATTGCATTCACCGCATCCGGATCCGGATGCGGTGAACGCAATGCCGAGCACACACATTTTTTTACAAAAATGTGTGCTGAATACCGCACTGCGGTCACCGGATGGCTCAGGATGTGTAATCCTGAGCCATCCGGTAACTGCCGAGGTTGCGGATCCCGGCTATTGCCGGGATCAGCAAACCTAGTAAAGAGTTAAATTGATTGCTAAATGACTGTTTGAGGTCTGTAGGGGGGCTTAGACCCCCCTACAGACCGGCCGCCCACTTCGGTGGCCTCCTACTACAATATCCCCGATGGCACGGGCTCATCCGAGCCCGTGCAAGTCCCCACACCCCCAGCCCCCGAATTACTATACCGGGGTGCCTGCACCCCTCTGGTATAGTTATTCCTGTATGTGTGGTAAATGATATATTAAAGTAATGTAGTTCATATTTACGGGTCTTCTCCTGCAGTGTTGTGCTAAATCCATGGGCGGGGCTGTTTGCGGCAGCCTCCGCCCCCTCATTTCTCATGGCCGCCCCCTCTTTGCCTCATCCATTGATGTGAGGCCGGACGCGTCATGAAAGGGGCGGGGCGAATCGCGTCACACCGTGCGCCCCGCCCTTTCATGACGCGTCCGGCCTCACATCAATGGATGAGGCAAAGAGGGGGCGGCCATGAGAAATGAGGGGGCGGAGGCTGCCGCAAACAGCCCCGCCCATGGATTTAGCACAACACTGCAGGAGAAGACCCGTAAATATGAACTACATTACTTTAATATATCATTTACCACACATACAGGAATAACTATACCAGAGGGGTGCAGGCACCCCGGTATAGTAATTCGGGGGGCTGGGGGTGTGGGGACTTGCACGGGCTCGGATGAGCCCGTGCCATCGGGGATATTGTAGTAGGAGGCCACCGAAGTGGGCGGCCGGTCTGTAGGGGGGTCTAAGCCCCCCTACAGACCTCAAACAGTCATTTAGCAATCAATTTAACTCTTTACTAGGTTTGCTGATCCCGGCAATAGCCGGGATCCGCAACCTCGGCAGTTACCGGATGGCTCAGGATTACACATCCTGAGCCATCCGGTGACCGCAGTGCGGTCCTGGCAAACGCTGCGAAAACTGCTGCCTGCATGATTTTTAACGCAGGCAGCAGTGCCGGATCCGGCCACCGGATGGCTTGTGAAGCCATCCGGTGTTTTGCATAGGCTCCTATGAGGAGCGTTTCCTGGTCCGGTTTTGAGCTTTTTTAAAGCTCAAAACCGGATCAGGATTTTGCAACAAAAACGGAAATGTGACCCTGGCCTAAGTGTTGTCAGTATATGCAGTGTGACAGTAAGTGTTGTCATGTGTGTCAGTATATGCAGTGTAACAGTAAGTATTTGTCAGTGTGTCAGTATACGCAGTGTGTCAGTATATGTAGTGTGTCAGTAAGTGTTGTCAGTATATGCAGTGTGACAGTAAGTATTTGTCAGTGTGTCAGTATACGCAGTGTGTCAGTAAGTGTTGTCAGTATATGCAGTGTGACAGTAAGTGTTGTCAGTGTGGCAGTATATGCAGTGTGTCAGGGGCATGCAGAATATGGGTATCTCTGACAGCATCAGAACTAGTACCTGGCTGCTTCTTCCACATGAAGGGAGGAGGCTGAGAAAAGATCACTAATGCTGGAGGCTGTTCCCCAGGCTCTGGACATCTTTACACACGGCTGCCATTTTTTAGGAGCACAAGCTCCTTAGTCACTGAATCACATTGGAGCCTGCAGCAGCTGCCCCTGTAGTGCTCCTCCTGACCCAGCTGACTGCACAGGGTGAACCTTCTCTGCCCCTGTCCATCAGGCAGTGGGGACCAAATGCTGAATTCAGGTAATATGTGGCATAAACTATACACACTGCCCGGGGTCTTCACCGTAATGTCTGGTGCTGCCTTGTGGAGGCCATTTAGCTGTGTCTATGCTAGTTTATCCCAGTATTTGGCTGTTTACAGTCCTAGTTTCCCTGGCTTTGTCCTGTGAGATCTCCCTATCATACTCACTGCTTGTTTTCTTCATTCCAGCTCTCCATTTCCCTCAATCTACCGAGCTCTTGTCTCCTGTCTCCTCCACTGCAGCTTCCTCTCCAGCTTCCTTCATGCTCCACCCCTTCCCTTTAGTCTCCCCATCTTTTCCTCTCTCCTTCTGTTTCTGGAGATCGGGGAGATAAACTTCACAAGTTGCTTCCTCCTCCGGACTCCAGTGATCGAGCCGATGGGGAGGACTCGGGGCACAGATCCACGCAGGAGCGAAGGGGGTGAATCCAGCATTTAGCTCAGCAGGAGAGTCCTGGTGCCGGGAGCATAAGGTCAGAAAGCTGCTGCCTCCACCACATGTCTAATTTGCATGCGATGCAAATTAGCCATGTAGATTGGTAGAGATGTAGAGCTCACCCTCAGCTGCTGCCTGTTTCTCAGGGGCCCCTGGCAGTCAGGGCTGCCGGTCACTGAGGGGCCCCTGGCAGTCAGGGCTCCCAGTGCCTGACTGAGTGGGCCCTCCCAGCTGGCCAGGGCCTTGGCACTTGCCCGGGTACGCCGGGTGCTGACGCCGGCCCTGTGTAGGTGGAAAAAATGTCCTTATTCCTTTGAATCCCCTCTTTTTGATCTATAGTGCCATCCCTTATTACATAGTATTCTTTATTATTATATTTAGCGATGTATGGTACATAACAGATTTGGCACAGATGTGCACCAGACGGACCTGTGTGTTCATCACGTGACATGACACATGCATGTGACTACTACTTAGGGCCCTGGCTACCCTTAATCTGACCCTGGATATGAATGCAAAAAGTTTTACATGAGTGTGATAATAGAAACAGATATGTGAATGTTGCCTAAGAGTAAATTCTCACCGTGTGGAGCATGGCGGGATTGATTATATGCTGAGAAAATTTTCCGACAGACTGTGCATCAATTTGGCAATAGACCTTATTCAATCAATAGTCTCCAAAAAGGGTCTCCATTTTTAATTTATTTGGCCATATATATATATGAAGCTTACAGTATGTGTATTTTTAATTTTTTTTCTAAATACCAATCAATAGGAGACATTAACAACTCTATAGGCAAAAAGTTACATTCGGTGAATGTAAGTATCCAACGTGGTGTGAATCCAACCTTTACATTGATTTTACTTTTAAGCCCATTAATAAGTTAGAACATAATATTAAAGCGTACTTCCAAACAAACTAATGTAATTTGACATCAACGAGGGATTGTTTTCAATTCTTCACCAGGCTTGGATGCATTTTGGGCATGTCGTCCAAAGATACTGCACACCACCCATACAAAGCTCTAAGGAATTCGATTTACAAAGAAATGCCTCTGTCTCAAACAATAAAGAACTTTCAAAGGTCTTTCATAAGATGAAAAAGGAATTTTATCAATTCCATACTCTTCCTGCCCATGTACTGGACATATCTGAATGTGTCAGTTCTGAAATGTGCCAGCTATTAAATGCCCTTCCCCTCCCCCCACCCAAATAAAAAAGGACACAAACAACAGAAACAAACAGGAAAAAAAAATCAACAAAAAATATAACAAAAAGACATCCCGTGCTGGCGTTCTTGATAGGCAGAAGCAGAAAAGAGCACTTTGACGAGACAGAAAACCATCATAATTGTATGCTGTTCTGCTGTTTTTATAATCAGTAAAGAAAAAGCCTTATTTGCATCTCGGCATGAAAGTGTTAGCAACCTAAATCTTATTAACATCAACTGAGTATAAGTAATATTATCTCAGGAAGAATACAGTACAGTATATTAATGTGTGTTTCTTAAAGATTAGCTGCAGAAAGTAAAAGCACCACATTATGCTAATATACTGCAAATCTATTAAACACATACCCACTGTACAAGAAGAAGGAGTTATTATTCTAACAGGTTTATTCCATTAATTATACTTTCTTTAAAAGTACTGAGATATTTTCCGGATTGATGAAAAAAGTGTTCTCTGAATATTATTATTCCAATCACGCTTCATTATATTGGAACAATCTACATTAAGTGTCATAGACAGGTTTTTTTATTCCTTTCATTTTCCCCGAGGATTTTCTGACAACAGTGTGTTTTCATACCTATTGCATATTTCTTTTTCATACAATAATATTGCCATTATCATTTACTTAAAGGATAGTAATTATAATTGGGTGAAGCTAAGGTTGGTTATGTTTTTTGTTGTATAAAAATGCCCATGATTAAACCTAGTTTGGCATCTGATGTTTGTAGGATGACATACCTCACCTGCTCTACACTAGCTGGGCGGTAGATGGGGCCATATGCAATGTGTATAGCCCCAGTCACACATAACGAGATCGTTAGCGAGATTGTTGCAACTGTGACGTTACAACGATCTCTCCAGCAATGTCGCTGTGTGTGACATCTAGCAGCGATCAGGCCGCTGCTGTGAGGTCTCTGATCGTTGCAAAGGGCTCAGGACCATTTTGGTCGTTGGTCTCCCGCTGGTCAGCACGCATCGCTGCGTGTGACAGCGAGAGGCCAGCGATCAGTGACCTCTCAGGGCTGGTAACCATGGTAAACACCGGGTATTTAGGCAGCGCGCGCTGCCTGGATACCCAGTGTTTATCATAGTTACCAGTTTCCTCCCTGCTTAGCGCTGCCTGTAAGCAGGGAGGATGCTGGTAACTATGATAAACAGCAGGTATCTAGGCAGTATCTAGGTATGTTGGCTCCTAGAGGTACACTGATAAAGCAAGATTGGGGAGATAAGCCTCTGCTAGAAGCCTCCACATCTGAGCAAAGAGTGGGCACATGTTTATAAGTAGGTCAAGGGAAACCCATATGTAATACATATGGGAGACTTCACTCGTTCAGTCATGGCAGGGGCAGACACTTATAGCTTGGGAACCCTGTGCAACAAATTGTGCCTGGGCCCCCCTCCTTTTATGGCAATTAATCTACAAATATGTATTTATATATATATATCTACAAGAGAAGTTCGGCTCACCCCAAAATGTCCCAAGTATACATGGTCCACACCTTTGCACAGACCTACCATGGTTCTTGTGGATAGAACTCCAATAATAATGACAAGAGTCTCCAGTGAACACAGGAAGGATAGGAATGTATAAAACCAGTGTTTTTTATTTTCTTCAGTTAAAAAGACATGATGCAGGTAGTGGAAGACGCACGTGTTTTGACTTCAAAGTCTTAATCATGTCTTAAGACTTTGTAGTTGAAACTCCCCACGGGTCCCCAGGGCCATAGTTTTATGGTAGGATTTTACTTGATCTGGCAGGAATTCACTTTCGACTGATTTACCGCCGGAATAAAATAGTCTCTCACAGTTCTGCAATTCTGTACCCGGGTTTACTCACAGTACTTCTTAGCAGGTCATACGATGTTACACTGTCTCTCAGATAAGCTCCGGCCTGTGTGGTCCTTAGGGAACTGGGGCGGCAAGTATGAGATCCTCAGTGGTGTGCCTTTCTCTCTGCCTTTCTCTGGTCCTGTTCCTCAGTGCTTCTGCCTGCATCTCTCAGTGACTCTGCGCACAGACCCCCAATCCAGCAGCCACGAGTTTTGTTGTTAGATTCTCAGGGGATGCGCCAGGTGTGAGCCAAAGCTCCTATGAAGCTTGAGGCCTCTGGTTCAGCGGTTCAGGTGCTGGACTCCCGCGCTGTGTTCAGGTCTGGTCCCTGTTGCTAGACCAAATCCCTCCGTCTGGTATCACCAGTCCTAGATTGGGGCGCACGACCCGCTCTTGCTCTGCTGGTGCCCCTAGGGTTCTTTCCTCTCCACTCCCGGGACAAGCCTCTTTCCGCTCAAGTCCCCTACTTCTCAGTTTCACACCGCTTTTCTGTCTCTCCTTCTCCTCCTCCCACTACTCTCCTCCTTCCACCTCCCACCCACACTTCTCTACCCTATTCTCCTCCCTTGGTCTGGGTTCTCACTACAGCTGCTCCACCCACAGTCCCTGCCTATGGGCTATGTGTTTGGGTGAGGATCCCACACCTACCATACCCGTCTTCCTACCACAGGAATACCACACCCTGGCTTGGGTGCAGTACCCCTCGTGGCGTCCAAACCAATGGGGCGCCACACTTGTCTACTCATCTGTTGTTTGACGATGACCACAAGCAATGCCAAATGTTCATAAACCAGTGCTTTCTGCACGTTGTACTTCTGTCTCACCAGTTCACTTTGGATTGAGCCAAAGTGGCCGTTTTGATGTCTCACCTGGCTGGTGAGGCCCTCACCTGGCTTGATCCACAATGAGAGAGAAGCGATCCAGTTGTCTCGAACCTACAAACCTTTCTGGAGACGTTCTGCAAGGTATTTGATGAGCCAGGCCGTGTCACCTCTGCACTGTTGTCGCGCCTCAGATTGCATCAAGGTAACTCTCACTGAAGATCAGTATGTTGTCCGTTTCTATACTCTGTCCTTTGAGCTTGGTTAAAACAATGAAGCGCTGGTAGCTGTATTCTGGGATGGCCTATCTGTGAGAATTAGGAAGGAATTTGTTTAAGGTAAGTGTCCATTTAAACTAATGGGGATTTTATTATGTATGAAATTCCATTTTTATTATCTTTTAAAATTTTTATATACGGTACATATAATATTCTGTTTTAATAATAATTTTTTGATTCATTCTATGTATTGTGAGGCATGATGGCCCATGGCCAGTATACATCACATGGGTCTTGAGCCGTGCACACAGTGTTAATAGCATCTGGACCTGTGTGTGTGTGTGTATATGTGAATGGGTGTTTACTTTGTTAGACCTGACTGGTGCACATAGGGTTAACTGCACCCAGGTCTGTGTGAGTGAATGTGCTGATGACTCACAGAATCCCAGGTGTGGGTGTGGCAGGCAAGGATATGAGCTGCCTAGTGCTGTGCTTGAGGGCAGAACAGAATGATCCTCTGAGGGAGAGGATGTGAGGCAGAGGGGTCTCCATCCCTCTGAGACGTGGAGGGAAGCCTGGCTCTCCATGTGGGAGACATCTGTCCCTCTGACCTGTATGGAGCCTGTGGACAGACTGAGAGGTTGGTGGAGCACCTGAGTGTATGGGGGTCCTGGCTGAACCTGTAGGAGGCTCACTGTAGACATGTTGGTGAGGTTGCGGTCCGGGACGTTTACCTGGTTGGTAAGGCAGGGAGGTGACTGGGCAACATGTGTAATATGAGGAAACCTTGGGAACACCTTGACTGCCCGGGAGCTCAGGTAGCCCAAAACCTGGTCTGGACCTGACAAGGCGGAAGGCCATGATGGACTGTATGTATCCTCAGACTGGGGATGTCTCAAAGGCCAGGTGGCCATAACCGCCATTGGGACCAACTGTCAGGTTGTGAGGGTCCTGTTGACTAATGTATGAGAAGTATGCTGGGTAGCATGTGAGAGACTGAGGATGTCTCAAATGCAAAGCATGCATAGCCGCCATTAGAACCAGACTTAGTCTGGCGGCGACGAGCGGGAGCGTGCACGTTTCTGCCGCCCGGCCAGCGTCGCCACGCCCCGTTTACACGGGGAGACTTCTCCGACGATGGGCCGGCGAGCTGAGAGGCGGCTTCGCCACCGGGGTGTCTCAAAACCCCAGCGGCGATGCAGTACATTGGGAGCCTATTGCTCCCATCGCCTTTCAGCTCGCTGGCGGCTGTTTACATGGGGCGATGTGGACACATTGCCGCAGACCGGCCACCTGGTTTCAGAGCACTTCTCTGAAACCAGGCGACCAGTAAAAAACATCGCCATCGCCCCGTTACATTAGGCGACGCAGGGGCGATATCGCCGCCGATAGGCCACACCCCTACGTCACCTATGTAATCGGCGGCAATGTTGCCACGTGTGACGTGGCCTTTAGAGGCGTTCACTGAGCCACTCTCTTTAATGCACCTAACGTAGGGAACAGGCAGTTACTGGAACGCATTTTGTGCACTTTTTACTATTAAATTTAAAATAAATTTACTAAAGGAATGTCTTTGCATCCTGTGAGCCTAACAAAAAAACATTTTTATTTTCAGTTTTTGGATCATATACATTTCCTATGGGAGTAGGTAATTTCCACAGCGGGGCAGATACCTTAGTTTTCTCTTCCCATCTACACCCTGCTGTGCTGACTGTGAGCAGCTGAACTAAGGAGGAAAAGAAACTCCTATCCAGGATTCAATCCTTACCCAGACCTTAGTTCAGAGAGTAGAGTGGAGCGCAGGAGTCAGCCGTGAGACCCCAGACCAGTCAAGTCCAGAAGGAGTGGCAAGACCATCATACAGTACTGGAGCTTAGTTTTGCCACATGGTTTTTTTTTGCCTTCCTCTGGATCAACATGTTAGGCTATGGGTTGAACTAGATGGACTTAAAGTCTTCCTTCAACCTTAAAAACTATGTTACTATGTTACTATGTTACTCATATGGCATGGACCCGGCGGCCTGTGCCACTATGGGGCTTGCCCAGGTCCAAGGCTGTAGACCGCGGTAAAAGACAGAAGGAGTCTAGGTGTGCCCGAATTAGCGGGGACACTGAGAACTGGGCTGAAACCAGAGTGCCGCCTCTGCTGAAGTGGCCAGGAAGCTATATGCCCCAACCACGAACTCCAGCGGGGTGCGGGGTCTTTATGTCCTGAGACCCAACCTCCGATGCAGTGAAAAGAAGGCCGTCATACTAGGGCTAGGGGGCCCGGAAAGCCACCCTCTGAAAGCCCGTGACTGCTGGATCGTAGCTAGCATGCGGACAGACCAAGAGAGGCCTGAAAGAGACATGAAAGGGGGTGATGCAGACGAACCGTCCCGGCTGCTTAGACCACAGCGGAGCTGCTAATAAACTGCTGTAACTTTACCAACTGCTGAGAGACAGTAAACACGGTTAAAGCTCTATGTTATCTGAGACTGTATTTCTTGCGACTAAGGGGAGATAGACTGGTTTTGTGATCCGGCAGCAGGAGGCTGCCCATGACTGTGAGCTCCGCACCCTGATAAACCTGCACTACACTACTTTACAGTTGCCCTGGGGATCAGCCCTACCCATGGAGGGCTCAACATCCTCACTGATACTCCCATCATCCCCAGACGTCCTGACTACAGCGGCGGCTACCCATAGCTGCATACCACGGGTGGCGTCACATTAATTCCCAATTATAAGCCTCTGAACTTTTATTAAACGCCCAAGGCCACGGAGCGGGGTCTTGACCCCTGTGACAACCCCAGCAGAAACTGCCGCCCGCTTCCGAGTACCCCACGGCCCTGGTGGGCGAGTCAAGGAGCAGGGAAAGGGTGGTAGCCCACAGTTCCTCACCTTCACAGGTACTTCTGAGAGCAGTGTCAGCTATTGACCCCAGTCTACAGGGTCAGATTAGTTCCCCTGATTTCCTCAGTCCATCTCTTCCTTCCTGCTTCTACCTCAGTATAACTTTAACAGCAACCCATACCGTTTTTTCCCTGAAACATTATATTATGTCTCAGGCTGCCTCAGCTGATACCTTTGCATGCTTCATGAAGACCATCTCTGATGAGGTTATTGGTGTGTTTACTCAGGTAGTGGAACAGCTTCAGCAAGTTGTGGGATATCTGGTGTTGGCCATGATGGAACCCAAGATATCTCTTTCTGATAGATTTCCTGGGGAAGACATAAGATTTTGGTGTTCAGAGAGGCCTGTAAGCTCTATTGGCTCTCATTCATCTGGGAGTGAGAAACGACGTGGGGATTATAACCTCCATTCTCAAGGGGACCCCCAAACCTGGGCCTTCTCCCTTTCTCCCGAATCTCCATATCTGCCTTGTTTCAGGTGTATGGTGAACCTGATAGGCTGACACTTGCTGAGTCTAATCTCCATAAACTCAAGCAGGGAACGTGAGTAATGGAGGAGTACTGCTTGAAGTTTCAGAGATGGGTGACTGACACCCAGTAGAATGACCCTACTGTCAGAAATAAGTTCTGCTTGTGTCCGTCAGCTAGACTACTCTGGTTCAATATGCCGCACCTGAGTCATTTGAAGCTGCTTTGTCTCATGCCATCGGGGTTGACAGATGTCTGAGGGAGAGACCAAGACCAACCTTGTCCCATTTGGCCATCCCTGTTGAGGAGTCTCCTCATGATGAACCTATGTAGTTCATGGGTGTAGCCCCTGGTATTAAACCTCCTGTAGTTGCAGTTCATCAAGTGGGCAGAGTATGTTTATTTTGTAGACAAACTGATCATTTTATTAAGGTATGTCCACATTGCTCCAAGGCTGTCACACAGTCTCAGATGCCATGCATATCAGGTCATTTGGAAGGAGACAACCAGAGGGTTTATATTTTCTTCCGTGCAAACTCTCCCTTTTTACTGATTTCCATGGTGCTGGTGTGGCACCCTGCATCCACAGGTACCCACAGGCCTTCCTAGAACACAGATGAATATCCACAGCAGGGACACCAGTATAACCAACACCTTCCACCCCAGCACAGTAGGGGGAGCTCCACTTGCTGCCCTTAGTCAAGATCCCCTATAAATACTGATGCTGGGGAGGAGTTAGTCAGAGTGTGCAGACGCTAGGAGAGCTGCGCATACGTCCTGGTGATCGGTGTCGCATCAGGCCTGAACCGGTGACCCTAAACAGCCTCTGAGGAGTCCTGCCAAGCTGAGAGTGGGTACAGAAGACAAAGAGAGGAAAGAGGAGGAAAAGTGGGAACTGAGGAGCCAGGATAGGTTCGCCCAACTAGCACACCGGACAGCGTGGGTCCGTGTCTGCAGGAGAGCTATACGCCCAGCAGAGAACGCGACAAACTGTGGGGACTTCAGTCACCCGGTCACCTGCCAGACACCGTTGAAGGAGAAGCAGCGGTAGTCATCAGAGGTTGCCCGTCGACAGCGCATATGGAGAGAGAGAGTAGTGGAGGCCAGCCAAGTTCTACACGAGGTAGGGGCTTCAACACAGGGAAAAGAGAACACGGAGGCCTTACACCCACTTGCTGTGGAAATTCAACTGTGTTTCCTGGTCACCTGACAGTGTTCCAGACATTTACCTGATGTACCACCAGTAAAAGGTAAAGGGGCATTCAACGGCGTGTGTGTGCGTTCTTCACCCCTTGTCCCCACTACCTGCAGAGACTATCCTGTTAACCCATCACCTGGCCAAACCCCATCTCCATCCTTCACAACCAACACTGCCCCGGAGGATTAGCTCTACCTGTAGGGAGGTGCCCCACCCTGGCCGCAATACCGTCACCCTCCGGAAGACTGTGGCGGCGCTGGTGTCTTGTCAACAGGCACTACAGGTGGCGTCATGTGATAAAAACTTCAATCCTTTAATTTGGCGACTGTCTTCCCCTCAGGGCCAAGGGTCTGGGCAGGTCACCAGTGAGATCCCCCACTGAATCTGAGGGCTCAGACATCCGAGTTCCCATACCCTGAGGCGGTACCCTGGTAAGACTGAGACTGTACTGGTGCTAGTTGATAGTGGAGCAGGATTCAATCTAATGGATTTTTGCTTTGCTCAGGCCCATGGCCTCATCTGTAATGCATTGGTGAGACCCATTCCCATCTCTGCCTTTGACTCAGTTCCTCTCAGTTAGAAGGTTCTCTCCCAAGTTGTGTATAACGTGAACTTGTGTATAGGAACTCTTCACCAGGAGTTCCTGTCCTGTCACATCTTGGAGAATCTACCTACTCCCATAGTTGTAGGCCTTCCTTGGCTGAAGAAGCATAATAAGTAGTTAGTTGGGATAGTTTCTATAAGGGTAATTTCATGGGGACTTCTTTCTCTGCCATGTTGATCATGCCTACTCCTGTATCATCAGCTGAGGTGCTTAAGAGTTTACTGGAGACTGAGGGAAACTGCATCTCGGGCTAATGGTGGTCCTAGACGTCATTCTAGGAAGAGAGGCCAAGGGAGGGCGGTCCTTCGTACTCTGTGCCTCAAGGAAGGGAGTCTTGGGGCCCAGGGAGACACCTCTGTTTTTTGCCTTCCTAAGAGTGTACCTGCTGACTGTAATGTGGATGAATAGGAATAAACATTTAGGTCTAGTCCTGAGAGTGAATGATTTTGTGTGGGTAATTACTAAACACTTCGAGTGGAGGTGTGCAGCAGGGGGCCCTAGTTCCGGGGTTATTGGTCTGCTTAGGATATCGGTCATTCATAACCCTTTATTGTAACAACTCAAACTACCCCCAGTGCTAAAAACCTATAACATCTTTCACATATTGTCACTTACAAGATGTCTCTTCTAAGAAGAATTCTTAGAAGAATGTGATGTCTTTTGTAAACATGCCCAATTTAGAGTCCAAAGGCCTCTCATAAAGGGGTTTAGTGCCACGTGTTGACTGCTTTGCAGCCTATGTGAAATGCTCTCTGTAGTTTAAATGGGAGTAAGTTTCCTTTGGCACATTTGTTGTTAAGGTCAGAAGCTGCTGCTGTCTGGGGTCTATTACGGCTCTTTAGGTGGCGAGCTGCTGCTGCGTGTGTCAGATGATACAGTAGCCCACTTCTCCAGCCTTTAAGTAATTCTATTTCGATGTTAGATTTGAATCTCTGCTTTTACCTTGAGCTGTGCGACATGTGTTGTGCATCAGAGGCCTTCGAGAAGTTATATGCTCTGTAAGGATCATCTTCTTACTGTTGCTATTCTGGTGCATGGGTGGAGGTGAAGGGGTGTTAGCCCAGGGCTGGTTGAGAAGCAGAGAAAGGGTGGTGGCCCAGGCCTCCTCAACTTCAGAAGAACCTCTGGGAGCAGGATCAACTAGGGACCCCAGTCTACAGGGTCAGACTAGTTCCCCTGATTCCCTCAGTCCATCTCTGCCTTCCTGCTTCTATGCTGCTCGTGCGCTATTATCAGCCGTAACAAATAGTTGTGGCGCCCCACCGGCTATGCCGCCACCAGAGGTACTGCACCCCTCCATTTAAGGGAGAGTTGTGCCTCTACACTCCAGGTGCTGTGATGGCGCAGTTGAGCTTCACACACACACACACACACACACACAACACTTAGGGACCCCAGGATGGTGGGTGGACCAAGAGGGAGGACCCAAGCGTAGCCGGGAGTCAGAAGTCAGAAAGAGGAGTAGAAGCGAGGAGTAGAAGAAGTAAGGAGGAGGTGTTAGCTCCCGCGGACTGGAGCACGGTCACGCTCGCCCCGGGGGTGGAACAACCGACGGGTGTGGAGGAAGAACAGAGCCCTTGGGGTACGGAACGAGATGTAGATCCCCGTACGCCCGTATCTGGCGAGAGAACAGAGGGGCTGGTGGACAACACAGGGAACCAGCCCTGAACACGGCGTGGATGCTGTAGGCCTGAACCATTGAAACAGGAGACCCCGAGGTCCTAATGGGAGCTGCGGCCGAACATCCGACACAACTTGGAGAAGGCGGCCGGACTGGGGAGCAGTATCAGGAAGTGGCACAACAGAGCGCCCGTGGCTGTTGTTACCTGAGCTCTGTGTACGGAGGCGCTGAGAGGAGTGGGGAAACTAACTTATAGCGCTGAGGGACCATCAGAGAAAGAGACACCCAGTAAGAGAGAGGAACATCAAAAGAGGTTCGACTGCGTTGTCCCGGTACTGGAGACAATGCTGAACCGAAGGTTGGCAATGGGAAGCACTCGGCGGCCATGCTGAAACAACTAAGTAAAAGTTACAGAACTCCAGCTGTGTGTGTGAGACTTTCTTTAGTGGTGACCACTGGCCGCAGAGGCCGTGTGAAACACCGGGGTGCTGATGACCTAACGAACATCTGTCAAGGTACGAGCTGAACCCTCCTGCCCTGGGCAGCACGCTCCACCTGTGGGGAGTGAAACTATCCATCGTTCCTAGAGGTTCTGAAGCAGCGGCGGCTGACCATGGCCGTGCACCGCAGGTGGCGTCACGAATACCCCCTTTTCCCTTCATCGTCCCTTGTCATCTTTTAAATGACACCGCCAGGGTCATGGAGTCGGGTGGTCACCTTGACATTCCTCCAGAAAAGAACTGTAAGAACTGGCCCGGTAACCAGTACTCCCGACACTGGAGTGTGTGTGTCATAGTCAAGCTCCTGAAAGATGTCCACCATTTTGGCATTCCTTTTTGGTTAGTTACTACATGCCTAAACTCATCAACAGCCAGACATGACATAATAATCATGTTATTAAGAATCTAATTGATTGAATCCTTGCCAGTGTGAAGAGCTAATGGCCCTAGCACAGTAGGAGTTGTAGATAATGTGACCATGAAATCAGTGCAATTCTTAACACATCTAATTCATATATTTTATATATATTATTACATTCTATCACAGAATTAATACCGCTATAAATTTACATGCTGGATAAGACCTTCATGGATTTGGAATGCTAACATGTGCAATGAAATCTAGATTATGTTTAGTAATTTGCATTTGACATGAAGCACAATGATTCATAAGATTCTGTAGTGCAAATTGTTTGTAACCTATACTACAGATTCCATGTGTGAACTTTCCTTTATGTTGCTATAGCTCTGACAGTTGTGTATATTAATGTGTTTTGCATTGCCTAAGGTTATGTTGTTCTTGCATATAATGTGCAAATATTCACAAGCATCCATGCAAGGGTGTTTCATTTTGACTACGGTACTTGTATTTATTGTACTGTATACTAGGTTTGCTGGAAAAAAGAAAACTAGAATGAATAATATATTTTTAGAATGTCTAACAAGGTCACTTATAGGAGAAATTAATAAGTAAATGATGTGTGAAGAAGTGTCATAAGAAAATATAGTAATTGTAATTAATATGCTGACATACGGACATCTAACCCACTGTATTCCAAGGCAAGGGGCATGTGGTGGAGTCATACTGTTTGCTTCTGTTATATTAACCTTATTGGAAAGTTCCCCTTTTTGCTGGGTATTTTCAACCATTCACCATCAAAAGCAGCATGGATGTTGAATATTCATTCACCTTGTATCATATCTTGGGTTGGTGGCATGTTGTATTATGATGACCTTACTGTCTTCCAAATCACTCAGCTATCCTAACCAGCCTACCCTAGTGTTCATATTTTTTTTGAAAATTGCGTATTGCTATATGCATGATGTTCTACATTCAATATCCAACATGTTTTCTATAAGTTATAGAATCCATTTTTAATTCAAACAAATATAAATGCTATTTGTAAGAGGTAAATTGGAAGACAGGCGCATAGATACATATATTAGATTAAAATACTATGTGTGGGAAGAAAGGGGGTATTATTACCACTTGTGAGCAAAGAATGAGCACTATTACCATGTGAAGACACAATGGGGCCACTATTATGATCTTCACTTTGCAGTATAACTGATAAGGCTGTGTTCACATTGCGGCGTGCTCCGGTCTGGGGCTGGCCGGGGGTGACAGCCTGGACCGGAGTTTTGCTCCATAGGAGACTATCGGGAGGGTCGGAGCTGGATGGCAGTTATCTGCCATCCGGCTGCTATCTCGCCGGATGAAGTGGGGTTTTTCTTCCGATTCCAAAAACGTTGCATGCAACGTTTTTGGATTCGGCAGAAACATCCCTCTTCTCCAGGATACATCCGGCTGTGGTCACACATGCCAAAACGTTTTTCATAGTGTTCCTTTTATCCAATCCATTTTTTGGGGTGCTTTTTGAGGCTCCTGTGCTCCCAAACGTTTTGTTGTCTTCTTTTTTTTTGTGCCAAAAACGGACCGTTAACGGATGGTGTCAAAATGTGCCATTTAAAAAAACGGACCGTTTTTCCATAGGGCCCCATGTTATCAAAAAACGGTCTGTTTTTTTCCAGCACCCAAAAATGTTGCTAGCAACATTTTTTGTACCCTGAGAAGAGGTCTTCAAAAACGGAATGACACAGAAAGTGCCCCATCTGTTAACGGACTGTTTTTTGGACTTAGGGTAGGGTCACATTGCAAACATGAATTGCATTCACCGCATCCGGATCCGGATGCGGTGAATGCAATTCCGGTCACACACATTTTTATTCAAAAATGTGTGCAGAATACCGCACTGCGGTCACCGGATGGCTCAGGATGTGTAATCCTGAGCCATCCGGTAACTGCAGAGTGTGCGGATCCCGATCGGCCAAGTTAATAAAGATTTAATTTAAGTACAGAACTGACTGTTAGAGGTCTGTAGGGGGGCTTAGACCCCCCCTACAGACCGGGCGGCCACTTCTATAGTGTTCTTCTACAATTGTACCTATGGCACGGGCTGATCTGAGCTCCGTGCATGTGATCCAAATATCCCCCCTCCCCCTATCACTATACAGGGGTGCATACACCCCTGTAGTACAGTACTGCTTTATTTAAGTTATAAACAGCAAGATTTGTCCCAAACGGAAGATAATTAGATATTTACATGTTCCATAGGCAGAGTCGAGTGATTTCCATGGGCGGGGCTGTGTGCAGTAGCCTCCGCCCGCTCCTTCTTGATGCCCGCCCCCTCTGGCCGTAATCCAGTGTTGTGGGGGTGGCCGAGTCGTTAAAGGGGCGTGGCTAACCATGAGCCACGGTTAGCCACGCCCCTTTAACGACTCGGCCACCCCCACAACACTGGATTACGGCCAGAGGGGGCGGGCATCAAGAAGGAGCGGGCGGAGGCTACTGCACACAGCCCCGCCCATGGAAATCACTCGACTCTGCCTATGGAACATGTAAATATCTAATTATCTTCCGTTTGGGACAAATCTTGCTGTTTATAACTTAAATAAAGCAGTACTGTACTACAGGGGTGTATGCACCCCTGTATAGTGATAGGGGGAGGGGGGATATTTGGATCACATGCACGGAGCTCAGATCAGCCCGTGCCATAGGTACAATTGTAGAAGAACACTATAGAAGTGGCCGCCCGGTCTGTAGGGGGGGTCTAAGCCCCCCTACAGACCTCTAACAGTCAGTTCTGTACTTAAATTAAATCTTTATTAACTTGGCCGATCGGGATCCGCACACTCTGCAGTTACCGGATGGCTCAGGATTACACATCCTGAGCCATCCGGTGACCGCAGTGCGGTCCCAGAAACGCTGCGAAAACTGCTGCCTGCATGATTTTAAACGCAGGCAGCAGTGCCGGATCCGGCCACCGGATGGCTTGTGAAGCCATCCGGTGTTTTGCATAGGCTTCCATCAGGAGCCTTTCCTGGTCCGGTTTTGAGCTTTTTTAAAGCTCAAAACCGGATCAGGATTTTAAACAAAAAACGCCAATGTGACCCTACCCTTAGACAAAAAAAGACAACATTTTTCCCAAAAACATTCCCAAAGCAAAAACGGATTGGCATGTGTGACCACAGCCTTATATACATTTTTTATGTATTGCTGCTTTAAAATACTAAAATTGAGAGCTATAAGTTATATTAGTCTTTTGGCCAGTAGAACTTATTTGTCACGTGTGTGACACGTCTGGCTAGGACTTTTCTGGCATCTGGGTTCAGAATGTCACAGCAATTAGCAAATTGCATTACCTCTTTGAAGTCCACCCAGTGATGAACATAAGTGGAGCAGATTTTGTTTCTTTTTGTGCTGTAGGTTTTAAGAATTCCTTTTTGACTCTGCTGAGATTCCTTTTTCTCTAATTTCAGCTGTGGCTCTTCATTACCACTCCCTTCTTTTATGTAAATTAATTCCTGGCTCTGCCATGTGAAAGTTATAGTTCTTCTATGTTGATCTCCCAAAAGAAGTTATTCCTATCACCGCAGTGGAATTGCTTTTGTTATTTTATACCAGCTTGTTTGTTGTTTTCCATGTGTTGCCTTATAATTTTAGTAAGACTAGTGTCTTGCTGCCCAATTCACTAGCCAGGGCAAGCCCACGGACAGCCCGTCAAGCAAAATGAAGATTTGGCACCACAGTTTCTTCATACATTTTTACATTTTTCTTTTTTTTTTATAGGTTCCAGTGATATGAATAGGGGTACATATACCCACCGCCTGACTCGTTTCGAGCGCCACTGCGCTCTTATTCATAGACAATCTTGATTGTCTATGAATAAGAGCACAGTGGCGCTCGAAACGCGTCAGGCGGGGGTCTGCGTAAAAAAATTAAAATATAAAAAATGTACGGAGGAACTGTGGTGCCAGACCTTCATTTTGCTTGACAATTTCCAGGTGGTACCGGCCATCAGACCCAGGCACACATCTCAGGAGTAATATGCTGGTGAGGCACCATTCACTCCCCTCTTCCCATACTTAGACGGACAGCCCGGGCTTAGGCATGTGATTGCGCACCAGGGGAGGAACCCATCTAGGAATGCTGGGAAGTGCAGAGTTCAGGCACAAGTGAGTGTCAAGGGCAGGGGCGTAACAACCGCGGTCGCAGGGGTCGCAAGTGTGACCAGGCCTGGAGATACAGGGGCCTGGTGCCTGTTGATCCCTGCTTTACATAGATGTGCGTCCCCAAGGACACACATCCATGCCACTGCGCGGCGGTCTGGCCAGCCGGTCCCCAGGTGGCTGATAATGGCCGCCGGAGGACTGGCAGGCACTGCAACTTTAAAACTCTCGCGGCCGCTGAGTGCTGCACTGTGATGAGGTCATGTGACCTTATCACAGTAAGGACACTGCTGCCAGCGGGAGAGGTAAGTGTGAGCTCCATTCAGGAGCCCAAGACTTACAGCTTCTAGAGAGAGGTAGGGAAGAAGGGAGTGTGTGTGTGTGTGGGTGGTTTTACAGGGGGCAGTGTGTGTGTGTGTCTGTCTCTTTGTGTGTTTGTATGTAGGGGGGCTGTACAGGGGACAGTGTGTGTGTGAGGGGGCTGTACAGTGGGTAGTGTGTGTGAGGGGGCTGTACAGTGGGCAGTGTGTGTGAGGAAGTGTGGGTTTATACAGGGGGCAGTGTGTCTGTGTGAGTGGGGCAGGTTGTACAGGGGGCAGTGTGTCTGTGTGAGTGGGGTAGGTTGTACAGGGGCAGTGTGTCTGTATGAGTGGGGCAAGTTATATAGGGGGCAGTGTGTCTGTGTGAGTGGGGCAGGTTGTATAAGGGGCAGTGTGTCTGTGTGAGTGGGGCTAGTTGTACAGGGGGCAGTATGTCTGTGTGAGTGGGGCAGGTTGTACAGGGGGCAGTATGTCTGTGTGAGTGGGGCAGGTTGTACAGGGGGCAGTGTGTCTGTGCGGGGAGGATGTATGCTATATGGAGAGCTATGAGGCTGCATTATGCGATAGGGAGGACCATGTGGCTGCATTATTGCGTTATATTACTGTATGGTTGGTGACAGGTCCTCTTTAAACTTTTTACTTCAGAGGACCGAGGTAATCTAGTGATCCACGTTACTTCTTTATTAAGATGATGGCTTCAGTGATGCCATCTCTATTTCCATATGACTTGTTGATTGCATTTTATTTCACTTTTTCTCGATTATATGATAAAGAGACATTTTTTTTGGCATGTTTTTATTTTAGATTTTACATTGTTCACTGTAGGTATTAAACAGAGATGTATAGATCGGGTCAGTCCGGACTCAGCAATACTAAATATGTGTACTCTTTTTGTTTTTACATAAATATATGTGAATCAACCAGAGCTAAGGGATGGGGTACTCGACCACCGGGTCTGCTGAATAGGGAGTCACAGATGGACGGGATGCCGGTGCCGTGCCCTGGTGTTCAACTGGGGATAGATGTTGATGATGGGGGATAAAAGGGGTTATTTACAGGGGATCGTGACGCCACCTGTAGTGTCCAGTAAGATGGTACCGGCGCTGCCAGCCGGCCGCTGAGGTGATGGTTGAGGCAGCAAAGTGTGGTACAGCTCCCCACAGGTGGAGCTTTACCTCAGGGCAGCTATTGTAGTGAGACGGTGAGGGAGGACAATGATGGTAATGGTGGTGCTGCAGTTCTTACCCCTCTGCTGGGCTGCTGATGATGTTGAGCCCTCCGGGCTGCGGTGGGAAGAATAACAGAAACCAGTTCAAGCTTAACTCTGCATTACTCGGTACCGGCTGATGGCATAACAAGACACGGTGCAGTTTGGTTTACAGGGTGGATGTTGCCAGCTCAGGGTTTCCCCTATGGAGTCTCTAGATGTCCTCTCTTTGTCTTTCAGGGTTTACTTCTTCCTTTCTGTCTCTCAATCTTTCCCACCCTTGCAGAGCTCACCCGCCTGTCCTGCAGTCTGTATTTAGTAGGTATATCTAGACTGGTACCGGTCCAAATGGGAACAGCAGGAACGCCCAAGTTTCCCACCTGTCACTGGGATTCAATCTTCCACCTCTAGTGTAGAACCGTCTTTTGGGCTTGAGGGGTGAGGTACCTTTGTGGGGCTGTCAGCAACCCGGTTCTGTTGGGCCAGCAGCTCGTCGGTTTTGCAGTCAGGGTTGAACTTCTGGCTGCCTCGGCTGTCCATGTCGCTTGTGCTCCCTCAATGTGACCAGCCAGCTCCTACCAGTCCTGGCCCGTTGCCTTCTGTCCTGGGTCCCCACTTAAAGATGGGGCTCCCTCCTCTCAGCTGGGCTGCCAGGCCTGACCACTCTGTCTGCCTTCCCAGCACCATCTGAGGTAAACTGTCAACTGTCACGCTTCCTCTATCCTAAGCTCCGCCCCCACCTATCTGGGATCTACCAAGTTCTGTTTCCCCCTACTCTAGGTGGTGTGGTCCTAAGTGAGTGTAGAAACAGACTCCATAAGATTTGAATCCCAAACTAGCAACTTACAATAATATTACATCTATATAATTGCAATACCACTCTGTGGCGCCTAGTCACAGGGGCACCACATATGTATTTTTTGGTACATATTAGTTTTGTCCTTTATTTTCTGATTTTTCTTTTAAAATATTTACTCTTTTTTTCATGTTTTTTCCCAAACTTTTTTATTTAGCCCCTAAATGGGACTTTAACTTGTATTCCTCTTATCCCTGGTATAATCCAATGCCATGCACGTGCTTGGCAATGCTTTATACCTGTCAGTGAGACACTGACAGAATGCCTTTTAGACCATGCTGCTACCATGGTCTAATAGGTCATCATTGTCAGGTATCCCAGAGGTTGTCATTTGACCTTGGGTTGCTATGGCAACAATCGCATCCTTGTGATCTCTCTTCCTGGGGGTTCAAATCAGGTTAGAGAGAGGACCCCCTCCTTTTCCCAGCAGCCTCCTAAATGCTCAAATCACTATTGATCATGGCTATGACAGCTGTCGCTTGGTTAACACTTACAATGAGCTTTTGGCATCGTTCATATGGGTACCGCTCCTGTGCTTGTATGATCACCAGGACATACTATTATATTAATTTGTGGGAATTCACTGCAAATTAGAATGTACTAATATATTCAATGTTGGGAAGGAGCTACAAACGGTCAGGGAAATGTTTTAACTCACAGAAAGAATCAGTAGTGATATGAAGCAGTCCTATCTGTATTCTCCTGTCCAGCCTTCCATGCCCAGGAAAAGTCGTAAAATCAGACCATGTCCCTGTGTGGTCAGACACAGCTACATAGCAGGGGCACATATATAAGATTATCTCAGCACAGGAATTTTGTTTTATAGTTTGTTCATGTAATAACCCCGTTAATGCTACTGCCAGTATCTCTAGAGGGTTGAAAATGCGCACATAGGGTCTTATCCTTTATAGGCAGGTAAATGTGAAAAATCAGATTTGCTCACCTGGTCAGGTTGTGTAGCACACAACCAGCGTAATCGCTCGAACAATGCAGCTGCTGCAGGGACTGTACTGTTCCCTGAGGAAGGAGCTCGGTACGTGGCTCCGAAACGCGTTGGAAATAAACCTCTACTACCAGTACTCAGACGTCCCAGTGTCGTTGGTGTATGTTCCTCTCTGGCAGCAGCGCGGACATTAAGGTACTTCGTCCAAAATACCTGATCACTGCCAGTATCTGGCATTTAAATAGTTCAATCCTCCATGATGTCATCAGTTTCTTTAGCCTGAATCACCAATAGAGTGTAACATCCATCTGAGACAATAGGCATAAAAGGGGTATTTTAAACAGACTAGGCACAAGCTGCTTGGAATTGCAGAACCCTGAAAAACCTTAACACCATATAACTCCTATACAGGAATCTGTATTTACAACAGGGTCTAGAAAATTGTTGCCTATGTAAGGGCAGTAATCCAGAGGGAAGCATTGGGAAACTGGAAAAATTGAGCTGCCTACCCATTAGCGATGTCAATCCCTCAAAGACGAGCGGCTCCCCCCCTTCATGGTAAATCCACATTGCTGTGTGTTTTTATCCCCTTATTTTTTTAACTGAAGGACCATCCCTTCCCCACTTTCCCCCTTCCAACTCCCCCCCCCCACCCCTTACATGTATGGTTTCATGTATATGACTCGGCCACCAGGGCCGTGTGGTACTCGGAACCGGGCGGCAGTTCTGCTGTGGGAGTCACGGGGGTCAAGACCCAGCTCCTTGGCCCTGGGCGGTCAATAAAAGGGACAGTTTTTAGGAATGAACGTGACGCCACCCATGGATTGTGGCCAGCTGTAGCCACCGCTGCAGTTATGACCCCTGGGGATGATGAGGGTTGGCAGGCAGGATATTGAGCCCTCCACGGGTAGGGCTATTCTCCAGAGCTGTAGTATTGGTAGTGTTGGTATAATGTTCTCAGCCCCTTCAGGCAGTCTCCACTGTCAGGTTGCAAAATCAGTATGCGGCTCTGCAGGTGCGGGATGAGCAGTCTATGAAAGGGATAGTTCGTGGGGAGTGCAGGGTTCAGTGTGCTGAAGGAACAACAGACACGGGGGTAGCAGTCTCTTTACCTTTACTTGTTCTTGCAATTACAGTCCGGGGCACCGATTTTAGATGTTACTGTGGACCTGGGCAGCCTGGAAGCAATCAGGAGATCCACCTAGCCAGGTGGGTTGGAGGCCTTCCTTCTGCATTTTCACTTGTGAGTCCCCGCTGCTGCATGAAGCTGTGCTGAAGCCTCTCTTTCCCTCTCTCAGTCTGCACCTGTATAGCAGGCAGCGCGAGCCCTGTCCCAGGGGCTGCTCCTCAGTGGAGACCCTAGGCTCTAATATACTACTGTGCTTCAGGTGTTAGGTAGGCCAGGTGATGTGGAATCCCCTGCCTCGCCGGATTTCTGCTGCTGGGCCATTAGTACCCGAACAGCCTCGGACTCCGGCGTCTGGTTTCTGGTGCTCTCCTCTGGGGTGAGCGAGATGACGCTCCGCTTCCAAGGTACTCCTCTCCATCCTCCTCAGACTCACTCCATGGCTGTTCTGACTATCCCCAGCTCTAGGCCAGAATTTATAGAAGGAAAATCCCCTTAAACCGGGTACTAGAGCTCCCCCTTCTGGTCTGGAGACAGGAAAGTGTTGGATGCTGTGTCACCTGAATAGAGAACCCCCTTTTTGCTTCCATGCGTAACATCGGGACCCTGGGGTGCTACATATATTTTGTTGTTGTTTGATTGAAACTCAATAAAAATGTAATGGAGAAAAAAAACAAGATGGCAGCAAGGTACTAAATCGTGAGGCAGAAGAAGCATTCAAAAAACAGACTGGGGCAGAACAGAAAAATCACCAATACAAGACAGGACACTAGTCAGGGAAACAAAAAGCTATTTCTGGTAACTTCTAGCAAGAAGCTGAAGGTATTAGTAGGGAGTGGAGTTTTCATAGAGGGTGTGAATATAAAAAGTGATTAGGACACCATGAACTCTACATAAGTTGTCGAATGTTGTAAAGGTTAGAACAGCCAAAACACACATTAAGAATTTAATAGACTGATTACCATTTATTTAATTTTAAATCAGATGTAGCATGGCAGTATAAATGCAAGAGTGAAGTAATAACTTAGAAAACATTTTATGAATGTACATACAGAGAATTTATTAGTCCTCATATTTGTATGTATGTCTAATACTTTCATTTAAATTTGTTAACCAACATAGATATATATTTTCTTTTGAATATTAAAATCTACATGTTCACCTAGGAGTTCACCATATACTACCTTAGATGTGAGTCAGTGCCCCTAGTGACAATATTTTTCTGTTTTCATATTTTTAATTGGTTTCAGTGGGTTTTCAAGTATTTTAAATACAATATTGCATTACACTGACAGAAATAATTATTCCAGCAAGTGTACACATTAATATAAATTCTCAGCTCTGGTCATTTTAATTCTTTAAAGTATAATATTCATTTTGTTAAAGCCTTGATAATATAAGAAATACATTAAATATTTACAGATGGCGACTACTTGTTCATTAAACTTTTGATGTCTACGTGATGTTACAATTCTATAGCGTCATGGGTGATAATAATAGACAAAGGGGTTAGGTAGCAGGATGGCAGTGACAGGCAAAAGGGGATCAGGGGAACTAGTCTGAGCCTTAGACTGGGGATCCCTAGCTGACCCTGTTCCCAGAAGTGTCTCTAAATATGAGCATTCCTGGGCTGCCACCCTTGCCCTGCTCCTTACCAGCCCAAGGCTGTAACTCCCACACCTCTACCCAGGGACATACACATAACATAAAGTACTGATGCTATAAAGCACCGCTATAAAAAACGTGACAGGAGACTTAGATTTAAAGCACCTCTTTAGTGATGAAATAGAAAAAACCTGGAATGGCACTTTAGAGTACTGTATATGGTTTTCTAGAACAGTGAAGGGCAGAGCATGACTCTAATATTTCACTCAATATAGAGAGCTTTGTGAAAGATCAAAACTTGGGTTATGAAATAGTAGAACCTGTATAATTTGGTGCAGGGGTGGCTTCAGATACTTGTGAGCCCCTGGATTACTAAAGGCCCCATATATTACATAAAAGTTGTTTAAACCCACTTCGGTGGGATCAGCTAACCTTCTAACATCTATGGAATTTCATTGGCTAAAGGATTTATTTTCATGGGTGATATACACCTGCCAGAGGAGTCAGGTAGTCCATTTTCCCCACTGAAAAATAAGAAAGCTCAGCCGAGTTGAGTTCTCGTGTGTATGGTGAGGTGGAGAGAGATAGCTGTCTGCTGTACAACGTTTTTCTTAGTTATGTCATGTTAATGTCCAATTTACGTCAAAGTGAATCCCAGTTACCGTATATACTCGGCTTATACACGAGTCATATACGGGGGGGCTGTGTCCCAGGGGCTGTGGAGGCTGGAGGAGGCGGGGGGGGCTGCTGTATGAGCGGCCCCGTCATGTGGGGCCGCTCATTATATATGCACTGCTTCCCCCTGTCAATCAGCGCAGGGGGAAGCAGTGCATATGGCCCCCCCCAAAAGCTGGCACTGTCCCCCCCTTGTAAGGGCCCCCCCCGCTGCTTATACATTACCATCCCGATGTTCTGATCGGCGCCGCTCCTCGGTGCTGCGTCTTCATCCTCCCGTCCGCGCTCGCTGCATCCATCCGGGTTCTCCGGCTGTCGCAGCGATATGACGTCATCGCGCGACCGCCGGAGATCCTGGATGCAGCGAGCGAGGACGGGAGGATGAAGAAGAAGCACCGAGGAGCGGCGCCGATCAGAACACCGGGATGGTAATGTATAAGCAGCGGGGGGGGGAGGCCTTACAAGGGGGGACAGTGCCAGCTTTTGGGGGCTGTTGGTACCCCCAGGGGGCTGCTGGGTACCCCCTGGGGGCTGCTGGGTTCCCCTGGGGGCTGCTGGGTTCCCCCTGGGGGCTGTTGGTACCCCCAGGGGGCTGTTGGTACCCCCTGGGGGCTGTTGGTACCCCCAGGGGGCTGTTGGTACCCCCAGGGGGCTGCTGGGTACCCCCTGGGGGCTGTTGGTACCCCCAGGGGGCTGCTGGTACCCCCAGGGGGCTGCTGGTACCCCCAGGGGGCTGCTGGGTACCCCCTGGGGGCTGTTGGTACCCCCAGGGGGCTGCTGGGTACCCCCTGGGGGCTGTTGGTACCCCCTGGGGGCTGTTGGTATCCCCTGGGGGCTGTTGGTACCCCCTGGGGGCTGTTGGTACCCCCAGGGGGCTGTTGGTACCCCCAGGGGGCTGCTGGGTACCCCCTGGGGGCTGCTATATGTACCCCTGGGGGCCTGCTGTATACCACTGGGGCTGCTGTATACTACCACCGGGGCTGCTGGGGCTCCTGTATACTACCACTGGGGCTGCTGTATACTACCACTGGGGCTGCTGGGGCTCCTGTATACTACCACTGGGGCTGCTGGGGCTCCTGTATACTACCACTGGGGCTGCTGGGGCTCCTGTATACTACCACTGGGGCTGCTGTATACTACCACTGGGGCTGCTGGGGCTCCTGTATACTACCACTGGGGCTGCTGGGGAATCTGTATACTACCACTGGGGCTGCTGGGGCTCCTGTATACTACCACTGGGGCTGCTGGGGAATCTGTATACTACCACTGGGGCTGCTGGGGAATCTGTATACTACCACTGGGGCTGCTGTATACTACCACTGGGGGGCCTGTATACCACACTGCTGGGGGCTGTATAACTGTGCTGGGGTCCACCCTCGGCTTATACACGAGTCAATAGGTTTTTCCAGATTTTTGGGGCAAAAGTAGGGGGGTCGGCTTATACACGGGTCGGCTTATACACGGGTATATACGGTAGCTTTCCATCTGTAATAAATGTTTACTCAGATTGTCATTGACCCTGTCCTCAATTGCAAAAAAAAAACCTCATTATTACACTCATTCCTAAATAAATTAATTAGTTAATTAATTAAATGAATTAATGCTGACAATGTAAAAAGAAAACTCAATTCCCATTTTATTCAACCAAATTCCAAAATAGTTGGAAGACTATTTAAAATGTAAAGAAAACAAGAATGCAATGATTTAAAAATCTGTTACATCCATATTATATTCACAGCAGAACATATACCACGTATTAGTACATGAAAAATAGACGTTTCTCAATGTCATTTGAAAAATTTAACTCATTTAAAAATCATGGTAGCAACACATCTCAAAAAAGCTGGGACCGGGATAAGTAAATGCTTGAAAAGTAAGTGGTACGAATGAAAACAAGTTGGAAGGTTAATTTTCAACTAAGTCACATGACTGTGTATTAAAAGAGCATGTTAGAGAGGCAGAGTCTCTTAGAATTAAAGATGGTTAGAAAATCAATCTGTGAAATGCATCTAAAAATTGTGGAAAATTGCAGAAAAATGTTTCTCAAAATTGCAAACACTTTGAATGTTTCACCATCTGCAGTACATAATATCATCAAATGATTCAGGGATTCTGGAGAAATCAATGGACACAAAGGGAGAAGCTCTCAGGTGGCATTGCATTACAGCAGAATTGATTAGGTTGTGTAAATCACTTAATGAGCTCAGAAATACTTCCAGAAATAATTGTCTATTAACTCATTTCACATTACAATCCTCCAATGTAAGTTAAAGGAAAACTGTCGCCTAGCTTATGCCCCCACCCTATTGCTACCTGTCCCTGCAGCTTCCTAGTTTATCCCTAACCATCCCTGTCTGATCTAAATGTGTCCTGTAATCGCTGTGTAATGATCCTATGATGCAGGAGACAAGGAACTAATGGCTATTATTACAGCTTTCAAGGAATGGTGGCACCATCTGCAAGGTGCCTCACAACAGATCGTAGTGCTGACTGACCATTACGATTTAGAGTTCGTCAGATCCTCTAGATGTCTTTCTCCTCTTCAGACTCATTGGAATTTATTTTTAAATCAATTTCATTTTGTTATTTCATACCATCCAGGTTCTCATAATGGGAAGGCTGATGCTTTATCCCGAATCCAAGTGTTAGGTCCCCTGGCACCGCTTCCCTGCTCACCTCTCCTGGGTCTGCATCCTCTCCTCCTCTACCGCTCGGGCATCTGGTGTCCAGGCGTGCTGTGTCTCGGAGCCATCACTGGGTCCCCTTCCTGTCTGCTGACCACCGGGCTCACACATCAGCACAGTCATGAATCTAATCAGCGATGCACTAGGCACGACCGCTCTCCTCCCCTGTGCATCTAAGAGCTGGCACGGCTCAGCCTTACACTCCCCATGACCAATAGCTGTCCATCCTCTGGTATATCAGGCCACCTCCACTGCTGCGAGGTGCCTGATTATTGAGTTAGTTAAGCCTCTGCTTTACTGGCTGTTGGTTAGGTCTCTTTGAGCTCTCCTCTCTTAGGTCTCTTTTAGCTCACCCAGGGGAGTTCGGTACCATGGCCCAGTGGGTCCACTTTAGGGCACCTTCCCCTGGAAACGTGACACCATGCTTTAGATTCCGTACCTGTAGCCCTGTCCAAGACCATTCCATCTGATGCCAACTTCATCGGAGTCCACGCCCAGGACTTATGGAAGGAGATCAAGGAGGCCTATGACAGTGATGTATTTCTGGCTAATCCACCTGTTGATATCAATCTAGTCCTTCAGTATGGCATGTGGTTCAGAGATCGACGTATCTACGTCCCTGAGGCCATCCATCTGCAGCTCCTCGAGATGGTTCATGACTCCAAGTTGACTGGTCACAGGGGGATACAGAAGACACCAGAGTTCCTAAGCTGATTTTTCTGGTGGCCAACTTGCTTGAAGGATACTAAGAACTATATTCTCTCTTGAGAGGTATGTGCTTGCTGTAAGACTCCTCATGTGTCAATCTCAATGGACTTCATTGTAAAGCCGCCTACATTGGGTGGTATGAATACAATCCTAGTGGTGGTTGATCGCCTAAGGCAGCTCATTTTGTTCCATGTGCCCCTCCCACCTCACTAAGGATACAGAACATTTTTTGGCTGCATGGGTTCTGGATGAGATCATCACTGACTGAGGAGTGCAGTTTACCTAAAGATTCTGGAAAGGGTTTTACTTTGCACTAAATATTAATATCTGACTTTCTTCCACTTATCACCCCCAGACAAACGGTCAGACCAAGCATACCAATCAGACTCTGGGACAATATCTATGATGCTTTATCAGCCATCTTCAGGATGATTGGTTGGAGTTACTTCCATTAGCTGAATTCTCCTACAACAATTCTCGGAGTACCTCTACTAAGGTAATGCCTTTCTTTGCCAATCTGAGTTACCATCTAAGTATCTTGCCTAGGTGTCCAATTACTGCTCTGTTTCCGGCTGTAGAGGAAAAGTTCACTGCGTTGAGACAAAATTCAGAGGTTCTGAAGGAATCTCTGACCTTAGCTCAAGAACGTTACAAGAGACTGGCTGATAGAGTCTGGAAACCGGCACCCATGTTCAAGGTAGGAGACTGTGTGGTTAGCCACTAAAATGTGAAATTAAATGTTCCTTCACAGAAACTCAGACAGAAATTAATTGTCCCTTTCAAGATCAACAGTATCATTAGCTCTGTGGCCTGCTGTCTATAGCTGCCTAGGACTGAGGGCACACCCAGTTTTCCATGTTTCCTTACTAGAGTCTGTGTCTCCTAATACCTTTCAGGTATGCGTTGTGCCACCTCCGCAACCTATGGTGATTGATGGATATGAACAATTCATGGTGGAGAAAATTACTGATTTTAGGATTTGCAGGAATCAGCTCCAATATATGATAAAATGACAGTGGTATCCCCTGAAGACGTCTCTTTGGAACCTGTGGATAACATCAATGACCCATAGAAAATTTCTTGTTTCCATCAGAAATTCCCTGAGAAAAGGGGTCTGGGATCATCCTGAGGCTGCATCTAAGGATTGAGTAGTAATGTCAGGACTCTGAATATTTTGATTACCTTTTGGGCATTCTTGCCCTCTTCCAATACAGTGTCCTTTGCTTCATGTGCCCTTTGTCTTCCTACCTTTATAAACCCCACCCCAGCCTCTAGTCACTTCTAGAGTAATTCTGCCTGTTTCCTGTTCCTAGTGGCTCTTCATGTTCTCTGCCTACTCCTACAAATCCTGTGTGAATCTCCTGATTACTGCTCTTCAGAGATTCTGTTACCTACATCTGTTGCCAGCATTCCTTCTGCTTCTGTCTACTAGTGCTACTCCCTCTGCTGCAGCTCTTACCTCACCTGCCTTTGCTGACACGTAAATTGGTAGTTTTATTAAGTGGTCTGTCACTTCCTACTTTTAAATAGATGCAGAGCACGAAACTTCTTTGGACTTCTGGTTTTAGTAATTTGCTTTGTATCTGGTTTTTGACTTTTTAAGACTTCTTTTCCCAGGTTTCCCTGGATGATTTAATGTGTTATTTAGACTTGCTTAAAGAGGACCAATCACCCCCCTGGTGCCATGCTAACTGAATGAAGCACTGAATGCAGCACATCTGCTGCATTCAGGGAAGGGGTCCCCCATGTTTCTAGACCCTCTGTAAGCTGTTAAAATGACTTTATAAATTGTACAGATAAGGAGTCCAGAGGGACTTACTCAGTAATGAGTCACTGCTTTTGCTGGTGTTCTCCCCACCTCCAGCCCTTTCCGTACCACCTCTTGTTCAGCCTCCTTTATGTCTCTGCCCTCCTACTAGCCTCCAGCCTTCTGTGTGCCAGCTCCAGCCTTCTCTTGTTCAGCCTCCTGAGGGCTGGAGGTGGGGAAGACACCAGCAACAGCGATTACTCATTACTGAGTAAGCCCCTCCGGACTCCTTATCTGTACACTTTATATAGTCATTTAAACAACTTACAGGGGGGCTAGAAAAATGGCGGACCCCTTCCCTGAATGCAGCAAACTCACTGCATTCAGTGCTGCATTCAGTTAGCATAGTACCATGGGGGTGACAGGTCCTCTTTAAACATCTCCAAGTTTGGACTTGCCATACACTTTCCTTTTATAGCATCTCCAAGTGTAAACTGCGCTTTATAGACTGTTCCGCTGATTGCATTTTCCTCTGAGGTTTTTCAACAGACTTTTCATTAGGGCTTCATTCAATACTTACACTGTGTGTTTATGTACTTTGAGTTTTCCTCTGCACTTTGTTGTTTATCACTGTGTATTAGAATATAGATGTTTTCACCTATAAACTGTGTTCTGCTGTGTCTTTGGTCCACAAAAAAAGAATCCTGGGTTATATAAATATTACAGGATTAGGAGTAGCAAGAGCACTGGACTATTTGTAAGGCGTGCCCACCTCTGAAGTAGATGTGTCATGTGACATATCACATGATCCCTTTAAAAAATCATCTGATAGTTATGTGATTAACGTGCAGGTGCTCTGGTGCACATCTGTAGACACAAAAGGATAGTGACAGTGTTGCACAAATTTATTTTCAAATATGTGCAGTGCTATACATAACATAGCACTAAACATAATAAAGCAGGGATGAGAAATAAACTTTCTAGAGGGTCAACACGAGAGAATGTGACTGATTTGGAGGGCCAAACTAATTGGCTGAAATTAATTCTGCTCAATGCTAAAATGAACAGATTAATTACAATTAATATTAATATAAAATAATAATTATATCACCTAATATTGAGCAGAGCTTAGAATACGGACATCCGCCTCTATACTGTTTTAGCCCTCACACAGACCCTATATACAGTATGAGCTTTTACATAGGTCCCCATATACAGGATGAGCCATCACACATACTATACACATAATAGAAAGAACAAAAAAAACAACTGCTTCCTGCCTAGAGATCTGTACCGCTGATAGTGAAAGACAAACCATTTTAACAGGGGTGCACAACATTTTTTTATTGGCATTGCCTTACTGAACCAATCCCATGGGCTGCACAAAATTGAAATGGGTATTTACATGTGTCCTTCAGATGCAAAAGGAGAGGAATTATCCAGCTTGTTATCCGCACACAGTTCAAGTGTGTATCTCTAATAACATAGGGCTGCATTGGAGCCTATAGCACAGGCATCATTGGTGAGCATTATCTAGCAGTTTGAGAACAACGCATGTTCCCATCCGGACAACAGCTATTTCAAGGATTGCCTTGCATATTTCAACAAGACAATGCTAAATCACATACTGCATTCATCACAACAGCATGGCTTAAACAACCACTGCTTGCACTCCAGACCCTTCACCAATAGAAAACATTGGGTGCAATAAAAAACAGACTGCTTAATAGCTAAAACTCTCTATCACACAAGAATGAGACAACATGCTCTGCCAGCATTCGAGCAAGCGATCTTCTAACTTTCCCCGAAGTTTACAGGTTGTTGTAAAAAGAAGGAAGTGGTAGACATGGCCATGACCCAATTATTTTAGGGGTTTTACTGTCATCGGTTCCTAACTTTCTACTTATCTGTGTTTTATGTTCTGTTGTGATTAAAATGTGGCTTTAGGTGAATTCCAAATCATTACAACCATGCTGTCTGTATATTGTATACAACGTCACAACTTCTTTAGAATTGGGATTATAAACATAAATAAAAACATAATTATTGCAGAAAAAGAGTCCAATGACCAGGCACTACACCTGTGGAGCTCTGCTAAAAGCCTGTCGGCTATCCCCGGTGCCTGGTGTTGCACAGCCTTAAATGAATAATCAAAGATTCAAAAAAGAGAATAAAGAAAGGCAGCACTCACCGTATAGGCTGGTGGAAGGGTGTTTTAATCCAGGATTGATTTTCCTGGATTAAAACACCCTTCCACCAGCCTATACGGTGAGTGCCGCCTTTATTTATTCTCTTTTTTGAAAAACATAACTATATATACAGTATATATATACATATATATATATATGTATATATGCAGATGAAGTCCATGGAGCCTCGGTTAAGAGTCTACAACATGGACACCAGCCAGTTTCCACACCAGGGAAGGACCTAGCCCAGGGTATTAGTAGCCCTTAAGTCACTATCCAGCCCTTGCGAGCTTGAAGATATGGCCAGGGGTTTACCATGGATTAGGTATCCAACCACAGACAGCTGTTTCGGGGTTGTTGCCCCTCATCAGTGTGGTGCAGGATTCTGGCTGGGTGGGAGCAATGCTTGATAGACAGACATCACAAAGCAACCACTGACCTTGTGGAGACCAGCGGAGGATAACACTGCGGGCACCAGTTAAAGCACTCAAACACAGTGAAACCCAAGGTGCATTGCTCCCTAGAATTTGAATATGCAGATGAAGTCCATGGAGCCTCGGTTAAGAGTCTTTAACATGGACACCAGCCAGTTACCCCACCAGGGAAGGACCTAGCCCAGGGTATATATATGTATATATAAGCTGAGGGTATGTATGTGCGTATGTATCCTCCAGGTAGCCCCAACCATCATAGCTCCCCCACTACACACAACTTTGCTTCTCCACAAGCCCCACACCTTCATAGCTCTGCTCCATAAAGTGCCGCCACTTCGTAGGCTGCCTCCTCTATAGCTCTGCTCCTCCACATAGCCACACCCCTCATAGCTTTGTTCCTCTATATAGCCCTGCCCCTTCATATTGCTGCCTCCTTTAATGCTCTGCCTCCTCTTCAAATCCCCACCCCTTCATAGTTCTGCCTCCTTTATAGCCCCACCCCTTGCATGGATGTATGTGTGTTAGTATGTATAGCTCTGCCTCCTCCACATGGCTTTTTCAAGAGTTGGAACTGCCAAAAATCTGTTCATCTTTGCCCCAGAAGAAAAAAACAAGAATGTCGTTTATGAAAAGGCTCTTGAATGAGTTGCAGATAAAATACTATACATTACTTGGGTAATAATTTAGCTAATTTGCGTTGCAAATCTGTATTATTGAATATATGATGTGAAATGTTTTCATGTTCAAAATAATCATTCTATTTTGTTATAATGAAGCACAGTTAGTTACTATGCCTGGGCAACACCGGCCTCTACAGCTATATGTACAGTCCCTTGTGAAAGTATTTGGCCCCCTTGAACTTTTCAACCTTTTGCACATTTCAGGCTTCAAACATAAAGATATAAATTGTAATTTTTTTTTGAAGAATCAACAACAAGTGGGACACAATCGTGAAGAGGAACGAAATTTATTGCATATTTTAAACTTTTTTTAACAAATAAAAAACTGAAAAGTGGGACGTGCAATATTATTCGGCCCCCTTGAGTTAATACTTTGTAGCGCCAACTTTTGCTGCGATAACAGCTGCAAGTCGCTTGGGGTATGTCTCTATTAGTTTTGCACATGGAGAGACTGAAATTCTTGCCCATTCTTCCTTGTAAAACAGCTGGAGCTCAGTGAGGTTGGATGGAGAGCGTTTGTGAACAGCAGTTTTCAGCTCCTTCCACAGATTCTCGATTGGATTCAGGTCTGGACTGTGACTTGGCCATTCTAACACCTGGATACGTTTATTTTTGAACCATTCCATTGTAGATTTTGCTTTATGTTTGGGATCATTGTCTTGCTGGGAGATAAATCTCTGCCCCAGTCTCAGGTCTTTTACAGACAATAGGTTTTCGTCCAGAATGGTCCTGTATTTGGCTCCGTCCCTCCCCAGTCTCAGGTCTTTTGCAGACCATAGGTTTTCGTCCAGAATGGTCCTGTATGTGGCTCCGTCCCTCTTCCTATCAAATTTAACCATCTTCCCTGTCCCTGCTGAAGAAAAGCAGGTCTAAACCATGATGCTGCCACCACCATATTTGACAGTGGGGATGGTGTTTTGAGGGTGATGAGCTGTGTTGCTTTTAAGCCAAACACATTTTTCATTGTGCCCAACAAGTTTGATTTTGGTTTCATCTGACCAGAGCAGCTTATTTCAGAGGTGTATCTAGGTTTTCTGCTCCCAGGACACAGTACCTCGAGGTCCGCGCTGCCACTTCAGAAAGGAACAAAAGAAGCCAGTACAAGAGAATGTCTGGATCAACGATTCTTCTTTATTATCCAACGCGTTTCAGAATTATCTCCCAACTCCTTCATCAGGGACATTCCCTGATGAAGGAGTTGGGAGATAACTCTGAAACGCGTTGGATAATAAAGAAGAATCGTTGATCCAGACATTCTCTTGTACTGGCTTCTTTTGTTCCTTTCTGAAGTGGCAGCGCGGACCTCGAGGTACTGTGTCCTGGGAGCTGATTACACCACAGGGATCTGTGGAGAGTACGGTCCTGCAGCAGCTACTTGTATCTGAGCGATCATTGCCAATTGTGGGTTTTCACAACTACATCAGGTGAGCAGCCTCTTTATATAACCTTTTGTCCTTCTTCAAAGAAGATATCACCCTATGTGCGCATTCTTGAATTTTATATATCTAGGTTTTCTGGCACCAGGGGCAAGACTTCAGTTTGGCGCCTCCCCCCATGTAGTCTGAGTAGCCTTCATGTGACTGATCTTTCATTTGCGATTTGCTCTCTTACAGTTACGTACCAACAAGCTGCTCTACCTAATTCTTTCAATGGTGAGTGAAAAACAAATTATATTACACGCTGTTAGGGTTGGGCTACAGGGCTTAATGTTATAATTAAAGGGCTCATCAAGGTTTGAGATGAAAGTCTGTTGTCCCTCTAGGTGACTGCAGGCTTCTGAGTTATCACAGCGCGTGCACTGCACACTGTTAGGATTCTATCGTGCTGATGGTAAGATTGGATGGTCGTGTGAGCACAAGTATGAGATTTAGATACTTCTAGCCACATTCTGATTTGACGTGTCAAGGCTCACTCAATTCATTTTCATTGATCGAGGCCACGCATGTCTAGTCAGCACAAGACTTCATGTATGTAAATCGCATACTTATGGTTTCATGACCTACCATGCTTACCGCCAACACCAGAGAATCCTGACAGTGAGCAGTGTACGCTCTGTGAGAATTCAGAAGTCTGCAGTCACGTACAGGGACAAATGGAGTGACTGCAGACTTATCACAGACTTGGACAACCCCTTTAATGCTCCTAACAAATAAACATAGTTACCATGGCACAAAACCTTTATTAACATAGCCATATCTAACGTAATCTTACAAGCTATTGATTGTTACATGTGTACAGGATCAGAACCAATAGCAGCTCAAAACTACATCACCAGACCGACCAGAGATACCAAAATGCATCCATATAACCCCTATCAGTACAGGGACACAGCATCACAACCCTCATCAGTCCAGAAATATATCGCCAGACCCACCAGAGGTGCAGAAATACATAACTAGAACTCCATCAGTGTAGAAATCACAACCCTTATCGGTAACAAAATTCATCATCAGAACCACCAGAGGTGCAGAAATACATAACTAGAACCCCCATCAGTACAGGTATACAGCCATATAACCCCTCTTCAATATAGAAACACAGCATCACAACCCTCATCAGTACAGAAATTCTTCAGTACATGGTAAAACAATTGTAATCTCAGGTCAGACCCATACATATTTGTGCTGCATGAACCTACAACTCCTAATACATCCTTAACAATGGTAAGGAGTTACTGGGAGTTGTTACCAGTCACCATCAGACCATACAGCAATCACAGCACTGATGAGAAATAGTATCACAAATAATCATTGACATCCAGGTATTTTATAGATGACCTTGTCTCTGATCAGAGTCATCTTTTTCTTTTCTTCGTCTTGTCCAGACACTATGAAGACTTTCACATCCACAGATTATCTCTGGAGACATCCATCTTCTCTGGTCTTCAGCGCATCCTGGCACGATATCCTTAAAAATAGTAGAATGATCAAAATTCTCCTTAGTAAAAATAACTCCCCTACACTGACCCCGGAATAAATAATTGGTCCTCCTCACTGTTCCCTGCACAAAATATGATTTACGTGCTGTCCCTCTTCTGGAGCATTCCCTCCATACTGCCCTCTCCTTTCCATACTGGGCTCCCTGGTCACACTGTCCTCTCACACTGTGTCCCCCTTTACAGCCCGCTGTTTATACTGTTCTCCCTCATCACACTCCCCCTCCTGGCTGTGGCCTCACATTGTTTACACACACCGGCCCCTCTCCATACACCCCCACACTACTCACTCTCTATTCTGATCCCCCTTACATTTTTCTCATCCCCTACTGTTTCCTCACTACCTCATTCCCTCCCCCTCACTCCATATACTATGTTCACACCGATCTCCTCCTCACTTCACATACTGTGTCAGCAGCCATCCCCCCTCACTCCTCATACTGTGTCCACACTGTTACCACCTCACTGTACTGCAGTCATCCCCCTCTCACTCAACATACTGATGCCGCAGCCATCCCTCTTACTCCAAATACTGTTCCACAGCCATCCCCCATCACTCAACATACTGTACAGCAGCCATCCCCCTTACTCCACATGCTGTGCCACAGCCATCCCCCCCTCACTCCACACCAATCTCCTCCTAACTCCACATACTGTGTTGGCAGCCATCCCCCTCACTCCTCTCATTCCTTATACTGTGTCCACACTGATCCCCCCCTAACTTTTATACTGGATATTCAAATTTACCCCTTTTGGTTCACATATATTCCCCCCACCCTCTCCACCCACTTTGGTCCACATATTCTCCCGCCACCATCTCCCCCAGTTTGGCTCACATATTTTCCCGCCATCATCACCCCCCAGTTTGCTCCTCATACTCCCCCCACCCTTTCCCACCAGTTTGCTGCTCACACTCACCCCCGAGTTTGTTGCTCACACTCACCCCCCAATTTGCTTCTTACACTCATCCCCAGTTTCCTGCTCGCACACCCCCTCACCAGTTTCCTGCTCACACTCCCCCTCCAGTTTCATGCTCACACTTTCCCCCTAGTTTCCTGCTCACAATCTTCCCCCCAGTTTCATGCTGACACCCCCCCCCCTGTTTCCTGCTCACACTCCCCCCAGTTTCCTGCTCACACTCCCCCTCCAGTTTCATGCTCAGTCACACTCCCCCTCCCCAGTTTCCTACTCACACTCCCCCTTCAGTTTCATGCTCAGTCACACTCCCCCCTCAGTTTCCTGCTCACACTCCCCCCTGTGTTTCATCCCCATACTCCCCCCCCCCCCAATTTCATGCACACACTTCCCCCACCTTCTATCTGCACGCTGTCCCCCTTCCCCTAATTACATTTATCTTCAGTTCAGCTCCTACAGTATGTGGAGCGATCTTCTCCAGCCTTCTGCCGCACTTTGCTGCCTCTGCTGAGTGACGTCAGCAGTGTGGTCAGGTGATCTGATCATGCTGCTGAGGCCCCCCTGACCAGGAAGTGCGGGGAACAGTGCAGCTGGAGACACTGCTTCCAAGTACAGGCATCTGTACACAGCAGGAAGGGGGGGGGTGTGCAACATGTGGCCGGGGGGGAGACTCCTGAGGCCTGACTGTGCCCACTTGCATGCTGCGCCTGAGGCACATGAACAGCCAACCCCCCCTAGATACAGCCCTGCCTTATTCCACATGCTTGGTGTGTTTCCCAGGTGGCTTGTGGCAAACATCAAGTAAGACTTTTTATGGATATCTTTGAGAAATGGCTTTCTTCTTGCCACTTTTCCATGAAGGCCAGATTTGTGCAGTGTACGACTGATTGTTGTCTGTTGTCCTATGGACAGACTCTCCCACCTCAGCTGTAGATCTCTGCAGTTCATTCAGAGTGATCATGGGCCTTTTGGCTGCATCTCTGATCAGTTTTCTCCTTGTTTGAGATGAAAGTTTAGAGGGATGGCCGGGTTTTGGTAGATTTGCAGTGGTCTGATACTCTTTCCATTTCAATATGATCACTTGCACAGTGGTCCTTGAGATGTTTAAAACTTGGGAAATATTTTTGTATCCAAATCCGGCTTTAAACTTCGTCACAACAGTATCTCGGACCTGCCTGGTGTGTTCCTTGGTCTTCATGATGCTCCCTGCACTTGAAACAGAACCCTGAGACTATCACAGAGCAGGTGCATTTATACGGAGATTTGATTATGCACAGGTGGATTCCATTTCTCAGTACCAGTCATTTAAGACAACATTGGATCATTCAGAGATCCTCACTGAACTTTTTTACCCAGCTGAAAAGTAAGGTAATCATGCAACTATTGGTACCAGGGCCATATAGGTGCAGAGTTTTAGACATGGCCCACTATCATGTCTTGGGTAGTCATCTGGGAGTAGATAAAACCAAGGAGCAGGACCTTTAGGTGTTTTACTGGCATGGATGCCATTGAGAGATTTGAAACTATTGTATGTCCTGTCCTATCTGCCAGCTAACCACACCAGTTTCTTACTTTTGAAGTCCCTTGGTGCCATTAACATTTATAGAAGTCCTGTTTAGCCGTATTGCTTTTAATCTAGTGGATTTCCTGTTCAAGTCTGCTAGAGAGCACCAGTGCATCTTAGTGGTTATTAATGATGTGACTCAGTACCCAGAAGCCGTACCATTGAGAAATTCCTATGGTAAGAATATAGCTTGGGAGTTGTTCCACATCTTCTTTCGAACTGAATTTCTAAAGGAGAACTTAATGGACCAAGGGACCCCCTTTGTGTCCAGAGTCATGAGTGAACTGTGTAAGATGCTGCAGATTACCCAATTGAAGACTTCAATGTACCATCTGTAGACAGTTGGCTTTGTGGAGAGATTCATCAAAACTTTAAAATTCATGCATAAAAAGACTGTAGAGAAGAATGGCTAAGACTGGGATTGTCTGCTTCTATACCTGCTGTTTTCTCTCAGAGAAGTTCCCTAGGCCTCTACCGGATTCGATCCCTTTGAACTCTTGTATGGTTGACATCCTCGGGGCCTCCAAGGCATAGCAAAAGAGACCTGGGAAGCGAAGGTTACCCCCCACAGGGGTGTCATTGAGCATGTGGCCCATGAGGCCTAAATGCAGAATAGGATTGTGCAGGTGATGCCAATTGTGAAAGAGAGTGATCTCCAGGTGTAAGAGGCACAGGCAAAAGTATATGTGTTCTACAAGGGTGAGGCAGTTTAGCCTTGGTGATCACGTGTTGATGTTGATCCCCACTGTGGAAAGTATTTTTCTGGCCAAGTGGCAAAAATCATAACAAATGGTTGAACTACAAGATTCACCAACCAGATAGAAGAAAGCCCTACCAGGTCTACCATGTCAACCTGATTAAGCCGTGGGGAAGCTGTGGAAATCCGTGACTAGTATCCAAGGTGGAAGCTGACGTTGAGGATGTCACGATGGTGGAGATGTTGTCATGAGCTCAGAAACAGCAATGTCTGGAGTTCCTTCACCGAAACAGAGACCTCTTTTCAGAATTGCTAGGGTGTACGCAGGTCATGAAACACAAAGTTTTGACAGAACCACATGTGAAGGTAAACCTGAAGCCATACTAGATACCCAAAGCCAAATGAGAAGTGATTTCAAAGTAGATGAAGAGAATGCTGAACCTAAGCATGATTGATAAACCTAAAAGTGACTGGTCCAGTCCCATCATACTTATACTGAAGCGAGATGAACAATGGTGATTTTGTAACGATTATTGCAAATTGAATGAAGTATCCAAATCTGACACATATCTGATGCCCCATGTTGATGAGCTTATTAAGAGCTTAGGGCCAGCAAGTTATATCACCCTAGACCTGACAAAAGGGTACTGGCAAGTATCCATGTCTCAGACTGACAAGGAAAAGATGGCCTTCTCTACACCTGACTGTTGTTTTCCAGTACACTGGGATACTGTTTGGGTTGCAGGGAGCTCTGGCCACCATAGACCAGATCCTATCTTCCCATAAGAAGTATGCCACAGTTTATCTGGACGATATTATGATCTTCACATCGGATTGTGGAAGTCATCTGCAGAAGGTCCAGGTGGTAATGGATGCTCTGAGGCAGGCAAGATTTACCATGAACCCCAAAAAATGCACCATGGGGAATGAGGAGGCCAGGTATTTAGCCTATATTGTCAATAGGGCCCAAATCAAGTTGCAAGTTAAAGTAAAAAAGTGCTGGCAATCCAGAATTGGCCATGACCATTCTCTAAGAAGCATGTTAGGGCATTTCTGGGACTTGTCGGATACTAGTGGTATTTTATACTGAATTTTGCCTTCATGGTTTTTCCACTGGCCAACCTCCTTAATGGCACAAAATTGTCAATGGTCATGTGGACTTCCAAAGCAGATACAGCTTTCAAAGTATTGATGTTAGCTTTGTGTAATCAACCATTCTTGATGGCAGCTGACTTCACTAAGGAGTTTGTGCTTCAGAGGTCATATTAGGAGCTGTGTAATCGCAGAAAATAAATGCTGAAGAACATTCAGTCTTCTAAATAAGAAAAACTCTCCTCTGAGAAGAACTATGTCATCATGGAGAAGGAGTGCTTGGCCATCAAATGGATAGTTGGCACTATGACATATTACCTGCTAGGCTGAAAATTCAGACTAGTTTCAGATCATTCACTGAAGTGAATGAGAGACAGAAAAATGAAGAATGCCAGGGTGACCAGGTAGTTTCTAGTGCTCCAAGACTTCAACTTTCAGAGCACAATCCTGGGAAGTTACACAGGGATGCAGATGCCCTGTTGAGGCTCCCATGTTTAGTATCAAAAGGTGCCAAAACCCCTGGCTATGGGCAGAGGGGGTGGGGGCTATATGTAAGGTAATCACTGGTAAAGTGCAAGAAGGGAAGGTATGTGTTCCTGAGATTATTAGACTCGAGGATGTGAACCCTGATGTAATGCTCCAGCATATTTAGGTGCTGAGAGAGTTAAATGACTTTTAACAAGGCTGGGTTTTTGTAAACAGCAAAAGAGATGTGTTGGATGGCTGTCTACCATATTTCCACCTCAGAGTGAGGGCCAGGAGGAAAAAAACATAGCCTCTGGAATCAATCAGGGTATGTGCTCATGATCCGAAGGCACTGTGTCTTGGACACAGCGCCTCCAGACCTTCAGGAACCCACGGGTGCACGAGGAGAGACCGTAACTACCCTGTAGTCACCATATGCGGTGGGTGCAGAACAGCTTCTCCAAGCATTCACTCGATGGTTATCTCTTTCGATTCCGCAGCATGAAATTAACATGTTGCAGAGATGTGGAAGTCCTGCAACCTGCACCGCAGCTGAAACAATACTGCAGTTGGGAGAAGCATAATGAGCATGGGATTTTTTAAAATCCCATGAACTATGCTGGCACTATAGAACGCATCATTTTGGACGCATCAGCTGTATCCGAAACACTTTAAGTTCGGGATCATGAGTATGCCCCTTTAGTGTTCTGTATTTTGGAGGAAACAGACCTCTGGCCTGTAGCTGTGATTGAGCAGACTGGAACACCAAACTGAAGCATGTGAACCCGCAGTTATATTTGCTTTATTTACACTCTTTTGTTTTCTTTTATGCCAGCTTTGTACCTTCCTTGTTTTCTTTACCTTCTTCCAAGGCTGGTTTATGAAGTTTAATAAACCAGTTGAAAAGTTAAATGAGAAGCGTTCCAATATTTACCTTGAAGGCCGCTGAGTGAGTGGACCTACCAGTTATATATATATACATATCTTGATCATTTTTTGATCAAATAATGTTACCTAGGTAGCCTATTTTATTTACATGCTCTAATTTTTTACTTGTTTCAGGGTATTGCCCATTTTTTATTTTTTCTTGGGTATTCCAACAAATTGTCAGGCTAATGGGCTGCCATTTTTCTGTATTTGTACATCAGAAATCACAAAAAATTTAGCCTTGGGAAAATCCTAATTTTTTGTAAAATATAAGACACATGTTAGTAGCCTCCAACCAATATTTGCTCAGCTTTCTCCTATTTAAATGCTGCGGCACATCAGTCAGTTATAAGCTTTGGTAAAAGTCAGAGAGGAAGAGGTGATTTATCTAAGGAGGAGCTTGAACAGAGCCAGGTAAAGACCAGGCCAAGGGTGTTACCATCTTTGTGTGTCTCAGAGTTGAGAGCTGTGCAAGGCTTATTGCAAGTATTAGAGTCCCATCACACTTGGCAACGTCCCAGCGATCCGACAACGATACGACCCGGTAAGGATCACGGGAACGTCGCTACATGGTCGCTGGTGAGATGTCAAACAGTCAGATCCACTCATCGACGCAGCAACGATATGGCGACCCGTATAACGACCTCGGTGGTAGTTGGGACTCTGTCACATAGCAGCTAGTCTGATGACTCAGACCTACGTGGTTGAGTTCTGAGTCACCAACGAGGTCGTTGTTAAGGCATCAAACACACCGATGCATGCTGCCCAGCGGGAACCCGACAATCAAAAAATGGTCCAGGCCATTCCGACACGATTGGAGATGTCACAGCGGGGATCCGGTCACTGCTACGTGTCAAACATAGCGAGATCGCTGGCGAAGTCGCTGCTGCGCCACAAAAAATGTGACGCAACAGCGATCTCGCTATGTGTGACGGGGCTTTAGAGATGCCAAATGAGTAAGACCATTTTATTAACACTAACTTCCCTAAGAGAGTATTTGAAAATGGGGATGTCTAAACCGAACATCCCCATTAAAAATATTTTAAATGTTTTTTTGCAACCCTCAGTATTACAGGATTGAGTTGAGCTATGCTTTTGGAACAAAAAACGCACATATCTGCATATTGGTCTTTTCCATTCCCCCCGTTACAATTGAACCCACGGCTTATTTTATATTATGCTATGTGACAAATGAGTTGTTTTTCTTAATAGCACCATTTAATCTGGTTACCCAGACTAACTGTATTTATTTAGTTATGTACAGTATGTACCCAGCTAGGCAAATTAGTGAATGCATATCCCAGCTGAAAATAGAAAGCGAGAACATGAAGCAGCTGAATTGTTTAAATTCTCTAATGCAGAATACTGATATTGGCAAGCGTTTCCATTGTTACTTTTTACCTTTCTGGAGATTAGTGAAATGGCTCAAACAGCAATTTTAGAAACCGTGGATTTATTACTGTTCACTTCCAGATTGTCCTGGCATGGAGTTAACAAACACAATTTTATAATTTTGAGAGGAGAATAATGTCCCCTTTTATTAAAATGAAAATGACACACTACTGCATATCTAAGTTGATTTAGTGTTTTTATTAGTTATATAACTGTTTTAATACCACACTAACTATTGCTCTCTCCTTGGGGTTTACATTGTTCTCATATCCATGAAACAAATTGATAATTTAAGAAAAAATAAAATAAAAAAAATAAGTATTTCTTAGTTGCTTGTTGACTGCATAGCAGCAATCAGTCACCACAGGGTTACCACAATAGGCAGGGAAATATTTGGATCCTTATCAATTCCACTATATGGCTAAATATTATTGCCATGTACTGAAATTCCTTTGGTGTTATTGTTTGATTTTAATTGTGATTATAAAATGTGAACAATGCGGATCCTAAACCACAATTAAACACCTGCTGTATTTGTTGTGTGCGTATCTGTTCTGATATACTGAGTATTTAAATACTGCTGATTCAGATGCACCGAGGAAACAATATAGTTTGAAAACAAATGTTTGGTAAAATAAAGGATAAAATACGTAGCATCATGTCACTATGTACTAGTGGCAGAAAGAAATCTTTACCTGCATAATTTTTGTGGTTGTATTATAGTAACAGATTTGAATGGCGTACTTAGTGGCATTTTGTTTAGTCAAGTGCGTTTGACATGGTAAATTGTAGTTACAATTGCATATAGAGGATGTCATATAAATCTGCTCCTCTATGATAAATAAGACCTAGTAGAACAATGCATCAATATTTGCATTTTAAAAATACCGCACAGGTTCATTGACCGAGCTGTTCTGTTTGCCAGGAATGTTGTGCAAGGGAATTACCATTAGTTTTTTTTTTTTTGCTAAAGTTTTAGGATTAGCAGGGGCACATTGAACAAAGTATTTCCATTTTGTTTTGTTACAGCTTGTGGTATATGATGTTTACAAAAATGTGAATTTTTCAGAAAGATTTCTTCCGAGAGCATTCATTTCCTCCAAAAAAAGTTAGTTTGGCAGTTTGGCATAAAGTGTACGTCAACATTTTCAACTATTTACCATATTTTTCAGATTATAAAATGCACTTTTGTTCCCCCAAATGTTGGGGTAAAGTGGGGGTGTGGATTTATAATCTGAATACATGCTATGCTGTAGGGGAGGAGGGGGTGGCTCTGGAGCAGTCTCTGGGGGCTGGAGGAGGCTGGCTGCAGGCTCCAGAGGCAGTGGTAAGCCACTTTCCCCCACTTATTATGCTTATGTAATATGCACTGCATCCCAGTGTTCATCACCTCACTGCTGAAATCACTGAGCCTGTACTAAGTGCTCACCCCCCATCCTGGATATGGCTCCCCCTATCACGCTATATGCCCCTCTGCTGGCACACACACTAAAATAATAAACAAGGTTACTCACCCTCATATAGCGTGATAGGGGGCCATATCTCCCAGGACAAGGGGAGACATATGTCCCAATACAGGAGGGGGGGGGCATATGCCCCAATACAAGGGGAACCATGTGTCCCAGGATAAAGGGGGCAATGTGTCCCAGCACAAGGGGGGGCATGTGTCCCAGGACAAGAGGGTTATGTGTCCCAAGACAGGGGGGCTATGTGTGCCAGGACATGGGGGCTGTGTGTGCCAGGACATGGGGGCTATGTGTGCCAGGACATGGGGGCTATGTGTGCCAGGACATGGGGGCTATGTGTGCCAGGACATGGGGGCTATGTTTCTGAGGACATAGGGGGCTATGTGTCTCAGGACATAGGGGGCTATGTGTCTCAGGACATAGGGGCTTTGTGTCCCAGGACATAGGGGCTTTGTGTCCCAGGATATAAGGGCTATGTGTCCCAGGATATGGGGGCTATGTGTACCAGGAAATAGGGGCAATGCGTCCCAGAACATAGGGGTTATGTACAGAACCCCGGGCTGTCAAAGAAACAGATAGAGGTATTATGATAGCATCACGGGACCTCAAATCATGGCGGGGAACAGCACAACCCCTGCTGTGGTGCTATGAATTGCGTTGTCAGTCACTGAAAGCACTGATCCGATTGGTGGTGTTAGCTACACATCTCAGCTGATGACATCAGCTGAGATGCGGGGGAGGATGCAAGCTCAGTGAATGAGCTCGCATCAGTGGGCGGTACACGGCCAAGGACGTATATATATATGTCCTTGGTCATGAAGGGGATAAAGGAATTTTCAATCACTTAGATATGGATGATCTACTTTTTGTATAGATCATCAATATTATATCAGTGGGCATCAGACAAAAAACATTCTCTCAGATTAACTTATTGCAGTGCCCACTGGATACAAACAGTGTATGGAAGTAGTGTACTACAACACTATACACTGTGTAGTGGATATTCCTCCGTACTGCAGCACAGCTACTAATCTCTTTAAGAGAAAAGGTTGTGCCAAGTATCGGATAAGTTTAGGACATCAATATCTAAGCGTTGGACAATCCTTTAAGGGAAAGCATTATTAGGATATTCATATTAATGTTGTGTTTATTTGCATTTAGGCACATTTAGGGTCTTGTTTCTAATTTACGGTATTTTCATATATCATGGCTAATGACGCTGATATCTCATTCTCCTTATTCAGGCTATCTGAGTGCTCTGTACTTTGTCTTAGATTATAACTGTGAAGCTAAGACTTTATTTGGTTTCATACTCTTATATTAACTATTTCTCAGGAAACATACCAGAAGGAATGAATATATATGTATGAATATGTTAACAGAGTAAAAGCAAAACAGCTGTGGGATGGCACATTTTATGTCTATTCTTCCCTTCTCTAATGAATCATAATGATTTGACTTTTTGATTTATTACTATTCACACTATTTTACATTCATGCCAGTTGCAAACTTCATTTTATGCCATAAGTACAATTTCAATATCATTATCAAGAATTTAGGGGCAGTTGGATTAATTTTGGCAATGCCATTTGTTGCGAGATATATATAAAATGCATTTGCGATGCATTTTTGTAAGGAGTAAATTGCTACTGTAACATTGATAAATTTGAGAATTGTTGCATTCATTAATCAGTGTTTCTCGAACACAAACAGCAATTGTTGTAGCCCCTGGCAATTGTTTGAAAAGCTGATGGATTGAATGTGCTAAAGTGAATGAGCGACTGTATTGCAATCAGATGTAGACAGCAATGTCTTCAAACTTTGAAGATACAATACCTAGGTAATAATAAAATCTATGAAAAATTTAATGAATTGTTCTCCATTATATATGTATGGTTTAGTTGAGTTTTTTTTTATAAATATGTGAATTTATTAATATAATATGAACAATTATTTTAGATATAATATTTGCGTTCTTTAACGTCTAGTTGCCTACATGATCAAATTTTGCTATTTTCTCTAAACTATTTACAATGCAGAGTTATATATTTTAAATTTAATTTTGGGGCATATATTTTATATTTATTTTCTCCAACATGCCTTTCTATACAATGCCATCAACACCAAATATTAATGCATAATTACACGTTTAGTCAATTTCAACTTTTGTAATTTTGCTTCAAAAAATGGAATTTCTTGCTTCTAATGAATGGTGGGGCCATTCTTTATCAATGGAAACTACAATTCCACTGGATATCTGAAATTGCTACATGATTCAGATATCCAGTGTCATTGATGAAGAATGGCCCCATTATCTTTGTACCCCATATACCACACCATACCATTAATTATTGTGTTCCAGCAGTTTTGGAGGGATCTATCCACTGTGGGTTAGTGTCAGACCAATAGCGCTGGTTTTGTTTGTTAACTTCACCATTCACAAAAAAGTTTGCCTCATCACTCTTCTAAGGCAATTGTCTGTGCTGTGAAGATACGAGATGTACAGCATCTGAAACAACAGATACTGGAAGTCTGTGCTATTGCAAGAAAAAACATCGGGTTGAGGACCTGAGGAAGGTTATTTTTAAATGTTTTAGCCGAAACGCGTTGTTTTATACTGCAATAAAGAATTTTTGTAGTAACACGGAGACTTCAACTCCTTTCTGGAAGCACTCGTGGTCATAACCGGATGCTTTTTCCTGCAATCTCTCAACGAACCCACTGGCGGGAGGCTTCACTTGTCCGGCACATAGCTGCAAACCAGGGGGACACAGTTCTGCCCTACACCATAATGATACATGCGAAATAATAGGTGAGGAGATTCCCCTCTGATTTCAATCGAGCATTATTTGCGTCTACACTTAGATCTGCACCCTTGTCTCTCTCTCTTTGCTAGCATTTCTTCTGCGGTGTTGCTATCAGTGTGTCAAGAGTGGGAGAAGAGGGTTGCATTGACAATCCAACACAATGGGCAGCACTTTGAACACATTTTATAAGTGGTCATAAGCTTGTAAATAACTTATGAAAGCATAAAGTTACATTAAAACCAAGCACACTATTATTTTTCTTATGAAATTCTCAATAAGTTTGATGTGTCATAGATCGTAAGCTTGCAAGCAGGGCCCTCACTCCTCATGGTTTATGTAATTTTTGTTACTATGTTTTGTCTCAAACTTTCTGTATATGTCCCCACTGAATTGTAAAGTGCTGCAAAATATGTTGACGCTATATAAATACAATTATTATTATTATGTGTCACATGACCCTCTTCCCATTGAAAAAAACAAAGTTGGATCCAAAATGGCTAGCTTCAAAATGGCCGCCATGGTCACCACCCATCTGGAAAAGTTTTCCCCCTCCCACATACTAATGTGCCACAAACAGGGAGTTGATATCACCAACCATTCCTATTTTATTTAGGTGCATCCATATAAAAGGCCCACCCTGTATATTACAAATCAGAGATTTATTTAGGATTAGAAATGACAATAAGACTGACCTGCACACCTAATGTATTTGAACGAGGTGCACATAACTATAAAGGTTATTCCACTGCACACTGGAACAATAAGAGTTAAAGGAGATGCTTAGCAAATGTATAGGCCAATGCAAATGAGCTCGATAACTGTGACAAGGTGCATGTCATGTATCGGGACCCTAACCTGAAATGTCTCTATGTGCGATTAAAATCTACCCATATGGGCAGGTAGAATCCTGGCTATAAAGGAAGGTGATTCTACTACAGCTAATGGGCGAGGGGCGCAAAGATAGGATCCTACCTGCCGATATAGGCAGATTTTATTGACCCATAGAGACATTTCAGTTTAGGGTCTTGATAAATGAGATGCACCTTGTCACAGTTATCGGGCCTATTTGCATTGGCCAATACATTTGCTATGCATCTCCTTTAATTTCAAGGGTACCGTCACACGTGGCGACGGCACCGCCGATTTGTTAGGCGATGCAGGGGCGTGGCCTATCAGCACCGATATCGCCCCTGCATCGCCTAATTAAATAGGCGATGCCGACGCCTTTTTGTGGTCGCCTGGTTTCAGAACAGTGCTCTGAAACCAGGCGGCCGATCTGAGGCGATGTGTACACATCGCCCCATGTAATCGGCCGACGGCTATCCGACAGGCGATGGGAGCCATTGGCTCCCATTGTACTGCATCGCCGCTGGGGTTTTGAGACACTCCGGCGGCGATGCCGCCTGTCAGATCGCCGGTACGTCGCCGGAGGTGTAGCCACATGTAAATGGGGGACGGCGACCCTGGCGGGGTGCCAAAAACGTGCGCACTTCCGCCCGTCACTGCCGACATCTCCGGCGGCGTCGCACCATGTGACGGTACCCTCAATGTTCTAGTGTGCAGTGGAACAACCTTTTATAGTTAATTATTAAGGATTAGAGACCTGAGACCAGGGCATACTTTCAATAAAGACAGATACAGATAGTTGTGACATGGTCCTTGAGTTAGGTCCATGTTTTTCCCATCATTGGTATTCCTGACACATTCAATGGCATCTACAGCCTACAAACTACTGATGCAATTGAATGTAATCCTCCGGTCACATGCTGGTAGGACTGAAGTGGCTGTAATTTTAGTCTGTGTAGATTTCAATTATTTCTTATCAACAAACTGGAGCATCTCCGATCAGAGAAAGTATTAATGTATGAATACAGTCCAAGGATGTGGTTAACAAGTAATTGAGATGCCTATACAATCAGCTGTACCTGCCCCAGAGGAATACAGCACCAAAATGCTTGTTAGGGCTGAATCCATCCCCGGACTGTTTATGGGTATTTGAACACTCATTACCTTGTTTTACAAATATTAATTTTGCTTTTAATTTTACTTCACTGCACTTAACATTTTACTCATTAATTGGCATCTTTAATAGATTTGCCTCTACACAAATAATTTATTTATTTTTGCATTTGTGGAAAAAATGGGCACCCAAATATGGTAACTAATACCACAAGAAAAAAAAGGTAAGTCACTTGAAAAAATACTCAAATGATGAATTAGAGCTTGTAATATCAGTTATTTTGAATAACATTCATTTTTATACTTTGCATTTTTGGAGTTTGCACCAGTTATGTCATCATACATACACCATTCACAAAAAAGGTAAGGATATTTGGCTTTTAGCAAAAATTTAAGGATGAACTTAAAAATGCACTCTATGGCCGGAGTCACACTGGTTTGTGAATCACAGGAGTGCAATGCGAGAAAATCTCACACTGATTAACATCAGGACAAGTGCAATCAGGCAGCACAGCTCTGTGAGTATTCTTCAGCTCTGATCGGACTGCAATTATCAGCGACTCTCGGCTCACTGGCAGTCATACAAGTCAATGGGTGCTAGTGATACTTGGATGACAGCGCAGTGAGATATACTGACTGGCAATGGAACAGATAGATTAATCTTGCAGGGTCGAACACTGTTGCATGACACATGGCTTACGCTTGCAGCAGAGCCTGAGCTGAGTGTCATTAGCATCAGATGCCATGCGCTAGTCTTAAGGTGAACTTAATGTGATCTTCTCGACACTTTTTAATGCACATATCAAACTGTTGAATGTTTCAGTACTATGTGCACAACTTGCTGTTCTCTAACAAGGAGCTTAATGGCAAAATTGACAACAGGTGTTTGATTCATAAATTGGTATTTTAACCCCTTCATGACCAAGGACATAGCTATACGTCTTGGAAGGGAGGTCATTCCCGATCAAAGACATATAGGTACGTTCTAGCGAGCTTGCTGGCACGGCTGCCTGCATCATGATCCCTGAAGCTTGTGACACTGCAAGTCTGACAGCTGCACTGTATTGTAATGATCGAGCATTCCAACACAGTGCAGCTGCGATCAGAGCTGTAAAAGGTGATGCCCCATAAAGAGACTAAGTAAAAATGTAAAAAAGAAATATAAAATAAAATGTAAAAACATAAAAAAAAATAAAGAACAAAAAGAATTCTATTAAATAATTATATTTATGTAAAGAAAAACAAACAAAAAACAACGAAAAAGCACATACAGTATTTGTTATTGCCACGTCCGTAACGACTTGCTCAATAAAACTGTCACACTAGTTAACCTTTTCAGTGAACACCATAAAAAAAAAATAAAAAACCCATATAGGTGACAAAAAGGGGAATAAAATGAGATCAAAATGTCATATATAAATAAAAAGGGTACCTCTTAAAACGTCATCTTGTCCCATAAAAAAACAAGCCACCCTACAGCTCCATAAATTAAAAAATAAATGAGCTAGAGATCTCTGAATACAGCAATGGGAAAACGTTTTTCTCTAGAAAATAGTGTAAATGCTAGAATGTATGGTCTCCTTCCAGATATGGTTGTCATTTCTGTCATGTGAATTGGGCATGTTTGAAATGCAGCCCCACATTTTTTGGTGGAATAAACATTAATTTTTTAAGTCCATGCGGTCATGGAGTTGCTTGTAATAGAAGTGGGTGTCTGAGGGTAAGACCTCCAGGTGGGGGAAGGTGCAGGGGTGGACGAAGTTCCCCCTTACGTAATTATAGTTTGTGGGAGGAAAAGAAGCCATGCACAACCACCAAGCTGGTCATGTCCACTAACCTGAAAGGAGCCCATACATTCTAGGCTCAACCATAAAATAGTTTTTAGGGTGTAAAGCAGAAAAATTAAAAAAAAACCCTATATAAATGTGTTATGACTGTAATCTGACTAACCCAATGAATAACACTGTCTTATCACTTGGAGAATGCCATAAAAGAACCAATTCCTGAATTGCTGTTTATTCTTGATTCTGCCTCACAAAAAGCGGTATTGAAAGCGATAAAAAAATATTATGTGGCTCAAAATGAAACTAATAAAAACTCCAACTCATCCTGCAAAAAATAAGCCCTCAAATGATTCTATTTGCAGAAAAATAAAAAAATTATAGCCTTCTAAATTCAGTGATGCAAAAAAACCTTTATTTTTAATGTGATAGTAGCCAAATCTTGTACTGTGGTGATTGTACCGACCTGATGAATAAAGCCACCTAATCACTTATACCGTAAGGTGAACGACATAAAAAATAAAGCCAATGCTTTAACTGCTGTTGATTTGTTGATTCTGCCTCCCAAAGATCACAGTATGGAGAAGTTCACGTTTATCCTGTGCTCCACGCTAAGCGCTTACACTGGGGATTACGAGTAAATCTCTGAAAGATGTCATTCAGACAAAATTACCAATGAAACAATCACTATAATGAGGAATAGGGAGTCACTTTGAACTTCCGTCTGGCCTGTGGTGTGGCGGTGTCCATCTTTTTACGCATCTTGTAGGCATGCAGAAAACTGTGGTCATCAGCAGTTTTGTTCACCTTTGAAAAGACTACTGAACAGAGGCCAACAGAGTCCGGAATAACTCTGCTGCCTTATTATAGTAAACTAGATGGCAGCCCGATTCTAAAGAATCGGGTAGTCTAGAATCCATATATAGTTTATTTACGAATAGTTAGGGTAGTGCGGTGAAATTAATTGTGTGTATACAGGCGGCTCTGTTGGTAGCAGAGTATATGGTGGCTCAATGGCTAGCACTGTGCGCGGTGGCTCAGTGGTTAGCAGTGAGTGCGGTGGCTCAGTGGTTAGCAGTGAGTGCGGTGAGATTGGTCAGCGCAGCGGCGTGGGCAGAGTGGTGAGCGCAGCGGCGTAGGCAGAGTGGTCAGCGCAGCGGCGTGGGCAGTGTGGTCAGTGCAGCGGCGTGGGCAGTGTGGTCAGCGCAGCGGCGTGGGCAGAGTGGTCAGCGCAGCGGCGTGGGCAGAGTGGTCAGCGCAGCGGCGTGGGCAGAGTGGTCAGCGCAGCGCCGTGGGCAGAGTGGCACATACATACAACACACACACACGCACACACAACACACACACACACATACCGCTATACTTACCACCGACCCTGCGTCTTCTCCGGCGCCTGGATCCTGAGTCAACATGTGGCCACCCCCGGACGACTGGAGAGGGCAGGGGACGGCTGGAGGGGGCAGGGGACGGCTGGAGGGGGCAGGGGACGGCTGTAGGGGGCAGGGGACGGCTGGAGGCTGGAGGGGGCAGAGGACGGCTGGAGGGGGCAGAGGACGGCTGGAGGGGGCAGAGGACGGCTGGAGAGGGCAGAGGACGGCTGGAGGGGGCAGAGGACGGCTGGAGGGGGCAGAGGACGGCTGGAGGGGGCAGAGGACGGCTGGAGGGGGCAGAGGACGGCTGGAGGGGGCAGAGGACAGCTGGAGGCTGGAGGGGGCACAGGCAGGAGGGGGCACAGGGCACAGGCTGGAGGGGGCAGAGGCTGGAGGGGGCAGAGGCTAAAGGGAGGACAGGCTGGAGGGGGCACAGGCTGAAGGGGGCACAGGCTGAAGGGGGCAGAGGGCACAGGCTGGAGGGAGCACAGGGCACAGGCTGGAGGGAGCACAGGGCACAGGCTGGAGGGGGCACAGGCTGGAGGGGGCACAGGGCACAGGCTGGAGGGGGCACAGGCTGGAGGGGGCACAGGCTGGAGGGGGCACAGGACACAGGCTGGAGGGGGCACAGGCTGGAGGGGGCACAGGACACAGGCTGGAGGGGGACAGGCTGGAGGGGGCACAGGACACAGGCTGGAGGGGGCACAGGCTGGAGGGGGCACAGGCTGGAGGAGGCACAGGCTGGAGGAGGCACAGGCTGGAGGGGGCACAGGCTGGAAGGGGCACAGGCTGGAGGGGGCACAGGCTGGAAGGGGCACAGGCTGGAGGGGGCACAGGCTGGAAGGGGCACAGGCTGGAGGGGGCAGAGGCAGGCGGGGGCACAGGCAGGAGGGGGCACAGGCAGGAGGGGGCACAGACAGGAGGGGGCACAGGGCACAGGCTGGAGGGGGCAGAGGCTGGAGGGGGCAGAGGCTAAAGGGAGGACAGGCTGGAGGGGGCACAGGCTGAAGGGGGCACAGGCTGAAGGGGGCACAGGCTGAAGGGGGCAGAGGGCACAGGCTGGAGGGAGCACAGGGCACAGGCTGGAGGGAGCACAGGGCACAGGCTGGAGGGGGCACAGGGCACAGGCTGGAGGGGGCACAGGCTGGAGGGGGCACAGGCTGGAGGGGGCACAGGCTGGAGGGGGCACAGGCTGGAGGGGGCACAGGCTGGAGGGGGCACAGGACACAGGCTGGAGGGGGCACAGGCTGGAGGGGGCACAGGCTGGAGGAGGCACAGGCTGGAGGAGGCACAGGCTGGAGGGGGCACAGGCTGGAGGGGGCACAGGCTGGAGGGGGCACAGGCTGGAGGGGGCACAGGCTGGAAGGGGCACAGGCTGGAGGGGGCACAGGCTGGAGGGGGCACAGGCTGGAGGGAGCACAGGCTGCAGCGGAGCCGGCGGGCACAGGCTGAGGCGGAGGCTGGAGGGCAGACCCACCGCGCCGCGCGTCGGGTGTAGGAGGAGAGGAGGGGCGGGCAGAGCTGCAGGACAGAAAGTCCCACCCTCCCTCCTCTCCAGGCGCGCGGGTACCCCCAGAGGTTGTGTGGCCCCCCGAGGTGGCGGGGGAGCGTTGCCGGCGGAGGCCGCACACCGGAGTGTGGGCCGGTCCGGGCCGGTTCCCTCATGTTGATGGGCGCACACCAGGCTGTGTGCGGACCCAGTGGCGGCATGGCGGTCCCTGATGGAGAGTGGGCGGTGAGCTGCAGGGCTGTGGGCCGGATGTGGGTGGGCGCAGACGGGGCTCTGTGCAAGGCCGGTGGCTGGGGCTCTGTGGGTCTGGTGCTTCCGGTTCCGGTGTTTGACACAGGACGGAGGCCATCACGGAAGTTGAGCGGATTTTGGGCGGAAGTGGCCTTCGGGTTTTATGTATAAGATGGATGTGAGTCAGTCGACAGGGTAATACTCGGATACCGGGACAGATGGTCACGTTGATGGGGGATTCCGGTTCCGTGCCCTGGACCCTCAATGGCGGGGATGGAGGGGGATGATGATGATGGATGTGGCTTAAATGGTAACGTGACGCCACCTGTGGTACCTGCTAATGTGGACACCAGCGCTGCGGCCGGCCGCTGAGGTGATGGAGGTGCAGCTCAGAGTAGTACAGCTCCCACAGGTGGAGCTTTACCTCAGGGCAGCGGGGGTAGATGAGGGGACTAGTAGTCCTCCCCTTTTTGATGCTGTTGGAGCCCTCCGGGCAGCAGAGCAAATGAGAACAGACACCAGATCAGTTCAAGAAGTTCTTTACTGTCTCCAGATGAAAAACAGGTACACAGTACAGTCTGGTTTACCGGCGACATAGCCACAGATTTGAGGTAAATTATCAGAGTCTGTCGGTGGTACCCTCTCACAACTTTCGGGGTCTGTGTTCTTTTTTACTCTCATTCACCACTTTGAAGAGCTCCTTCACCAGTCCTCTGGTCTGCTCCTGTTAGGTACAGTCGGTTCCTTACCGGTACGGATGGGAGCGACAACAAGCTAATCCTCCTGCCACCGGAATTCGGTCCTTTTCCTAACGTGTCCTGGACCTTTATAGAACTGAGGAAGAGGTACAGTCTGTGGCGCTATGGCTCCCTTCTGTCGGTCCCACAGCCTGTCGGTTCACAGTCAGGGATAGACCTCTGACTGCCTCGGCTCCGGTATGCCGGTGTTGACCCCGGACTCCCCAGCTGGCTACAACCAGTCCTGGATTGTCCCCTCCATTTCTGGGACACCCCTCTCCAAGGAGGTGCCCCCCTGTCATGAACGCTGTCAGGCACGTCCTCTCTGGCTAGCTTCCCAGCACTGTCTGACTAGAACTAACTTAACTGTCACTCAAGTCTCCTGCTCTACTCTTGGCTCCATCCCCTGGACCTACTTAATATACGGTCCCTATGCTAAGGTGGGCTAGTGTATGCTTGCTTAGAACAGACTCTGCATGAAACCCCGTATCCATGGCTATGGAGGCAATACACCTTCTGTTTGGGGTGCAGTACCTCCCTGTGGCACCTTCCCATAGGGAACAGTCCGGAATAACTCTGCTGCCTTATTATAGTAAATGGATACATCTGTGGTTTTGCCTGAATCACGTATTTCAGAGATGTAGATGGAATCCCCCATGTAAGTGCTCAGCATAGAGCACAAGATAGATGTGGACTGATTCAAAATTTTCTGCACCCAACTCACCATCAAATAGCATTCAACTCAGCCCACAAAAATACAATTCCCCAATCAGATCTGTTTTCTGTAAAGGTAATATAGGGGGCTTCCATGTTTCTGTTAGCACAAAGGCTCTGAAAAAACACTGTGGCTCCCCCCCACTAAAAAGAAAAACAGCAAAACCTGCGTTTCTAAATCCAAATTACCTCCTTTCTTCTGTGTCCCACAATGTTTAAACCACATTTCACGTCCACATGTTTGGCATTGTTATGGTAAGGAGAGCCCACTTAATTTAGCACAAGCTGGGCACAATGTAAGAGTGCTACAATATACGACATAGCAGGATGTCCTCAAACGGTACTGGCCACTAAGCTTAGAGTGTCATAGAGTGTCTTCAGCAGGTTGAAGCAGATAAAGAGACACTGGAAGTGTCACAGAAAGACATAGGAGTGGAGGCCCTTTGGCCAAACCCCACACTGATGACTGCTTCATTGTGAGCAATGCACTACAGAAATGAATGATGAATGCCACACTATTCCAGGCACATTTAAGGGAGGTAAGGGGCACCCAAGTGTCACATCAGACCATTTGAAATCAATTATTTCAGTGCAATTTGTGTACTAAATTACCTGCTAGGATACCTGATCACACCACGGGGCACAGGTGTCATCATCTTGCATTGGTCAAGGAGCATCTATGCTGGATGAAGGACGAGTGGGCCATAGTGCTGTTTAATTATGAAAGTCGATACTTGCTTAGCAGGCATGATGGCTGACAATGATGTTGGAGATGTCAAGGAAAGCGCTATGCATGAGCTATTGTTGTCACCAAACAAACCTCTAGTGTGTGTGGAGTTAGGATGCCTTCAGACTTGCGGACCTTCCGCAGCATTCTGCGGAGGGGATCCGCAAGCTGACCGCAGCCCTTATGTTGATAATGAGAACGCACGGTGCTGTGCAGGTCTGTGCATGACTGTGCGCTCCCATTCACTGCAATATGTGATTTGTACGCAGGCGGATTCCCGCGCACAAATCACACACTCTCGTTTGCACCAGGAACGCGACCATGTCGCGTTCCTCGTGCGGACGGGAGTGTGTGATTTGTGCGCGGGCATCCGCTGGCGTACAAATCACATATTGCAGTGAATGTGAGCGCACGTCATGCACAGACCTGCGCATGACCGTGCGTTCCCATTATAAAGATAGGGGCTGACGGTGGCTGCGGTCAGCTTGCGGATCCCCTTGCAGGACGCTGCGGAGGGGTCCGCAAGTGTGAAGGCAGCCTAACAATGTGGGCAGGTGTGTTTAGTCAATACAGAACTGCGCTATGCTTAGTGAATAGTACAGTGACAAGCCCCTATTACTTGAATAACATTATTTATCTAGTCATTGCGTCTCCGCATGAACAACACAGGACTAATTTCATCTTCATGGATGACAATGCTCCAGTGCATCGAGGTTGTATCACTAGGGAATGACTGCTGGAGATTGAACTACTTCCAATGGAGTAGCGTGCACTTTTTCCAGACCTGAAAACCTATGGGATCAGTTTAGTCACCGTGTAGAGGTGCGTATCTCTGTACTCCAGAATGTCAGTAACCTGTGGGCCACCCTTCAATAAGAATGGGATGCCGCCTCAGCAGACAATTACTCGAATTGTGAGCAACATGAGATGTCGCTTTCAAGCTGTAATTGAGGCCACATGACAAGTTGAAACATTGACATTTTTATTGTGGTATACCGATCACTGTAGTTGGCTTTTGTTTCTATACATTTTTTGAGGTGAGGAAACCTTCTTGCATGCTTCTACTTACATGCCCTACTTTCATGATTGCAAAGGAGAAAAAGATCGGGAATTATCCGCGCTAGACCACAAGGAGAAGCAGGATAGGAAAGACATACTTTATTCACACACGGAACACCTAAATTGCCGACGCGTTTCGTGGCCTCCTGGCCACTTCTTCAGGGCATAAACTTACAGTCCAGCACACTAGGAGTCATTAAATACACCATGTTGATGACATCACACTGACATCAGTTCCTGTGGGAACGTCCACACAAAATAAAACCAGTTTTTAAACATATAAATTATCTAGTGAAAGTCTTATATACAATGGAAATCTAAACACTAAAATCAAGGATAAAATCAGATAAGTTTTGAATAATATAAAATCAAATAAATCACTATACATTTAACATAACACAAGTGTATGAGAACCCATGATCTAAGATAGAGCTAAAAGATTGCATTTCCTATTATCTGTTGTATCCACTTTAGTGCACAGTCTTTCACCCGAGTGACTACATCGAATCAATTTCTAACCACTACTCCAGAGGAGACTCAACAAAAGGACTATGAGAAAGAACTCAGACGACAAACTGCTCTTGAATTACACCAAACAACCTTGGCTGAATACTACAGAAACAAGAGGATTCCGAGAGGCCTGAGGGTGAATTTACGTCCCACTCTCTTTGCAGATAATACCGAATATTGTGATCGCTTCGAAAGCATACTCAATAAATGTTCGTTCGATCTCATTACTTTGACAGTGGATTTTCTTCAGACCGAACTGACCAATCTTACAGATAAGATTAAAACCTTGGAAGACCAAATAAAGGACACTGTATCCTCTTCTGAGTATACAAGTATTAAGAATAGAGTTAAGAAAACTATTACGGACTTCAAGAAAACTGTACAAGAACGGAAAAGGAAAAAGTTCTTAAGGGACCAGGAAGATTATGCACAGGGACGTGTATATAGATGGCGAAGCACTGACCCCAATTGGCCAATTAATCGGAATGATTATTTTGGCTCCGGGAGTAGCCTAGAAAGTCTAGGTCTGGGATACCCACCCATTCCAATCTATCAGCCTCGTTTTTTAGGGGCAAGACGAGGATACAGAGGAGGACGAGGAGGGGGAAGAGGTCGTGGGAGCGGCAGACAACCGGTGCAGCCGCGCCCACAGGTATGGACACTAACTTAATCTACAATATTTCTTCACAATTTATATCACCAGATGATCTTAGATTATTACAAAAAGGTCTTTCATTTTGTCCTACCCCGTACTTTGATACCTTTAGTCTTGATCAGGATCTGAGAAGGTTTTTTCGTAATTTACGTCTAAAAGCTTATTTTGATAGACCTGACAAAGATGAGTCAATATCCTCTTCCAACTCCATCGACATTATTCCTGAAGGCATAACACTTAAAGCATTAGGTATACGTGTTCCTAGTCCGTTTAATCCACCTCAAAAGTTTCATCCTATAGAAACATTTGCTAATTTAGTACTTCAAGACATTGAGAAGCTGGTGCATGGTATTGAGAGAGGCGAATTCCGTCTTAAAAAGAATTTAACTAGACATGAATCTGAAATTATTCGTCAGTTACAAATGAATAAAAAAATTATAATAAAGCCAGCTGACAAAGGGGGTGCAATTGTGATCATGGACCGCACTTATTATATTAATGAAATCTTACAACAGTTGGGAGATACCACCACATATGTTGCTATTTCTAGAGACCCCACATCCTCCATTAGGACTCTCATTCAGCAGAAAGTGGATTCATATTTACAGACTTCTGTTATAGACAAAAAATTGGCTGAATATTTAGTGGTCCATAATCCGATCATCCCCGTTTTCTACACATTGCCCAAGGTTCATAAAAATCTTATGCGACCACCTGGTCGCCCGATTGTTGCTTCAACTAATTCTTTGCTTTCGCCTTTGGCTATAACTTTAGACAGAATTTTGTCCCCTCTCATACCATGCATTCCTTCATATCTCAAGGATACTTCGGATTTCTTGTCTGTTATTGGTCATTTGGGTCAGGTACCACCAAATTGCATATTGGCCACTATGGACGTGAACAGTTTGTACACGTCTATAGCGCATGACCTAGGTTTAGAGGCCGTCAATTGGTTTCTTGATAAATATACCACCTTCAGCATGTTAAAAAAACAATTTTGTTGTGATCTCTTGACCATTGTATTACACAACAATTTCTTTTTATTTCAGGACCAATTTTACCTACAAAAAAGGGGGACCGCCATGGGTTCTAACATGGCGCCCCCCTATGCCAATATCTTTATGGCATACTTTGAACATAAATTCATTGAAAATGATGCGTTGATACAGTCTAGGTCTCTGTTATGGAGACGATACATCGACGACATTTTTCTGATTTGGACAGGCACACTTACAGAGTTGGAATCCACTTTATTGAAGTTGAACAATTGTATACCTAATTTGACATTTACTTTACACCATCATAGTAGAGAGATTAACTTTTTGGATACAATGATTAAGATCTCGGCAACGGGAATCATTTCTTCAGATCTTTACGTGAAGCCTACCGACAAAAATAGTGTTTTACACTATACAAGTTGTCATCCGAAACATGTTAAACGAGCACTTCCACATTCTCAACACATGAGACTCAGGAGAATCGTTTCTGACCCTGAAACTAGACAAGTTAGGCATTTAGAAATGACTAACAAATTCCTAACACGAGGATATCCATCACAGATATCCGTACCACGTCATATGCAATCCAATAGAGAGACCCCCCCATCACCCAGGGTTGCCTTTGTGACCAATTTTCACCCTTTCTCATACAAAGTAAAACAAATTATTAGAGAACACTGGTTGGTCCTTACCAAGTCTTATCCTAACATTGTTGAGTTCTCCCACCCTCCACTTATGTGTTTCAAACGTCCTAGAAATCTCAGAGACAGTCTTGTTCGGGCCGATATAGGCTCCGACAAGAAATTGCCCAGACAAAGATTCCTTAGTACACCACGGCAAGGTAATTTTCCCTGCTTATCATGTATACAATGTTCCCACATGGTTAAGGGCTCGACTTTCACACACCCGAGATCTGGTAGGACCTTCCCGATTAAGGGATATTATACCTGTGACTCTACATTTGTCGTTTATATGCTTAAGTGCCCGTGCGGTCTCGGATATGTTGGGGAAACCACCCAGCATATCCGAGACCGCATCAGTAAGCATAAGTCAACCATTAGGTGTCGTAACATGTTGTTACCAGTACCCTTTCACTTTGTGTCAATGGGCCATAATATTTCACAGCTCAGGTTTCAGGTCCTGGAACAGGTACCTGTGGCCAGACGGGGTGGAGACCGTATTAAAAGATTAAAAGAAAGGGAATCTTATTGGATCCATCGCTTGCAGACATTGGAGCCTTTAGGCTTGAACAGGGAGCATGAAGTGTTTTTCTGATTTGCATGTTTCTTAGATACCAATACTTGTTATTTCTCTACGGGGTAATATATATATTTATATATATATTTTATAGATATATATATGTATATGGGTATATTAAGCTAATAATCGTATATAGGGATCGTGATAAGGAACTGTTAACCAGTCTTAGTATATTGTGAATTATCCTGCTATAGCCTATCATAGAGGAAGTATTACCCTATATTGATATTTTTCCTCCTTGCATAGTTATTATATGTTGCCCTGTCAGGCATTTATATGCTGCAATGATCATTTTCTTTTCCTTATATTTGCCCTTTTTCTCTTTTTTAGGCTTGAGCCCGTACATTTCTTAATTCCATTTTGCGGCCACTGCATTATTTACATGACCGGGGCACGGATCTTTTTGTTTACAACTTGTGCGCATGCGCGCTACGCACAGCCGGTGACGTCATGACGTACGCACCGCTGGCTTGCGTTCCACCAGGACACGCCTGCGTTCCGGCCGGAGGAAGCAGGAGGAGTGTCCTTTATTCATTTCCTTATATAAGCACACATGGACATGGCGGCGCACACCTCGCCACACTTCTGCATATGCGGACCAGTAAGTACAGACACTCGCAAGTGTCAGATAAGCGGATCCTTTTCGCTCATTAGTGCCTTTACATTAAGGAGCTGATGTTTCATTCTGTTCCAGGTTTCTGGCTTTCCTATTTACCATTACATACAAGGTATGCACCCCATTAATGTGTGCTGTGGTTAACACTTCATAGTATTGATAACTTATTTACGGTAGTTTGTTTTCTTATATAGCAGTGGCCTTATCCTATTCACACTTGAGGGGTGTAAGTTGAACCCCCATTATCACAGGTACATTTTATTGTTTTGCACGCAGATGATATATATGATCTTGCCATATTATACCTGACAGCGGGTTACATTTTTTATTTTTATTTTTAAAATTCTTTTCTTGTTTTCCTTTTTTCTTCCTTTTTTTTCCTTTTTACCTCTATATTTCATATAAAAATGACACTTGATTAATGACTGGTTCATTATAGATAATATATACGCTTTGTACTTGTTCCTTATCAGAGGGAGGTTGTCTATATATGACTGAATGAATCTGACATGAATCCTCTTTTGTGTTTCTGGGATCGATCTATTGAGAATATAACACTCATAATTAACCATAGTACCCCTTTTTTACATATAATTGACACTATGGATCTTATGAATAGTGATAATGAGTAGCCCAGGTTGAAATATAACCTAGACTTTTTGGCTCCTGTAATTTTTTGGTCTTTTGTTCTTTTCTCCTTTTATGTATCACTAACTTCATCATTATTTTATTATAGATGAATGCACGATATTTTGTGCTGTAACCACGCACATTATTGCAATACATCAATAAGGTATACTTTGTAATTTTGCATATAATGGCACTCTCTCTTCCACAGTAGTGGATGATATTACGTCCTCCTTCTCTATTATATTTCTTTCCTGTGATGGAGATATGCTTATTGAAAGTTGTTGTATCTTGTAATTTTCTTTGAGAATTTTTGTAACTCCTTTTTTTGTGATAACAGAAAATATATATATATATGTATTCCTTTTTGTTGTATTAATACGATGTTGTATTCTTGTCTTTTCTTTTCTGTATGATAATTAGTATGTCATGTGAAGAAGACTACGGTCGAAACGTCTGACAATTATAAACAAATATTGATGAAAAAGCATATATTACTCAACTGAGAAAATCACAAATAAAGGAAAATAAGTTTCTATTGCAACATTCTTGTACTTTCTTTTTTGGTGTGCCAGATCACCTAACAATATTTCACCCGCATTTAAACCAGGACCTGATCTCCAAAAAAAGTTTTTTTTTAAAAATACCTACCGTATATACTCGTGTATAAGCCGACCCGTGTATAAGCCGACCCCCCTACTTTTGCCCCCAAAATCTGGTCTGGAAAAACCTATTGACTCGTGTATAAGCCGAGGGTGGACCCCAGCTCATGTATACAGCCCCCAGCAGTGTGGTATACAGGCCCCCGCAGTGGTATACAGGCCTCCCCAGTGGTAGTATACAGCCCCCAGCAGTGTGGTATACAGCAGCCTCCCCAGTGGTACATACAGACCCCAGCAGTGTTACAGCAGCCTCCCCAGTGGTATATACAGCAGCAGCCCCAGTGGTAGTATACAGCAGCCCCAGAGGTATATACAGCAGCCCCAGAGGTATATACAGCAGCCCCAGAGGTATATACAGCAGCACCAGTGGTAGTATACAGCAGCCTCAGTGGTATATACAGCAGCAGCCCCAGGGGTATATACAGCAGCATCCCCAGGGGTATATACAGCAGCAGCCCCAGGGGTATATACAGCAGCAGCAGCCCCAGGGGTATATACAGCAGCAGCCCCAGGGGGTATATACAGCAGCAGCCCGAGGGGGTATATACAGCAGCAGCCCCAGGGGGTATATACAGCAGCAGCCCCAGGGGTATATACAGCAGCAGCCCCAGGGGGTATATACAGCAGCAGCCCGAGGGGGTATATACAGCAGCAGCCCCAGGGGGTATATACAGCAGCAGCCCCAGGGGTATATACAGCAGCAGCCCCAGGGGGTATATACAGCAGCAGCCCCAGGGGGTATATACAGCAGCAGCCCCAGGGGGTATATACAGCAGCAGCCCCAGGGGGGTATATACAGCAGCAGCCCCAGAGGTATACAGACCTCCCCCCCCATCAGTAGTATACAGGGGCCCCAGTTGTATACAGCAGCCCCAGCTGTATACAGCCCCCCCGTGGTATCCAGGGCCCCCCTTGCCTCACACCTGTAAAGTAAGATGTCAGTATACTTATCGCTGCTGCCGCCGCGCTGCTCCGGGTCTTCATGCTTCCTTCTCCGGCGCTCGAACAATGACGTCATTTCCTGTGCGCCGGAGAAGGAAGCATGAAGACCCGGAGCAGCGCGGTGACCGAGCAGCGATAAGTATACTGACATCTTACTTTACAGGTGTGCCGCGAGGTTGGCCCTGGTTACCACGGGGGGGTCTGTTTACAGCTGGGAGTACCGTATATACTTGTGTATAAGCCGAGGGGGGACTTTTCAGCACATTTTTTGTGCTGAAAAACTCGGCTTATACACGAGTATATACGGTAATTAAAATAACAGGACTTGAACTCACAAAGTCTGGGTTCAAGTCAATGGCTCTACCACTAGACCAATTAATCTGATTGGAGTTCATCTCATGTCTCCCCAAAGGTAAACCATACTTTGGGTGAACCAAAGAGGGTCTGTTAAAAGTCGTAAACCATCTTTCTATAAAAATATATATATATGAATATAGATATAAGGGTAGGAAAGAGACACAATATGTGCACCTGTCAAAAAAACAGTTTAGAACAATATTATACATTACTTCTAGAGGATTTTCTTTCAATCTGACTCCATAGGTGATCACAACTGCAGAGGACCCGCAGCAGAAACACCTCAAACAGGATGGTTTGAAGGAGGAGGGACCACACACAATCGCGCTGTAAGGATAGTATAATATAAATATAGTAAAGAAACCCTGATGAGTCAATTTATTGCAGACATCAAAAAACACTGATCTTTCAGTTAAAACAGGTCGGATACTTCATTCAAACCACCAGGGTTCAGGGTGCCCATTTTATAAATCCAGAAGATTTCTCTTCTGTTCAGGGCTTGCACCCTATTAGGGGTGTCCGTGGGAATATGGTCTATCGGGGAAATCCTCAGATCCATACGTCCCCCATGCACAGTACAACAGTGTCTCGAGAGGCCATGTTTTAAAAACCCTATTTTTATATTATGTCTATGTGAATTAACCCTTTTGTGTAGTGGTTGGATCGTCCTCCCTATATGTTGCTTGCCACAGATGCAATCTACAAGATAAATAACAAAATTTGACTGACAGTCCAACCTGTACTTGATTGAGTACACTGTTCCCCCATCATTAAAGGAAGAAAAATTAACAGTTTTTTGATTTATACTGGAACAGCATAAACAATTTTTCTTGTTACATTTGAACGCACCCACTTTAGTTGTCCTACATGATATATTAGATCTTGTTACATTTGTTTGTTTCCTTATTCTACTGGGTGCCAATATGCTTTTTAAGGATGGTGCCCTCTTATATGTGACCAGCGGAGTTGGAGGTAAACATTTTCTACAGATGGGGTCGTTCATAAGCACCCCCCAGTGTTTATGAATAATGTTTTTTATTTTCATGTTTTGGGAGGAAAAGGTGGTGATAAAATTTGTAGTGATTTCCTGTGTATTCCTCTCCGATTTTTGGAGTAGATCAGCCTGAGGGGTGTCCTTAATTTCATTATAAGCTTTTTTAATCAAATTTTTAGGATATTCTTTTTCCAAGAAGCGTTCTCGCAGGATATCACTCTGCTGTTTAAAATCCTTCTCCAATGTACAATTTTTTTTAATACGCTTGTGTTGATTACTGGGAATATTCTTTAGCCACTTGACATAATGATTGCTATTAAAATGGATATAACTGTTGTTGTCCACTGCCTTGAAATAGGTTTTAGTATTAATTTTATCCCCATCACGCCAAATGGTTAGATCAAGAAAGTTATTAATTTTATCCCCATCGCGCCAAATCGTTAGATGGTTAGATGGTTAAATGGTTCTCTTCTTTTCTACTTTCATGATAAAATATCACTTTAGTGTGACCTTTCCTTTATATTTCACCCAAAATATCCCTATCTTTTCATGAGTAGTGTATTTAGCAGCGATATATGCCTAACAACACGTTTAGGCCCCATATTTTTGTGCTTGTTTTCTGCACCTAGTTTGGTTTACTTATCTGTACGTTGTGCAGGTAGATGAAGATTATTATTTCAGATTGCATGATTAGGAACAATACCTGTATCCATATCCAGGAGCCAGTTGACTACCTTGCTCCATTGCACAGGGTGGTAAATACCACAATTGACTAGGTCATTATTCCTGATCATTTAGTTGTGTTGTGAAGAACATTACAGCATAAAAACTGTATTTATTATAATACCATAATCAAAACACAAGAGCAGACGTACGCTTTGTGAGATTGTTCCTAATTAGTGTAATACATAGAAAAGTGTTAAAACTGACATACACTATAAAAAAACTGTTCAAGAAAAATATTGTTGGCCTGACCTATACCTTGCAGCTGCAACACAGATACAAGCATTTAAATTAATGGAGATGAAAGTGATTTAACATCTCTTTTGACATAAGTAAAAATAGCGCTGTATGTTACATTTCTATAACTATAATGTGTTCTTGTGAGGGAGCACTTGAAACTTTTCCATAGAGAACAGGTTGGTTTTAATACCTTAGATATAACAATTATTTTTAATGATCATTTGGATCGTGAACAATAATTTTTTTTATCTTTGTCCAGCTTTGCAAATATAGAAATTACTCTAATTTCCGCTAAAACGTTGCAATATTAATTATTTTCCAGAAAAATGCATGCCACAGCAATGTGTGAACATGGCCTAAGTGTCCTACCACTACAACTTTAACTATTTAATTTCAAAAGATATTGTCAAGTAATGAAGCATGCTTCAAAAGGTTGCCCACTACATTGTAATTGTGACACCCAGTATCCTGACTGTTCAGTCATGCCACCAGAGCTGATAACAGCTGATAGGTGATCAAACAATAAAATAATCAGATTTTAAGTAATATAATTTTATGATTATCATTTTAGAACATTGACCCAGGATTTCATCAGAATTTTGGCTTCTTGTAGGGCATCACACTATTAACAAACACATAACATGGCAAAATATTTAATTTAAGTCTGGTCCCCAAGAACAACTGAGCACACCGGCAAACTAACCATCATTGATTCTAGTTTAAATAAGCCTCACCCCTGTTGCAACCTGTTATGCAGGAAATTACACTATGTAACAACATCAAGTTTTACTTGGAATAATTCACCGCAAATGACCTACCATGAAATGAGAGTTCAACATTCTGTAAATATATCATACTTCAAGTGACGGGAAAGCTTTGATGAGTCACTTAACTTTAGTCCAATGGTCCCCACTGCAAAATGCCGACCTGGCCCCTCTCTACCCCCACATGGCATGTAAGCCAGATGTAAAGGTCCTTGTAGTGTTCTAAATCCTATAAAGATATGTGTTGCTCCCCTTCTCCCTTATGAAGTAATGCACCCCATCCTGTACTTATGTCCCCAATTCTGGTATATATGTCCCCCATTCTGGTATATATGTCCCCTTTCCTGGGCCACTTCCTGGTAAGTATGTCTCCCCATCCTAGTATATATGTAACCATCCTAGGCTCCTTCCTGGTAAATGTGACCCCCATGCTGGTATATATGTCCCCATTCTTGGTATATATGTTCTCCATCTTGGGCCCCCTCCAGATATATATGTCCCCCATCCTGTCATATATGTCCTTACCCAGGGCCCCTTCCTGGTAAATATATTCCCATCCTGGTAAATATGTCCATCTTCAGTTAAAAGAACAGAAGAGAAAAAACTAAGCAATATGGATGACACCTGAGAAAAAAAGGGTACACTTCTCTCAGAAGGTGAAATTCACTGTCATGCCCTTGGTCATGCAGCTGGTCTCCACTGGGCAGTGAGACTGGTGCCATGCACAAGGCTCTGTATGATCTGTCTGCTCTGTTATGACAGCGAGGCCGGTCTTCATTGGGTAGGGAGACTGGTGCCCATCACGTGGCTCCAAATGGTCTGCGCCCCTGTGCTGTGTTCCCGTCATTGAGTACTCACCCAGCCTGTGGTCTTGTACTGTCCCCTTGTTCCCGTCTGTGACCTTCTCCTCCCAGAGGCTGTGCTCTGGGAGGAGAAAGCACTTGGCATGACGTCAGCACCAGATTCTCGCCCTGCTGTATGAATAAAGCATAAACAGGGCGGGAACCTGGTGCTGACGTCATGCCAAGTGCTTTACAGCTGCTCACAACAAGCTCTGTGCGGCAGCGTGTTTGATAGAGAGCAGGAGAAGAGAAGGGCAGACCCAGAAGAAGAGGGGGCGGCGCAGAGACATAGAAGGGGCGGAATACACAAGGAGGAGGAGGGAGGATTGTTCCAGCGGCGAGGACCTCTTGATAAGATCCCACCCAGACAACCTCTTAACTCTAAGGTTTCTAAAGTCTTTTTTAAAACTTAAAGGGGGGCTAGAGACATGGGGGACCCCTTCCCTGAATGCAGCATGCATGCTGCATTCAGTGCTGCATTTAGTTTGCCTGGCACCAGGGAGGTTACAGGTCCTCTTTAAGCCCTGAATTAAAAAAACAAACAAAAAAAAACACTTCCAACCGTCATGTATGGGTTTTGAAATAAACACCTGTGAAATTTATGTAAAAGCGAGATGACCAAGAAAATTCTATATTGTAGAATATACACAATGCCATACAGTAATACCTCGTTCTTCGTCGACTTCGGATAGCGTCCGTTTCGGTTTTCATCGATTTTTTTCAATGAAAAATGTGCCTCGGTTTTCGTCGATGACTTAGTGTTTGTTGTTTTTTGTCAGTACATTACTACTAATTTTGCAATAAAAAATGTGATTCCCCTTCCAAAAAATAAAATGTGCACCCCTCTCTCCCCTCCTTGGCAACTTCCATACATCAAAAACAGCTTTTATAAAAATAAAATAACATATTAAATGTTTATTTTTCTTTGAATTAGTGTTTCATATTAATTTTACAGTCATTTCTGAGTGTTTCCAATATGAACTGCTATCTTTATTCACTATAAAATGTGTTTTTTGTAGGTCTTTTTCAGTGTCTCAAACCAATTAATTGATTTAACATTGTTTCCTATGGAAATCATTGCCTCGTTTTTTGTCGATTTCCGTTTTGATCAATAGTTTTCAGATGGATTATCAACAAAAACCAAGGTATCACTCTCCTTTCAGTAGAGCTTTTTCAGAAACTGTCCAGTTGCTTCATCTGTCCAAGCTTAAAGGGGAACTCTGGGCACTTCTTTATGGGGAGGGGTCATCACAGAGGGCATAGCCGCTGGCCCCTTGCTCATACTACAATCCAGCCCCTGATATACCATCCTATGTGACAGAGGAACCAGACTTGAAATAGCAATCATGTCACCAAGCAGATACAAAAACTTTACACACTGTGATCCTCTGTTGCATGATGGTGCATAATGTGTACTGTTAATGTGAGACTAGGAGCACAGGCAAACCACTACACTGATCGATTGTCTCCCCTCCACCATAGGAACATGGTTGCTTCCGGTCCCCTGAAACTTTCCATTATTCATCATCATCATCATCATCATCATCATCATCACTCCTCAGTGTCACAGCAAGGCATCCACAGTCTGCAGCATCTGATAGACATGGTATAAACCCCAAAGTTTCATTATTCCTTTACCTGTTCCTTATACTGTGCATCACACATAAAAACAATAGTACAGCGGTCTCAGGGAGCGCCAAAGGAATACTGGACAAATTAGTGAATAAAAACAGACCTTTATTCTTCCTCCAATACCACTGCCACAACGCGTTTCGACAGTCTAAGCCGTCTTCATCAGGTAGGGTAAAGGGGAATATTACAATGACAGCTTTATAAAGGGGTGGTGTTTTATATAAGTTAGACCACATGTTGTAATCAATTTACCCTTTCTTTGCAAACCTCTATATAATACATTCTTTATCAGATAACCTCTTATTTCCACTTGAATCAGCATTGGCTAGGGTCACATTTCCGTTTTGACCCTAGCCTGCTGGATTCCGGTTTTAACGATAACGCTATGCGGTGCTGGAAAACGCAGTCCCTAGTTACCCTATGGTTACCTTAACTACCTGTCACACAGGCAGCTGCTTGGAGTGCGCTTTACAGCGCCGCACAGGAAACGTTGCAGACAGCGTTTCCTGTGCGGCGCTGTAAAGCGCACTCCAAGCAGCTGCCTGTGTGACAGGTAGTTAAGGTAAACATAGGGTAACTAGGGACTGCGTTTTCCAGCACCGCATAGCGGTAACGCTATGCGGTGCTGGAAAAAGTTCTAAGTTAAAACCGGAATGTGACCCTAGCCATTGTGCACTCATATCTAAAAAGTCCTACCTGAATTCATAAACTACTAATTCGTAATAAGAACTTCCTATCTATATTTAAAAATTGTTTAATAAAATTAAAAAAGAATAATAATAAATAATGAATGATAAAATGTAAAAAAATTATTGAGATACCGTATATACTCGTGTATAAGCCGACCCGTGTATAAGCCGACCCCCCTACCTTTGCCCCCAAAACCTGGGAAAACCTATTGACTCGTGTATAAGCTGAGGATGGACCCCAGCACAGGTATACAGGCCTCCCCATTGGTAGTATACAGCAGCCTCCGCAGTGGTAGTATACAGCAGTCTCCCCAGTGGTAGTATACAGCAGTCTCCCCATTGGTAGTATACAGCAGTCTCCCCAGTGGTAGTATACAGCAGTCTCCCCCTGTGGTAGTATACAGCAGTCTCCCCAGTGGTAGTATACAGCAGTCTCCCCCTGTGGTAGTATACAGCAGTCTCCCCCTGTGGTAGTATACAGCAGTCTCCCCCTGTGGTAGTATACAGCAGTCTCCCCCTGTGGTAGTATACAGCAGTCTCCCCCTGTGGTAGTATACAGCAGTCTCCCCCTGTGGTAGTATACAGCAGTCCCCCCCCTGTGGTATATACAGGCCCCCCTGTGGTAGTATACAGCAGCCCTCCCCCTGTGGTATATACAGGCCCCCTGTGGTAGTATACAGCAGCCCTCCCCCTGTGGTATATACAGGCCCCCTGTGGTAGTATACAGCAGCCCTCCCCCCTGTGGTATATATAGGCCCCCCTGTGGTAGTATACAGCAGCCCCCCCCGTGCTATATACAGGCCCCCCGTTGCTGCTGCCGCACACCTGTAGAAGAAGAGCTTTCATACTCACCCTCCTGTGACCGCGCGCGCATCCTCCGCTCTCCTTCCGGCTGCTACCGGGCGTCCATCCACGTGACCGCGCACAAATAATGACGTCATTACAGGCGAGCGGTCACGTGGATGGACGCCGGGTAGAAGCAGGAAGGAGAGCGGGGGATGCGCGCGCGGTCACAGGAGGGTAAGTATGAAAGCTCTTCTTCTACAGGTGTGCGGTGGCAGCAACGGGGGGCCTGTATATAGCACGGGGGGGGCTGCCGTCACTGACTCGTGTATAAGCCGAGGGGGGCACTTTTCAGCACAATTTTTGTGCTGAAAAACTCTGCTTATACACGAGTATATACGGTATATACTTAAAACTACGGGGAATTTTGTAACCAATTCAGTTGGCAACTTTAAACCTTTTCAGATTTAATGGTTTGATGTGTTTTCCAACGTGAGGTACAAAACTGCCAGGGTGCTGGGTGCCCATTTTGTGAATCCAAAAAACTTCCTATAGACTGGGAGTATATAATACCACATTGCTGTGGATTATCGGACTGCACAACCCCACAAATTGTTAAAGTCACTCTGGGAACCTTCTCAGGGTGTCTTCACAATGCTATACTACGATTTCCAGCCCCCAATTCAAAAGTTAAATATCTTAAAGAGACTTTCTCTTTTCTACCAGGATAAACAACTGAGGACCTGTGGTATCCGGTCCGGCAGGATCACGTGAATTTTCGGGGAGCACGGAGTTGTGAACGCAAACAGGACACAAACAGGACGGCAGCACTAATAGAGAGAGGCGACCCGGAGCCCCATTAACCACATGTTTAATCTCGGTTGTGTAGACATACACAACCATTATAGATGAGTGCATTGGCACTTTTTATTTCTACAAAAAGCCCTGTGTGTCTACACATGCGCCCTCTTCTTTTTCTTTATACTGTGCATCTAACATATTTGGGCTTAAATATCTTTCTTTTATCTATGTATCACATGTCTGTGTATTTATCTATCATCTATTTATAAATCTGTCTAGGGGCCCCTTTACACACGCAGATATCTGTGACCAACTTCTGAACAGATTTCTGGTTGCAGTGAAATCATGGATACATTGTTCTATTTTGTTGCCGTGTACAGATGGAGCAATGTGTCCATGATTTCACTGCAACCAGAGATCTGTTCAGAAGTTGGTCACAGATATCTGTGTGTGTAAAGCGGCCCTATCTTATATCTTAAGGCCACTTTACACACACCAACTTATCTGTCCAACTTCTGAACAACTTACTGGTTGCAGTGAAATCATGGACACATAGTTCCATTTGTATACAGCCACAAAATGGAACAATGTGTCCATGATTTCACTGCAACCAGTAAGTTGTTCAGAAGTTGGACAGATAAGTTGGTGTGTGTAAAGTGGCCATTATATATTCATTCCTCTAAGCACATCTCACTGAAAGTCCCATAGAGGATGAATGGGGCTTAGCACAAATGAGCCGTTATGCGGCAGATGTCGCGAAGCTGCCGGGTCTGTCACAAATGGGCAAAATTGCTGGTGTGAAAGCTGCCTAAGGCGGCCGTCACACGCTTCAATATCGCTAGCGATATTGTTAGCTATCACATGCACTCGCGATCGCTAACAATATCGCTCACATCGCTGGTGAGCTGTCACACAGGCAGACTCACCAGCGATGTGGAGCAGCGAGATCGCTGGTAACTATGGTACACATCGGGTTACTAGGCACCGCTCGGCGCTTAGTAACCTGACGTTTACCATAGATACCATCTCCCAGCATAGGCTCTGCCGCTGGGAGATCGTTCATCATGGTGTCACACACCACGATGAGGCAGATTGATCAAGCGTTTATCGCTTGATATGACCTCCGGCTCACCAATCTGCGATCAAAGAATCCAGCGATTTTACAATGTAAAATCGCTTGATTACACGCAGCGACGCACAAACGATATCGCTAAAGCGATCAAAAAGCAGATCGCTTAAGCGATATCGTGCATTAAATTGATGCGTGTGACGGCCGCCTAACACTAACATAGAAATATCAACCTCGTTTACTCATTCCCAGATTTTATTTTCTAAAAATCTCTGATTAAACATTTTAAACTCAGTGTTTAGAAAATAGTGAAAGTTGACACATATCCAACTATAATGGTGGGTTTACACGCCGCGATATCGGCGTCCAACTCCGACCCAACTCCGACAAAAAGTCACGTGGGTCGCGAGTTGGAGCCGATATCGTGTGCGCGTTGTATTGTTTTAGCATCCAACGCGATGCTGGAACGATGCCAAAACGATATCGGAGTTGAATAGCAAAGCTATTCAACTCGCCGATATCGCAAGGCCGTTGTACCAGCATCGCTGCGTGTGACAGCCCAACTCCGATGTCTACGCTCACGTCACCCATTCACTCCCATGTTAACTGGTCGTTCCTGGGTTGGTGGGCGTAGACATCGGAGGGACGTTGCATCCCGATATCGCGGCGTGTAAACTGGCGATGCGATGCAGGGAGAAACGTGCACTAAATGCGCGCTCCCGCGTCGTTGCCTCCGATATCGCCGCGATATCGGGACGTGTAACCCCACCATAAGGGTACCGTTGTATGTTGCAACATTGCATTTGCAATTAGCTGGTTGCAGTGAAATCATGGACATATTGTTACATTTGTACACAGCCACAAAATAGAGCAATGTGTCCATGATTTCACTGCAACCAGTAAATTGCAAGTGAAATTGCATGCAATGTTGCGACGTGTAACGGTACCCTAAGTGTCATATCAGGGATTTTGCGCTTTATTTTAAAATCAGCTAAAGGATTACATTTATTCATTCCACGAAATGTCAGAAAAGATCACTGAAAACTTTGATCATTTCCTTCAAAAACCTGATCCTTTCCAGATGCAGTTTTTTACCCACTCACTTTAAAGATGTCAGGTAAAATGCTGTTTCTTCAGGTTGCTTTCTGACACCATTAAAGTGAATGGGCAAAAAAAAAACATGGCTCATGAAAGGATCAGGTTTTTGATGAAAAACCTGAAATTGCCTGATTGTAAAACCGGTAGCGTGAAAGCAGCCTAATGTGTCAAAAATCTTTGATGCTAGTTTTAGCATATTCAGCAAAGAGCTAAAATGTTGCCCACTTACAAAGAATAATAATAATAATAAAAAATCTTTATTGATATAGTGCCAACATATTCTGCAGCGCTTTTCAATACAGTCGTTTGTTTACAAGCCGTCATAGGTTACAATAAAAAATATCCAATACAGTAAGTAATTAGAGAATCAATGTAAAAAATGCAATACACTAAGCAGAGAATCAATATAAAAGTACAATACTTAAAGCAGAGAAGCAATGTAACAAAATAAAGCAGAGAAATAATTTAAAAAATACAGTACAGTAATTAGATACAATACAATAAGCATAGAATCAATGTAAAAAGTACAATACAATAATTAAGGCAAAAATAAAGGTGGCTCTGCTCAAAAGAGTTTACAATCTGCAATGGGATTGGGATTACACAAGGTACAGGGATTTATTACAGGGATGGCCAAGGCACTTGTATTAGCAAAGTTGTCTGATCTCGTGATATAATTTTGTAGAGGGTCCTGGAAATTAACTTCGCTCTTACTGTACATAGGTGAGCGTGCAGCCATGCTCCGCCATCACTTCTGCAGTGGCCGGCAGTGTCTGTTTCCGCCCTATCATAGCCCATAATGCTTTGCTCCCGCCGCCAATCACTACAGTGCACCTGAGCATGCGCATTAGGACAGATCAACTACCGTCGCTATTTTGCTTGAGGGCACCTTAGCCCTTCTCATGCATAGTGATCACTCTGCACATTAGACTTGTTATACAGCAATCTGATTATGGCGGCCACATACAGAGAGGACTCCTTAATGAAACCCACTCCATCGTGTCACTGTTTATTAGGGAAAATCAATATTTACTTGATCTCCCTTCACTGTGTTAACCGTCAACCAGTGCCCATACCACCAGTGGCGCTTAATTCATTCAGCTTATCACTCTCATGCAAGATGCCTATCCTTGTGATACAACTGTAGGAGAGGCATAAAAAATGATTTACAGAAAAAATCTAATTGCTTCCAATATCTTAACAAGGTCTTTCTATGTACCTTTCATAATCATGGTGACATCATCTTCACAGCAACTTTATTCTTTAAAACAAAAAAAGTCTTAAGTTAAAAGTTACTGACAGCGGGATCCAAGGCGGCCATGGCGGGGAACTCTCTGGTCCCCACCTGCATCGAAGATCCCGCGATAATATCGTGGCATCTCCGGCGGTCATGTGACAGCCTGGGGTCTTGGCTAGACCCGGATGCTGTCACAGAGCACTTCCGGGTTGTGGTTGGCTGGCGCTGCCAACCACAACACGTCTGTGGTTCTGGGAGATACTGATGAGCTGCAGCTCATCGGTATCTCCCAGAAGCGATCGGACTGTGCAACAACGTGCCTCTTAAAGGGGCAGTGTAAAAATAAGAATGATTAAAAAAAAAGTTTTTAAAAACCTATAAAAAAACAAAAAACAAAACATAAAAGTTAAAATCACCCCCCTTTTCCCCCATTCACAATAAAAGTATTAAAAAAGTAAAAAAAATCCATGTTTGGTATCGCCACGTTCAGAATTGCCCGATCTATCAACATATAAAATCAATTAATGAGAGCCTTAATCTGTGTAACAGAAAAAATGGTCCAAACTTTTTTTTTAGTCACCGCAACATTGCTATAAAATGTGATAACGGGTAATCAAAACAGCGCATCCACCCAAAAATGGTATCATTAGAAAGGTCAGCTCAAGACGCAAAAAATAAGCCATCACACAGTCCCAGATCCCAAAAAATGAGAATGCTACGGGTCACAAAATATGGCACAAAAAGTGCTTTTTTTTTTTTTAAAGTTCTGAACTTTTTTTTACCACTTAGATACCAGTAAAGGTTATACATCTTTGGTATCTACGAACTCGTACCGACCTGAGGCATCACCCCGCCAAGTCAGTTTTGCTATATAGTGAACATGGCAGCTAAAAAATGCAAAAAAACCAAACACTTTTTTTTTGCAATTTCACCGCACTTGAAATTTTTTTACAATTTTCTTGTACACTATATGGTAAAATAAATGATTGCATCTGAAAGTACAACTCGGCCCGCAAAAAGCAAGCCATCATATGTCTATATTGACAGAAAAATAAAAAAGTTATGGCTCTTGGATGCAGGTGAGCAAAAAATGAAAATGAAAAACGAAAAATTCCCGGGTCATGAAGGGGTTAATGGACTTCATTTCATTGTATGTACCTTAAAATCAACATTCAATCCTCAAGGCTTTAATGTGCCTAATTCATATAACCATCTCCGCTCTAGTTTCTGTAAGTTCGCAATATGGTTTCCACTATGTCTATGTAGTGGCACTTGGTCTATGATTTTACATCTCAATTGCTTTTCAGTATGTCCTTTTTCACAAAAATGTTTTGTTACAGGTAAGTCTTTGCGCTTTTTCCTTATATCATATCTATGTTGATTTATACGCGTTTTGAAGTCGCAGGTTGTTTCACCCACATAGAATAATGGACATGGGCATTGTAGCATATAGACTACAAAATCTGATGTGCCTGTCAAATAATGCCTGATGTTTATCATTTGACCTGTGTGTGGATTCTGAAATGTTGGTCCCTTCAACATCAGTGGACAATTTATACACAATAGACATGGATAGTAGTCTTTACGTTGTTTACCGGTTAATGAAAGCTGTTTCTTTTGTTTTGGAGGGCCTATATCTGCCTTGATTAGTCTATCTCCCAAATTCCTACTTCTACGGTAGGCCATAATCTTAAATTCTTCTATCTGGGGGCAACCTTTGTTTAATTTCGACTAATGTTTCACTATTATACTGGTTACCTTTGAACTCTCTTCACAGTAATCAATTACAAAAGGTATTCTATCCACACTTTCTTTCCCTTTTATCTCAAACAATGTTTTTCTTTCAACATCCTCCAACCTTTTTCTCTGTTTGTTTAAAATCACTATTGGGTATCCTCTTACCATAAATTTTCTACTCATATTGTCAATGGTCTGTGTCAATTTATTCTCATCAATGACAATTCTTTTTGCACGTATGAATTGACTAAATGTAATTGCCTCCAACATTTACATTTTCTGTGGATGGTAACTGGAGTAATGGAGGAGATTGTATTTATCTGTTTTTTTAAAGAACAACTCTGTCTCCAGGTTCTCCTCATTCTTCCTAATCAACACATCCAAAAACTGCAGTTCGTCCCTAGACCAATTCATTGTAAACTTTATTGTCCCATTGATCATATTCAGATAATCACTGAACTCATGCAGCTCCTCATATGTCCCCTCCCATGTTAGAAAAATATCGTCAATGTATCGCCACCATCCTCTCACTTTGAGAAAAGGGAGGCCATCATCAGATTTGCATAAGAGGGGCCATATCTGCCCCCATAGCTGTTCCCCTTATTTGCTCATAATAGTTTTCTCCACACATAAAATAGTTTTCAGTTAATACCAGATTTAGAGAATGTTGTTTTATCCAAATGCTCTCTCACAGCTCTAAGTCCCTCTTCATGTACTATGGATGTGTATTGCGATATTACATCTAGAGCTACAAGTAAAGTTTGTTCTTTAAGCGCCAATTCATTCATTTTAATCAGAAAATCTGTAGTTTTCCTCACATATGATCTTGATTCCTTTACCAAAGTATTCAAAATTTTATCCAGGAACACCACAATGTGGCTGAGCACAGAATCTGTCCCAGCCACAATGGAGCACCCTGGAGGATTGTCTAATGCTTTATGCACCTTTGGCAAGGTATATAGCACAGGTGTCACATGCATATCATGTACCAAAAATTCACTTTTACCTTTATCTATTAGGCCTTGTTTCAAGGCTGGATCTACTATCCCTTTAATTTCTCTAATAATTTGAAATGTAGGATCATGATGCAGTTTTCTATATACCTCCATGTCTTCAATTTGTCTCATTATCTCTGCTGTGTAATTTTCTTTGTCCATAATGACTAAGGCACCACCCTTGTCTGCTCTCTTTATGACAATTGTGTCGTCCTTGGTCAACTCCTCAATCACTTCTATTTCCTCTCTAATTAAATTTGGCCTTTTAAAATCATTTGGCTTCTTAGATCTCTCAATTTCTATGTCTCGTGTAACAGCTTCAATGAACGCTTCCACTGCTGCTGAACTATTTGGGGGTATGAACTGACTTTTTCTGCTCAAATTAAACTGACCCATACCTAATTCTGCTCCCTTAGTCTCTGTGACTTTGTTTTTACAATGGAACCACTCTCTCAATTTAATTGATCTAAAGAACCTATTAAGGTCTACCATACAGTCAAATCAATCAATATGTCTATTAATACAGTAAGATGGACCCTTAGTTAATACAGAAATTTGACAATCAGTGAATACCATGTTAGATAAATTGATGATTAATTCTGACTGTTCTGATGTGTTATTGGTTTCGATGATGGTTCGGGATTCTTCTGTTTGCCTCTTTTCTGGTCTTTTTCTTTTCCATTGTGATCTTTCTCCTCTCCTTGTTGGCCTTTTCCTTGTGGTGGACGATCTAGATCTACTAGGAATATAAGTGTGATTAGACATATTATTTCTATATTTCATTTCTGTATTTAGAGTCTCTTTAGTCCCATAACTTCTTCTCCTTCATCTGATGCTATCCTTTTGCCAATCATAAACATTTCCTGTTTTATAGTCCTCTGCACCACGGATCCATTTTTTCCTTTTGTTTCCTCTAATTCCGTTTTAAGCTTTTCCACACGGCCCTTTACCACATCAAAGAAAGCTTTCCATTCCTCCTCCTTGATTTTACTCTTAATCTTCATGCTAACTCCATCAACTTTATCTTGTAAGAGTTTAATTTCCTTTTGTACCAACTCCATATTTAGCAACATAGTGTCCATTGCGTATTGATTAGAAATTTGAGCAAATCTTGTGCAAAACTGGACATTACTTATCATGAGATTTGGTCTAATGTTTGATCTTAGACCCCTAGGGATGATTTGTGTCTTATAATATTCTCCTAGAGTGGTCAGATGTAGCTCTTGGGTAATCATTTTCTTCATATCCCCTTCATATTCTCTTTTCAAATCTGCCACAGAAAAGGTGTTTAAAAAAACTCCATTCCCTCCAATAGCACCAACGATCCTCTCCTCTTCCTTTTCAGAATATGTGAAAAAAATATGGATCTCTAGGATTTTCCATAAACCACACAAATTATACCAAATTATTAACAATATTGAAAAAAAAAATTATTTTGTAGAAAAAAATTCTTTAGAAAAAAACGACGTGCAACATAACCCATAGGACAACTAATAAATTAGAAAAAACATGGGCAGCACTACCAAAGTAAAATATGGGTGCAAAAAAACCTGTATTAGAAAGTGTCCAGCAATCCTCCTTCAATATGACCGAAAAAACAGGCAGCACTCACAACTTAAAGGTGATATGGTGGATTCTTTAATGATCCATAGTGGCAACATTTCAAAGGTTTCCCTTCTTTCTCAAGCAGTGAGCTCAAACTTAGTTTAAACATAAATAGTGTCATCACATGTGCAATACATCAATTAATTAATCAAATTACCAACTTTAAGCTTAAAATCAACATTGTGCATGCTCAGGTGCACTGTAGTGATTGGTGGCGGGAGTGAAGCATTATGGGCTATGACAGGGCGGAAACAGACACCGCCGGCCGCCGCAGAAGTGATGGCGGAGCATGGCTGCAGACTCACCTATGTACAGTAAGAGTGAAGCTAACTTAACGGTTATACATTGAGTGCCCTCATATGAAGGATGGCATTATCCATAATATGCACTATGAGGCACTTTACATAATCCAGGACACTGGTCATAAGCACCTATTTTGTAAAGCACTTTATATAACCATTATGCTATCAGCTGTATGTATGTGGTAATTTGATTAAATAATTGATGTATTGCACATGTGATGACCCTTTGGCCCCATTCACACACTGCTTTTTTTGCTGCGTATTTTTACGCACAAGCTCAAAAAAAGCCAGGCGTGGAACAATCAAAGCCGGGAGTGGCACACTCAGAGGAAAGGTCTAATGGTGCGTTTACATGTCTCAATATCAACGTCCAACTCCAACCAAAAGTTCGTGCGTTGGCCCTGATATCGTTTGTGCTTTGTATAGTATAAATGACCAATACGATGCACGAACGATACCAAAACAATATCGGGGATCGAATGAGCGTGCTCTCCAACGGCCCGATATTGGATGGAGGTTGGAGCCGGACCGGACTGTGTAAACGCCCAACTACGATGTGCAGTACAACGTCCCCTATTCTCTCCCATGATAAATGGTCGTTCCTAGGTCGGCCGTACAAGGGGGGCGTAGACATCGTAGAGACGTTGAATGCCGATATCGCGCTGTGTAAATCTCTGATGCAATCTTGGAAATCTGGGCAGAAAAAGCGCGCTCCCGCGCCTTCGGATCCATTATCGGACCGACGCTGGAGCGTGTAAAGTGGCCATAATAGAAACAAGTGCTCCACTTATATGTTTAATCACCCACTCCAGGTTTGTGATGAGCTTGTGCTTAAAAATAAGCAGCGAAGAAAGCAGTGTGTGAATGGGGCCTATATATGTCTAAAGTAAGTTTGAGCTCACTGCTTGAGAAGGAAGGGAAACCTTTGAAACGTTGCCACTATGGATCATTAAAGAATCCACCATATCACCTTTAAGTTGGGAGTGCTGCCTGTTTTTTCAGTTATATTGAAGAGAGGATTGCTGGACACTTTCTGTCTGTCTGTCTCTCTGTCTATCTTTCTGTCTATGACCATATAGATACAATTAAAGAAATCATGTATAAAATTAGAATGATACAATTGCATAATATTATAAAGAAATCTACTTGAAAAAGCTGTATTACAGAAATGATGCGCTTTGTGATATTTTCGCCACCAGCATTATTCTTTTTTTAGGTGATGGTAAGAACTAAGTTTTTTTTGTTAACTTTGTAATTTTCTTTCAAATTTCCTTCTCTTGAAAATATCATTACCATTGCAAACAAGGAAAATGTGTTTATCAGAAATTGCAAACTCCTTTAGGGCCTCATAGGATTAATCACGGTTATAAAGTTTTATTAAACACAATTTTTGTTTAATGACAAGCTCCACCAGTCCTCCCTGTTCTATACCAAGCCTGTCCTTAGGGTGTATCTAACAAAGCAGATTGTTTCCGACAGACTCTCGAGACAATCCCTAGTACTTTGTCATGCACGGAGATATTTTTCTTCCTGGATAATTTGAACTTCCTTAAAAATCACATCTGTTTCATTCTTTATTTATTTGTAATTTAAATCCTTAAATTGAATCTTTCATTACCAACATCTGGGCTTGAAATTCAGCCCACTTGAAAAAAATACCAAATTTTATTTTTATTTGTTGTTACCCCTCCTTTTTTTCGTGAGCATCGGTAAAAACATTCCCTGGCCAGAGGCAAAACAGCCGGGTATCTTAAAGCTGGGCTGCCATACCACGTGTAATGTGGTTCCCTTAAATGTCCCTGAAGTGACTGGCAATTTGCCCAGAATTAGACTGAATGCAAGTAATAAGCTGCAGAAATTCCACAATATTGACAATTAGATATCTCTATACAGCAGCAGCTGTGTATTGTTCTCATGGTATATTCCCCTCAAAGCGCTTCCTAAAAAGAAGGAAAAAAAAAAAGATCTGGCAGAAGGTTGCAGCCAGCAGAAAGGTAATACAGATTGTCGAAATCTCTCATATTCTCTTTACTGAAGCTGTTTATTTTGCTTTTTTTCAATTTTTCCAAACGCATTGAATTATCCTTTATTTTTTCCAATTTGTACGATTCCATATCTCTTATTTTAGATGGCAAAACAGTAGTAAAAACACAGTATGATATTTGTTTTCCCATATACTTTACCGTGGATTGACCAAGGTCAGTTACCTTCAGCTTCTGTTGTTCAGAGCCTTAAAAATGCAATATAATTTTACAGTCCTCAGAATGTTGATAAATAATGTAAAGCGTGTGGGCCATAATAGGAATATTACAATTGCTTTATGCACATTGCACTACAAACTACAATTCCATTAATAGAGATTGGAGCTGTTGGATGTTGGTTTTATCTTCTGCCTCCACAGGGTGGATGTATTAGACTATAGAAGGAGGAACTTTACAGAAAAGCAGATTTATTATTCAGTAATGGATTTATCCACGCTACAGATGGAATAAACGTAAGTTCATATCATCTGTCGCCTCCCAAAGCAAATGTAAATAATTCAGTGTACAGGTTATGGAATGCATTTTATCTAAATATATATAGGAATGAAAGCTAAAAAAGAATAGAAATAAATAAAACCAAACTTGTCCTAATAGGAGGTACAGGGCACCCCTCACTTATGCTAAAGGTAAAGTTAGCACAAAAATTAGCAAATCTGACCAAAGGCGATATTCTCATTTTTAACTCCTTCCTGACATCCACTGTAGATATACTGGGCTTGTGTCTCGAGTGTGCCGCATCCTGATGTCACCTCTAGGGAATCTGGGCTAAGGAGGTCTCAGTGTTTAATCAATCTCAAACCTTATTTACAGTTCACTTAACTGTTTTGCTGATGTACTTTCCCTTTTGTGCTGAAGGGGTTAAGTACCCCTTGTCTGCAGGCTGAGACTTCTGTTAGCTTGTGATTATCCATTCCTTCCACCCTATATCTACCCACCCTTTGCCTCACGCTATCCCTGATATAGAATCTCTATACTGATCATTGACAACATTGGAGGAGCCTGTCTCTGTAGTTTTGATGTGCTTGCTTCTTTGGCAGCTGCATAGTTTTTCCCCAAGGAGATTTGGAATCTTTGCTACCTGTGTACTTGTCTGTTTTTGTTTGTGTGTTTCTCTTGCACTCCTGCCTTTTCACTCCCTTGGGAGGGAGTGATGACACATAGGTGGGTGGTATCCAGGAGCATAGCAAGGTACGAGACCCAGGTGTCCCCACCTTCAAGCATCATTTTTGGGAAAGGGATGGTCTACGGATCCTTAGCCGGAGGGCTAGCTTAGGTGCACACTGCCTCTTTTACCTAACCATCACTGGCGGGACATTATATCCGGCCCACATTTTTTGCAGGATTTCTTATGGATCCTGTCGCTCCTCTTGCATATCAATTGCAGACTCTGTCCTTAGATCCAACAGATCTGTGGTCCATTTTTATATCTGCAACAGCAGCCCACAGATTTGGCAGTCAGCTATGCAGAACCTGAACCAGAGCCTGGAGACAGACCTTAAGTGTTTTGTGTCTGATAATCAGAAAGATTGGTAATCTTATTTACCCTTTGCAATGAGAGTTATGCTGCTGTTCTAGACTGTGATATGATTTTGTTTGAATAAATGTTAATTTTTTTTTATTCAAGAATAAATCTGGGTTGTTGTACATAGAAAATGACATAAGACATCCCCTGAAAATAAGTCCTAGCCCATCTTTCAGAGAAAGATAATAGAAGACCCTGTCTGATCTATGGAGAAACAGAGTGTGTATATGTTTACCCTATTGTTCGCTTTATAAGATGCACCGGATTATAAAACGCGCCTAACATTTAGTGAAGGAAAATAGAAAAAAAACTATTTTTAATGTTAAATGGGGTCCAACTTATAATGCTAACGCCCGTCTTACAAATCATATATATGTCTCTGATGCTGGTTTTTATATATATATATATATATATATATATATATATATACCGTATATACTCGTGTATAAGCCGAGTTTTTCAGCCCGGCTGAAAAGTACCCCCTCGGCTTATACGCGAGTCAGTGACGGTATACAGCAGCCACAACAGCCCCAGCAGCCTCAGTAATCCAGGGCCCCCCCAGCCTTGCTCCGGTCACCCGTAAAGTAAAATATACTTATCACTGTCCCGCTGCCGTCCGCGCCCGCCGCTGCCGACATCCCCGATCCTCCATCTTCATGCGTCCTCTTCCGGTTTCCTGTGTTCATCGCAGGCAATGACGTCATTGCCGATGCCGAACACAGGAAGTCGGAAGAAGACGCATGAAGATGGAGGATCGGGGATGTCGGCAGCGGCGGGCGCGGACGGCAGCGGGACAGTGATAAGTATATTTTGCTTTACAGGTGACCGGAGCAAGGCTGGGGGGGCCCTGGATTACTGGGGCTGCTGTATACTACCGCTGGGGCTGCTATACACTACCACTGGGGCTGCTGAGGCTGCTATATACTACCACTGGGGCTGCTATATACTACCACTGGGGCTGCTATATACTACCACTGGGGCTGCTGTATACTACCACTGGGGCTGCTGGGGCTGCTATATACTACCACTGGGGCTGCTATATACTACCACTGGGGCTGCTGTATACTACCACTGGGGCTGCTGTATACTACCACTGTGGAGGCCTGTATACCACTGGGGGGGGCCTGTATACCACACTGCTGGGGGCTGTATACCTGTGCTGGAGTCCACCCTCGGCTTATAGGTCAATAGGTTTTTCCAGATTTTTGGGGCAAAAGTAGGGGGGTCGGCTTATACACGGGTCGGCTTATACACTAGTATATACGGTATATTAAGAAAAAGTTCTGAGCAGCACAGAAATCAGGCTGCAAATCCGTCCAGCAAACCAACTTTTGCTTCAATATAACAGAAAAAATGACAGCAGCACTCCCACATCCGGTTCTTCAGAATCCTTTATTCAGGCCTTCAGGGAGACCATGCGAACTTTCAGTCACCAAGTGACTTTTGTCTAGCCAGACAAAAGTCACTGGGTGACTGAAACGTCACATGGTCGCCCTGAAGGCCTGAATAAAGGATTCTGAAGAACCAAATGTGGGAGTGCTGCTGATATTTTTTCAGTTATAAATATATAGGGTCATTCCATGTCAAGTGATCCAAAAATGAATATTTTTTTTCCCTGACGTCCTCAGATTTTTTAAAAATTTTTTCTATATAAAGAACAACTTTATCTAATTACAAAAAAAAAGTTTTGAATTTTTTTCTTTATCAGTTAATTTTTTACAGATTTTTAAAGTTTTAAAAAAGTGCGAATTTTGGCCTGGTACGGCTTTACATTTTCTATCATATCTCGGGCTAGAAATAAGATAGAGAAACAAAATAAACACCAATCTACTCAAAACTGTCCAGGCTTTCATCAGATATGTCACAAGAGGATCTTTGTTAATATTTTACCCATGTGATCGCAAGCGCAAAACTTTAAAACGCATTTCCGAAAAATTGGCGCGCTTTAAATATTTCAAAAACTGCCCATGTGTCTGCTTTGCTCTTAGCCACATCTGTACCAAATTTCAAGTTGAGATCGCAATGGGATCATATTTTAACATATTTTACTTGTAATAGCGTCAATGGGTCATTCCATATCAAGTGATCTAAATATGAATATTTTTTTTTACCTGACGTCTTTAGATTTTTTTTTTTTTTCCTTTATGAAGTACTACTTTAGTTAATTACAAATTAAAAGTTTAGAATTTTTTTCTTCATCAGTTAATTTTTTACAGATTTTTAAAGTTTAAAAAAAGGGTGAATTTTGGCCTGGTATGACTTTACATTTTTTTTATCTCAGGCTAGAAATAAGATAATGAAGTGGGAGAGGAATCATTTTACTCAGAACGGTAACAGCTTTCATTTGAGATGTTACAAGACTATGTTTCTTTATATCAAATTCAAACTATTGACGGGCAATTGTGAAAAAATGACTGATTGTGTTCTTGGTGATTTTTGAATTGACACTATAATAGTTAAATATTTTGCACTTAGGTCCAATGAATGCGTCCTTGGGGTCAAGCTGGGACAGAGTCATCACAAATTAGCCTTATTTGCAGATGACCTGCTACTTTACATCTCCCAGCCCCTGGTCTCCATCCCTTCGGTCTTAATGGAGTTTGAACGGTTCGGACAATTGAGCAACTTTAAAGTGAATTGCTCCAAAACCGAGGCACTCAATATTTCTTTGCCTGGAGAATTGGTTTCTCATCTATCTAAACAGTTCCCATTTAAATGGAAAGTAGAAGCCATTACGTACTTGGGAGTCCTTATACCAAAAGATCTTAAACAAATATTCAATTTAAATTATCAACCCCTTTTGACTAACGCGGAATCGGCATTTACCTCCTATAGACAATTAAAGCTATCCTGGTTCGGGAGAATAAACGTAGTCAAGATGGATGTCTTGCCCCGACTCTTATATACTTTTCAGACAGTTCCTGTTCTATTGGATAGAGGCTTCCTCTCCAAAATGCAATCTATGATCCTTAGATTTGTCTGGGGGGGCAGAAGGTCCAGATTGCGAATGAATATCCTATCCTTGCCCAAGACCAGAGGAGGGGTTGGACTACCCAACATACGAGCGTACTTTGTGGCTTCCTCTCTTGTTAGAGCTCTAGATTGGCATTATCATGCATCCTCCAAGAAATGGGTAGGGGTGGAGCAAGAGGGTTTGGGGATTCCGCTGAAACACCTGCTTTGGATTTCCCCTAAAGACTCCACAGACCTAGTACCTTTGACAGACATGACCAGAAACACCTTGAAGGTATGGCACCTAGTGACGAAAACCCTCCGCTTAAATGACAGACTTAGCCCTTTGACTCCCCTTTTTTCCAACCCATCTTTCCCACCCAGATTTGACAGGCAGAGATTTTTATGTTGGCGGATTGTGGATGACACCCGAGTAGGACAGACTCTGTCCAGTGGTGGTTTGCCCCCGATGGCAGAGCTACAACTCAAAGAACCTACGAGACATCTTAAGTGATTCGAATTTCTCCAATACAGAGCATACTTATATTCAGCTGACCACTCTTGCAGGGTAAGATTGACGCCCAACGTATTAGAGAGGTTATTCCAACTGGAGGCTCCACCGAGGCGCAAAATATCAGTTCTATACCAGGCCTTAGGGTCCATGAGAGAGCAGGGCACCCTTTACTTCCAACGTGCTTGGGAGAGGAAATTGGGGTGTAGCATTTCAGAAGCTAATTGCCAGAAATGCTTTATATTTACTCACTCACTAGCTAGCGCTTGTTCTGCACAAGAAAGAAGTTATAAGCTGCTCACTAGATGGTACTTGTGCCCGACGACACTCCGGAACATGTTCCCTGGAACCCCTGATACCTGCTGGAGGTTCTGGTCTGAGGTTTTCAATGCATACGCCCGGACATCAGGTAAACAAGCCGAATGCTGCCCAGAATCGGCAATGTTATCCATTTTTCCAGGTCCTATTGGGCTACAGAAGAGGGATATTCTCCGCTTTTGCATCTCGGCTGCTCGTGCTGTGATCCCGAGGTTCTGGAAATCAAGCCGGGCTCCATCTCTACTTGATTGGTTCAAAGAATTGATGGACATATATCGAATGGAGGAGCTCGCAGCTGATGCGTCGGGATCTCGGAACAAATTCTTAGGGATTTGGGTTGAATGGATTCTTTTTCACGACTCTGCAGAATTTAGGAGTATCTTTTCCAGCACAGATAATATGGCTCGACCTCTGGCTGATGGGGAGCCAGTGGGATGAGTACCCTTTCTCCTTCCCATACCTCACCCGTCCCCCCCCCTCCTTTTTTTCTTACGTGGCTTTTCTTTCCCAGTATAACTTTTTCTAATGGTTTTTGTTTCTCTTCTCTCTCTCTTCTTTTCTATCTCTCTTTTCTTCCCATCTGATACATTCAGTCTAGGTATTTCCTTTCTACACCTATACCTTCAGAATTCTAGTGAACATTAGACAGGTATCGGAAACTCTGAGCTGTGAGTAGATCATTAATATTTCGGCCTTCCTTTCCGGTACACCAGTCGATAGACTATTCCAACTAGGCCTCAACGGGTAATGACCCACTTACGTGGTCAACCTGTTAGAAGGGGCCAAGTGATAAAAATCATTCTGCTGGGGCTGCTTGTCCCCTTGACATCAGAACATCTCAAAACCCTGAGAAAGGTTGTATACTTGAGTGTTTGGAATTATATTTAGATTGTAGTATATATTGCACCAGAGATAAGCGCAAAAGTAAATTTGCAGCTTATCTTAAAGTTACTAATAACTTTGTGAATTCTCTTTTTGTATATTTTATATGTCTCAAGATTTTGTTAAAAGATTGAATGTATGTCTTTCATATGTTTTTTCAAAATTTAATAAAAATGAGATTAACCATAGTTAAATATTTTAAAATATGATCCCATCACGATCCCAACTTGAAATTTGGTACAGATGTGGCTAAGAGCATAAAAGACACATGGGCAGTTTTGGAAAATTTTTATTAAAACGTTTTTTCGGAAATGCGTTTCAAAATGTTGCGTTTGCATTCACATGGGTAAAAAATTAAAATTAACAAATATACTCTTGTGACATATCTGGTGAAAGCCTGGACAGTTCTGAGTAGAATGGTGTTTATTTTGTTTCTCTATCTTATTTCTAGCCCGAGATAAAAAAAATGTATAGTCATACCAGGCCAAAATTCACTCTTTTTTTAAACTTTAAAAATCTGTAAAAAATTAACTGATGAAGAAAAAAATTCCAAACTTTTAATTTGTAATTAACTAAAGTTGTACTTCATAAAGGAAAAAAAAATAAAAAATCTAAAGACGTCAGGTAAAAAAAAATATTAATATTTAGATCACTTGATATGGAATGACCCATTGACGCTATTAATAGTAAAATATGTTAAAATATGATCCCATTGCGATCCTAACTTGAAATTTGGTACAGATGTGGCTAAGAGCAAAGCAGACACATGGGCAGTTTTTGAAATATTTAAAGCGCGCCGATTTTTCAGAAATACGTTTTAAAGTTTTGCGCTTGCGATCACATGGGTAAAATATTAACAAAGATCCTCTTGTGACATATCTGGTGAAAGCCTGTATAGTTATGAGTAGAATGGTGTTTATTTTGTCTCTCTATCTTATTTCTAGCCTGAGTTATGAGGAGAAACGTAAAGGCAGGCAACAGCGAAATTCACACTTTTTCATTCAGGACGAGACAACATGACAGATAGTTCTCTCGGAGATTATTTTTGGTATAATAAAGAAGATCAACTATAATTATTAAGTTCCTATTATATGTACATTTCTGTATTTTCCGAAGGTTAGGTGCTGCTGCAATCCTATGCACATAATTTATCACTCATATGGATATATACATATATATCAATCCTGCTAAAAGGTTTGATATACTTAAGTTTAACATTTATATTATGTTCTATCTATGGTTACTCATATTCCACATTATATTCCATCATTCTAGTGGATATAGATCCGTATCATAAGATGTTTATCATTGTTTGCAACTAATGCCTGTGTCTGTTTTCCTTTTTTCATCTTCTCCGCAGATCTATTGATTCAGTCTGCGGTTATCCACGCTCCATTACATGAGCCTGACAGGCTGATAGACAATAGGGAGCATAGCGGCACTAACGCGCAAGCGCGACATGCGTTCCGGAGCGATTCCTGCGTTCCACACGGCGGAAACAGGAAATCGCTTTACACCCGCCCCTCTCTCACATAAACACGGAGGTGGCGGCATTATCTTCACCTGCACTTCCCCTGACCGGACGGTATGCACACATCTGAGAGGCACTACATGATTGCGCATGGGTGAGATCGCTCTAATTATACTTTCTATCTTTTTTCTCTTTCCCTATTGTTCAGAAACCGGCCTGTCTCTATATACAAGGTATTCTATCCATTCTATCATTAACTGGCACCACTAGTTTGTATGGAAGTTGGAAATGCAGTATAAGGGTTTTTATCCCTCATAAATGTTTCTCTTCTCTTTTCAGCTGCTTTTGAAATAGGAACAGCAGCACCACAGTAGGTTATTTTGGCTCCTGCAGAGGTCATTTATTTGATTATCTGATCACGAATTTGAGATCTTTTATGATCCTTCGTTTGTACTCCTCCGTTATGAGTGACGTGTGCTCTTTTCTCTTTTTTAGGACTATTTGACCCTTACATTTGGTCCATACTGACCTATGGGCATATTTGTGACCTTTTCACATTGATTGGTCACTCTTTTCCTTAATAGTAGGTAACTACTTGCAGCAATGTTCTAGATTATGGAGGATATTATACCTCTAGATTATGATATGACGATTCCTTATCTCCTCATCACTTTCTTGTACGCTTTGCAGGTACCTATACCTTACACACGTTGGCCCCAGTTACAAGACTGAACTCACACTTCTACATAGACTTGCTTGTTCCTGAGGACCTTGATTCCTCAGGTAGATACCTTATTAATAAATAGATTGTCACTGACTTATTTTCTATTACATTATTTTCATTACAATGTTATGCATATTACTGTTACGGCTTACATCAGAAGTGACGATTGATCACAGTAGGATACTATTATTTTGTTGGAATTCCATTGTGTGGGTTCGTGCTCTTCGTTACATAAGTATAGATAAATTGATTCTATGAGAGATGCCTGTATGACATTTGTTTACATTTGTTCCTTTAATTTTTCATTATGTCCTATATATGATTGGTCTGAACCGTCACCATATGCATCATGTGTATTTTTTCTTATTATATGTAAATACATGTATATGTTTCTATCATTTAGCGTCAGTTGGCTGAAGAAGGTTCTGCGAAACCGAAACGTCCCATAATACTGACAAGATAATAAAAATAAAAACAGGAATTGATGCAAAAAAATCTCTTTTTCTTTTTTTTGTGTGCCTGAGATACCAATTCATATTCTGATATTTTCTCAAGAGCACCACATTCCAGTGAGCCAGGTTACTCTTTGACTAAGATCTGGTGATTGACTTGGCCATTGCAGAATGTTCCACTTTTTTGCACTCATGAACTCCTGGGTAGCTTTGGCTGTATGCTTGGGGTCATTGTCCATCTGTACTATGAAGCGCCGTCCAATCAACTTTGCAGCATTTGGCTGAATCTGGGCTGAAAGTATATCCCGGTACACTTCAGAATTCATCCGGCTACTCTTGTCTGCTGTTATGTCATCAATAAACACAAGTGACCCAGTGCCATTGAAAGCCATGCATGCCCATGCCATCACGTTGCCTCCACCATGTTTTACAGAGGATGTGGTGTGCCTTGGATCATGTGCCGTTCCCTTTCTTCTCCAAACTTTTTTCTTCCCATCATTCTGGTACAGGTTGATCTTTGTCTCATCTGTCCATAGAATACTTTTCCAGAACTGAGCTGGCTTCTTGAGGTGTTTTTCAGCAAATTTAACTCTGGCCTGTCTATTTTTGGAATTGATGAATGGTTTGCATCTAGATGTGAACCCTTTGTATTTACTGTCATGGAGTCTTCTCTTTACTGTTGACTTAGAGACAGATACACCTACTTCACTGAGAGTGTTCTGGACTTCAGTTGATGTTGTGAACGGGTTCTTCTTCACCAAATAAAGTATGCGGCGATCATCCACCACTGTTGTCATCCGTGGACGCCCAGGCCTTTTACAGTTCCCAAGCTCACCAGTCAATTCCTTTTTTCTCAGAATGTACCCAACTGTTGATTTTGCTACTCCAAGCATGTCTGCTATCTCTCTGATGGATTTTTTCTTTTTTTTCAGCCTCAGGATGTTCTGCTTCACCTCAATTGAGAGTTCCTTTGACCGCATGTTGTCTGGTCACAGCAACAGCTTCCAAATGCAAAACCACACACCTGGAATCCACCCCTGACCTTTTAACTACTTCATTGATTACAGGTTAACGAGGGAGACGCCTTCAGAGTTAATTGCGGCCCTTAGAGTCCATTGTCCAATTACTTTTGGTCCCTTGAAAAAGAGGAGGCTAAGCATTACAGAGCTATGATTCCTAAACCCTTTCTCCGATGTGGAAACTCTCATATTGCAGCTGGGAGTGTGCACTTTCAGCCCATATTATATATATAATTGTATTTCTGAACATGTTTTTGTAAACAGCTAAAATAACACAACTTGTGTCACTGTCCAAATATTTCTGGCCCTAACTGTATATATATCCAACAAAGTAGAAAAGAAAGCCAGCGGCACTCACCAAGATGATCTTCAAGTAGCCGCAAAACGGTTACCGTCGTCCTCGTTCCCGCACCTCCCTCCCCCATCATCTGTATTCCGCGCATGTAATGTGGAATTAAAAACTTGAAGATCATCTTGGTGAGTGCCGCTGGCTTTCTTTTCTACTTTGTTGGATTAAAAATACTGACGTGTAGTGAGCACCCCATTGACGCTGGATTCCTTCAGTCAGAAAAATGAATGGACTTACACTGATTGTTACACACAGATAGTGCCCAGTTTCCTCCCCTGCACAAGACTTGATATATATATATATATATGTGTCCCCCATCTGGGTACATGGCCCCATTATATATAGGATATAACCCCCCATTTTCACATGTCTGCATGCTTTTCTATATCCTCTATAGGACTGGTTTACTCAGTGATGCCCAGCTACACAAGATGATATTTGTTAAGTAACCCATTTGGGCACTATCTTTAGCTGTCATTTTCACCCAGTTTACTAACCATACATCTTTATTATACTGTACATATATAGTGACAAGTCCAACTTGATTATTGTGCCCTATTAATGTCATACTTTCTTTGCACCACGCTGTACTTAACTGGGTATCTGGTCACACCAGGTGACGATTCTGCCACTTACCAGCATCTCACCACCAACTGATGCCCTATTCTACTGGGTGATATATATACAACTTAGATGATCCAAATGGTACACAATATCCGGCTGTCACCTTCTCTGGGTTCATTTACGAATACTCAATGATGGCTTATTAACTGTGATGTGCCTAATCGATTAATGTATCCTTCACTACTGTATTCATCCCTTATATTACACACTGCATATAACTAGGTGTCCTGCCATATCTTTTTTGCTGGTGTATAATATTAATTAATATCCCTGATGGATTTATTGTTCAGTGGTCCATCCCATATTTGTGGAGCAAAATAATATGGGGCTATTAACTCCACTCATGTGATTATAGTCATAACCATACAATCTATCCGTGTAACCTGTAGGGAACCTTGACTACCTGGGCATATTGATTCTATTCACCGGCCACCACCTGATGATATCATACATTTAAATGGATGCCTGTAAACGTTTTAATGGTTGACATATTTACCTTACTACGGTAATTGATGTAATTATATACATCCTCTATACACTCCTGAAAACACCGGGAGCCTATTTTATTTGTTATCTTCATCTACCATTACAATCCTACCCAGGTACATTGGTTTATGCGTGCTTATACGCAAATTTGATATATATGATTGTTTCCTATTACAAGTCCATAACTATATTACCACTGCATATGGTTTATTACAACACCTTGCCATTGTCATTTAATTGTTCATTGTTTTGCCACCATTTCACCAGGGGGGCCCTTCAGGTTTTTAAGTGTTTTTAACCCTCCCTGCACTGTATATTAAGAAAGTTTGTTTGATTCACTATTTACTTTGTTGTTTGGTGTTGCTCCCTTTATTTGCCTCGTCTTTTCTCCTTATGAATGTTCCCCTTGCCTGGCACGGTGGGCAGCCTCTTATAGTGTTTATACATTGTGGTGCACCCATCTTCTTCTGACCATGCCCCTATGATGATGGCACACACAGTCCCCTGTGATGATGGCACACACAGTCGCCTGTGATGATGGCACATATAGCCCCCCTGTGATGATGGCACACATAGCCCCCTTGTGCTGGATATGCCCCCCATTCTGGATATGGCCTCCCATCACTCTGTATGGCCCCCCCATGCTGCTTCACATACTAAAATAACAAATGCTTTGAAGTCACTCTCCGGCAATGCCCTCCATTGCTCCCTGCTTGCCGCACTTCCTGAGTCCTTCTGCGTCCCTGGGGAAGCGGATCATGTGATTGGGCTGGGCAGTGATGACATCACTGTGCTGTGCCGATCACATGACCAGCTTCCCCGGGGCGCAGGAGGACTCAGGAAGTGCGGAAAGCAGGGAGCAATGGAGGGCAGCGTCAGAGGGTAAGTTCAAAGCCTTTATTATTTTAGTGTGGGCAGCAGCATAGGGGGCCATACACAGTGATGTGGGGCTATATCCAAGATGGGTGGGTGAGTGCAAGCACATGTAATATGTGCCGTTTCCCCTGCCCACACCTCAGCGCTGGTTCAGCACTGAGATGGTGGACAGTGCATATGATATGAGCCTAATAAGCAGGGCTGCAGCTGCAGCCCTCAGCCAGCCTCATCCAGCCCCCAGACACCGCACTAGAGCTGCAATCCCACCTCCCCTACCTCCCCTAGAGTAGATTCAGATTATAAAATGCACCCCCTCTTTACCCAAAACTTTGGGGGAACAAAAGTGCGTCTTATAATACGAAAAATACGGTATATAGAAATATACATACATACAGTGGCGATTAAAATTACAGAACAACACACAATTTCCTTAATGTTAAGGTCATTGAGTTGTCCTATGTGAAAATATCCTAAGATGAGTAAAATAGCCGAATTGTAACCCCTTAGTGGCGGAGCCAATTTCCACCTTAATGACCAGACCAAATTTTACTATTCTGACCAGTGTTGCTTTATGCGGTTATAACTCTGGACTGGACGCTTCAACAGATCCCAGTAATTCTGAAATAGTTTTTCTTTTATATATATTGAGCTTCATGTTAGTGGTAAATTTAGAACAATATTTTTTGCATTTATCTGTTAGGGCCCTTTCACATCAGCGTTTTTTGAAATTTGCAGCAGATGCGGTGAAAAAAACGCATCTGCCGCAATTACCGCATACCGGCTGCACTTGCGGCGCGGTTGCGGTAAACGTGCGGTTTTGCACTTGCGGCAGGTGCGGCCGCGAAAAAAACCGCGGTCAGCCTGCCGCAAGTGCAAAACCGCACTTGCTGCACCTGCCGCAAGTACGCCTATACTTTGCATGGCGTTTACCGCAACTGCGGTGCAAGTGCAGCCGGTATGCGGTAATTGCGGCAGATGCAGTTTTTTCACCGCATCTGCCGCAAATTTCAAAAAACGCTGATGTGAAAGGGCCCTTAGAAAATTGAATTTTGGCAAAAAGCTTTACAATTTTGCAATTTACAACTTTTAAATTTTTACTCTTTTAAAACCGGAGAGTTATATCACACAAAATAGTATATAAATAACATTTCTCATATGTCTACTTTATATCAGCACAACTTTGGAAATATTTTTTTTTTTTGTTAGGAAGTTAGAAGGGTTCAAAGTTCATCAGCAATTTGGGTAGCATTAGAATTTTTCACTTCCTCACTGAAGTGACAATATGTATATTTCCCAGAGGAGCATTGCGGCTATAAGTCTCCTTATCAGCTTATCTCTCTCCTTATGTTGGCAGGCAGATTCCTCTCCATGAGGAGAATAGCTAATCCCCCAGACCTCGTCTCAACCTCTCATACAGCCAGGTCAGGATTCCCACACACTGCACTGATGAGGGGCAATCACCCCGAAACACAGTGTCTGTAGTTTGGGGTTCTGATCTGGCACAAATCTTAAGTCATATTAAAAGGCTTGTTGATCATGACTAAGGATTGCTACCCTTATTGGGTGGGATTAGAGTTTTTCACTTCCTCACTGAAGTGATAATTTGCATTATTTTTACATCAAACATTTTACAAGACCAATTTTTTAGGGGACATGTCACATTTGAAGTGACTTTGAGGTGCCTATGTGACAGAAAATGCCCAAAAGTGACACCATTCTGCAGACTGCACAACTTAGACTGCTCAAAACCACATTCAAGACGTTTATTAACGCTTCAGCTGCTTCACAGAAATGAATGCAAAGTGGAATGAAAAAAGAAATACATTTATATTTTACCTAAAAATGTTGCTTTAGCCTCAATTTATTCACTTTTACAATGGTTAGCATGACAAATTTGATGCCAAAATGTGTTAGGGCCCTTTCACATCAGCGTTTTTTTCAAATCGCGGCAGATGCGGTGAAAAAAACGCATCTGCCGCGATTACCGCATACCGGCTGCACTTGCGGCGTGGTTGCGGCAAATGCCATAGAAGGTATAGGCGGACTTGCGGCAGGTGCGGCAAGTGCGGTTTTGGCACTTGCGGCAGGTGCGGCCGCGAAAAAAAACCGCAGTCAGCCTCGGTTTTTTTCGCGGCCGCACCTGCCGCAAGTGCAAAACCGCACTTGCCGCACCTGCCGCAAGCCCGCCTATACTTTCTATGGGGCTTGCCGCAAGACACGCCGCAACCGTGCCGCAAGTGCAGCCGGTATGCGGTAATCGGGGCAGATGCGGTTTTTTTCACCGCATCTGCCGAGATTTGAAAAAAACGCTGATGTGAAAGCACCCTAAGGGCCCTTCCACATCAGCGGTATTTTCAAATCGCGGCAGATGCGGTGAAAAAACCGCATCTGCCGCGATTACCGCATAACCGACACACTTGCGGCACACTTGCGGCAAGCCCCATGCAATGTCTATGGGGCTTGCGGTAAGGGTGCGGCAGGTGCGGCAAGTGCGGTTTCGGCACTTGCGGCAGATGCGGCCGCGAAAAAAAACGCTGCTTGCCGAAAACCGCACTTACCGCACCTGCCGCACCCTTACCGCAAGCCCCATAGACATTGCATGGGGCTTGACGCAAGTGTGTTGGTTATGCGGTAAAAAAACCGCATCTGCCGCGATTTGAAAATACCGCTGATGTGAAAGGGCCCTTACCCAGTTTCTTATGAACGCATCGATTGGCCACATGTTATCAGAAATTTCTGTTTGGACAAATGGAAGGGCTCAGAAGTGAAGGAGCACTATTCAAATTTTGGATCAGAAATTTGGCTGAAATAGATGACAAGCACCATGTTGCATTTCCCAGACCCATAAGGGACCTAACAGCAGAAACCCCAAAAAGTAACCCAATTTGGAAACTAGACCCCTCATGGATTATATCTAGAGGTATACTGAGTATATTGAACACACAGGTACTTTACAGATAACAATAGGTCGTCATATTGATAATTGTCTTTTTTTTCACAAAAGTGTTGCTTTACCACCAAATTTTTCACTTTTACAAGAGGTAACACCAAAAAGTGGACAACACAGGTTGTTACCCAAAGTCTTATGAGTGTACATAATATTGAGAATTTTCTTTTTTTCACAATAAATTTCTCAGTTTTAGGATATGTGCACACAATCTGGAGTCTTGTGAAATGGCCAAGTCGATCACCTCATTTAAATCCTATTAAGGTACTGTTACACGCTTCAATGTTGAAACGATCTCACTAACGATCTCTGGGGTATGTGGTCGTTAGAACATCATTTAGAGATTATTGGTGAGATGTCACATGCCTAGATATCGCGCATGATGCACTAACGATCCAGCGAGCACAACCCAGAGAACGATACTTGTTCACCGATGTGAATGGGCGAAGTTGTGAACGACAATGTTATCACGGTGTCACACAGAGCTATGCAGCAGGTTGGATGATCGTGGATCATCTGATTTGAGAACATGTTCTCAAATCTGCGATCAATGATCCAATGATTTATCGTAGTCATATTTTGGTGTTACACGCAACAACGTCCTAACGATGTCGCTTGAACTACTCCAAACCCGTGACGTTTGAGCGATATTCACGATATCTTACCGTGTAACGGTACCTTTAGAGTGACGAATTGGGGCCCGTATCCATTGCAATAAAGATGAACTGTTTGCAGATTTTCCAATAGAATGGAGCAAGATCCCTCAGGATGTCTTGAACACTCTTATGGCTTCAATGACCTGTCGGTGTCGTGCAGTAACTAAAGCAAGAGGTTATGCTACAATATATTAAGTTCTGGCATTGGAAACAATGAATTTCTCTCTGTTGTGTTCAACAAATAGTATATTAAAAACTTTTGGCGGTCAGTTTTAATTAAACGGCCATTCCTATACTCAAAAGCATTTTGGTTAAAATTAAGGTCTTGACAACTTCATGCACTTTCAATTCATCACCAGGAGAATGGTGGCACAACAACCAGACAAAAGTAATTAGACTTTTAAAAAAAATGCAAAACATTTGTCTGCCACTGTATAAATATATATATATACCGTATATACTCGTGTAAAAGCCGACCCGTGTATAAGCCGACCCCCCTACTTTTGACCCCAAAACCTGGGAAAACCTATTGACTCGTGTATAAGCCGAGGGTGGACCCCAGCACAGGTATACAGCCCCCAGCAGTGTGGTATACAGGCCTCCCCAGTGGTAGTATACAGCATCCCCCCCAGTGGAAGTATACAGCAGCCTCCCCAGTGGTAGTATACAGCATCCCTAAAGGTATAAACAGCAGGCCCCAGAGGCATATACAGCAGGCCCCAGAGGCATATACAGCAGGCCCCAGAGGCATATACAGCAGGCCCCAGGGTATATACAGCAGGCCCCAGGGTATATACAGCAGGCCCCAGGGTATATACAGCAGGCCCCAGAGGTATACAGCAGGCCCCAGAGAATATACAGCAGGCCCCAGAGAATATACAGCAGGCCCCAGAGAATATACAGCAGGCCCCAGAGGTATACAGCAGGCCCCAGAGGTATACAGCAGGCCCCAGGGTATATACAGCAGACCCCAGGGTATATACAGCAGGCCCCAGAGTATATACAGCAGGCCCCAGAGTATATACAGCAGGCCCCAGAGTATATACAGCAGGCCCCAGAGGTATACAGCAGGCCCCAGAGGTATACAGCAGGCCCCAGAGTATATACAGCAGACCCCAGAGTATATACAGCAGGCCCCAGAGTATATACAGCAGGCCCCAGAGTATATACAGCAGGCCCCAGAGGTATACAGCAGGCCCCAGAGTATATACAGCAGGCCCCAGAGGTATACAGCAGGCCCCAGAGTATATACAGCAGGCCCCAGAGTATATACAGCAGGCCCCAGAGGTATACAGCAGGCCCCAGAGGTATACAGCAGGCCCCAGGGTATATACAGCAGACCCCAGGGTATATACAGCAGGCCCCAGAGGTATACAGCAGGCCCCAGAGTATATACAGCAGGCCCCAGAGGTATACAGCAGGCCCCAGGGTATATACAGCAGGCCCCAGAGGTATACAGCTGGCCCCAGAGGTATACAGCTGGCCCCAGGGGTATACAGCTGGCCCCAGGGGTATACAGCTGGCCCCAGGGGTATACAGCAGGCCCCAGAGGTATACAGCAGGCCCCAGAGGTATACAGCAGGCCCCAGAGGTATACAGCTGGCCCCAGGGGTATACAGCAGGCCCCAGAGGTATACAGCTGGCCCCAGGGGTATACAGCTGGCCCCAGGGGTATACAGCTGGCCCCAGGGGTATACAGCTGGCCCCAGGGGTATACAGCAGGCCCCAGAGGTATACAGCTGGCCCCAGGGGTATACAGCAGGCCCCAGAGGTATACAGCTGGCCCCAGGGGTATACAGCTGGCCCCAGGGGTATACAGCTGGCCCCAGGGGTATACAGCTGGCCCCAGGGGTATACAGCTGGCCCCAGGGGTATACAGCTGGCCCCAAGGTGTATACAGGCAGCCCCGCAGTGGCACCAGCCCCCCCATCATGGAAAGAGCCCCCCACACTGTGCAGAGCCGCCCCCCCCCGCTGCATTAACTTACCATCCAGCGTCTTCATCACCGCGGGCTGTCGCGTCCTTCCTCCCGCGCTGTCTTCCCGGTCTCATGTGACCCGGCGGTCGCTGTGGAATGACGTCAGCGCGCTGGGTCACGTGAGACCGGGATGACAGCGCGCAGGACCCGCGGCGACACTGGATGGTAAAGCATCGGGGGGGGGGCTCTGCCAAGTGTGGGGGCTCTTTCCATGATGGGGGGGCTAGTGCCACTGGGGGGCTGCCTGTATACACTGGGGGGGCTGTATGCACGGCTCCCCCTGCCGCTGTGATGGGCGGGGGGAGCCGTGCATATCTAATGAGCGGCCCCACGTGACGGGCCGCTCAGTCATCAGCCTCCCCCCGCCTCCTCCAGCCTCCCCAGCACCCGGACACAGCCCCCACACATATATTACCGTATTGACCCATGTATAAGCCGAGGGGGTGACTTTTCAGCCCAATTTTTGGGCTGAAAAACTCGGCTTATACACGAGTATATACGGTAGATGTTCCCGAAACGTCCCAAATACACCTGAAGTCCAATAAAGGGATTTGGATTGAAGATAAGGAGTGGTGCAGTCATTTTGTTTATTGCATACTGGTGAGGAGGAAGAGAAACTGGACTGATTTGCACCCAAACAGAGCTGTGCTAGTTATTTCTTTGCTTATATATATATATACACATATATATTTAAACATATACTAGTGCATCTCAATGAATTAGAATATCACCAAAAATTGTATTTATTTCAGTAATTCAATACAAAAAGTATTGAATTACTGAAATGTTGATGATTATGGCTTATAGCCAATGAAAACCCAAAGCTTTCAGAAAATTAAAGTAGGGAGGATGAAGGGTTAAAAACCATGCTGTCGTATTCTACGAGACATCAATGGGTGAATATAACATTGATTTATTAGTTAACGTGTTTCAGGACTCCCTGAAATATGGCAATATGATATTGATTTTTGATGATATTCTAATTCATCGATATAGTATACAAAACAACATAAAAATTAGGCTACGTGCCCACTGTGCGTTTTTTGGTGCATTTCTTTGATGTGTTTCTGCACCAAAAACGCAGCAGCCACAGTTTTGTGATGAATATCTATGTGTTTTCACAAAATTCTGTGTGTTTTTGTGTGCAGCATTTTTGATGCAGAAATTGCATGCTTTTTTATGTATCTGCAATTAAGTTGCCCGTTTTTGGGCTGCGTTTTCCCCATAGACTTTATTCTTGCCCCCCGAAAAAGCATCACAAATACATGGGTATTCCCACAATGCATTTGTAATGCATTTTGAAAGTGATTACTGAAGCATAAACGCACCAATACTCACCCTCCCGAGCAATTCCACGGTGAGACCCCAGTGATCTCCGGTGATTCTTCCTCCTTACACACTGGCTGATGGACCTGCGGGTATCGTCCTATCAGAGGCCGGCCATGTGACAGGTCATGAGACTCAACCTGTCAATAACTATGCAGAGAGCCCCTCTCTACTATGTGGATCTGACCTTATGTCCATAAGGGGAGGCTGCTTCACCACACTGTAAGGGTGCAATCCCATTGACAGAAAACTTTAGAAATTACAAGAAGAAAAGATAGGTTCCACTCACCGTTGGTGGTCTTTGGAAGGATTTTATTGATGACAAGCACACAGGTGACATGTGGATGGCTGCATGACGCGGGCTGTGTCCACAGGGACGACGTACGTTTTGTCAAGTGAGCTTTTACTCGTCCACTGACTGCAACGACGTAGGTCTGCTACCTTATACAAGTCAGCCTGCCACGTCATGTTAATTAATTAATAGTAAACAACAGGTAAGTTAAAACAATGGATTAAAAACTAATTATAACAGGAACAATGGACAAAGTTATATTTTACATAGCTAAACCAAAAATACCGACATATCCAACCTATTGTTCATTCCTATGTGGGATTGTGCTCGTTATTTCATTACTAATCTAGTTAAAGAAAAACTGGGCAGCACTACCAAATTAAACTCTGGGTGCAAAACCTGAAAGGTGGTGTCCAAACCGCAATGATCTCCAAAAATGAAAAACCAGGCAGCACTTCCAAATTAGGTGAAAAGATGTGGATATTTACTGATCCATGGCGACGTTTCAACAGGTTGCCCTGTCTTTCTCATTTGGAAGTGCTGCCTGGTTTTTCATTTTTGGATATCATTATTAATCTAGCTTTAGTCTGTAGAAGCAGATTGTGCATTACCTCCTTTCCCAGGTATTTTAACCCCTTTTAAGCCAGCAAAAGACTGAAAGCCTGCATCCCCATTATGTTTTGATCTAATGTGGTCTATTAACCTAGGGGATCCATGGCCAGATTCTATAGATTTCACATGTTTCTTAAAACATTTGTACAATTTACTATGTAAAATTTTCCACAGGGATTAAAAAACTACATCTACCACGTTTTTCGTTTTGCATGATATAAATTAATGCACCCTATGCCCATATGGACCGATCTGCAAAGGATTTACGCATCTATGGCTTTTGCAAAAATGGCAATGTCCACATTTAAAATTACCAATAGGCTGGCACTTATTTAACCAATTCAGAACATTTTACAAACTAACATCTCCCTTAAATTATTGCTCCGCCTATATGACACAATTGGTTTAGAATTGGTCATATCTTTAAGTGACTCGTCATTCTGCAATGTTTGTCTATAGCAAATCTGATCTGTGCATCCACTGGGCTAAATTTGATACTAAAAGGTAATCTTTTTGAATCAATTTTTGATTATTTTTTTTGTTTTTGGCCCTCTGTTTTAAGAGGGTAGTTCTGTCCAGACTGTCTGTTTTGGCCGTAGAGTTCATCACCAGTTTTTCAGGGTAACCACGTTCCATCAGGCACTGTTTTAACTCCTCTTTTTGTGGGGAATACAATTCATTTGTGTTATTAATTCTAGGGAGCCGAACAAACTAGCCGTAAGGCAGACTCGTTTTAGTGTGGACCTGATGGACACTTCTATAATGTAATAGTGCATTAGTGGCAGTGCTTTTTCGATGCAAAGTGGTGGTGACATCCCCATTCCTTATTTGGAATTCCCATTCAGATTCTCCATATACTCTAGTGAACATGGAGTTGTGGTTCAAGTAAGGCTGTGGTCACACATAGAAATCCGTTTTTGGAAGTGATTTTCATCACCAATCCATTTTTTTCTGGGTGCTTTTTGAGCCTCCTGCACTCCTGAACGTTTTTGGAATTTTCATTAAAAAAACGCATGCGCGAACGCATGCGCAAACGCAAGTGCGCATTTGCATGCGTTCGCGCATGCGTTTCCCATAGGGCCCCATGTTAAAAAAACGCATGAAAACGCATGCGTTTTTTAACTGATGCCAAAAACGTTGCTAGCAACGTTTTTGACTCAAAAACGGACAGGGCAATGTTTGGAGCTCCAGAGAAAAACGGACAGGGTGTTTATTACATCCAATCCGTTTTTCTGTCAGTTTTTGGACTTAGAAAAAAAAAATGAGAAAACTGAAGCCAAAAATGGACTGAGGGCTTATGTGGAACCCCAGCCTAAGAGACAAACTTGTTAAAAGTCTTCTCCGACTCAACCTGTCACATGGCCGGCCTCTGATTGGACGAAAACCACAGGTCCTTCAGTCACTTCGCCTGGTGCCCGGAATGAATACTGTATCACTGATCACCGTGGGCTCGCCGGAGGGTGAGAAAGTCTCTGTCTGTCAGTCTTTGTGTTACCTTATTTGTGCTGCATTTGTATGTGCACAAACGAAAAACACAAAAATGCAACACAAAATAGAAGCACAGCGGGCACATAGCCTTGAACGCCCTCCACTTTACTTATGTTAAAGATAAATAAACATATTTGGCATTGCTGTTTTCATAAAAGTTTAATCTGTTGAAATACATGATTAGAAAATGGTAAGCACTGAGAAAGAAATAAAAAAACTTGACTGTCTAGAATCTGAGTTTTTTTCTCAGTGCTTCTTCATCACAAGAATGCAAGGAAAAGCAATCAAATGTACTAGAAAATGTTCTCAACAAACACATCAGCTGACCATGCAAAAAACAAAACTACATTTTTTTTCACATTTCAAATAAAAAAAAAAAATACAAGTTTGGGCTCTCCACTCAAGCTGACGTGGAGAAACTGGTTGCCAGATCATTTTTACGGAATGCTGAACACTGGTAAAACTAAATCTAAAAAATGGCAGTGTTTTCCTCCCCATTTTAATGTACTCTGAATTTTATTCCCAATTTTCCAGTACATTGTATGAAAAAATATTTGGCATAATTGAAAGCGAAAACTCATCCTGCAAAATACAAACCCAATTTCAAAAATCACAACCCAGGAGTCAGGTCAATATAATCAAAATTAATAATTTTATTTATTCATAGTATCAAAAACTGGTCAAAATGGAGATACAAAAACACACAGGACAGGATTACCCCACTTGGTACATCATAATTCATGTATACATGTAGAGTTCAGCCTTCTATTACATGCATCATGTACTGAGCCTATTAAACCAATATGATAGGCTCCACAATGAACCTCTAATCAAATACCATAAACTGACAAGGGGCAAAATAAGACCAAGGGGGTAAAGATGTATTACCTGCCTGTGCCACCCCCTAACGCTTGTTTCGCGCTAGCTTCGTCTGAGGAGGGAATACAAACCCTCCTATGGCGACATTGATAAATGAATAAAAAAGTTATGACTGTTAGAAGAAGGTGAGGAAAAAATGAAAGACAAAAGATGAAAATTGACTGCTGCCTGGAAGAGAATAAACTATTAGTTTTTGCTAACAGATTCCATTTGGGTCAGGAACACAGCCAGAACTAAGACCATGGTTCTTCAAAGGGGCAGAGAAGGTGACCATTATATTTTATAGACATAATATGTGAATGAAAAATATTGAAGCACGCCTGATTTTGCCCTGGAAATAGGATGAGACTCACCCTTTGGCCACAGTCACAGGTCAGTATTTGTTCAGTGTTTTGCATCAGTGTTTGTTTGCCAAAACCAAGAGAGGAACTCAGGCTACGTTCACACACTGCGTATTTACAGCTTTTCTCTGCTTTTCCCCTGCATTTACGCAGCGCTTTTTTTATTCACACTTAAATGCAGTGAAATGCAATTATGGAAGCACAATTCAGCAAAACCTATGGGTTTTGCTGAAATGCCTTCAGATGTTGCACTTTTTAGCCCTTTTTTACGCACGCGCTTTCACTGCAAAAGAGCGTGTGTAAAACAAATAGACCTGTCAATGCTTTTTGCGCTTTTCTGTGTGCTTTTCCCATTGCCCACATGTTAAAATGGGCTCAGGAAAAGTGCGCAGAAAAAAGCGCAAAAATATGCAATGTGTAAATGCAGTTGCGCTTTTTGCCGCGTAACTGTGTTGAAAACACAAATGCAGAAGAAAGCACAAAAAATGCGCAATGTGTGAACGGAACCTTGTAGAGAAAAAGTATACTTGGAAGATTGGCATCTGTTCTGTGTTTGGAGTTATTCCTGATTATGGCAACCATCCAACGTCAATGCCCAGGAGAGAAGGGCCATACAGTCTTTGAACACAAACAAAGAAATCATCATTAAGGCTGGGGTCACAGTACCATTTTTCACATGCATTTTTGGAGACCTGCGTTTTCAAAAACGCATGTTAAAAACGCACCCATAGGCCCCCATGTTAAAAAACGCATGCCCTAATAGCCAAAAAGCATGTGTGACTGTCCCATGCGTTTTTGGAGCATATCCAAAAACGCATGCGTTTCTGTAGAAAACGCATGCGTTTTTGTAGAAAACGCATGTGTTTTTATAACATGGGTTCCTATGGAAAACGCATGCAAAAACGCATGTACAGTTAGTACCTTTTAGTGCCATTCAATAACGCATGCGTTTCCCATAGGAGCCCATGTTAACAAAAACGCATGCGTTTCCGGAAACGCATGCGTTTTTGTTAACATGGGCTCCTATGGGAAACGCATGCGTTTTTGAATGGCACTAAAAGGTACTAACTGTACATGCGTTTTTGCATGCGTTTCCCATAGGAACCCATGTTATAAAAACGCATGCGTTTTCTACAAAAACGCATGCGTTTTTCAAAACGCTCAAAAAAATACTACAAGCACTATTTTTAGGTGCAGATTCAAAAACGCACCCAAAAACGCAGGGAGCCATCAGAGACCTTACAAAACTCATGCTGACATGAAAAAAAGCATGAGTTTTGTTAAATCACTTAAAAAAACGCATGGCAACTGTGACCACAGCCTAAACCTGCAGACAAGGGTGGTGCAATATTCATGATGAATAAATCTGACTACCTGAAGGAAGCAAACAGACAACTGATGGACACACGTTACTACAAGAAATTGCAATCTGACCCCACACAGGACTATCACAAGGAATTAAACAGGCTGGTTTCTTGTCTACCTGACAAATCCTTAAAAGCTGATGACCTAATACCAGAAAGTCCAAGAACAGGCACATTCTACATGCTTCCCAAAATTCACAAACCAGGAAATCCAGGGTGACCAATAATTTCATGTGTGGGCACCCTCAGTGAACACATTTCTGGGTGGGTAGACTGTGTTCTCAAACCCCTGGTAAAAGAGACACCCAGCTACATTCAGGACACAACTGACCTATTGAATAAACTGTCACCAATAGGCCCTCTACTAGAAGGAACCATCCTCGCCAACATGGATGTGGAATCTCTGTACAGCAACATCCCACACCAGGATGGATTAAATGCCTGCAAAACCTTCCTGGAAAACACAGGGATTGATGCTGACTCTGTGGTGAAGCTTATAAAATTCATCCTCATGCACAACTGCTTTACATTTGACTACAACATATACCGTATTTTTCGCCCTATAAGGCGCACCTGATTATAAGATGCACCCCCAAATTTGGTGAAGGAAAAGAGAAAAAAATAATTTTTAATGTTAAATGGGTTCTGTCTTATAATGCCAGTGTCTGTCTCACAAATCATATAGGGTATATAGCCCCCTCATCCTGGTACATTGTCACTGATCCTGGGATATAGCCCCCTTAATCTAGATATGGCCCTCTTATATTGAATATAGCCCCCTTGTGCTGGCACACGTTCCTCAGTCAAGCCACATGTCCTCCATTGATGGCACACATCCTTCAGTGCTGGCACATGAACCCCAGTGCTGGCACACATCCCCTATTGATGGCACACATCTCCTATTGATAGCACACATCTCCTATTGATGGCACACTTCCCCCAGTGCTGGCACACCTCTCCTATTGATGCCACATGTCCCTTATTGATGTCACACATCCCCTATTGAGGGCACACATCTCCTATTGATGGCACATGTCCCCTATTGATGGCATACATCCCCCAGTATTGGCACACATCCTCTATTGATGGTACACATCCCTTATTGATGACACACATCCCCTATTGATGGCACACATCCCCCATTGATGGCACACATCCCCTATTGATGGCACACATCCCCCAGTGCTGGAACACATCCCCTATTGATGGCACACCGTCCCTATTGATTGCAGAAGCCCTCCAGTGCTGGCATGTCCCCCAGTTCTCACATGTCCCCTATTGATGGCACATGTCCCCTATTAATGGCACACGTCCCCCTGTGCTGATACATGTCCTCTATATTGATGGCACATGTCCCCCAGTGCTGGCACACGTTTCCAGTTGATGGCACATGTCCCCTATTGATGGCACACATCCCACAGTGCTGGCACATGTCCCCCATTGATGGTACACATCCCCTATTGCTGCCACATGTCCCCTATTGATGGCACATGTCCCCCAGTGCTGGCATACGTCCCCTATTGATGGCACATATCCCCTCTTGATGGCACATGTCCCCCATTGCTGGCACATGTCCCCTATTGATGGCTATGGCCACCCATGCTGCTGCCCATAGTAAAATAAAAAAGACTTTAATTACCTTCTCCAGCACTGTCCTCCCAGTGTGTCCCTCCATGCCGCTGTGCTCCTCCACTTCCTGGTTCTTGGTAATGCCAGTCATGTGATCGGCACAGCAGAGTGACATCATCTCCGTGTGCTCGATCACAGTGGCAAGCAGGGAGACACCAGGAGGACAGCGCTGGAGAAGGTAAGTAAAGTTTTTTTATTTTACTATGGGCAGCAGCATGGGGGGCCATAGCCAACAAAGGGGGGCATGTGCAACCACAGGGGGGGGCAGGCACAGACAGTCATATGAAAAAGTTTGGGCACCCCTCTTAATCTTTCAAAAAAAATTTTCTTTAAAATTGGGTTTTTGCAACAGCTATTTCAGTGTGATATATGTAATAAATGATGGACACAGTAATATTTCAGGATTGAAATGAGGTTTATTGTACTAACCGAAAATGTGAAATATGCATTATTTCAAAATTTGACAGGTGCAACAGAAAAGTGACATTAATATTTAGTAGATCCACCTTTTGCAAAAATAACAGCCTCTAGTCGCTTCCTGTAGCTGTTAATGAGTTCCTGGATCCTGGATGAAGGTATTTTTGACCATTCCTCTTTACAAAACAATTCCAGTTCAGTTAAGTTTGATGGTCGCCGAGCATGGACAGCCCGCTTCAAAACAATCCCACAGATGTTCAATGATATTCACGTCTGGGGACTGGGATGACCATTCCAGAACATTGTAATTGTTCCTCTGCATGAATGCCTGAGTAGATTTGGAGCAGTGTTTTGGGTCATTGTCTTGCTGAAAGATCCATCCCCGGCGTAACTTCAACTTTGACACTGATTCTTGAACATCATTCTCAAGAATCTGATGATACTGAGCGGAATCCATGCGACCCTCAACTTTAACATGATTCCCGGTGCCGTCATTGGACACACAGCCACAAAGCATGATGGACCCTCCCCCAAATTTGACAGTGGGTAGCAAGTGTTTTTCTTGGAATGCTGTTTTTGTGGCACCATGCATAACGCTTTGTTGTATGACCAAACAATTCAATCTTTGTTTCATCAGTCCACATGACCTTCTTCCAAAATGAAACTGGCTTGTCCAAATGTGCTTTTGCATACCTCAGGCGACTCTGTTTGTGGCGTGCATGCAGAAACGGCTTCTTTCGCATCACTCTCCCATACAGCTTCTCCTTGTGCAGTGTGCGCTGTATTGTTGACCGATGCACAGTGACACCATCTGCAGCAAGATGATGCTACAGGTCTTTGGAGATGGTCTGTGGATTGTTCTTGACTGTTCTCACCATTCTTCTCTGCCTTCCTGATATTTTTGTTAGCCTGCCACTTCTGGCCTTTACAAGAACTGTCCCTGTGGTCTTCCATTTCCTTACTATGTTCCTCACAGCGGAAACTGACAGGTTAAATCTCTGAGACAATTTTTGTGTCCTTCCCTTGAACAATTATGTTGAACAATCTTTTTTTTAAGATCATTTGACAGCTGTTTTGAGGAGCCCATGATGCCACTCCTCAGAGAAGATGCAAATCGGAGAACAACTTGCAAGTGGACACCTGAAATAGCTTTTCTCATGATTGGATACACCGGGCTATGAAGTACAAATCTCAATGAGGTTACCAAACCAATTTAGTGCTTCAGTAAGTCAGTAAAAAGTAGTTAGGAGTATTCAAATCATGAAAATCAGAAGGGTGCCCATACTTTTGCACCTGCAAAATTTTGAAATAATGCATATTTCACATTTTTGGTCAGTGCAATAAACCTCATTGCAATCCTGAAATATGACTGTGTCCATCAGTTATTACATATATCACACTGAAATAGCTGTTGCAAAAACCCAATTTTAAACAAAAAAAAATGAGTAAGATTAAGAGGGGTGCCCAAACTTTTTCATATGACTGTATAATATGCTCCGTTCCCCCAGTCCATCACCATGATGCAGTTTCAGCACCGCACGTGACCTCCCGAGTCTCCTGCAGCCTGCACCAGCCCGCCCCAGCCCCCGGACAGACTCCAGAGCTGCCTCACCTCCCCTGCAGTATATAATCCGTACATTCAGATTATAAGACGTACCCCGCACTTTCCCCAAAATAATCCAAAAAATATGATATTTGCAGGAGACTGGCACAGCAATAGGTAATAAAATGGCACCACAATAAGATGTACCCCCCACTTTCCCCCAAAATAATCAAAAAAATACGATATAAGCAGGAGACTGGCACAGCAATAGGAAGCAAAATGGCACCACAATATGCAAATCTTTTCATGGCCAAGCTTGAATGTGATTTTTTTGTTCAATCTCTTTTTTATTATTATTATTAAAGAGTAAAAAGAAAAAATGATAACAGTGCAGACATATAAAAACAATCAACCACAGAGTAACCTGTACCGGATCAACACATATGTCCTGTAAGCAGAAAATAGGCAAAGTGGGAAATTCATGTGAAGGTGATTTTTTTTATCCTCTTGTCCTATCAGGCCTCAGGCCTACTACCGTTATATCGATGACATTTTAATCATCTGGTCAGAGTCTAAGCAACAGCTGAAGACGTTCCATGAACACTTTAATCAGTTTCATCCCACCATCAACTTAACACTCAAATACTCCTGCACCGAAATCAGCTTTCTGGACACAATCATTAAGCTACAGAACAATGAAATAGAGATATCCCTGTACCGGAAACCAATTGAACGTCCAACATATCTCCGATGGGACAGTTTTCATCCAGAACACATAAAAAACTCTGTTCTGTATAGCCAGGCCATCAGATACAATCAGATATGTTCCAAACCTATCTACAGATAGAGACAATCACCTTGAGAACCTCAGAAGGACCTTTTTGAACTAGGGCTACCATCCAAGAGCAATCTATATCCAGATTACAAGAGTCACCAGAATATCATCTCCTACATTACAAAACTAGAGAAGAAAATAACAGAGTTCCTCCCATAGTCACCTACAATCCAAATCTGCAGGTGCTAAGAGGAGCTGCACGGAAACTGCAACCACTCCTACAAAAAGATGTTTGACTAAAATCAACATTTCTGGATCCTTCACTCTTGTGTTTTAGACAACCTCCGAATCTAAAAGACATCATTGTCAGAAGCGCCCTGTCCTCTCCAGCAGCTACAGGAACCTTTTCCTGCAACCAGAACAGGTGCAAAACCTGTCCATCTATAATGACAACAGACAAGATAAAGATTCCTTTGTCAGATCAGGACTACAAGATCCCTGGTAACTTCAGTTGCACCACAAGCGATGTGGTGTATTTAATTACATGTACCAAATGTCCAACAGGTGGCATGTACATAGGGGAGACCGAGCAAAAATTCAGAACAAGAAAGAATTCTCATTACCACTTAATAAAAGAAAAACGTATGGATCTACCTGTAGCAAAACATTTTTCCAACCCTGACCATAGTGAAACCAATATTAGTCTCCTCATTTTAAAAAGCAACTTCAAATCACAGAGAGAGAAGAATTTGGAAATACAAATTGATAATGAACCTTGACAAATTTAAAACAGGATTAAATGCCTCACGTGTTTTTATATAAAATAAATGGGCGTTTGGGGACATCACAGATTCATGCGTTTTTATACAAAATTAAAGGACATTTGGGGATATCACATCTCCAATAGAGGACAATGAACTTTTGACACTTTTTATGTGAACTCTCTCGCTTCAATTTATGACTTTCCACAACTCACTGAAGTATTTTCAGGTCTCTACAGGCTGCTAACCATATAACAATAATACATTCTGTTCCTCTTATTTTAGAAAATTTACCTCCCAGCTCAGCCCTCCCCCTCCCTAGCCTGACTCTGCTTTACGTCACCTTTCGTATTTACTACTGCATCTAACACTTTTTTTTTTTTACTTTTTTTCTTTTGCTTATGTATACATGTGTGTGTCTTCAGAATTCGTGTCATTATCAGCCTGATGAAGGGGCCATAGTGTCCCGAAAGCTTGCTATGTTTACCATCTTTTCAGTTTGGCATTAAAATGAATTAACCACTGAGGACTCTCAGATTACAATATTTTTGATTATGGCATATAAATACTGATTAAATACTGATCAAAAATACTGATGTGTGAGTTAAGACATTCAAGTCTAATGACAGACAATTTTTAGGTATATATACCAATTTTATAAGGCTGACTTCACATGTCCATTAAGCACTCATTAGAACGGTTCCTGCACAGATCAGTCGGCAAAAAATTGTGCAAACACAACTTTTTTGTCCATTGTTAAATTGATTTCTTCAGGATCCTTTTTTAAAAGTAATTGGTCGAAGTAAAGTTCTTCACCAATCATAAAAATCCATTGTATGTTGATGCTGCTAAGTGCTTAAAGGGAACCTGTAAGGTGGTTTATGCCCCCCCAGCTATCACTGCAGCCTCGGACTGCTCTGCCGGGTAACCGGGCAAAACTCATGGGAGGCCCTCAAGTCTAGAGGCCCCGCCCACCTAGCCCCGCCTCTCACTACCCCCTGCTGAACAGAGCGGCCGAGCAAGTCAAGCGGGTCCCATTCTCCTGAGCTAGAGCTACTACAGTGGCGTTCTGAGACAGGGGACAGGGTAACAGATGTCCCCCAGGCTGGTGCTTCTGTTCCTTCTCTGGGGCGGAGAACTCAGCTCCCGGCGCTTGTATGTAGATCCCAGTGCTGCTGCTGCTGCACAGTCAGGGATCCCCTCTGGGCCCTGTGTGTGACTCACCTCCCCCTCCCATGTGACGTCTCCTTCTTGTTCCCGCTCCTCGGAAGCCTCAGTGATGACGCTGGGAATCATGGTGGCTGCAGCCAGCCCAGCAAGAGCAGATGGAGACGTGGTGAGCAGACGGCTCTCTCTGCAGGGACACAGACTCCACACTCCTGTCTGTGAGTAACCTTGTCTTGTGAATTGATAGAGATGTCCTGGGGGGGGTTGAAGGGCCTGCACTGTGGTGAGGGGCTGCTCTCACTGAACAGCTCCTTATCAGCTTTTATTACCACTGTACCTGTTAACCCCTTCATTGCCTCCTTAGACTGTGCCCACACTAGTGCATTTGCTGCACGTTTTCACAGTGTATATGAAAACAGGAACAGCAAACGCACATAGTATACAGGCAGCCAGCAGCATCAGTGTGACTTCGCTTGTGCTGACGTCTGCGCTTTTCTGCGCAGTGTAATAGCTGTGGATTATTACATTGATCATTGATATATAAACATCTGCAACATCTCAATTAATTTACACGTCATGCCTTGTGTACTGCCCAGCACTTACAGGTGGGTTTTGGCCACATCACACATCATGTGGGTAGGGGTCATGCATGACGTGACCAAAACCCGGAAGTGCCAGACAGTACTCGGTGTACTACAGTGCGGACGCCTAATGATGGATAGATGCAGAACTTTCTGCAAAAAAAAAACAGCTATCTGTACCAAAAAGGCAACACTTTTGGTATGTTGCAGCTAATAAAAGCGAATGCAGCATATTTAGGATCAAATCTTAGGCCAGTTTCACACTTGCGTTTTGGATGCAGCGTATGTGAACGCAGCCAAACGCATGTGTACCACATCCCTATGTTTAATATGGGGACGCATGGTACCTGCGTTGCGTATGGATGCGCATATTTTCGGCATCCTCCGAACTCAACATGTTGCACTTTTTGTGCATCTTGGATGCTTGCTTTCTATGCAAGCGTCTTGAAGCACACAAATAATGCATGGAGGTAAATGGAGCCGCACTGCCATCCGCATGTCAGTGCAGCCAAACGCAGCGGATTCTTCTTCCTTGTTCTTCTTTCTTCTTCTTCTCGGCTGCCGCCGCTTATCTCGTTTTTCAACGCCGCTAATCTCTAGCAGCAGCAGCCGGGAGGAGTAGATCAGAGGCAGTGGCCGGGAGGAGGAGATCAGAGGCAGTGGCCGGGAGGAGGAGATCAGCGGCAGTGGCCGGGAGGAGATCTCTTCTTTGCTGCCGCCGCTGATCTCCGCCTTCTGGGTGCCAAGACCGCTGATTGGGTGGCCGGACACATTTAGAATGACATGCTATGTGAACACATGCGGACAATCACCGCTGCGGTCATATCAGAATGGCTGCATTCGCACTGCGTTTGTGTCCACATTGCAGACAACGTTTTCCTGTGCGCTCAGCTAAAGCGCACTTTCTGGGGCTTTGTGTGTGGCCGGCTGCTAAGGTAAACAGTGGGTTATTATAGGCTTCGTTGCCTAGCAGGGCTTCCCATTAATCGCTATGCGCTGTGGCTTAAATTTCTACGTTTTTAGCGGTAACGTAAAATGTGGGTCACCCTCCAAGTGTGACCCTAGCCTTAAGGCCCCGTTACACAGTACGATGTTCCAGCAGTCCCACCAACGATCCAACATGGCCGGGATCGCTGGGACATCGTTATCTGTTCACTGGTGAGCTGTCACAAAGGCAGACTCACCAGCGATCAGCGAACACGCTGGTATCCAGGATAAACAGCGGGTAACTTAGCAGAGCGCGGCGCTTAGTTACCTGCTGTTTACCCTGGATACCAGCTCCCAGGGTGTGCTGTGCGGCGCTGGGAGCTCGTTAATCGTTGGTCTCCCACTGTCACACACAGCAATGCTGGCCACCCAGCGGGAGACCAATGATTAAAAAAATGGTCCAGGTCATTTACCAACGATGAACAACCTCATCGTTGGTCGATGGTAAATGTCACACACAACGATGTTGTTTCGACATCGCTGCAACGTCACCAAACCAGTGACATTGCAACGATATCGTTAACGATATTGTTATGTGTAATAGGGCCTTTAGTTCAACGGTACATAGCCTTACAGCTGACTGAGAAAATGAGTATAGGAAGGCCATGAAAGTGTTAACCTTGTATGGTCAGTATAACAGACATGGCAGTGCACAGCAAACTGCGTACGTCCTTGTCTGCTGCACTGTGATGCGGCCATGCCAGTAAACTGAGGCACCGTGCCCACTATTAGGGATTGCAGCATTTTGGACGCAGCATGTCTTCACTGCGTCCAAAACGCTGCATTGTACCGTACCAGCACATGGGATGGATTTGTAGAAATCTCCTATCCACTGTGCTTGTTTTCTGCACAGCATCAGGCTATGTTTCTCACAGTGTATTGCTGCATTTTGTGAGGATCCGTTTTTGGTGCAAAACTGCACCAAGAATGGATCCTCACACAGCGCAGCCTTCTGCGTGTGAATGCTGCAGCACTATTCACCTGCGCTTACTCACCTCTCTGCGCTCCTTCGGTGACCGCCGGTGATCTGTTCTCATACCAGGAGGCCGCAGCGAGTGCTGCCTCTAGGACCCTGCAGCCTCTCATGTGACCAGGTGACGTTGATTAGTTACATAATGCTGTCCTGTACCACCAGTCTATTGATCGCTATGGCAACCGGACACTTACCGCAGCCGCCGACTCCACAGAGATCTCCCGGATATGCGCTTTTGCCGAGCACACAGGAAGATGCTGCAAACAGCGTTTACTGTGCGCCCTGCAAAAGCACATATCCCGGAGTTGTCTGTGGAGCCGGTGGCTGCGGTAAGTGTCCGGTTGCCATAGCGATCAATAGACCGGCGACGCATAGGCTACTCCGGCCAGAAACTAGGTTTCTGCTGGATCCTGCAGGCTAGGGGCCTCCTCTTGTGTGTGTGGCCTCCTCCTCTTCAGCGCCTGTGCCTCAGCATGTCAATTCATGCAGGCGCACACCAAGGACTTGGTAGGAGCAGGTCCCGGCTGCTGTAACAGAGCATGCGCGTGGCGTAAGCACCAGAGCCTGTCCTGCATACAGCATAATCTTTAGCAGGACGGGCTCTGGTGCTTTGTGCACTCACTGAGTATTTGGTGTTTTTTACCTCAGTATTAGTAAGGCCTCGTGCACACGCTGAGTATTTGGTGAGTTTTTACTTCAGTATTTGTAAGACAAAACCAGGAGTGGATAAAAAAAATACAGAAAAAATACCTCTGATTGTTCCACTACTGGATTTGTCTTTCAAATACTGAAGTAAAAATCTCACCAAATATCACTTATCCTTAGGCCATGTGCACACATTGAATAAGTCATTTATTGGTGGAGGTCCGACTGCTAAATGTGCAACTTTTATCCCCATTACATGTCCAAAAAAATAGAAAAAAGACCCAACACAGAATCCTGAGATCTAGATCCTTAAAAATTCATTTTATTACAAAAAAACATTAAAACCCACACATTAAAATTAAATGGTGTCTCACGGTCCGCGCTGCTCCAGGGTTAAATAAACTCACCAAAGAGCCAGTTAGATCTCCATCATTTTTATCCCTCCTTTCTCCTACGCGTTTCAGCGCCACACCCGTCACCTTCCTCAGGGACATGTCCCTGATGAAGGTGCCAGGATAGGCGCTGAAACGCGTAGGAGAAAGGAGGAATAAAAAGGATGGAGATCTAACTGGCTCTTTGGTGAGTTTATTTAACCCTGGAGCAGCGCGGACCGTAAGACACCAGCACTCCCATCATTTATTTGATACACACCACTATCCAGTGGTCGGTGGAGGTCCTGCAGCAGCTGGAACATTGTTTCCTAAACGCCTTCAAACCAGTTGTGGGGATCACAACTGGATCAGGTGAGGGCTTCACAGCACCACCATTTTACACAAGTGTCACTAGTGATAGGGCACTATTGCGCCTCTTGTCCCCCTCCCTATTTTATTTTCACAATACATTAAAATTATCATCCTTAAAGATGTTCCTTAGGCTATGGTCTGACTAGTGTCAGCCCTCAGCCAGCCGGATCCATGTAAAACTTACAATTTGCCAGGCTGAGTGCATAGCGTTAACAGCATGTAACGCTGTGCGCCGCCTGTATATACATCTCTATGGCAACCTGAATGATCGCGCAGCCGCCGGCTCCACTTAAAAGTCCCGGATATGCGCTTTTGGAGAGCGCACAGGAAAACGCTGCAAACTGTGTTTCCTGTGCGCTCTGCAAAAATGCATATCCAGGGATTGTTTATGGAGCCGGTGGCTGAGGTAAACATCCAGTTGCCATAGGGATACAAAGGCAGGCGGTGCATAGCGTTACCTGCTGGTAACGCTATGCGCTAAGCCTGCCAGATTCTAAGTTTAAAATGGATCCAGCAGGCTGAGGGCAAGACGCAGGTCTGACCCTAGCCTTAGTCATAGGTTTGTTTTCTACCCATTAAGGTACCGTTACACGGTACGACTTTGGAACAATGTCTGCAACGATCTCGTGGGCGCGCGGATGTTTCCGACATCGTTTTGACATCATTGGTGAGTTGTCACACGACGTGATATTGTGGTCAACTCACCAAAGATGTTGTGAGCAGGGATCATTCGCAAACCCCGTAAACGATCAATGCTCATTGTTGTGAATGGGTGAAGTCGTCTATGACATTGTTATCGTGGTGTCACACACAACGATCTACCAGGTTGGTGAATCATTGATCGTCAGGTTTGATAACATATTCTCAAACCTGTGATGAACGATCCACCAACTTATCATTGTTGGATCGCGGTTTACACGTGATGACATCGTAACGATGTCGCCGGTACACCTCCAAACCTATGACGTATCAGCGACATCATAAACGATGTTGGCCCGTGTAACGGGGCCTTATCACTGGAGCTGATGTACAACTCAACCACTGATCTGCTCATGCCCTCAGTGAATGTGAGCGCTGGGTTTGGCTTTTTCTGGATGCCCCAATGATGATGAATGGAGTCGCGGTCGCATCATTACAGGCTGCTGCATTTTATAATGAGGACAAAAGCGCCACATTTCACACAGTTCAGTTTCCACTTGGCGGATTCCATCATTAAATAAGTGATCACCTACCAAACCTGCGGATCACTGATAACTTGTTTTCATGAAAGAATCCCTTTAATGCAAACTACAGTGACACTTATAGTGAGCGCACAGCAGAAGTGCAGGAGCCGCCAATATAATGGGTATAACGGCTAACAGATATTTGTATATAGCTGAAGGGTGGGTGGGCCCCTGGAATCAATTTCACTGGTGGGCCCCAGACACCCCAGTCCGACCCTGTATCACTGTCTGTACCTGTAGCTGTATAATACTATTCTAATCATCCATGTGTGAGCACATAATGTAATGTTCGAGGTCGAAAAAAAAGCATTTATACACTTACATTTCAATCTACACCTTGGAGGTGGGAGACTGTCTGGCAGGATAATAGTTAACTCACTATTAACTTGCATGGCTAAAGGATCTGTGTGATGTAATGATCATGTGACCATAGTGTGCAGAGCTAAGCGAGCAAACTTATTATGTCCTATGGGAATTTAGCTCCGCCTATTGTAGTCACACGGTTATGACATCACATCAGGTCTCCCAACATATTCTAACAGAAGGCTGAAATGTTAATTATTAACCTGCGAAACAGTCCCCGTCCTCGAAACTGGAGAATGACTGCCTCATTACATAAGGAAATATAAGTGTATACATGCTTTTTTCACCTTTCAAATTACACCATGAGCTCAGACAGGGATGATTAGAATATTATTATAAATCTGCAGCTACAGACAATGATAGCTGGGGGGGGGCATAAACTAGCTAACAGGTTCTCTTTAAATGAAAACTGTCAGGTCAAAAATCCATATATAACTGCTATCATTTTCTAATTTCTTTCTCTAAGCTTTCTATATTGATGTATTTCTTTTAATTATATTTACCTCCTATCTTCTGTAAACTTCAAATAAAGAGATTCACTCCATCTGTCAATCACAGTGAGTGATCCACTTAGTTCTCTGCTATCCACTCCCCATACGATGAATATGCATGTGACATCACAGCACAGGACAACAGTGGTGGAGGGCTGTATTATCCTCTTTGCTCTGTGTCTGCAGCCAGGAAAGGGGTCAAATACAACACAGAGAAACTGTCACAGCAGGGATGCCTGCTTAGAACAACAAATGGAGTCCTAGATAAGATAAGGCAGACATGCAATCGCTCTCTCCTTGTGTCCTCAACAGAATAGATCTCCTAAAAGTAAAACCACAGTGCCCGGAGAGCAGAGGGAGGCGGGAATAGGGAGGAGAGAGCTGCTGAGAGGGAGGAGGAAGTGCATAATTACATGACAGTTTAACACAGCCAGGACTAATCATCTTTGCTTATAATGGACAGGACTAATGCAGCAGCTTTCTGCAGGGTCTGACAATGCTGATAACATGGAAACTACAAAGGGTAGAATAATGATTTTATATGTTTTTAAAAGGTCTGCCCAGGCACTATTCAAGGGTAATATTAGTATCACACTGAAAAATGACCTGACGGTGTCCCTTTAAACACAGACAGGCCTAGTGGGCTTTTTTCTTTGCTCAATTTGATTTCTTAGTGACTTATTTCCCTGGATCCAGGAATGTTAAAGCTGACACTTTGTCTTGTCGTTTTGTTATAGAGTTGAGGGATGAAAATCCTGTTAAGGTTTCTCAGGATAGTACGCCAGAGGATTTCGCTGTTGGCAAACTGTATGTATCTTCCTCTTTATGTACTGATCTTCTTGAGGAGGTGCATGATTCCGTTTTGGCTGGGTTTCTGGGTTCTTATGCCACTTGGAGATCTCTTTTTAGTTCCTTTTGGTAGCAGAATGCTTATACGGATGTTGATGACTAATGATTGGGCCAAAAAGGGAGCAAACCACAGATGCAGAGAGACTCCTGTGTTAAGGTTAGGGGAGTTTGTGTGGATTCACTCAAACGATTTAAATCTTAAACTGCCTTGTAGGAAATTTGTTCCCAGAATTGTAGGTCCTTACAGGATAACTAAAGCTTTGAATTCTGTAACCGTTAAGCTTCAACTCCCTGTGGCTTGGAAACCCAACAATTGTTCAATTCTTCCCTTCTTAAGAGATGCCTTGTCCTTGAGACATTATTTAGATGAATCTGAAGGTGGATTTGGTGTCTGAAATAGAGCAATTTCTGGGATCCAGGCGCTGTTTGCAGTATCTCGTCAAGTAGAAGGATTACGGTTCTGAAGACAACTCTTCGGTTAATGTGAATCATTTTGATGCACATCATCTGATAGGAGAGTTCCATCTGACCCACCCCAGGGCCGTGGGGTACCCGGTTCCGGGCGTTGATTAACTGGGGATGTGACGGGCGGCCTGTGCCTGGTCCTGTAGCCCTGGCGGTCGCTGAAAAAGGGGTTAAAAATAAAAAGGAAAGGATATGTGACGCCACCTACGGTATCCGGTAATGATACTGGCTCTGCTTGCAGACCTCTGGGGTGATGATGAGGCAGCTGGGTTGGTAACGCTCCTCGTAGGTGAAGCAAGATCCCCGGGGCAGTGATGGGATGGACAGAGATTTACACAGGGAGGCAGCTCTCCACACAGCCTTGTCCCTGGTGCTGCAGGAGAAGGCGGCTCCTCAGGTAGAGATGCTGGCAAGCTGTCTATGCTAAGGGCAGGATCAGGGGCCGTAATAACAGACACACTCTGGAAGTTGTTTCCGTACCTTTTACTGATGATGATTCAGGTAACATCCAGGATACTGTCCAGGTTGGGTGGCAGTTCAGGATTTCCACACCCGATGAGTTGTGAGGCCTCCTTGCTTCTGTGTGTGTGTGTACTTAAGTCCTGGCCTCTCTGAAACCTGGCCGTGATCTCTCCTATGTCCCTCACTTGTATAGCAGGCTGTGAGAACCGTCTGACACTGCTCCTCCGCGGTCCCTAGCTCTGTTAGTAGCTGTGCTCCAAGTGTCACCAGGAGACTGAAGTCTCCCTGGTCCTCCGGGTATCTCTACAGGGCTAGCTGGACCCTTGCAGACTCAGACTCCGGTGTCCAGGTTGCTTCTGGGGGTGAACCGGTATAGTTCCTCTGCCCCCACTCTGTCTCTGGTGCGCCTTGAATCCGACCCTCACTCTTGGGTCTTTTACACTGGCTAGGCTCCCTCACTGGCACGGGCCTAGCGCAGCATCGTTCACCAGGATGTCTTCACAGTAATGCTCTGTACTGCACTGCCTAACTCCTCCCCTGGGCCTCAATTTATATGGGACCTTGCCTCAAGTCGGCAAGTAGAGCTCCCCTTTCAGGTCTGGGGTGGAAGGTGTTGCATATGTAAGTTAACCTGATTTGTAAATCTCTCCATGCACCAGGTGTTTCTGTGGCAGGTTACCCGCAGGGGTGTGTGGCGCCCCACTGGTCAGGCATCACAAGTGGGGTACTGCACCCAAAGATGAGCGTGTGGTTGTCCCTGTCGCAAATAGAATGCAGAACACTGTGGAAGGATATGATCTCAACACACACCCACCAATACAACCGGGGGAGGTCCCAGAGTTGGTGAGAGTGGAAAGTGTGAGAGGAGGAAGGTGGAACAGACGGGGAGTCTTCAGGAGTGTCTTCCCTGAGGAATGACGGAGAACGGGAGCTTACCCGAGAGAGAAAGGGGGCTTCAAAAGAGGGCTAGAGAAAGATGAAGCCCAGACAGAAAGGTCCTGACTTGTACACCCGGAGTGCACAGGTGTGACAACGCGGCCTGGAGTGTTCACCTTCCGACCGTACTCGTCCCGGCTCTGAAGATGTTCTCAGGGCGTTTATTCCCTGGGACGTACTACTGCTCAAGAAGCAGACCATGATAAGAGAGAGAAGGGACAGGACAGGGGTAGATCCAAGAAGGTACCACCAGAGACTTCCACAGATTCTGCATCCTGCTGCGACTACCCGGCCGGCTGTCCTGCTGGTGTACTGTGAACTGTATCACCATCTTGTTCAGTTTCCTCCTACAAGTAAAGTACCTGGAAGAGTGAAGTGCCTCTGTGTCTCTGTCCTGCTTCATTGATTTTTCTCAAATGTTTGTATTGTGTCGGCATCAGGTAACACTGCCCCAGAGGATTAGATCAACCTGTAGGGAGCTGCTCCACCCTAGCCGCAATACCACCACCCTCCGGAGGACTGTGGCGGTGCTGCTATCTAGTCGCCAGGCACTACAGGTGGCGTCACGAGATAAAGACTTCAACCCCTTAGTTGGAGTCTGTCTCTCCCTCGGGGCCACTGATATGGGCAGGCCACCACTGAGATCCCTCACCGAAGCTGAGGGCCCAAACATCCGAGTTCCCATACCCTGGGGTGGTACAGGTGACGCACATCAACATCATCAGAGAATGGGGGTTTATGAAGGTCCAGTAGTCCTTCTTAGCAGGGGTGGGGGGTACTGTTATAGCTCTACTCCAGGCTGGATCCAGTCACCTCTGATTGTGTGGTCTGTTTCCCTCTCTGTTGGACCATGACTTGTTTTTTCTCAGTCCAGCTGATGATAGTTTTCTTGGCTCTCTTTTCCTTTGCTTACCTGTTCAGATGCTTTTACTTCCTCAGTTTCTTTGCCCAATTATATCTTTAGATGGGCTTTTTGAACTCACCATGCACATGCCTTCACCTTGCTGGCACCTCACTTCCCATTCTATTACATTTAAGTTCTGGGGGTTTTCACCTATTCCAGTGGCCTTTTGGGTTTCTTCTGTTGAACCTGCGTCTTTCCTATATGACTGTGAGAACACATTCTTAGCCCTATGCCTAACCCTCTGCTTGTGTGCCCTTCATTTCTTATGATTGCTGTTTTGTGTTACACTTAGTTTATGATTGAGGGTACAGTTAAGGGCACTTAGAATCAGCATGATCTGAATAGGGACCAATGGGTTACAGAGGTCACATCTCTTGGTTTGTCCATTCTTGTGTGAGTGGTAGATCTCAGCCTTAACAGGTATATCAGCGTCACCTTTATTCAAGTCTCCAAGACACCTCTCTTTCAATCGTTGGAACAAGCAGTTTTGCATTTGCATGTTATGACTTATGCTCTTTTGCTAGGAAAATACTACACAAACATATTAAAGTTATAAAATCTAGCTATGTTAAGAAATGTAGCATTCATATTAACATCAGTAAAAAAATAAGTACCGTATTTAAACTGTTAAAATTAAATAATAAATTAAAACTCTAAATTATACTTTGCTAGCATTTACCATGGTGGGGTTATGTCGATGAGGTGTAAACTGCTCACCCTCACACTTCCTCATCACTCAAGGGACAAACATATACATATCCACGAGATTACCTGCCCAATGCACTGCAGCAACATCACAGTTGTCAGCTGTGTTAATCCAACATCATACTGGGAGTAGGGAGGGGGATTAGTGGTGCCTCACCAGAATCCAGATGAACACAGGTGCCAGGAACAAGTGGCTGGATGTTAACCACCTATGTCAAGTAACAGTTGTACATGGTACCATTTAATGGAATGGGTATATAAGGATGTTTTTATGTATTGTTCATATGCCTATGGGCCACGTCACACACATAGATATCTGTGCAGATATTGTTCGTAGATTTCTGGTTGCAGTGAAATCATGGACACATTGTTCATTTGTATATCGTCAGAAAATGGAACTATGTGTCCATGATTTCACTGCAACCAGAGATCTGCAAACAATATCTGCACAATTTCTGTGTGTGTGACGTGGCCCTATGATTAAGAACTTTGTTCAAAACACTTCAGCCGTTTAGGGGCTGCGTCCCCACATGATGTTTTTTATCTTGACATGGAAATAAAATACTGAAGATTTTAATGAAGAGACGCCTGGTACTGGAACTTTTCTTTTTCCTTTGCGTCAGTTGTGTTACACATCCATCATCTGTCTGATTTGAGCTCAGATCACAGTGATGTGATCATGAAGTGATGGGTTACAATGGCTGCTATGTTGATAGGCTTCCAATGAGACCATCACATACGCTATATACAGCTGTATGGCAATACATATTAAAAGGACTGCAGGTTCAAGTCCTCTACGGAGGCAATAAATAAAATACAAATTTTACAAATTGCTTTAAAAAGTACAAATAATAAAATAAAAAATACACAAAAGCTTAAATCATCCCACTTTTCCTTTTTTTGGTGTTGATGTCAAATCTTCAATTTATTCTGCCACCCATGTGATGTTTTGATCCCAAAGGGATCTTTCTCAAGCACAATACACAGTGTAAAAAAACACCTTAAATAATCCAAAACCAACCCCCTCATTACCAGTGACCAATCACAGTGAAAACATCACAATAAACAGTATAAGCTCATAAACACACATTTAAAATACCCCAGAGAAGCATTATTTGGATCAGTGCATTATCCCATACCTAAAGGGATAAATTGATTACCCATCCAGCCCCTTATTCCAGGGGATCACATCTGTAAAGTTCTTAATGTCAATAGATGACAACAAATACTTTAACCAATCAGAAGGCATTACAGGTTGTCATGGAGCTCATCGCTGCATTGCATCCCTCTGGACCGCCCATCAGTGTGCCATGGCCAATAAAGAGCCCCCTTCCAATGCACATGCATCGGCATCCGATTCTAATTGGTCCCAGCTTGGCATCCATTGTGCATGCATGGGCTTCTCTTTGTGATTAGACCGCACGATCTCAGCACCAGCGTATCTCCAATCAGCTGGCCCGTCCTTACGTTGCACAATTTGTGTACGTCATCAGCGTAACTTGATCAGTCCAAGTGCCCGTATCGTCGTAAATCGGTATTCACAAACCTGAAAAGAGTTACAAGATCAACACATAAATAAACCTGGCACAATTATGTGAATTCTCAAAAATATAAGTGATAATTGCACAGTGACTGAGCCTGTCAGTAATTACTGTTACATATCATGGGTGGCAGAATAAAATGAACTTGTGAGGCGCTGTTTCTTCCTTTTTTATTTACCCCCAGTGTGCTGACTCTCTTTACCTTGTGTGCACTCTCACTATCCCCTCTGTGTGCAGCCTGTCCCTGGGCAGCATGCTTTCCACTCTTGAACATATATAGGAGGAACTGTTCCACCTTCTAAATACATTCCACAGTGGAACACAAATGGGAGGAAGTAACGAAGAATGCAGGCCCCATGAGGTGATAATGGGGGTGGGCTCAAAGACTTACACGTGGCAGGGTGTACAAACATAATGACCACCGTATTTTGTCACCATGTCATGCGCAGTAGCGGTGTGAGTGTCCAAACATGGCATCTGCATGCGCATTAAATATGTGGCAGGTTGTTAGATGGCGCAGCCACATCAGCAGGGATGGAGGAGGAGGCAGCGGAGGAGGACCCAGAGGGCAGCAGCAGCTTGCAGCCGGGATATTGGCACAACCATAACTTAGAGGTGTGTCTGCTTTGTTTTTTTTGTATTTCAGATGGCCAATCAGGTGCTGGTCAGCTGGACAATCAGGTGGAGAATATCAGGACCATTTAGATACCTCTGGTTTACCAAGGTAATTATGTAAGTAGATGTCAACCAGTAGATGTTAAAGGGATCCTGTCACCTCCAAAACGCCTCCTAAGCTATCATAACATGTCCCTGCACCATCCTATCACTAATCTCACACTTCTTTTGTCTCCTAAAAGCATCCTGTGAAGGTGGAGTAAAACGTTTTAATACTCATTCATTAGTGATTATAATTAGCAGGGTCCATATTCTTTAGTCACCAGGGGGTGTTCTTTTGCAGCTCCAGGATCCAGCCCTCTCCCTGTCTGTGCTTAAGTGAAACTGAAACTGAAGGCAGGACTAATGATTTGCATTCTGTGAGTGATAGCGAGGAGGGAGGGCAATGCCTGCACATCACAGCAGAACACAAAGAGACAGGGTGGATCCTGGAGCTGCAAAACAGCCCGCCTTGGTGACTAAAGAATAGTCACTCTGCTAATTATAATCACTAATGAGTAAGTATTAATACGTTTTTATGCACTTTTACAGGATGCTTTTAGGAGACAAAAGAAGTGTGAGATTAGTGATGGTATGTTGCAGAGACATGTTTTGATAGCTTAGGAGGCGTTTTGGAGGTGACAGGATCCCTTTAAACAGTATAAAGTTGAAATTCCAGAATTGCTGTTACTCATTGAGCACACTTCTCCAACTAAATACAATAAGAAGTGATTGAAACATTCCAACTTTAGAAAAATGGAGAAATGAAATGGCACCAACCTCATCCAGTAACGTGTAGCACTTTCAACACAGCTATCCCGCGAAGCAAAGCTGAAGTCGTCACAGGTACACAATCTGTGGTCACTTGTGAAGGTTTCAGCTTTGCTTCGCGAAGGGCACTCCGCTGTCCTTTTCCTCCATTCACTGTTTGGCCTGATGGCCCTTACCAGTTTTTGATGAAGCACATATGAAATAAAGTTGAAGATTGCACTGTTGGTGAGTGCTGCCGTTTCTTGTATTATCTGCTGGAGTGATTAAAAATTTGTATAAAAAAAAAACTACAGCTCGACATGCAGACAATAAGCCCTCACATATCTCTTTCTACAGAAAAGTAAAAGTTCCATGTCTTAGAACCTGGCAACACAAATAATTTTTTTTTTTTACCAGGTTCTGAATTTTTTTAACCACCAAAATATTAAAAAGGCATTATAAGGATCCCCCTACTTGCAATCACCTACAGAATTCTATTGTTAGGTCATTTAAACTGCACAATGAATGCCAGAAAAACCAGAACAAAAAACAATTTTTTTTTGTTACCATTTCACCCCATTTTCTAGTACATTGTGTAGTAAAATAAGCAGTGTCATTCCAAATGGCAACCTGTTTCATATATAAAATATACGTATTCAGCTCTGTGAAAGAGTAAAAAAATATGGCTTTTGAAAGAATGGAAGAAAAAAAAACAAAAGAGGAAAAATAAAAAATTGTCCTTAAAAAACTCTTTATAATAAAAAATATCTCTGCTCCAAACTTGCAGAAAAACAAAAGAATAGTGGACCATTTGCTTTGAGTAGACTTCCATACATAATAACCAAGGAAGACGTTTTGCGCTATTGCAGTGTAGGAAGTCAAATGTTAATTGGGATGTAAAGGAGAAATGTGGGAAACATATAACAGGGATAGGGAGACAGATCAGAGACAGTGCAGGATATGGGCTCGTGAATATATTAACCTAATTATCACACTTTCTCTAGAATTAGTTTTAAAATTCCATCAGGAGCCCATTCTTCTTACAGTTGCAATCTTATTTAGGTTTAAAAACAAATTTTCAAAACATTTACTTCATCGCCTCAATGTCCCTTCTCGAAAATGTGATAACGTGGGGTCAGTAACAACATACTATTAACAAGGTTTGTTGCTGTGTATTATGACAAGATGTGAATTTTTTCACAAATGGTGAAATAATCATGACTTTGTCAAGTAATATATTTCCTAGCTGTATATTGTTTCATACAGTAAAAATTAAATTTTTTACCATTTTACTTGGAACGTTTATACACGTACATCATAATCATACGGCAGTATTTAGGCCTTATTTAGACACCCGTTTTCATGAAGTGTATTAAGTGTGTTTTTTCGTGGATACAGAGACAACATACAGTGGGGGAAAAAAGTATTTAGTCAGCCACTAAATTGTGCAAGTTTTCCCATTAAAAAAGATGAGGTCGGCCTGTAATTGACATTATAGGTAGACCTCAACTATGAGAGACACAATGAGAAAACAAATTCTGAAAATAACATTGTCTGATTTGGAAAGAATTTTCTTTCAAATTTTGGTGGAAAATAAGTACCACGGGTGGCGTCATGACAACCACCCCTCAATCTTTATAACCCTTATTCCATGAACCTCTAAGGGTACCGTTACACGTTGCAACAGTGCATGCAATTTCACTGGCAATTTGCTGGTTGCAGTGAAATCATGGACACAATGTTCTATTTTGCTGATGTGTACAAATGTAACAATGTGTCCATGATTTCACTGCAACCAGCAAATTGCAAGTGAAATTGCATGCAATGTTGCGACGTGTAACGGTACCCTAACCACTATCATTTAATTGACCGCTCCGGGGCCACGGACGGGTCCATGCCACCATGACAACCCCCGACGACCCTGACAGGCCGAGTACCCCATGGCCCCACGAGGCACGTCATAATGGCTCACAGGATGAACAAGCCCAGTGTCACCGGGCCCTGTGCGCCTTCAGGACTGTATTGAAAGACTGTACTTTTGAGACCAGAGTAATGACGACCGCAATAAAGTGAAACCATGTGCTGGCTGGGGGGCATGCTGCAGTCCCCCATCGTGGCCCAGGCTAGCACTGAGTGGGCTACACCCCCTTCGCCCTCCGAGAGTCGGGACGGCGGGCCAAGACACAGGAAAGTTCTGGCAGAAGCAGAGCAGCAGGGAGTGGCGCAAATGATGCAGGGTTGTGCCCGGTTGGCGCGATGGCAAAAAGAGGCCAGGAGAACCCAGAGCGTGAAGTGGCAGTGGAAGACTCCCCCTGCCGACCAGAGAAGGGCCTGAGCCAGCTGCCCGTATTCAACTCCGACTTTCTGCGGGATGAGGTGCATGAGCTGAGCCGCCAGCTCGTGTGCACACAGTTAACCACTGTGGAGCGATGGAGCAAGGCCCTGATAGAAAAGGCGACATCACGGTGGGCTGATTTGTGCCCTGTCTCCCCGACCTTCGACGCAGAGGGTGAAGGAAAAGAACCCAGTGCCGAGAAGGACATTGAGCAAGGTATGAACATTGCCCCGGTTGCCGAGGATACCCTGCTAGGTCCTGTCGAGCCCCCTTGTACCAGAAACCCTGGTCAGGCGCTGCCGAGTCTGGCTTGGGAGGATGCCCCCATCATCAGAGTGGGCTAGCCATTCCTTTGACCCCAGAACCCACATCCCAAGAAGTCCACAGGGAGCCAATAGTATTTCGGTGGGAGATCCCAGGTGGAGAGCTGATGGGGTTCCCGTGCGAGGTGAAGGTGGACAAAGCCAAGGTAAAGACCCTGAGCTGGGCAGAGCATGACCGACGGCGGGTCGCCCAGTGGGAGCTGGAAGAGGGGAGCTGGAGAGCCCAGCAGAGAGCCTGGGAAGAGCACAACATGCATGCGAAGGCGGAGGCCCGCAAAAACCCCGTCCGGTGATAGAGGGCTATGACGGCAGGATACAGTGACCATCTTTGACTTTGAACTCTTTGTATCCCGCGGAGACGCTGAAGAGTATCTGTCTGGACAGGGATCTGCACCCTGGGAACGAAGTCACGTTTAACTGGCAGGAAGGTGAACAAAGGCCATACGCCCTTTGGGTACAGCGGGTGTTCTCCGAGGCTGCTGCTGCTGCAGCGACAGCGACGTGGCAGCTGCTGCTGCCACGGAGAGGAGTGCTCTGCCTGAAGTTCAGGAGCAGGGAACACAGACACCCGTAGTAGGGGACCAGCATCCGGTGCCACCGGGAGGGCGAGCAGCTAAACCGGTTGAACTGCCGTGGAAGAAGTAAAAAAGGAGGAAAGAGAGTAGAATGTACGTAGTTAAACCTGCATAATGTGTGAGGGTTGATTGTTTGATGGACTTACTCGATCATGGACGGTGAATCATCAGGACTAGTTGTATATAGTTGGCATATTACGTTTTGCACCCTGTTGATTTTAGACCTAATGCTTTTAAAGTGAACTAATTAGTATTTACGTAACCTGTTGACCATGAAGCAAAGCACTCTTGTTCAGTTTTATTGTTGTTATACATGCATGTTATAAAAATGTGAGCTCTATTTGAAACATCTATTTAACCAGTGTAGCCACACAAGGACCTGATAATCTTTGCTAAGGGGAAATGTGGCACCCCTGCGGTCTGGTCGCCATACAGGGGTACAGCTCCCATCCTACGGGTGTGGTATTCCTGTTCTCAGTAAACAGGATGGTAAGTTCAAATACCCACAAAAGCACCCAACACACCCAGTCCCAGCGACGGCGGGTGGACTCGATAGTGGGAGGGCCCAGGTAGTCAGTGGGACGGCGGGGAGATAGGTGGAGGGTGGGAAGTTAGGAGAATAGCAGTCAGGAAGTAGAAAAGAAAGAGAACAAGAAGTATACAGTAGACAAAGAGAGAGCAGAATGTGGGAGCAGTGAAAGGAGAAGGACCCGGAGGACTTAAGTGGAGATGAGGCTCATCCTTGGTCCCGGAACAGCACACTGCACAGGGACAGGGGCACAGGCAGTGAACGATCCACTCAAGAGCCCGCATCTGAAGTGAAGCGGAAGAGCAGGTTGAGAACCAGTGGTTTCCATCTGAGGAAGATAGCGTTGGCTATTGAAACGCGTAGTGGCGTTAGAGAGCAATTCCACTAAGTGTAATAAAAGTAAGTTTTTTAAACTTCAAGATTCTCTGACCCTTGCCCTGCTCCAGCACTCCATTAATCGCCACACAAAACCTTTTGTTTCTCCAATGTGACTGCTCCTTTTGGGGAGAACAGTGTGGAGCTGCTCAGAGCGCAAATCAACTAAAGGACCTGTTGTGACATCACCGGGGGACGCCCAGTTCGATCACGTGGGCTGACCATGTGACCACCGCCGAAGGAGCCAGCGTACACGGCCGGCGTCCGATGGAGTTCTCCTGCCCCTCACCTGAAAGTACACATCCCAGTTGTGCGGGGGCCTTGGCACAACTGGTCCAGGTACAACTGGTACAGCGTTTAATTCACAGCATTAAGCCCCCTATCATATGGGTCATCCCTATTGGTGCATTCGTCTCCCTCTTGTTTTCACAGATACCCACAAAAGCACCCAACACACCTAGTCCTAGGGACAGCGGGTGGACACGATAGTGGGGGGGCTTAGGTAGTCAGTGGGACGGCGAGGAGAGAGGTGGAGGGTGGGAAGTTAGGAGAATAGCAGTCAGGAAGTAGAAAAGGAAAGAGAAGAAGAAGTATACAGTAGACAGAGAGAGAGCAGAATGTGGAAGCAGTGACAGGAGAAGGACCCGGAGGACTTGAGCAGAGATGAGGCTCGTCCTGGGTCCTGGAACAGCAGACAGCAGAGAGACAGGGGCACAGGCAGTGGACGAGCCACTCATGAGCCCAAATCTGAAGTAAAGCGGAAGAGCAGGTTGAGAAATAGGGCACCGGCCCTGAAGGTGGCAAGGAGACTCTATGCTCCGACCACGGATCCGAAGGCCACAAGATCTAGAGGAGCTGTGGCGAACTCCTGACACATCCACTGAGAAGGTAGCCATACAAGGTTCAGGGGACACGGCCAGTCGCCCGACAGGACCCGTGGCTGCTGGATTAGGGCACTGTGTGCAGAGGCACGAGCAGGAGTGAGGCGGACAGGCAGTGCTGAGAGAGAAAGCAACCCGAGAAGAAAGTAACATAAAGGGGTGTCTTGGATGAGCTATCCTGGTTGTTGAGGACTATCCAGACCGAGAATGTGCAAGTACAGTACCCTGTAACACCGCCAAGTGAAAACTAAGTAAACCGGGTTTAGAACTCAGAACTGTATGTGAGACTATTCATCTCATGCCTGCGGAGCGGTGGACTGATCAGATGCGCCAGCTGCAGAAGTCCAGCCAGAGAATTGTGCCAATTCCCCTATCCCGCTGGGAACAAACCTGCTGGCCCTCCATCATCCGAACAACACCCCGGTTGCCCTGGGGAACTGCTCCACCCGCGGGGAGCAAAACCAAAAAAGCTGCCACCCCATCGTCCCCAGAGGTCCCACACCGCAGTGTCAACCACTATTAGCCGAATAACACGGGTGGCGTTACGACAACCACCCTTCAATCCCTATAATCCCTATTCCATGAACCTCTAACCACTGTCCGTTAATTGACTACTCTGGTGTCACGAACCGGGTCCGCACCAACGTGACACCCTCCCCCGATGACCCCGACATGCCCGGCTCCGAGTACCCCACGGCCCCCATGGGGCGCATCACATGTATCCTCATGAGGAAAATCCTTGTTTATCATATTGATGACCAGACCGGACAGTACAAGCACATTCTACCTACTATATACGCTTATCTCCGTATAGATTACAAGCTTGCAAGCAGGTTCCTCACTGCTCCTTTAACTGTTGAACTATATGTTACTTTGTATTATTGTTATAGTCAATACACTGTCCTTAACTTGCTTGTATATCACGTACTGGCGTGTATCTGAATACACTACGTAACAGTGGCGCATGGACAAACAGTTGTCCGGTGGTGCACTACACCACACACAAAGGAACATCAGGGACACAATAACAATAGTTGACTCTGTCTGTAGGAAACAGAGGAAGGGACTCCTCCTGCACTCATCTGAGGATATACCCTGATTTTCCTAGCATCCCTGTACGGGTTCTTTCAACCTGTTGCTGCGTGGGATATCTAATCCCTGCTCTTATCTCTAAATAGGGAGTTTGCTGGCAAGAGCACAAGCCCTACCACTGAACTAATAACCAATGGGAATGAAGGACAGACAGGGAAAACACCAAAAGGATAAAGTAACTTCAGGGCTGAGACCAAACGCCTAGCCAGCTGCCCTCTGGTTTTTATTTGTGTTTGTCTGATGTTTATATCACATACAGAAATATAATTGTAATCATATTATGAGTACCAAAAGGTTATATTGACAGTTAGAATGCGTTAATGCAGCAAGTCAATATTTGCAGTGTTGACCCTTCTTCTTCAGGACCTCTGCAATTCTCCCTGGCATGCTCTCAATCAACTTCTGGACCAAATCCTGACTGACATCAGTCCATTCTTGCATAATCAATGCTTGCATTTTGTCAGAATTTGTTGGTTTTTGTTTGTCCACCCGTCTCTTGATGATTGACCAGAAGTTCTCAATGGGATTAAGATCTGGGGAGTTTCCAGGCCATGGACCCAAAATCTCTATGTTTTGTTCCCTGAGCCATTTAGTTATCACCTTTGCTTTATGGCAAGGTGCTCCATCATGCTGGAAAAGGCATTGTTGGGCGCCAAACTGCTCTTGGACTGTTGGGAGAAGTTGCTCTTGGAGGACATTCTGGTACCATTCTTTATTCATGGCTGTGTTTTTAGGCAAGACTGTGAGTGAGCCGATTCCCTTGGCTGAGAAGCAACCCCACACATGAATGGTTTCAGGATGCTTTACAGTTGGCATGAGACAAGACTGGTGGTAGCGCTCACCTCTTCTTCTCCGAATAAGCTGTTTTCCAGATGTCCCAAACAATCGAAAAGGGGATTCATCAGAGAAAATGACTTTACCCCAGTCCTCAGCAGTCCACTCCCTGTACCTTTTGCAGAATATCAGTCGGTCCCTGATATTTTTTCTGGAGAGAAGTGGACTCTTTCCTGCCCTCCTTGAAACCAGGCCTTGCTCAAAGAGTCTCCACCTCACAGTGCGTGCAGAAGCACTCACACCAGCCTGCTGCCATTCCTGAGCAAGCTCGGCACTGCTGGTAGTCCGATCCCGCAGCTGAAACAGTTTTAAGATATGGTCCTGGCGCTTGCTGGTCTTTCTTGGCCACCCTGGAGCCTTTTTGACAACAATGGAAGCTCTCTCCTTGAAGTTCTTGATGATGCGATAGATTGTTGACTGAAGTGCAATCTTTCTAGCTGCGATACTCTTCCCTGTTAGGCCATTTTTGTGCAGTGCAATGATGGCTGCACGTGTTTCTTTAGAGATAACTATGGTTAACTGAAGAGAAACAATGATACCAAGCACCAGCCTCCTTTTAAAGTGTCCAGTGGTGTCATTCTTACTTAATCATGACTGATTGTTCGCCAGCCCTGTCCTCATGAACACCCACACCTGTGTTAATGGAACAATCACTAAAACGAAGTTAGCTGCTCCTTTTAAGGCAGGACTGCAATGATGTTGAAATGTGTTTTGGGGGTTAAAGTTCATTTTCTAGGCAAATATTGAATTAGCAAGTAATTGCTGTTAAGCTGATCACTCTTTATGACATTCTGGAGTATATGCAAATTGCCATTAGAAAAACTGAAGCAGTAGACTTTGCAAAAATTAATATTTGTATCATTTTCAAAACTTTTGGCCATGAATGTATATAAAAAAGCTGTTTCACTTGATTGATTAATCACCCTACATGTGCCCTTCGTTCCGCAAGAGATCTAAGACTGACATCAGCTACAATCCGAACCTCCCCCTCCTGTCTACAAGACTTCTCAAGAACTGCAGCTCTGGAATGGGTTACCAAAAACAATTCAATTAATTCCCAATACTAATATTTTTAAGCAAGCCTTAAAAACGCATCTCTTTAGACTGGCCTATCACCTCATTTTACTTGTCTAACTATCTTCCTTTTTCCAAATCTGGCCTCGTGTGACATCTGTCTGCACCTGTAGATTGTCTGTCTGTCTGTCTGTCCCCCATGCATAATATAGCACTTTATCTGTTATTGTACAGATCCCGACCGGTGACTGGTTCATTCAGCGTTACGTGAATCCCCTATTTATTATATTGATGGCTGGACCATATATGATGGCACTTTTTACCATTTACCTTTTGTGCCTCTTCTATTTCCTCATAGATTGTAAGCTTCTGAGCAGGGACCTCACTCCTAATGGTTTTTGAATTTTTGTTACTCTGTATTGTCTCATATAGTTTGTATATGTCCCCTCTGAATTGTAAAGTGCTGCGGAATATGTTGGCGCTATATAAATAAAATTATTATTATTAATATTAATAATAATTGTTTTTGGGTTATATTCCACATTATGTACTTAAAACGTCATGGGTTCCAATAGCAAAGAGCAGGACTGTATGTGAAAGAGGGGTGACTAGGTGATATAGGCTATATGCAGGCAAGGGGAACTAGACTATATAAACTATATGTGGGGGAAAGGGGACTAGGATATTTAAGCTATATGTGAGGAGGGAAGACTTGGCTTTATATACTACTAGTAAAAAGGCCCGATGCAATTGCATCGGGCGCGCGGTGAAATGAATTGTGTGTATACAGGCGGGTGAGTGGCTAGCAGAGTATATATGGGGCTCTATGGGTAGCAGACTATACAGGCGGGTCTGTGGGTAGCAGAGTATACAGACTGCTCTGAGGGTAGCAGATTATACAGGCGGCTCTCTGGGTAGAAAAGTATACAGGCGGCTCTGTGGGTAGCAGAGTATACAGGCGGGTTTGTGGTTAGCAGATTATACAGGCGGCTCTGTGTGTAGCAGAGTATAGAGAAGGCTCTGTGGGTAGCAGAGTATAGAGGCGGCTGTGTGGGTAGCAGAATATAGAAACGGCTCTGTGGGTAGCAGAGAATACAGGCGGGTCTGTGGGTAGGAGAGTATACAGGCGGGTTTGTGGGTAGGAGAGTATACAGGCGGCTCTGTGTGTAGCAGAGTATAGAGAAGGCTCTGTGGGTAGCAGAGTATAGAGGCGGCTGTGTGGGTAGCAGAATATAGAAACGGCTCTATGGGTAGCAGAGAATACAGGCGGGTCTGTGGGTAGGAGAGTATACAGGCGGCTCTGTGGGTAGCAGAGTATAGAGGCGGCTCTGTGGGTAGCAGAGTATAGAGGCAGCTCTGTGGGTAGCAGAGTATACAGGCGGCTGTGTGGGTAGGAGAGTATACAGGCGGCTCTGTGGGTGTCAGAGTATAGAGGGGGCTCTGTGGATAGCAGAGTATGATGTGGCGGGAGGCTGGAGTAGTGAGGGGAGCAGAGGCTGGAGGGGTGAGGAGAGCAGAGGCTGGAGTGGTGAGGAGAGGTCCAGATGGAGGGGTGAGGAGAGGTCTGGCTGGAGGGGTGAGGAGAGATGCGGCTGGAGGGGTGACATCACCGCTCGGCGGCAGGACGTGGCTGCGTGCTGGGGCTGATCGCAGCCCCAGTCACACGGCATTGTCCTCTGCGGCGGGTTGGGTGATGCAGAGAGGGATCAGTTCTTGCCCTCAGGTCACACATGTGACCTGAGCGGAAGGAGCGGATTGGGCGGTGTGTGGTAAAGACAGGACGGTCATCCGATTGGTCTAGGACGCCAAGTCCTGGGCAATGGGATGGGCGTCCTGTGTGTACAACACAGCACCCAATCCGCTTGCAGGGGCAGGCAATGGGAGTGAGCGGGGCATGTCAGGCTTTGCAGGCTGACACGGTCCGCTCACTCCCATTGGCTGTTGGCGGGCACAGGACTACGTCCCTGGCTCCCGGCACCCGGCCACAGCCCGTAGACCGCTACTCCACCAGCATGGCGACATTGAGAGCCCAGCGGTGAGAGAGTGGCGAGGGGCGGAAGGCTCCGGCGGCATCCGGGCAGCATGGACCTCGCGGAGGGCACGAGGGCGGTGGCGATGGTGCGGGGCCGACGGTTGGCAGGATGGCAGCGGTGTCAGGTAGTGCGGCTGAGGATGGAGGAGGGTGAGAGGCTGGAGGAGGCTGTGAGGCTGGAGGAGGCTGTGAGGATGGGGAGGCTATGAGGCTGGAGGAGGGTGTAAGGCTGGAGGAGGATGTGAGGCTGGGGGAGGCTGTGAGGCTGGAGGAGGCTGTGAGGCTGGAGGAGGCTGTGAGGCTGGAGGAGGCTGTGAGGATGGGGAGGCTGTGAGGATGGAGGAGGCTGTGAGGCTGGAGGAGGCTGTGAGGATGGGGAGGCTATGAGGCTGGAGGAGGATGTGAGGCTGGAGGAGGCAGTGTGGATGGGGAGGCTGTGAGGCTGGGGAGGCTGTGAGGCTGGAGGAGGCTGTTAGGCTGGAGGAGGCTGTGAGGCTGGAGGAGGCTGTGAGGCTGGAGGAGGATGTGAGGATGGGGAGGCTGTGAGGCTGGAGGAGGCTGTGAGGATGGGGAGGCTGTGAGGCTGGAGGAGGCTGTGAGGCTGGAGGAGGCTGTGAGGCTGGAGGAGGATGTGAGGCTGGAGGAGGCAGTGAGGCTGGAGGAGGATGTGAGGCTGGAGGAGGCTGTGAGGCTGGAGGAGGCTGTGAGGATGGGGAGGCTGTGAAGCTGGAGGAGGCTGTGAGGCTGGAGGAGGCTGTGAGGATGGGGAGGCTGTGAGGCTGGAGGAGGCTGTGAGGATGGGGAGGCTGTGAGGCTGTAGGAGGCTGGGAGGCTGAGGAGGCTGTGAGGCTGGAGGAGGATGTGAGGCTGGAGGAGGCTGTGAGGATGGGGAGGCTGTGAGGCTGGAGGAGGCAGTGAGGCTGGAGGAGGCAGTGAGGCTGGAGGAGGCTGTGAGGCTGGAGGAGGATGTGAGGCTTGAGGAGGCTTTGAGGATGGGGAGGCTGTGAGGCTGGAGGAGGCTGTGAGGCTGGAGGAGGCAGTGAGGATGGGAGGCTGTGAGGCTGGAGGAGGCTGTGAGGATGGGGAGGCTGTGAGGCTGGAGGAGGATGTGAGGGTGGAGGAGGCTGTGAGGATGGGGAGGCTGTGAGGCTGGAGGAGGCTGTGAGGCTGGAGGAGGCTGTGAGGATGGGGAGGCTGTGAGGCAGGAGGAGGCTGTGAGGCTGGAGGAGGCTGTGAGGCTGGAGGAGGCTGTGAGGATGGGGAGGCTGTGAGGCTGGAGGAGGCTGTGAGGATGGGGAGGCTGTGAGGCTGGAGGAGGCTGTGAGGATGGGGAGGCTGTGAGGCTGGAGGAGGATGTGAGGCTGGAGGAGACTGTGAGGCTGGAGGAGGCAGTGAGGATGGGGAGGCTGTGAGGCTGGAGGAGGCTGTGAGGCTGGAGGAGGCTGTGAGGCTGGAGGAGGGTGTGAGGCTGGAGGAGGCTGTGAGGATGGGAGGCTGTGAGGCTGGAGGAGGCTGTGAGGCTGGAGGAGGGTGTGAGGCTGGAGGAAGCTGTGAGGATGGGGAGGCTGTGAGGCTGGAGGAGGCTGTGAGGCTGTGAGGCTGGAGGAGGCTGTGAGGATGGGGAGGCTGTGAGGCTGGAGGATGTGAGGCTGAGGAGACAGTGAGGCTGGAGGAGGCAGTGAGAGTGGATGGTGGAGGCTGTGAGGCTGGAGGAGGCTGTGAGGCTGGAGGAGGGTGTGAGGCGTGGGAGGTAGGGCTGTGAGGATGGGGAGGCTGTGAGGCTGGAGGAGGCTGTGAGGCTGTGAGGCTGGAGGAGGCTGTGAGGATGGGGAGGCTGTGAGGCTGGAGGAGGGTGTGAGGCTGTAGGAGGCTGTGAGGATGGGGAGGCTGTGAGGCTGGAGGAGGCTGTAGGAGGCTGTGAGGATGGGGAGGCTGTGAGGCTGGAGGAGACTGTGAGGCTGGAGGAGACTGAGGCTGGAGGAGGCAGTGAGGATGGGGAGGCTGTGAGGCTGGAGGAGACATTTACTGTACTGAGCATGCTCAGTACAGTAAAAGGTCTCCAAACAGGAAGGCAGGGGTTAAAAAAAAAAAAAAAAGTTAATGCTCACCTCTCCCCGAGCCCCCGCCGTCTCCTGCCGTCTTGCTCCAGGCTTCCGGTGGCTGCTGCAGGCTCCCAGTGTGTGCAGAGCTGTTCTAGTGCAGTTCAGGACCTGCGGTGATGTCACAGTCACGTGACACCAGGTTACCATGGAGTAACCTGGTGTCACGTGACTGTGACATCACCACAGGTCCTTGAACTGCAGTAGAACAGCTCTGCAGACACTCGGAGCCTGCGGCAGCCACCGGAAGCCTGGAGGAAGACGGCAGGAGACGGCGGGGGCTCGGGGAGAGGTGAGCATTAACTTTTTTTTTTTTTTACAGTAGTGCGGGTCTGCGGCTCGTGATGACGCTGCGCGTCATCACTCGCAGTCCCGCAAAGCATGTTGGGATTCGGCTACAGTGCCCGAATTCCCAACTGCGGATTATATAAGTAGATATGTGGAGAAGGAATAGATTATTTATGCTACATGTAAAGGAGGGGAGACTTGGCTACATATGCTACAGTCAAAGTTTGGGCACCCCTCTTAATCTTACTTTTTTTTTTTTTTAAATTGTTTTTTTGCAACAGCTATTTCAGTGTGATATATGTAATAACTGATGGACACTGTAATATTTCAGCATTGAAATGAGGTTTATTGTACTAACTGAAAATTTGAAATATGCATTATTTCAAGAGTTAACAGATGCAAAAGTATGGGCACCCTTCTGATTTTCATGATTTGAATACTCCTAACTACTTTTTATTGACTTACTGAAGCACTAAATTGGTTTGGTAACCTCATTGAGCTTTGTACTTCATAGCCCGGTGTATCCAATCATGAGAAAAGCTATTTCAGGTGTCCACTTGCAAGTTGTTCTCCTAGTTGCATCTTCTTTGAGGAGTGTGAGGAGTGGCATCATGGGCTCCTCAAAACAGCTCTCAAATGATCTTAAAAAAAGATTGTTCAGCATAGTTGTTCATGGGAAGGATACAAAAAGTTGTCTCAGAGATTTAACCTGTCAGTTTCCACTGTGAGAAACATAGTAAGGAAATGGAAGACCACAGGGACAGTTCTTGTAAAGTCCAGAAGTGGCCAACAAAAATATCAGAATGGGAGAGAAGAAGAATGGTGAGAACAGTCAAGAACAATCCACAGACCACCTTCAAAGACCTGCAGCATCATCTTGCTGCAGATGGTGTCACTGTGCATCGGTCAACAATGCAGCGCACACTGCACAAGGAGAAGCTTATGGGAGAGTGATGCGAATGAAGCCGTTTCTGCATGCACGCCACAAACAGAGTCACCTGAGGTATGCAAAAGCACATTTGGACAAGCGGGTTTCATTTTGGAAGAAGGTTCTATGAACTGATGAACAAAGATTGAGTTGTTTGGTCATACAACAAGGCGTTATGCATGGCGCCACAAAAACACACCATTCCAATAAAAACACTTGCTACCCACTGTCAAATTTGGGGGAGGGTCCATCATGCTTTGGGGCTGTGTGGCCAATGACGGCATCGGGAATCTTGTTAAAGTTGAGGGTCGCATGGATTCCACTCAGTATCAGCAGATTCTTGAGAATAATGTTCAAGAATCAGTGTCAAAGGTGAAGTTATGCCGGGGATGGATCTTTCAGCAAGACAATGATGCAAAACACTGCTCCAAATCTACTCAGGCATTCATGCAGAGGAACAATTACAATGTTCTGGAATGGCCATCCCAGTCCCCAGACCTGAATATCATTGAACATCTGTGGGATGTTTTGAAGCGGGCTGTCCATGCTTGGCGACCATCAAACTTAACTGAACTGGAATTGTTTTGTAAAGAGGAATGGTCAAAAATACCTTCATCCAGGATCCAGGAACTCATTAACAGCTACAGGAAGCGACTAGAGGCTGTTATTTTTGCAAAAGTTGGATCTACTAAATATTAATGTCACTTTTCTGTTGAGGTGCCCATACTTTTGCACCTGTCAATTTTTGACATAATGCATATTTCACATTTTCGGTTAGTACAATAAACCTCATTTCAATCCTGAAATATTACTGTGTCCATCAGTTATTATATATATCACACTGAAATAGCTGTTGCAAAGAAACAAAAAAAAGAGTAAGATGAAGAGGGGTGCCCAAACGTTTTCATATGACTGTATATGTAGAGAAGGGGGGTCTATACTTTTAGGCAATAAAAAAAGAAATAAAAAACACTGGTGCTCAGGGAGAGATGAAAGATATTGGGACTCTAAAGATCCATGCCCAAATAGAATTCTAAATATTGAAGCTGCAAGTAGCAGGAGATGGAAACCGTGTGTATTCTGACTCTTCAAGGCAGTATTAGTCTCTAATCCTTAGTCATCAATCCCTTAGATAACTGTATGATTGTTGTACTCACATGTGATGCATCCTCAGATAGTTCCAAGTCGGCCACACTGACTTGTAATAAGAGCACAGGAGGAATGGAGTTGATTTTCGCACAATGTAGCAGGTAGAAAGAGTAATCCCAATAGAGCAGTATAACACGTGCATCCCAAAAATGGCTACAGCAAACTGATAATGGGGAAGAAGGGAGGAGCTAAGCTAACATCATCAACTACAGGAGAGAAGGGACACACTTCAACAGGCTGGGCATTTGTCAAGCAACAGCAGAATGCAATGCATAACATAGAGAATACATAAAAAGTTGTTCCCATTCATAGGACATAACAGTGTGAATACCTGATAAATAATGGAAAACCAAATATTATCTACAAAAATTACTACTGTGCTGCCGAAGAGTACTTGTGAAGACAATCGCAACAAATGACAACAAAATATAGCAACAAGTAATAGGATATGGGGACAGGGTATCAGTGTAAAGTGTATTAGTGTAAAGTCTTAGGATCAGCAATATAATGATAGTAATACAAATGCAATAAATGAATGAAATAATGTGGTGAACTTACCGATCTGAAGGGCTTGGTCTTGAATGATATATAGAAATAGGTCTGCTCACCCCTTCCTAAAGGAGGTGCCCAGAAAAATGAGTTCAAACACTATAATAAGTATTTCTGTCACACTCAAAAAGAGAAAATGAAATCCAGGTATGGTTGATGTGAAGCAAAAAAAAAGTTTATTTGGTTCTGATCTCACAGAAATGCTGTATATCCACAACGTTTCGGCATTACTTGCCTTGATCACGTAACAGCTGGTTCAAATGCCATAAAATCAAAGATACAGAACATGTGTTAATGCAGTCATAAGACCTATAATTATATTGCAATTTGCATATCAAACAAACAAATTATAGCCTAACACCTTCTTGAATATGCGTATCGTTTCTCTTTCATTAACATAATAAACTCAATAACTAGTCTCAAGAAGCAAATAGATCATCCAAGGTAAAAAACAATAGTGTGTGTATACCTTTAAATCTGAGGTTTTCGCTAAATAATCTTGTGCGGATTTTTATAAGTCAGGTGCCAATACTATATCTGGTAACTAGAAAAATCATATTAATAACAAGCATATCTAGAATGCATAAGTTATGGGAGTATGACAATCTAGGTAAAAGTGCCAGATTGTTACCTTTATTGAGACTTCTCTTGGCATATAATTATCACCAAGTCAAGAAAAAACTCTTATTAATAGTGCCAACGATCTCATACGTATGTACCTAATATCAATAAAAGTAAAGTGGTATAAACAGAAGTACAACAATATACCATCACCAAATGGGCACCACTGAGACGTAACATGGCACATTACCAGATTGTCATTTGAAGTAGTGCTGTCAGCAGCTAGTCCTAGTTCCGGGATAGTATGGACCCACTATAGAGAAACAAGTGTCCCCAATATAAACAAACTTGTAACTATGGTAAATCGCAGCTAAATATAATGAAAAGTCCCAGAGAGGGAATGCTTTACCTGACCACACGTAGTAGTGATAAGTGCGAGTGAACCGCGAGTATGGAGCAGCGTCCATGCTGAACGCCGTCCTTAAATAACGAGCGGCCCGTGACGTCTCATTGTTTACAATCGTTGTGCGCATGCGCGCGACGTGAAGCGAAAGTGACGCTTCACGTCGCGCGCATGCGCACAACGATTGTAAACAATGAGACGTCACGGGCCGCTCGTTATTTAAGGACGGCGTTCAGCATGGACGCTGCTCCATACTCGCGGTTCACTCGCACTTATCACTACTACGTGTGGTCAGGTAAAGCATTCCCTCTCTGGGACTTTTCATTATATTTAGCTGCGATTTACCATAGTTACAAGTTTGTTTATATTGGGGACACTTGTTTCTCTATAGTGGGTCCATACTATCCCGGAACTAGGACTAGCTGCTGACAGCACTACTTCAAATGACAATCTGGTAATGTGCCATGTTACGTCTCAGTGGTGCCCATTTGGTGATGGTATATTGTTGTACTTCTGTTTATACCACTTTACTTTTATTGATATTAGGTACATACGTATGAGATCGTTGGCACTATTAATAAGAGTTTTTTCTTGACTTGGTGATAATTATATGCCAAGAGAAGTCTCAATAAAGGTAACAATCTGGCACTTTTACCTAGATTGTCATACTCCCATAACTTATGCATTCTAGATATGCTTGTTATTAATATGATTTTTCTAGTTACCAGATATAGTATTGGCACCTGACTTATAAAAATCCGCACAAGATTATTTAGCGAAAACCTCAGATTTAAAGGTATACACACACTATTGTTTTTTACCTTGGATGATCTATTTGCTTCTTGAGACTAGTTATTGAGTTTATTATGTTAATGAAAGAGAAACGATACGCATATTCAAGAAGGTGTTAGGCTATAATTTGTTTGTTTGATATGCAAATTGCAATATAATTATAGGTCTTATGACTGCATTAACACATGTTCTGTATCTTTGATTTTATGGCATTTGAACCAGCTGTTACGTGATCAAGGCAAGTAATGCCGAAACGTTGTGGATATACAGCATTTCTGTGAGATCAGAACCAAATAAACTTTTTTTTGCTTCACATCAACCATACCTGGATTTCATTTTCTCTTTTTGAGTGTGACAGAAATACTTATTATAATATTGGTCTTGAATGAATCACTGGTGGTGATGAGGTGGTAGAGAAGCAGACTGTACTTAGTGGTCACTCTGATACTGTGCATAGAGCTGGAGCGATGTGTGGATAAAAAATCTTTTACTTCCAGCACCCATTTGTTATCCTCATCGCTCCAGCTATATGCACAGCATCAGAGTGATCACTGAGTACAGTCTGTTTCTCTACCACCTCATCACCAGTGATCCATTCAAGACCACACAGCTCAGGTCAGTAAACTCAGCACATTATTTCATTAATTCATTCATTGGTTTTGTATTACTGCTGATCCTATCACATTACACTGATTCACTTGACAGGCCAGTGTCAGTAGGTGCCCCCATCCCCACTCCCTACTATTAAGGCCTTCTTTCACTTTTTTACCATCCCTCAGTCCATTTGTGTTGCGCTGTGCAGTGGACATTTTACCTGTCTGTACATGACAGATTGGTCTTTAGAAGAGAACTATCAACACCATCAAGAGTGACTTGGAAAATGACCATTGACAAACAGAAAGAAACAATACAGATTAGGTCTGACTGGCGAATGATGATCCATAAAATGACCGAGATTCATACTCCCCTGCACAGACAAGAGAGCTCAGCATAAATGAGTATACCCCATTTCAAAAATAAGATTTTTATTAAAATCTAACTGAATACAGGAACAATTTCCAAAATTTCGATAAGACTGAATTTCATAAAAACATTTTGTAAACCCAAAGAAACACATCATAGTAAGGTTAATAACATAACTTTTATTACACAACCTTTAGTTTTACTCCTATTAATTGATGCAAAAAATAATTTGATGACTTTGTAATGAAAGAGATAAACATAAACCTATTAGTTTCGTCTTATGGGCTAAATAAAAGCGTTCTATGACTCTATTTATATTCAAAATTTTGTAAATAGTTTTTTGTTTTGTGATTGTACTTAGTTTTGCTGAGCACTGTACATGAGCATCAATCACAGACTATCATGTAGAAATAATACATCCCATCATACCTTATTGCAATCTTTAGAACATTTCCAGACTTATTGAAGCAGTTTACAGTTTTGGTGAATTAGACGTATCATAAAAATCTTAGCGGTGAAGGTCCAGTAGATAAGTCTTCGGCCTTCATATGAATGAAGATGTTCTGAATTGATTTAAAAGAAAAGTGGTTTAAAAGAAGATGTGACGTTACAAAAAAGTTATGTACACATATTTCTATGTCGACTATAGACATTTTTACTTCTCAAGAAACAAAAACTGGGCAGCACTACCAAAATTAAATACGGGTGGTGTCCAAACCCTAAACGGTATCCAAAAATAAAAAAAAAACAGGCAGCACTCCCAAATTAGGTGAAGAAAAGTGGATATTTGCTTTTCCATGGTAACGTTTCAGCAGATTGCTCTGCTTTTCTCAAGCAACATGCTCACCCTTAAATCGTGATACAGGTGTATAACAATCAATTAATTATACAAATTCTCCAGTGTACATACATAAATTCATACAGTGTAGATTTCATGTGCATCATATACTTCCTTATAATTGATTATGTGCATAAGCCCAAATAATTTGGGGTTTATAAAAGTGCTAGTGCTTATGTTCATCATGAGGAAAATGGCACACTTTATGGGAGTACCTTGTTTTACAAGCATACATCATGAAAAACCAGCTTATGAAATCAGTAGTACAATACCGCATACACCAGTTATCATGCTGCCCTTGGCGTTCTCCATGCCGGAATGCGCATGTCTGTGACGCGCTCTCGCTCCACCAATCCCTGCATTGCGCCTGGGCATGCGCAGTAGACCCGTTCACCGTTGATATTTTATCTATGGGCAATTTTGCCCTCTCAATGGCATTCACTCCTGTGCTAGTTCTTATTAGAGTAAATTAACTGTTGGCCGTTTTCAAGAGAAACACCAAGTTCACTCAGTGTGTCCTAAACAACCAAACTCGCACATACACATAATCACCACAAGAGGCCTTAACCAGTGCACAGATCAATCACTCTCCACTTAACTGTTCACATACCAGATGGCTATCTACAAAAATGCTTCTTGATAATGGTAGTTTCAAGAAAAATCAGAGTTTACGGAAAAATTATTAATCTTCATGTTATGATTAACTGTATACAATTACAACCCTTCATAATTCTGTGGCAATTTTCTTCATATCCCCATGTTACCGAAAAAAATAGTGCAATAAATAAAATTACTCAGATTATCAAATAAAAACACCTTAAGAGACATATTCTTTTATAAAAAAAAACATTTTCATAGCACATATACCGTATATACTCGTGTATAAGCCGAGTTTCTCAGCCCAAAAATTGGGCTGAAAAGTCCCCCCCTCGGCTTATACACGGGTCAATACGGTATGTGGTGTGTGGGAGGCTGCTGACTGAGCGGCCCATCACGTGGTGCCGCTCATTAGATATGCACGGCTCCCCCCGCCCATCCCAGCGGCAGGGGGAGCCGTGCATACAGCCCCCAGTGGTAGTATACAGGCAGCCCCCCTCCTGCTAGCACTCGCCCCCCATACTGTGCATTATCTTACCCTCCAGCGTCTTCATCACTGCGGGTCCTCCAGTCCTTGCTCGCTCGCTGTGTTCGGGTCTCACGTGACCCGGTGCGATGACATCATCCCACTGCGGCCGCCGGGTCACATGAGACCGGAAACACAGCGCGCAAGGATGGACGCGAGGGCCCGCGGTGATGAAGATGCTGGATGGTAAGTTAATGCAATGGGGGGGCTCTGCACAGTGTGGGGGGCTCTGCACAGTGTGGGGGGGCGAGTGCCAGCAGGAGGAGGGCTGCATCACATAGTGCACTGCATCCCGCAGCTGGGGGAGCAGTGCTCTATCTGATACAGCCCCCTCCTGCCGGCACTCGCCTGCTGTATACTACTGGGGGCCTGCTGTATACCATACTGCTGGGGCCTGTATACCACTGGGGGGGCCTGTATACCTCACTGCTGGGGGCTGTATACAATACTGCTGGGGGCTGTATACCACTGGGGGGACCTGTATACCTTACTGCTGGGGCCTGTATACCACTGGGAGGGCCTGTACACCACACTGCTGGGGGCTGTATACCTCACTGCTGAGGGTTTTATACCAGTGCTGGGGTCCACCCTCGGCTTATACGCGAGTCAATAAGTTTTCTCAATTTTTGGGGGCAAAAGTAGGGGGGTCGGCTTATACACGGGTCGGCTTATACACGAGTATATACGGTACTCCAAAGATTAAAAGTGAAGCTTGTGAGCTACAGTGGAAAACCCTAAATGAGTGTATGTATCTTAAAATCTATATTCAGTCCCATTGGTCTAAAGGCCCAACACACAGATAATTGTGCAGAGATTGTTCGCAGATCTCTGGTTGCAGTGAAATCATGGACACATTGTTACATTTGTACACGGCCACAAAATGGAACAATGTGTCCATGATTTCACTATAACCAGAGATCTGCGAACAATCTCTGCTCAATTATCTGTGTGTGTAACTGGGAATTAAGAATTCCCAACTCATAGATCAATTGCATCTCCAACTTCTTCAAGGTCTCAGTCCGATTACCATCACATCTATGGATCAGTACATGGTCAATAATTTGGAATTTTAAGTCTTTTTCTGTATGGCCTTTCTCATTAAAATGTTTAGGGATTGTTAGGTCCTTTCATTTTTTTCGAATATCATATCTATGTTGGTTTAGACGCATTCGTCACATGTCGTCTCACCAACATAGAAACAGGCATGGGCACTGTAGCATATAAATCACATATTCAGAGAAACAAAATAAAAAATGTTTAATTTTCATTGTTTCATTGTCCGCCCTGTCCTAGGGTTTAAGAATGTTGGTCCTTTGAGCATTAGAGGGCAATTTATGCAGGATAAACAGGGAAAGCATCCCTTTCTTTGCAGCCCTGTTAGCGATAACTGCTTACTTTGTTTAAATGAACCTATGTCAGATTTCACTAATTGGTCACCAATATTTTTACTCCTCCTTTTTGCCATTATCAGGGGTTCCTTAAATTCCTCAATCTGTGGACACCCCCTACTTAACGTTGTCCAATGTTTTCTGATAATTTTGGTTATAGCCCCGCTTTTCTCACAGAAATCAGTTACAAAAGGGATCCTAGAACCACCACTTTTTTTCTTTTTCTCAAACAACTGCTTCCTCTCTACTATCTCTACTTTATCTCTCTGCTTCTCCAAAACACTCTCAGGATAACCCCGTTTAACAAATTTCTCTGTCATCCCATGAGGTGTCTCTACAATTCTGTCTTCAATACTTACAATCCTTTTTGCTTGCAAACACTGGTTAAATGCTATGGCACCATTTTTCGTGGATGATGGCTTGAGTAGTGGAGAATGTTGTTCTTATCCGTTTTTTGGTAAACAACTCTGTGTCCAACCCTTCTCCACTTCTTTTCACCAAAACATCTAGAAAGTGTAATTCTTCTCTAGAGTTTTTAATTGTGAACTTAATTATCCCATTTATAGTGTTCAGATATTCGTGGAAATCATCCAATTTTTCAAATGTTCCAGTCCTAGTCAAAAAGATGTCATCTATGTACCACCACCATGTACCACCACCATCCCCCCACTTTGGAGAAATGGGGCAATACATAGATGAACTGTTCCTCTAAGGGGGCCATTATTATTTACATATAAGAGGGGACCATATTTGCACCCATGGCTGTCCCCCTTAACTGTTGGTTAAATTCGTCCCCAAAAAGAAAACAATTTTTAGTCAACATCAACTTTAGCAGCGCCATGACCATCTCACACGATTCACTAGAGAAATCACATGTTGTCAACACATTTTGTACTGCTATCAGACCTTCTTAATGTATAATTAATGTTTACAAAGATGTCACATGAAAAGACACCAGTATGTCCTGATCATTTGTGGTGAACCCCTTTATCTTCATTAAAAAGTTGGTGGTATCTCTTTCAAATGACTTAGACTTTTGTGCCAATGGATTTAAGATTTTATCAAGAAAAATCCCAATGTGACTAAGGATAGACTCGGTCCCAGCAACAAAGGGGCGCCAAGGTGGGTCTTCCAGTGATTTATGCACTTTTGGCAATAAGTATAACACCAGTGTCACTGGTGATGTATTCAATAGGTAATCATACGTGTTTTATCAATATCTTTGTTCTCAAGAGAGGGCTCCACTATACTTCTGATATCCCTAATGATCTCAAATTTCGGGTCATAGAATAATCTTTTGTACACGTCCTTCTCACTGAACTGCCTTTTAATTTCTCCAACATACTTGTCCTTGTACATGATGACCAATGCCGCTCCTTTATCTGCTTTTTAACCACTATTGAGTCATCATGGACAAGGTCCTTCAGTGCATGATGGTTCCCTTTCCTTATATTGGGCTTACCAAACTTGATACCTTCTGTTCTTAATTGTTCCATATCTCATGTGACCCCTTCAATAAATGCCTCTAATGCCACTGAACTGGTGGGACAAACATGCTCTTATTTGTTAATCCAAATTTGCTTAAATTTAACTCAGTTCCCTGGGCCACATCTCCTCCACTTCCACTCTCCACTTCTCTACTATGAAACCATTCCTTCAACTTTATTAATCTAGAGAATTTATTGAGGTATACCATACATTCAAACCAATTCACATTGGTGAATTTGTAAATTTAACTCAGTTCCCTAGGCCACATCTCCTCCACTTCCACTCTCCACTTTTCCACTATAAAAACATTCTTTCAACTTTATTAATCTAGAGAATTTATTGAGGTCTTTCACATTGGTATTAATACTGTATGTCAGTCCCTTACTCAGCAAAGATATATGCGATTCTGATTGTACCTTTTCAAAATATTAATAATAAATTCTGATTGTTGCTTCAAGTCGCCGGTTTGGGTGACAGTTGGTGGGTCTTCTGCCTCCCTCCTTTTTTGTCTTTTCTGTCTCTTCCATTGATGTCTTCCTCCTCTCCTCTTTGCCCTTTTCCTTGGGGGGGATGATCTAATTCTGTTAGGAATAAATGCAGGGTTAACATCGTTTTGTAACACTTTTTCTAGACGTCCTAACTTTCTATAACCTCTTCTCCTCTATCTAACATTGTCCTTCTGGCAATTGTATATGTTTCCTGTCTTATAGTCATCAACATCTCGGATCCATTTTTTCTTTTATTATCCTCTAGTCCATTTTTAACTTCTCGACTCTACCCTTCACCACATCACTGAAAGTCCGCCATTCATCCTCCTTCAATTTTTGTATGATTTTTGTACTGACATCCAACACCTTTTCCTGCAGAGTTTTAATCTTCCCTTGTAAGAACTTCATATTAAGTAGCATAGTGTCCATAGCATACTTTATTTGGGTGAATCGAGTAAAAAATGACACATTGCTTATTATTAAATTTGGTCTTATATTTGATCTTAAACTTCTCGTGATCATTCTAGCTTTGTAATACTCCTCCAAGGTAGTTACATGCAGTTGTAGGGTTATCATTTTCTTCATATCACCCTCATATTCATGTTTTAAGTCCAACACCGAAGGGATACTCAAAAACACTCTGTCACCTCCTATAGCTCCAACAATCTACTTATCGTCCTCCTCAGAATATGAGAACACATATGGATCTTTGGTATTTTGCATTATCCACACAACAAACATTTCCCCCCAATTTTTTTTTTTTACAAAAAAACGGTGTGCAACATAACCCACAGGACAAACTATATTAAGAAACAAAAACTGGGCAGCACTACCAAAATTAAATACGGGTGCAAAACCTTAAATGGTGGTGTCCAAACCCTAAACGATATCCAAAAATGAAAAAAAAAAACAGGCAGCACTCTCAAATTAGGTGAAGAAAAGTGGTCCATGGCAACTTTTCAGCAGATTGCTCTGCCTTTCTGAAGCAACATGCTCACAATAAACTCACCCTTAAATAGTGATACAGGTGTATAACAATCAGTTAATTATACAAATTCTCCAGTGTACACACATATATTCATACAGTGTAGATTTCATGTGCATCATATACTTCCATGTAATCGATTATGTGCATAAACCCAAATAATTTGGGGTTTATAAAAGTGCTAGTGGTTATGTTCATCATGAGGATAATGCCACACTTTATGGGGCTACCTTGTTTCATAAGCATGCATCATTAAAAACCTTGTCAGTACATGTTAGTGATGTGGTCAAGGGTAGAGTCAAGAAGTTAAAAATGGAACTGGAGGATAATAAAAAAAAAATGGATCTGGGATGCTAAGGACTATAAGGCCCCTTTCACATCAGTGGTTTTCGCCGATTGTGGCAGTTGCGGTGAAAAAAGCGCAACAGCCACGATTACCGCATAACCGCTGCACTTGCGGCACAGTTGCGGCAAGCCCCATGGCATATGGGGTTTGCGGTAAGTGTGCGGCAGGTGCGGCAAGTGTGGCTTCGGCACTTGCGCAAGGTGCGGCCGCAAAAAAAACTACGACGGTCAGCCGCGTTTTTTTCGCGGCCGCACCTGCCACAAGTGCCGATAACGCACTTGCCGCACCTGCTGCAAGCCCGCATAGACATTGTATGGGGTTTGCCGCAACTGTGCCGCAAGTGCAGCGGTTATGCGGTAATCGCGGCAGTTGCGGTTTTTTCACCGCAACTGCCGCAATCGGCGAAAACCGCTGATGTGAAAGCACCCTTAGATGTGAAATATTTACAATTGGCAGAAGGACAATGTTAGATGGAGGAGAAGAAGTTATAAGAAAGTCAGGACGTCTAGGAAAAGCGTTTAATGTGTGAAAAAAAGATATTAACCCTGCATTTATTCCTAACAGAATTACATCATCCCCCCGGGGAAAGGGGCAAAGAGGAGAGGAGGAAAACGTCAATGGAAGAGACAGAAAAGACAAAAAGGGAAAGAGACAGACGAACCACCAACCGTCATCCAAACCGCGGACTCGGAGCAACAATACATTCTTGAGAAAGGCAGAGAAATCTGCTGAAACGTTGCCATGGACCACTATCAAGTTTTCTTCACCTAATTTGGGAGTGCTGCCTCGCTTTTTTATTACAATGTGGATGTAATTGGCGAAGCTAAGCAAACCTGAAGTAAAAAACCCTTTGGGCTTAGCTTCACCCATTATGGTCACATGGCCGTGACATCCCCACAGGTCTTGCAGTGATGCCAATCAATTACAATACAGAAGATATGATGAAATTCAAAAAATATCATGAATGAACTTGAGCGATATTAAACAAAAGCGCCTTCCCTATGACTGCGTGTGCAGTCACGTCAGCATATAAAGCCTTTTTTTAAGATAAACACATGGAATTTTGTTTTTAGAAAACCATGTTAGTGATACACATGGCATCATTTAAAACACATTGGGGGCAGCTTAATATCAGAGAATAACATGACAGGTTCTGTTTAAAGCATAACTGCCATTTACATTTTTATTTAATAATAATAATGTAGAGCAATCATTTAATAAACTTTGTAATATACAGTATTTCATTACAAAATTCTGGTTGAAAGCCCTTCAAAACCTTCCACAAAGTGTCCCCACTACACTGTGTGTGAAGCAGGCATATTTTCATTCTGAGTCAGATCCATCTTCACAGTGAATACGGGGTACAAACAATGTATCAGATTAGGCTAAGCTAGCAGCACAGTTACTAAGCAACATCAGAGTTCAGGATCAAATCAAACTAGTTTCTGCTAAGGAAAGAAAGATATGTCACAATCTCTGTTAACCCCTTCACTGCTGGCTCTCCACACAGCCCAGAATCTCTCTTGCCTTTTCTCTGCTATCACATTGTACTGCTCCCTATCATCGGCTGGCCATACCCACACAGACAAAAAATATGCTGTTTTTTAAAGAGCACAGAGAAATGTGAGAAAATAAGTTGTATGTAACAAAAAAAGCATTACCCAATCATTAACAACCAGTGCAGTACTGTTTTTTTTCAGTGAAATGACATTTACGCTTTAAGTGTCAGAGAATGACATCACACGTTTACATGACATCACTAGTGCAGTTTTGAATATCATACTTTTTACACATACAGTACTATAGTAGGTATTCCAATACTGTCATACATGTATTAGGATATTTTGCAGGTAAACTCATTTGTAGTTTCCTCTGTTTAAAACTAATCTTCCCAGTAAATATTAGCCATTCATCATGTATATTAATACATATATTTTCCCTGCCTGATGAGGCTTGTTTTGTATTTTCCACATGTTGATTGAAAGGATCATTTGCTAAGAAAGCACCATTTTGTGAATCCGAGAAAAGATGTCAAGTTTTTTTCCATTGCAGATGCTAATTTATCAAGCTAATTATGAGCAAAATGCAGCTAAATTGCTGATAATTTTGAGGCTGATTAATTTAGAAGCAGAGTCATTGGTAGGTGCCTAAAAGATTGGAAATCTAGAATCAGCGTCGCTGTATGATTATCCATTACAATGTACCCGTATCTGGCCCTTACTACAAGGCCATAGTCCATGACAAGGGTGAACTGTCCTATTCTTTTCTTTTTCTATATGCCCTACTTAATTCTATATTGTCATATTTCTTGAGATGCTGAGTCAGCAGTTAATTTGAGGAGGGGGGTCATATAATCTTGCATTCACTAGTACACTAAAGACAGGGCTGACACTGCATAAAATCAATGCCCTATGGGTCTCCTGACTGCCAACAGCTTGACATTAGGTCCCATAGGAGTTGAATGTAGTCTAATAAAAGAAGTTAAAAAGACAGTGCATTAATTGAGTGCGGAGCAGAGCTGCCTTCACAACCTGTGTTATCAGCAGAAGTACAAGTGCAGTGTCGTAAGGAATGTAATTACGAAGCAGATTTCCTGGGAGAGGAATTAGCCAGCTCTGATGCTGATCCCTGTTGTAATGAACATGTTTCCCTATTTAGAAATACAATGCAGTTTAAGATGTTCTCCCCACAATCATAAAATATACAGTAATCCTGTGCTAGAGCGTCGCCACTCCACGCTCCTGGCGGTTAGCGAAGAGTTAACCTGCAGCCTGGTGATGATGAATAAAATAAAATGAGCTGTAAATAATGTAATGATATGTATTGTTAAGCTATGTACCCTGCGCCAGGTGCAAAGACACCCACTCCTCAGTTGGATATAATCTGGGACAGTCATCAAATCCAGTTACATCCTCACAAAAATGACTGATTAAAGGGAAAAAAAAGTTAAAAAAGGAAACATTAAATTTAAGCTGTTTAATGAAAATTCAGGTGAATTTCAGACTGAATATTTTTACTGAAATAATTAAAACTTACAGTTAGCGCATCTTGAAAGCGCACATTAGGCTGTGTTACTTTTACAGGCTCTTCTGTCAACTTATAAGTTTGGGAAATTTGTTTACTTTTGTTCATACATTGTAATGATATTTTGAGACATAGTTATTCATCATTTTGAGATAATTCCATTAAACTCTTTTAAATATAAGGCTGGAATCACACTGTCCGTGTGATATGCAACTAAGTCGGACGTGTAACGGATGATTAACTTGGAATGGACTCTCCCCTATCAGGACGGGAGTGTGGATCTGCTTAGAAACACAAGCAGCTGAAGCTCACATCCAGAGAGGGGGAGGCCATTCCATGTTATTTATCCATGACATGTCCGACTTAGTTGCATATCACACGGACAGTGTGATTCCAGCCTAAGGCTCTGTGCCCACACTGCGGATTTTGCAGCATTGTTGTTGTGGATTTTGATGCAGAATTGGTGCAGATTTGTCAGAAATCCACAAACCAGCAAAGTCTATAGGAATTCTGAAGTGTTGGGCCAAAGCAGCGTTTTTTTCCGTTCCAGATAAAGTGAGGATTTTGCCGCAGAAAAATCTGCAGCATGTCAACTCTTGAAGTGAATTTTTCAATGTTTGTCAACCCTCCAAACCATTGACTTGATGAAAAAGCAAACTCAAATCTGCACCAAAAATGTACCAAATCCACACCACGGGATTAATGCATTTTTCTGTCACAAGATGCAGATTTGGTGCAAAAATGTCTGCAACAAAATAGCATCAGTACATACACTTATAGGTGCAGAGGTTGCAATCATAGCCAAGCCCTGGAGTTTAGGTGGGAACCAAAAGGTTCCTTTGGACCTTTTAAAAAGACTATTACTAATAAAGACCTGTGATACTTTTAGGTTAGGTTTAGATTAGCATAGATTTACATAAAACCAAGGCAAAAGCTGACCCCAAAAACACACTGTGTGAACATAGTCAAACAGTGGTGTAACTTGAAACTTGTGGGTCCCAATGCAAAATTTCCAACCAGGCCTAAGGCTAGGGCCACACTTAAGAGGTCATCCACGTAAGCCAGATGACGTTACTGCAGAGCCCAGCCTGCTGTAATGCTGACCGCTAACGTCGGGTGCTTCCTATGAACGCTGGTCCATAGAAACCCGCTGTTTACTATGGATACAGCTTCACAGGAAGCCCCTGGCAGTGCGCTTTTGCAGAGCACACAGGGAAACATTGCTGACAACGTTTTCCTGTGCGTCCTGGATAAGTACACTGCCTGGGGCTTCCTGTGAAGCTGTATCCATAGTAAACAGCAGATTTCTATGGACCAGCATTCATAGGAAGCACCCGACGTTAGTGGTCAGCATTACAGCAGGCTGGGCTTTGCCGTAACGTCATCCGGCTAAAGTGGATGTCCTCTGAAGTGTGGCCCTAGCCTTAGGCCATGTTGGAAATTTTGCATTGGGACCCACAAGCTTCAAGTTACACCACTGTTTGACTATGTTCATACAGTGTGTTTTTGTTCTTGGGGTCAGCTTTTGCCTTGGTTTTATGTAACTATGCTAATCTAAACCTGCATTTTTGGTTCCCAGTAAAACCTATGTGGTTCTGGGATTTGCTGTCCACACACATTGGTTTTTGGTCTCTGCAGAAAGTGTAAACACCCCAGGATTTCCTGTGTTTTTAAAAAATGAGCATGTCAATTGTTTTCTGCATTTTTGACATGGTTCTATGGCCATATTTTCAGCCAAATGCAGCAAATAAAAACACACCAAAAACGCAGGAAAAAATCCAAAGCAAAAAATACAGCAAACCTCCTGCCAAGAAATCAGGAGAAACTTGAAACCCATCAGGTTTTGCTGCGTTTTGGCGAAAGCAAAAACCAACGTGTCTGTACATAGTCTTAGGGTGTGTTTGCACGGGAGAAGCTATGTCTATTCTGAAGGTTCTCTACGCACTGGACTGTCAAAAGCGGCGTAGATTGCGCTGCAACACTGCTTTTGACAGTTCAATGTGTAGAGAACTTTAAAGGGGTTGTCCGGGCTTATGTTTTATTTCATATTTATATCTAGGCTGCAAAATGTTGACAATCTGCAATATACATGTTGTCAACATTTTGCAGGGTTTCCTAGATATAAACACATTTACTGCTGGCAGAGAATGTCCAGGGGGTGTGATTGTGCATGCTGGTCGTTTACACCTACTCTAGCACAATCACACCCCCTCCCCTATTCCTAGTATGGCCAGCCACCCCCAGGCCGTACATGCCCGCCCCCTGCCCACTAAACACTATGGAATGAAACCACCCCCAGGGCTCCTACTGGCCGCCCCAGCCCTAACATCACCACCCACCCTCTGCAAAACAGCGGTCCCCAGTGCACTGATACAAGGTGCCGAAACCGCTGCTGTGAAAGCGATTCCGGCACACTGTGTCAGTGCAGCAGGGGACCCGCTGCATATGTGTGCTGCTCACCCTCCTCTTGTGCAGCCGGTGGTCCTCCGCCCTGGTCCCGGTCATGTGCAGCCGGGGTCCACACTCTGCAGCCGGGCTCCACACTCTGCAGCCGTATCTGTGCTGTGTGGAGCGGTGCCCATCGCCTGATCTCTCCAGACCTCCAGTACCATAGAGCAGAGGCTGTGGAGCGGTCCTCTCTATACTGCTCCACCAGTATTTGGTCAGTATTTCACATCAGTAATTGTACGCCAAAATCAGGAGTAGAACAATCAAAGGAAAAGTACTATAGAAACACATCACCACCTCTGCATCTTTCACCCACTCCTGATTTTAGCTTACAAATACTGATGTGAAATACTGACCAAACACTGATCGTGTGACCGCGGCCTTAGGCTGGAAACACACTGTCCGAGTAACATGCAAGTTACCCGCACGAGTCTCAGATCATTCACCCAGGATGACCTCCCCCTCTTTGGATGGGAGCAGTGCAGGTACATAGAAAAACATACCACTAACAGTATCCTGTCCAAAGAGGCAGGGGTTGTGCCGGGTGAATGATCCGAGACTCGTGCAAGCTTTTTGCATGTCACTCGGACAGTGTGTTTCCAGCCTTAGCCTGAGACTGTACGACAATATTAGCAGAGACACATCACACTTTTAAAGATTGCCTTGTCTGGTTCTGTGGACACTTCTAAATATAGCATTTCTCTGATGCTACATTGCGCTAAAATATAAGTTGTAATGAAATTATCCGTTAATTAACATTAGAGTGCATTCTAAAAGCAGCATAATGTGATGATTGGCAGAACCAAGTATACCAAGTGTGGTCCCAGTCCAATATGACATACCTCTGTGCCTAAGGCTAGGGTCAAACCTGCGTCAGCCTTCAGGCTGATGATTCCGTTTAAAGCTTACTTTTTCTCTGAGCGCATAGCGTTAATGGCATGTAACGCTATTCACCGGCTACCTATACATCTCTATGGATACCTGATGCTTCGCGCCGCCGCCGCATCCACACAGAAGGACAGGATATGAGCTTTTGCTGAGCGCACAGGAAAACACTGCAAACCGCTTTTCCTGTGCACTCTGCAATACTGCATCCGGTCCTTGTATGTGGAGTTGGCGGCGGCGCGAAGCATCAGGTATCCATAGAGATGTATAGGCAGGCGGTGCATAGCGTTACATGCCATTAACGCTATGCACTCAGGCTGAGAAAAACTAAGTTTTTAACGGAATCGTCAGCCTGAGGGCTGACGCGGCTTTGACCCTAGCCTTTTAAATCTTGCAATGCAATTCATATGCAACATTTTACAAGCCAATAAACACAATTTGTAAGAGAGTAATGGCAGTTTAGGGGCGCTCAATAAAGGAGACAGAGGGATAGATTAAAATACTTTCCTTTACTTTTTAATGACATCATTATTAACCATATCACTTCCAATGGAGTGGTGCATCACGTGACCGCAATCCTGCACTGTCGGATCCCCTGCGCCAGCACCAGCTAATACAGCGTTCCTTCACGGCGTTATACCCGCTGCATAACCTCCACAGTTGAGCGACTTATACAAAGCTCACCCAGCTAATCACCAGGTCTTCACTAAGAGCGCCCCTCCGCTCTCTTTTCTCTATTCATTACTAGTAAACGTATCCTAATGTGCATCAAATGAATTTGTCCTCCCCCCCTTTTTTTCATGTGATGGATTGGAGATTCCCTTATGGGGTCCTTTATCCATTCGATTTTTAAACATTTTTAAACAATTTTAAATTATTATAATTACTTTTCTATTTTGATTTTTGATTTTTATTTGTGCTTTTTCTTCTTTCTTTATTTTCATTTTTTTATATTTTCAATAAAGTGGTACCAAGTTCCTAATAATATACTCTCCTTTCCTTGTGGTGTTGCTTCAAAAGCACACCGTATGTATTTCCCCTTTAAAGACTCCATTGGAAATTATATGGTTAATAATGATGTCATTACACTTCACCCTATAAAAATCTAGAGTGTCATTTGAGGTCATCACCTGATGAAGGCGGAGTCTACCGCCAAAACAAGTTGTGAAAACCCCTTGTGGTGTAAAGTAAAGGAAAGTATTTTAATCTATCCCTCTGTCTCCTTTATTGAGCGCCCCTAAACCGCCATTACTCTCTTACACATTGCATCCAGCCCTAGGGCGAGTGGTGGGCTGCTGCACAACTTAGGAGACGTTCAATTATACTGAGCGCCGGAGAACTGGAGGACCTGTGGTGACGTCATCCCACGTGGTGCATTACGTGACCGCAATTCTGCGCTGTCGGATCCCCGGCGCCAGCACCAGCTAATACAGCGTTCTTTCACGGCGTTAAGCCCGCTGCATAACCTCCACAGGTGAGCGACTTATACAAAGCTCACCCAGCTAATCACCAGATCTTCACTAGGAGCGCCCCTCCGCTCTCTTTTCTCTATTCAATAAACATAATTTTACTTCCATTGTCACACAAGCATTAAGCGTATGTCACACACACACAGATCACGTCACACAACACATCGTGTTATCCTAAAGTATAGCCATCATTTTATTTAATAAATCATTACATGAAAATAAGCAATTTTGTAATGTACGGTATGTTATCAGAAAATGTGCTTCTTTCTCTATGAGAATTGATCAGCCATTATCACATTCTGAAGTAATATCTGTATTCAGTGAAGACTTTTCCATATCTGAGATAGGAGATTACAGTTGTTACTGAGCCACAGTTGTGTGAGTGGTGACGTTTAGAGAGTTCATCTGAGGACATAGCCATGGCTCAATCTGAGAGTGCTGCTTGTGATGAGCAGACCCTAATATCTCCACTTACCGCATGCAGCAGAGCTGAGTGTGCTTCGCTGGACATCACTGTGGATTATCGTCGGAGGATATGTTTGGGGTAATAAATGGGTGAAAGATGGTTGTCTGTGTGTTTTTTTAAAATAAAGGATTCTATGATGGGAGGACAGAGGAGCTAGAGATATAGGGAGGAACAAGAGGCAGAGGGAGGAGCTAGAGACAGAGTTACACCCCCTCCCTCTCTTCTATCTACATAGACTCCCATCAGAATCCAGGAATGAAAAGTACTCCAGCATTACCGTGCATTTTATATGCCAAACCTTGTCTTGAAATCCAGGGAAAGGGTGAATCAAATAAAGAATAGGAGGCAACAGAAAAAAGACAAAGAGAGGGTTACAGGTAGGGTCACTAAACATGAGAAAAATATATTAATTTCTCAGTCTAGGGTGAAGGGTCACCATAAAGAAAGAACAATTACAGACATTAGATAATATATTGAGGTCAGCAACTGAAAATCTTTTAAACATGCTGATATGACTAAATGTAAGTTTTGTATAGTGAAGGGCCAGCTGACAAAGATGTAGGAAAGTTTCCAAAAAATACCATCTTAAAAAAAGATATTTGAACTAATAATTCTCTGGTTTCTACTCTTACCCTGCTTTCTGTATTCATTATCATCCTCGTTAAGTTTGATTGTTCTCTACAAACACACTTTTCATTCTTTTGCAGCAGTTTTATTCTGGTCATTTTTTTTAAATTATTCCCGTAGATAATGTAGAGTTTAAGAGATTCTGATTAGGATTGTAACCTTGATGCATTGTAGATTATTGTTGACTATTAATGATTAATATAGAAATGTTACACCAGTGTAGGAAACTTTCTGTCTTTAGTTTCAACTATTGGGCTTAGTTTTTAATGGAATAACATTAGATGTCTTTTTCAATAATCTTAAACTATTTTCCACTATATTGGTGATTAATGTTTAAAATAGGTCATCAATATCAGATCGTTAGGAGCAGAACAACCTGAGAAGAATGCCACTGGATTCTGTAGATCACCTACTATTCATATAATATGAGTACACGGCAGTGACCACTAGACAATATGATGGAGCTGTGGTGTTCTGCTCCATACACTGTTTAAATCCAGCTGCTGCCAAAAGAGTAAAACAGCTGATCAGTCCCCTACGATCTTATTTTGAAGGCTTACTTCAGTATCAATGTGGAAAACCCCTTTCCACTCGAAAAAACAGCACTGTAAGTAAGTAATCTTTATTTATATAGCGCTAACATATTCCGCAGCGTGTCATTGTTTTCATCATTTGCAAAAACAGCATAGAAAAAACTTTTCTCACAATACTAGGCAGAATGAGACATGTGAATTTTTGATTATGTATCAGTGTTTCCATCTTTTTATTATTAAAAAGCCTACGGGGATTTGGCAGCCAGCCAAAGGTCCACTATAAACAAGGTAACTAGAGGGAAAGGGGAGACAGATACATATACAGTGGCTAGACACAAAACCTACAAAGGGACCGTGGTGAAGTAAAACTAATAACTTTATTGAAATAAAAGAAAACATTTAAATCAATAAAATTACATAATGATGGGTAATTATGTGACAAGATGGACAGACTTCCATGTTTGTCACTGTAAAGTGTAATGTAATGTGATAAGCGTTATTGTAATATGAATTGTCACATGCATCAATAATGTTGAAGTGTGTATTGCTTGACAACAGGGTAAGATAGAGTTAATTTTGAGACTAACCCAGACTGGGAAGGGCTACATTGTGGGAACCGTGATGGTTTTGTGTTAGAAGGGCAGAAAGGGCCCAGTGTGCCGTAGTGAAGGACCTAAGTTCTGACTTGAGCGCAAAGCTGCATGATGTGGGTGTCGCTAGAGAGAGGCCGAGACAAAGGATATTGAGATCCTGAGAAGAACACAAGGTAGAGTTGACTGAGAAATAGAGCAAACTGAAAGAGACAGGTCCTAGGACAAAATGCCTAGTAGTATGGCCCTGAATTTATAGCTTTTAAGGTACCTTTACACGCCTCCACTGTTGCTAGCAACAGGTATCCACCGCACGTGCACGAGCACGTTTTTAACGGTGGATACCGATCACTAATGCCGCATATACACGCCGCCATTGCGTTCTCCACTGAAGGTATCTGCGTTCCCCGGAAGTGCTGACAGCTCCTGCGGCTTACTTCCTGTTGAATACCTTCCCTGGTTTACACGCCGCTACCACAAAGGAATATGGGCGTACATATTTCGCGCCGCAAGTACATAGGCGTGACAGAGTTGTGTATTACGTGACGCTCGTACGGTGATTGGACAAGGCAATAGCATCATGATTGGCCAGCCTGCGCAGGAAGGCTGGCTAGTACATGAAGCCATTGCAAATGTGTAGTGTGAATGGTCAGCTCTTTAAATAGGGACAGCCAATGGTTACACAGTAGCCCCCACCAATGATAGCTGATGGGGCGTGGTATCCATGACGCTGTGGCACGCCCCTGTGAAATCACTAGGGGACGTAACATCCTTGCCTGTGCCGCGTTTAGACGCCACTACCATGGCAACTGTGCCTTTCTGTTGCCTTCGGTTTTTGAGCACGGCTCAGCAACAGGTATCTGAGTCCACAACAGGACACAGGAAGGCATTTCCCTATTTACACGCCGCCATTTCATAGCAATTTCATAGCAACAGGCATAACTATCCCCAATGCCAGGCAGTTGCTACCCTTCAGTGGAGGCGTGTAAAGGGGTCCTTAAAGGTAGTGGGCCAGGATGGTACAGAAACTTGAGATGAAGTGAGTTGCCCAGGTGGGAGTTCCTAAATCATGAGCTAGCTAGATCCTAAGCTTACCCATATTGGCAAATCTATTTGTTTGAGAGGAAGACAGGATGCAGAACTCCAGGTTTAAGATATGACTTTCACTAACTGGACTGTTGTGTTAAGTTAGGTTGTGATGAAGGAAGCAAGTCTGGTGGAGGCAGGAACAAGTAAAGTTGGAGAAATAAAAAGGCTTTGCATAGAAATGCTCTGTGTGGAAGAAAAGCCATATGAAAATGTATGTGCCCGCTATTTATTGTCCAAAGTTGTTCTTAAGATCAGTAAAATACTCTTTTTGTTCCAATAAATTTTTATTAAAGGTTTTTAAGAGGCAAACATAGAAGAATTCTAAACAGGAATATCAAAATACAAGAGTACAAGAGAGACAAACAGATAACCCGTGGTTACCAAGTTGTACAACATCAGGCCAGCTGAAGCTATTAAGCCGATGTCTGTGATTGGTTGTCATATACATTAATGTATTGGCAATGAAGATGCCATCATAAGTGTGTAAAAATAAATACATAGTTTGAAAAAAATTTGTAGGTTTTCCCATATTTTTGATTTTCTGCACAGATAAAGCAGATCGCAATGTTCTGCCACCCCTAGCTGCCTGGTTTTACCTTGGCTGGCAATCAAAAATACAGTGGAGTCCTTTATTTTTTTAAATTATTTAAATAAATAATTTTAAAAAATGTGTGGGCTCCACACATAATTGCTAGGACAAGTAAAGTCAGGCAGCTGGGGGCTGGTATTCTCAGCATGGGAAGGCCCATAGTTTTTGCCCCCCCCCCCGGCTTCAGAATAGCAGCCAGCAGCCGCCCCAGTAATTGGCATTAGAATGGTCATTGACATTAGAGTGGCCAATTCCTGGTGCTTTATCCGGCTCTTCCTGATGCCCTGGTGTAGTGGCAATCAGGGTAAGAGAAGGGGTTAGTATTGACAGCTGTCATCAAGCTCTAGTTTGATAATGTTCAAGTTTCTAAGAGGCCTGCACATTATCAATCCTGTGAGTAAATTGTAAAAAAAAGCACAGACTAAAATCCATTATTTTAAATAAAACACACAGACAACCCTCTTTCACCCATTTATTAACCCCAAACATACCCTCTGACAATAATCCACAGCGATGTCCAGCAAATCACACTTGGCTCTGCTACATGCGGTGAGCAGAGACATTAGTGTCTGCCTATGGCAAGCAGCGTTCTCAGACTGAGCCGTGGCTGTGTCCTCAGATGAACTCTTTGACGCCACTGCTCACTGCCATGGCTCATTAACAACTGCCTTCTCCTACCTCAGTAATAGTAAAGATATCAGTGAATACAGATTTTACCTCAGAGTTGAAAATTTTGATAATGACTGATCAATTCTGGCAGAGAAAGAAGCAAATTTGTCTAATAAGATATATTACAAAGTTGCTTATTTGGATATGTACTATTGTTTTTTTTAACACAAATTTAAACAATTATTATGTTTTAAGTAATTAATGATCACTTTAACATTTAAGTCTGGAGTTTCATAATCAGGTAAAGTATTGCTAAATATTCTGATGCGATGCTGCATAATAGACTGGATAAAAGTTATTCAAATTCCTCAACAGCATTCAATGTACCATCAATTGATCAATCAATCAACTTCAGATACACTGTAAGGATTCCGGATTCATGATTGTAGACACATCAGTTGTCTCATCAGTGAGTCCTTTTTCACTGTGCTAATTTGTAATGCTTGTTTTTTCCTAATTCAGTTTTGCAGTAATAACTTTTAGAAACAGATCATTTTCAATGTCTTTTCAAAGAATATTATTTAATAAGTACCGTAATCGTTGTTCTCATAAACTTATAGTACACATGAAAATAATCAATTTTGAAATCGAGCTTATCAGAAATCTGGATTGATCGTTTACTCTCAAGTCATGGGCAAACCCTATATTCATTGAAGACAGATTTTCCCATTGCTGAGATAGGAGATGGCAGTTAGTGCTTTTTAAATTCTATGCAGGAAGGGGAGGGGAGGAGGAGGGAGGAGCTAGAGGCAGGCACATATTCTGCTGCAACTTCTCAAATGCCAGATAAATAAAAATTCCCATAACTGACATATGAATACCCACAGTCATTGCAAATAGCTGTTACGTTTTCCCCTTAACAGAAACGCTTTCCAATGAACCATCTATTGACATACACCTACTGTAAGAGTATGTACACATGTTGGACACAGTGCCTCTAGACCTGAAGGAAGCCGTAGGTGAACGCAAGGAGAATGCAGCTGCCCTGTGCCCACAATCTGTGTTCAGGGCAGGGCGGCCTTTCCCTGCATTCACCCACTGAAGATCGCTTCTGACTCTGCAGCATTAAATTAACATGCTGCGGAGATGCGGAAGCGCAGTAACCCGCACCACAGCTGATATAACACTGCGGAAGGGGCATGGGATTTCTAGAAATCCCATCCACTATGTTTGTACTTTACAATGCGTTTTGGATGCAGTGGTAATACGCTGCATCCAAAATGCTGCTGTTCTGGATTATGTACACGCAGCCTAAATCCTTCATTACTGATCCTCAAAGCTAAGGATGACTAACAGCTTCGGTCCATATTAGACCATAATTCCATAATTTCTCCAACATCAACTTCTTTTCATCTTATATATGCTTCTTTTCTGCCTTCCAGACCTGCCTTTTATCCCAACTGTGTATTCCTGGTAATCTGTTCCCCTTCTTCCCAAAGCTGGCAATTAAAAAAAAAAAAGCCATGACAAACACAGAAAGACCAGGACGTGCCAGGATGTTATGTGATAATTTTCTCTAGAAAAGTTAGCATTTTGCACCAAAGTAAGTCACAATGAAACGACTGATTATATGAGAAAAAAGTTGCAACATGCTGCGAGTGGATACGTAAATCGTGCGAGACTCACCAATACAAGTCAATGGGTGCGAGAAATAAACAGCACACGGACCTTCCATGTGCTGTCCATTTTTTAGGGATTACCATTCTCAAGCATAAAGCACAATGTAATGGTCCTGTAAATGATTGTAGAATCATAGCTGCTGAGAAAAAAGTGCATTGCATACTTATGGTATACGGATAACACACAGATATCACCGGGATGCTAGGCAAGAAAAAAAATCCCTCATTCACATAATACTTGCATGACACATGGAATACCATATGGATTTCCCTCATCCTTCTCTCCTGGATGAAAATCGGTCAGATTTCTCATACACTTGTGTGACTCCAGCCTAAGTCACAAGCTTAGTAAAAGGAAGTCCACCTGTGTGCAATCTAAGCGTCACATGGTCTGTCAATATATACTCACCTTTTCTGAAAGGCCATAGTGCCTGCAACATCATTAACCAAGAGGCACCACTAACCAAAAATAATGAAGACCAAGGAGATCTCCTAACAAGTCAGAGACAACGTTGTTGAGAAGACTAAGTCAGAGTTGGGTTCTAAAAAATATCCCAATCTCTGATGATCCCTGATGATGCCAAGGAGGGCATTAATCAGAGAGGCAACAGAGAGACCAACCCTGAATGAGCTGCCAAGTTCCCAAGCAGAGTCTGGAGCATTTGTCTATACAACCACAATAAGCCGTGAACTCCATAGATCTGGACTTTAGGAAAGAGTAGCCAGAAAAAACTTTACATAATAGTCAAACATTGGAAGGGTCATTTTGATCTTCCTAAAACATATGTGGGAGCAGGGGCGGACTGGCCCAGGTTGCAGGGGGGGCAAGTGGTATAGGGCTGCCCCCCCACAGAAATGGGGCGGCTGGAGGCGCTTTTTGGCTGGCGCTGTGAAAGGACAGCAGACGCGGCGCCTTGCGGCCGGCGCTGTGATACAGCAGCAGACTCGGCGGGTGACACAGGGAGTGACCGGCGATAGCACCATGATAGCAGCATCCCATCCAAAAAAAGACTGCACCCCCCATCCTCCAAAAACGTCTGGCAGCACCCCCCCGGTCCTCACCTAAGGGCTGGCAGAACAAAACTGCCACCCAGGGTTAGTGTCGCCAGCCAGCCCCTGTGTGGGAGACTCCTCACATGTATGGAGGATGGCGCTGTTGTCAGATGAGACCAAAATTTTACTTCTTGGCCTTTAAGGTAAATGCTATGTCTGGCGTCAAATCAACACAGTTTGTCACCCCAAGAACACCATGCCCACAGTGAAACATGGTGGTGGCAGCATCATGTTGTGGGGATGTTTTTCAGTACCAAGTACAAGGAAAATAGTCTGAGTCAAGACGAATATGGATGGTACAGAAAACAGGGATATTCTTGAGAAAAACCTTTTTCATCCTGTCAGTGATTTGACACTAAAACGGAGGTTCACTTTCTAACAAGAAAATGAGCCAAAGCTAAAGCAACACTCGAGTGGTTCAAGAGGAAACATATTGTAAATATATTGGAGTGGTCTAGTCCTGGCTGAGACCTTAATCAAATTGAGAATATGTGGTCAGAATTGAAGATTGCTGTTCTCCAAGAGGAAATCATCTAACTTGAAGGAGCTGGAGTAGTTTTGCCTTGAAGAATGGGCAGAAATCCCAGAGGCAAGATGTGGAAATCTCATAGAGTAAAGCAACTTGCAACTGTATTTGCCACAAAATGAGGCTCTACACAAAGTACTCACTTTAGGGGGTGAATAGTTATGCACACTGAAGCTTTCAGTTATTTTGTCCTATTTGTATGAACTGATGCAAACCCTAAAATAAAAAGAACTGTGAAATTCAATGTTGTGGGGTAGCAAAACATGAAAAATGCCAGTTGGGTGAATAGTTTCTAAAGGCACCGTACGCTCAGTAGTGACCCACATTGTAGCATCATATCTTTTCAATAAGACATTCTATCCAATTCAATGTATTAAATGTTTCCATGGGTCAGTTTAATGAAAAAATGTATAACATGGAAAATATACAGTAAACATCAATACAGATATTTTACGACCTTCACTATGCTACAAGCTATTCTGCTAACCTTTGGCCATGACATATTAATTAGACAAAGAACTGAGAATTCTGGAATAATTAAAGCTAACTAATACATCAGCAATTTATGCAAAACGATAGTGCGGAGCATCCAAATTTATCAGATGATTGCTACAGTCATAGGCAAAACAGAGCTAGACCACGCAAATGTAAGATGGCTTCTTTAGCCATCTGCAGAATAGCAAAATCTGCTTCCTGATGGCACGTGGGCTGCCAAAGCTTCTAAAGGCTTTGGCGCCTATTTACTAACTGTCCATCTGCTGCATGGCACAAGTGACAGCTGATTCCTTTGCTATTGGTAAGATGAAGTAGACCTGGGCTATTCAGTCACAGGCTCTAATCACCCAAGGTTTGTCCTTTGAGCTTCATTAGTTTATTAGCCAGACACAAGAGATGCATTAAATGATTTTACATGTTTCTTATTAACAAAAGAAAAGCCAGTGCTGTACATGGTGTTTAAAACCCAAAGGCATACACTTTTGCTCCTAGAAATAAAAGCATATTGGCAATGTGTAAAGCATATTGGGACATAACAATAGTCTAAAGACCTCAGTATGAATGCAGACATTTGACCAGATGTCTATTTGACAGGGCGGCTGCAGCTACACATTTACTCAGTGAAAAGTCACAGTTCATTTTATTCTCTCTGGTTCATACTTAAAGGGATATGGTAACTAGAGATACCGGTTCAGTCTAGGAGCATAGCATAATTATTATATTTCATTTAAATTTCATTAAACTTTGAGAAGAAACAAGTAAAATAAAAATGTAACACCGTCCATCTCAATACTAAAAAGTTGTAAGAAATATTGTTGAAATGTAGAAGGATAATAATGATAAATCCCCTTTAAGAGGCTTTTATCAGGAACATGCTGTGATTGAGAATTTTGAATACATTTAAATTTGAATCAAACCTGTCTCTAGATACTATAATGAAACTGTATACATTACAAAGTAGATCTTATAGACTTGGTGCTTACTTTGAATATACATATGAAAATGGCTGTATAATCCTTATATTAAAATGAGCATTTTTGGGGGTTTCCTAAAGAATAAGAGAGCTCAAAAGTACAAGTGTATTCAGTCTTCTACCACCCATCTTGACTGACAGCTGCGGATGGTGCTGATCAATGTGAGATCTCAGCAGCAGCAGCAGGTAGGAGCTTGTTAATGCAGCTAAGTGAGCAGAGATTTTGACTTGTTTACGTATAGGGATACTCAGAGATATGACAGCTAGGAGTCCTATATATTGGAACAATAGGGATTCCCTCGCAACTTCTTACATGACTTAGGTTAGGGTCACACTTGGGAGCCTGTATCCAATAACTGGATGCATTACGGGATCCAGTTTTTCCCCTTGTCTGTTTGGAGGCATTTTTACCGGATCAGGTACCTGATCAGGTACCTGATGGTACCTATATGTGCCATCAGGTACTGGATCAGGTTTTCATAGGGTCCCATATTAAAAACCTGATCAGGTTTGCTAAAAGGCCAAAAAATGTTGCAGATCCTTTTAAAAGCTGACTTCTCAAAAACTGGATCCAGTAGACAGATTGCACTTTGGCAAACAATTGTTAACATTGGAGTCTATGGGTCAGGTACCTGATCAGGTTTTCAGGATGTAAAACTGGATCCAGTAACTGGATTGCAAACGCAAGTGTGATCCTAGCCTTAGTTGCTAGCATTTGCTGCTATTAGATGAAGACTGGAAAGGGGGTGGAGCAGCTTCATTGCTTTGAGCAGTGAAATCTTAAGGACTAGCTGTGCAAATTTGTACAAATTTCAAGGTCGACAATCTCATTCCCACCTGTATTTTTATTAGAGTATTTGCATGGACTAATGTCATCAGGCTTGACAATGTAGGATCTCCCATCATGTCCAGCAGAAATCTGATCACATGGTGTAGCACAGCCAATCAGAAGGGCTATCACAGGCAGCATAAAACAAAAGGGAAAATGAATTACATTTTTTGTGCCTGTACTGTATAGAGATCAGAGCACTTAATGAACAAAGTGTAGTACAAGAGAAGGGTGGATAGAGGAGAATAGATTTGAGTTTGAGTTGAAGGTATGAGTCAGTCGACAGGATGGGGGTACTCGGATACCAGGACAGGGGCTTACTTCGGTGGGGGATTACAACTGGTCGGTCCCTAGTTCTGTGCCCTGGGCCCTTAGTGGCAGGGTTGGGGGTGATGATGATGGGGGAAATGGTATCGTGATGCCACCTGTGGTACCTGGTAATAGGGTTACCAGTGCTGTGGCCGGCCGCTGAGGCGATGGGAATGCAGCTTTGGTAGTACAGCTCCCCACAGGTGGAGCTTTACCTCAGGGCAGCGGGGTTTAGGATGGGGGTAATAGTCCTCACCTCAAGTGATTATGCTGTGGCCCTCCGGGCGCCGAATGAAAGGAGAACAGACACCACTTCAGCTCAAATGGGTCTTTACTTGCTCCAGATGGAAACAGGTACACAGTACATTCAGGGTTAATGGGTATTGTAACCGTGGGTAGTGAAGGTTTCCTCAGAGTCTGAAAGTGATGCCCTCAATATGGCGCTCGTGGTCTTGTTACTCTCTCACTCTCTCAACCCCTCTTGAGCCAAGTCTCTAGTCCATGGGTTCTGTTACCTAAAAGTCTTTCACTTGTCGGTGTCGTGAACCCAGCTGCGGGACTGATGTTGGGCTGCTTTAGGGGTGCTTTAGCTCCCTGTGTGTGTCGGGCCCTCAGCTTGCCGGTCTGTAGTTAGGTATGAACCTTGCATCTAGGTGGCTCCGGAATGCTGATGTCGACCTGGGTCCCCAGTTGGCTCCAAGCAGTCCTGGGTAAACCCCCTTCCAGAGTCTGGGTCGCCGCTCTCTAAAGAGGCGGCCTCCTGATGCAGCCGCAGGGTCCCCTGCATCTGCCTTGCTTGCTCTCTTCACACCAACTGTCTGACTTTGCTATCACTCCCCGTCTCCCGCTCTCTAGGCTCCAGGCCCTGGGACCTACTGAATATCAGTCACCTGTATTAAAGTGGCCTGTGTTGGGTGTTGGGGTGCAGACTCTTAAGATTCCCCACGTCCATGGTTACAGAGGCATCACATCTCTAATAAGGGTGTAATACCTCCCTGTGGCGCCTTGCCATAGGGGCGCCACAGGTACTATTGTTGTGAGGCTGGTGGTTGTGGACTCACTGCATCAGAGAAACTGGGCTCACCCTGAGAGGCATAACTGTTGCCTCATCTTCACTAGAGTCTCTGATGGTGAAGTTAGGCTTGTGCTGGAAGGTAGCCGCAGGGTACCACTCCAGGGAAACTCTTAGCCTCATAGCATCTTTCCCCAGGAGTTGGGGGTGTTGGCACAGACCTAGGTGCAGGCATGGTGGCTGGAACAGGCAGGCAGGCTGGGAGAGTCTGACAGATACTAGCGGGTGGCTAGTACTTGTGGATATGGAAGGTATGATGAGTTCAGGCAGGTTCCGGCAGGTACAGCAGGTGTATCAGGTACTAACGAGTACTGGCAGGTACCACAAGTTCTGAAACACAAGCATGAGTTAGCTGGCACAGATAACGGATACAGGGGAAATGGAACTTGACAACTAGCAAGCATCTCAGGCAGTACTTTAAATACTCAGTGTCCTCCATCCATTGACTGGAGACACATACAGAGTTCACGCACTACCGCTTTAAGAGGCAGGGAGTGTGGGCACTCACAACCTAAGCATGCTCCCGGAACCCCTGTGTGGAGAGGGGACCGGGAGAGGTGCAGCAGATTGAATGGAGGGGTAAATGCGTCAACGACCCTGCAACAGTGCTGTCAGCACTACCATTACAATTCTTAGAAAGGAGAAGGCCAAACCACCAACATATTTATTGCCAGGGTGAGGAGAGTGGATGAAGTGAAGGCCACCATAGCACAAACACAATTCAGAAAGGAATTCTGTGTCAGTTATTGTCAGCCATGTTTCTATGAGAACCAGGAAGAATAGATTGCAAGAAGTAATGAGGTTGTGAATGACATGGAGCCTATTGCAGATGGCAAGTGCATTGTATAGTGCTCCAGAAAGTGAGGGTGGTGGAGCAACCGTCAAATGGATAGGTTTTAGATTGGAGACATTACATTACTTTCTAGTAGCTGAGGAGTGATAGGAAGAAATTATAGAGGGTATTAGGGGAATGCATGTTTTTTGGGGGTTTTAAATGGAGGGATTTGAGGTATAGGAGCAGGTCAGCAGATGAGGTCAAGTCAGGGGGTAAGAGGGAAGGAGAAATAAATATTTGTTTGGTGAGTGATGGTGTTTGGGATAGCAAAGGTGAATAAGGATTAATAGAGCCAAAACTGAAAGGGTATATTAAAGCATAGTGAAAAAGTTATTTGGGAAAAATTTAATAGAAGGTGGAATTGGACTCAGCCTTGTGCTGATACCACCATCTCTAGCTCCATAACATTAATAGTGTTATTTCAAATCCGTCTAAGACACCAGTTTCTGTTCTGCTCCAAAGTGCCCTAACCAATAACATTCTGTGTAACACACAGTGCATGCACCGTGCATCAAAAACATCATACGGGGCCAAATTAGCTTTTCCTATGGTCAGTCCTGGAGCAGGAAATGCTGCATGTGCTGTTTTGGAAGGTGGCTCCTCAATGCCTTAAATGTCTGGTTGTGATGGTAGTGAGTCAAATGAGTGGGCTTCTTGCTTGTGCAAATTATTTTCCTTGCTGAGTGAGGACCAATCTATTGGCAGATACATCCTAGTGTACATCAAATGTGAAGTAGATAAAGGTACCGTCACATGTGGCAATATTGCTAGGCAATTTCACTGGCAATTTGCTGGTTGAAGTGAAATCATGGACACATTGTTCCATTTGTACACAGCAACAAAATAGAACAATGTGTCCATGATTTCACTGCAACCAGCAAATTGCCAGTGAAATTGCCTAGCAATATTGCCGCGTGTGACGGTACCTTAACTCTAAAGGTACCTTTACAAGCCGCTACAGCAGGGTGGAAACAACGGGGTTTATGAGACAAACGTATCTTGCACTGTCAAATCAACCCGAGGTAGCGGCGTGTAAAGTAGGTTGTTGCCACCCGTCACTTGCGGCACCTGTTTCAGAGCAGTGCTCTAAAACAGGTTGATATCAACCCGATGGTAGTGGCGTCTAAATAAGGTAGGGTAAGGTTTTTTCATCACCTAGTTAACTCCCTGGGGCGTGACACAGCCTCCGGGAAACCGCCCCCCTTCAGCGATCATTGGAGGAAGCTCCTGTGTTACGATTGGTAGTCGCTGCATAGGGCGGCATATTTAAGGAGCTGACCAGTCACACTACACATTTGCAATAGCGTCATATATTAGCCAGCCTTCCTGCGCTGGCTGGCCAATCATGATACTATTGCATTGTCCAGTCATCGTACGAGCGTCTCGCAATCCACAATTCTGGCACGCCTATGTGTTGTCCCTGCTGCACCAGGTCCTCCCATATTACCTTCTGTAGCGGCGTGTAAATGAGGTAAGGTGCTCTGCAGAAGGTAACTTGAGGCACCCGGCGGTGCATCCAGAGATAGATTAAACCTTCTGTAGAGCACCTTGTAGCGGCATGTAAAGGCGGTATCGGGTACCGTTTGTAACCGTTGGTACGTGCTCGTGCACGTGACACACCCGGTTGTTTCCACCCTGCTGTAGCGGCGTGTAAAGGTACCTTATCAGTTACAGCTTTACCTGCTTATGTGGAGAAAGCTAACTAACCCGCAAGTTGAGTATGGCTCAAGCTGTAGTCCTACTGTTCCTAATGATCATCCTGCTGGTAACCAGTCTGCACCTGCAAGTAATGCCTTGTTATACCATGAGTACCACCATTATCCTTAATAGTGATGAGCGAGCATGATCGGCGCTACTCGTTAGTCGCACGAGTATCCCGATACCAAGTACCGCCGAGATGCTCGGACTCTTCACTAATAATTATCTGACACAAATACACAGCTTCCTTCAGTGCACACAGTGATCTGGCACGTCACAGAGAGCAGATTCATTGTTAGGTTCCCTCTGGGGGGCACAGCAAGGTGTGTGCTGCGACCATTTGAAAAAGACCCCCCTCCTGCCCTTCCCCAGAAACACTCGTTTTATAGCTGGAAGTCTGTGGGAGGAGCCTGTCACTAATTGACTTACATTGGGCTCGGTGCTCAGTCGAGCACCCGAGCATCTCGAGATGCTCGACCCGAACATCGAGCACCCGAGCATTTTAGTGCTCGCTCATCACTAATCCTTAACTATCGCTATTTATACACTTCCTCCATTTTTTCTATTGCATCGTCATTTCTCATTCTGTGTGTCCAAGAAATATGCATTCAATCGCCCAATTACATAAATATTGTAAATTGCACTTTCACGGACTGCTCTGTACAACACATATGATCATCTCTTGTGAGTGCCGACGCTCAGCTAGTGTCCACAGGAAATATGTCATGACAAATACAGGGGCAGTCATGATAACTCATCAATGCCCCACGATCATGTCACATACCAGTATGTCCAAGGTCAAGAAGGGGTGAAAACTTCGTACAAAAGTCTTTGTTGGTGATGCTTCCTGTATGGAGAAACTAGTTGCATGGATTGTTCAAATGTGATTTTGCTCCATTCTTTAACACAAACACTCTGCAACCAGAAGGTTTTGTGGGATTCTTCTATGAACTCTGAGCTTTAGTTATTTCCATACATTTTCTATTGGATTCAGGTCAGGTGATTTGCTGGGCTATTTTATCAGCTTTGCTTTCTTTCTCTGAAACCGAATGAGAGATTTCTTGGCAGTGTGTTTGGGATCATTGTCTTCCTGAAGTATCCACACTCATTTTATCTTCATTATCCTGGTAGATGGCAGCAGATTTTTATCAAGAATGTCTCTGTACATTTGTTCATTCATCCTTCCTTTAATTAAATGAAGTTTGTCAGTGTTGTATGTTGAAATACAGTAACACACCATAATGTTCCCATCTCCGAACTTCACTGTTGGTATGGTGTTTTTGGGGTGATATGCAGTGACTTTTGGCCTCCTAACACACTTATTATGGTATTAACTCCTTCCCTACCTATTACGTTGATGGACGTCATAGAAGTCGGGGACTTCCCGACCTGTGATGTCCATAAGAAGGAAAAAGCTGACCAGTATAGATAGGCGATCACCAATTATAACAATAGTAAATCTTTATTCCAAAAAGCACACAAACAGACAATGAGTGTGCAATTTAAAAACAATTAAAACAGCCCCATACAGAGCAATAAGAAATCAACAATTCCACCCAATTCAGCAGAAACCATGAACAATAATCATACCATGTTCTGTCTAGCCCCAATAGTACACACTAAGTCAGAGCAGCTTATAAACTTCCAAAACGGGAGCCTAAGAGTGACCACAATCATTGTTCCTCATGAGGATTTCCACCATGTCCAGGAGGAAGCCAGAGGAACAATGGAGCACAGACATACAATTTAAACAATGACAAGCAGTGAATCAGATCATGACCTGCAAAGGTTCAGCTGAATGGGCGGAGAGGGAGGGTCCCACAACGTCATGGCGGTTACTGCAGCTTGTTGCCACGGTAACTGCCATCGGGCCCCGGTGTTCTGTGATTCTTATCACAGAGCACCAGGGCTTCTTATCGGGTGGGGGGAAGTTTATTCCCCACCCCCATAATCACTGTGATTGGCTGTTTGAGCAGTCAATCACAGTGATCTTCACTCCAGCTATGAAAGGGGCTGTCATAGCCCCTTTCATAGGCTGAAGCACTGGAGGGGGCAGGTATGATAGGGAGTGATCTAATGATCACTCCCATTCAGCTGAAGCATCATGGTGGTGGTGCAGGGCACTGTGCCCGCCTGCCACCTGCTACTGCCTGCGCTTCTGTGCATCCCGATCTCCCTGCATGAAGACCAGGCTGCACAGGAGCTATCTCACAGCTGGGCACAGTGATCACATATCACAGATCACTGTGCCCAGCTATCAAATCGCTTCTCTGCAACCTGCCCTCTTTGCAGGGAGATCGGGCTGCACAGAAGTACAGGCAGAAGCACACAGCAGTCGGGCACATATGCCATGCACCACCGCCATGCTTCTGGGGCTCTGTCACCCCCTAAGTGCTGTGATTGTAAGATCACAGCACTTAGGGTCCAGGGAGAGGGAGCACACAGTCAATCACCTCTCCCCAGCGGTGATTGGCTCATCGTAATGTAATTCATTGCCATACAGTGCACCATCAACATGAAAACAGACTACAACAAGGGATCAAGTGTACTCTCGTTGTAGTCTGTTGTCATAGTGATGATGCACTCTATGGCAGATCATTGCCATACAGTGCACCATCACAAAGACACCAGAGACTGCAACAAGGGATCAAGTGTCCTCTTGTTGTAGTCTCTGGGGTCATGGCGATTGTGCACTGTATAGCAATGATCTGCCATTCAGTGCATCATCACTATGACCCCAGAGACTACAACAAGGGATCAAGTGTCCTCTTGATGTAGCCTCTGGGGTCACGGTGATTGTGTACTGTATGCCAATGATCTGCCATACCATGCATCATCACTATGACACCAGAGACTGCAAAAAGAGGACACTTGATCCCTTGTTGTAGTCTCTGGAGTCATGGTGATTGTGTAATGTATGGCAATAATCTGCCATACAGTCCATCATCACTATGACACCAGAGACTGCAACAAGTATGTGATTGTGCAGTGTATGGCAGATCATTGCCATACAGTGCACTATCACTGTGACCCCAGAGACTGCAAGAAGGGATCAAGTGTCCTCTTGATGTAGTCTCTGTGATCATAGTGATGTTGCATTGTATCCCAGATCATTGCCATACAGTGCACAATCACCATGACCCCAGAGACTACAACAAGAGGACGCTTGATCCCTTGCTACAGTCTCTGGATGTAGTAGAGGCGATCAAGCGTCTTGTGACCATCGGTTTGGACTACGACAGAGGGTATGTGGGAGTAATAAAGATGGAGTCTGAATTTTACTTGTGTTTTTTACCTAATAAAAAGATTTTTCTCTGTGTGGTGTATTTTTTGACTATTTACTAGAGATTCCTAATGGCCGGGTCTAACTTTGGCCCGACATTATGAATCTCAGGCTTAGTGCCAGCTGCCAATAAAAAAGCTGGCATTAACCCCTTTATTACCCAGTTTGCAACCGGCACTAGGGCAACTGTAAGAGTCTGGGTACAGCGCCAGAAAGTGGCGCTTCAATTAATGCATAATTTTCTGGGGCGGCCATGGGCTGAAATTCACAGCATGGGGGCCCAGAATGCTTGGGCTTCTTCATGCTGAGGATTCCAGCCCCCAGCTGCCTAGTTGTACCTGGCTGGACCAAAAATATGGCGAAGCTTCATGTCATTTTATTTTCCCCCAAATTCTGTAAAAAAAAAAAGGATGTTGGGCTTCGCTGTATTTTTGTTTGACAGCCAAATACAACTAGGCAGCTGGGGGTGGGTGGCAGTCCGTAGCTGCCAAGTTGTACTTGGCTGGCAACTAAAAATATGGCGAAGCCCATGTCATATTTTTTAAAATTATTTCTACAACTAAAAAAAATTATGTGGAGCTTCGTCATATTTTTGGTTGCCAGCCTGGTACAACTTGGCAGCTGGGGGTTGAAATCCTCAGCGTGGACAGGCCCAAACATTCTGGGCCCCCATGCTGCGAACTGCAGCCCACAGCCACCCCAGAAAATGGCACATTCATTAGAGGTGCCATATTTTCGTTCTGTACCAGACTCTTTCAGTTGCCCTGGTGCCGGTGGCAAACTGGGTAATAAAGGGGTTAATTCCAGCTTTTTTTTTTGGCAGATGGCACTAAAAGCCAAAGGTTCATAATGTTGGGCTAATGTTAGACCTTGCCATTAGGAATCTCTAGTAAATAGTAAATAATACACAACACTCAGAGAAAAATAATTTTATTAGAAGAAAAAACAAACATATCTCAACTCCATCTTTATTATTCCCTCATAACCCTCCACGATCCTTTATCCAGAGTCTGCAGGGAGAGAACAAGCGTCCTCTCCCTGCAGAGTCTGCAATCACATTGACCGCAAGGACTTGGTGAGTGATGTCACCTGCGGCAGTCAGAGACTGCCACGGGGGAGTGGTGATGTTACTCGCTGAGTCACCATGGCTCCCTGTGGCAGTGAACTAAAAATGTTGTGACTTGTGGGGGTTTCCACTGTTTAGGAACTTCAGGGGCTATCTGTCACGCTAGACAAGGGAATGTCTGACATCCGTGCGTGACAGCGGAGCACGGACCAATGATTCCAGTGCGTCACACAGAACAACAGACAGGGAGACACCAGGGGGATAAATAAAATGGAAGGCCCTGCTCATAGGGAATGGGGGATAGGTGACCTCCTGCATTCACCTGCGGCTGTGCCCTGATCTCCCTGCCTTCCATATATGAGTTCTTTCAACTCGTTGACGAGCAGGCCCTGATGTTAGCCCTCAATAGGGAATGGCCGGCACTAGTCCACAACCACTGCAACATAGGAGACAAGAGGGAAGAGGAAGACAGACAAAGAACAACAGGGCAGCAACTTAACATCTGCTATCACTTTTCCAGACAGCAGACGGCTTGGCAACAAGAGGTTCTCCAAAGAGCTCCCTTCACCTGAGTAGCTTGGCTAGGAATGAGGTTCAATCTCCAGCAAGGCATGCTGGGACCAAGGGAGATATAAAGGAGAAATAGCAATTGCAGAAAGGCCACTCCTGAGCAAGACCTAATGAGCTTGTTGGCAGCAGACTGACATTAACTCTTCCACTGCCTAAGGAAAAAAGGATGTTTAACATCAAGTCTCAACACAGACATGAGACTGGGGTCAAAAGCAGTCACAAGTCTTCCTGGTAAGAGAGACCATTGTGACACTATCCAAACAGGACATTACACCCACAGACCATGCCATCAAAATTTGTGTTCCAAAATGTCACTTTCTCCCTTTCTAGCCCTGCCATGTGCCCAAAGAGTGGTTTTCCACCACCTATGAGGTGTCTGTCTACGTTGAGAAATTGCTTAACAAATTTTACGATCCATACGCGACATGGTGTCCGCTAACGATTGGAGCTAATTTTCCATTCAAAAAGTCAAATGGCGCTCCTTCAATTCCGAGCCCTGCCTTGCGCCCAAACAGTAGTTTATGACCACATACTGTATGAGGGATCGGTGTACTCAGGAGAAATTGCCCAAAAGATTTTAGGATCCTTTTTATCTTGTTGCCCACGTGAAAATGAAAAAATTGAGACTAAAAGAACATGTATGTGGAAAAAAAAAAGTACTTTTTCGTTTTTACGGATCAATTTGTGAAGCAACTTGGGGTTCAAAGTGCTAACTATGCATCTAGATACCGTATATACTCGTGTATAAGCCGAGTTTTTCAGCCCAAAAATTGGGCTGAAAAGTCACCCCCTCGGCTTATACACGGGTCAATACGGTAATCCTTTGGTGTCCGGGTGCTGGGGAGGCTGGAGGAGGCGGGGGGAGGCTGCTGAATGAGCGGCCCATCACGTGGGGCCGCTCATTAGATATGCATGGCTCCCCCCGCCATCACAGCGGCAGGGGGAGCCGTGCATACAGCCCCCCCAGTGTATACAGACAGCCCCCCCAGTGGCACTAGCCCCCCATCATGAGAACAGCCCCCCACACTTTGCAGAGCCCCCCCGCTGCATAATCTTACCATCCAGGGTCTTCTTCACCGCAGGTCCTGCAGTCATCATCGCGCGCTGTGTTCCGGTCTCACGTGACCCGGAGCGATGACGTCATTCCAATGCGACCACCGGGTCACAAGAGACCGGGAACACAGCGCGCAAGGATGGACTGCAGGACCCGCGGTGAAGAAGACCATGGATGGTAAGATAATGCAGCCGGGGGGGGCTCTGCAAAGTGTGGGGGGCTGTTCTCATGATGGGGGGGTGAGTGCCACTGGGGCCTGCTGTATACTACCACTGGGGCTGCTGCTGTATATACCCCTGGGGCTGCTGCTGTATATACCCCTGGGGCTGCTGCTGTATATAACCCTGGGGCTGCTGCTGTATATACCCCTGGGGCTGCTGCTGTATATGCCCCTGGGGCTGCTGCTGTATATACCCCTGGGGCTGCTGCTGTATATACCCCTGGGGTTGCTGCTGTATATACCCCTAGGGCTGCCGCTGTATATACCACTGAGGCTGCTGCTGTATATACCTCTGGGGCTGCTGTATACTACCACTGGGGCTGCTGTATACTACCACTGGGGCTGCTGTATATACCTCTGGGGCTGCTGTATACTACTACTGGGGCTGCTGTATATACCTCTGGGGCTGCTGAATATACCTCTGGGGCTTTTGTATACTACCACTGGGGCTGCTGTATATACCTCTGGGGCTGCTGTATACTACCACTGGGGCTGCTGCTGTATATACCACTGGGAAGGCTGCTGTAACACTGCTGGGGCCTGTATATACCACTGGGGGGGCTGCTGTATACCACACTGCTGGGGGTTGTATACTACCACTGGGGAGGCCTGTATACCACTTGGGGGGCCTGTATACCACACTGCTGGGGGCTGTATACCTGTGCTGGGGTCCACCCTCAGCTTATACACGACTCAATAGGTTTTCCCAGATTTTGGGGGCAAAAGTAGGGGGGTCGGCTTATACGCGGGTCGGCTTATACACGAGTATATACGGTAAGTTTCTTGGGGAGTCTAGTTTCCAAAATGGGGTCACTTGTGGGGGAGCTCCAATGTTTAGGCACACAGGGGCTCTCCATTCACCACATGGTGTCCGCTAGCGATTGGAGCTAATTTTCCATTCAAAAAGTCAAATGTCTGTCCTTCCCTTTCGAGTCCTGCCGTGCGGCCAAACAGTGGCTTTCAACCACATATGGGGTATCGGCTTATTCAGCAGAAATTGCACAGCAAATTTAAGGGTCCTTTTTGTGCTTTTACCATTGTGAAAATGCAATATTTGAGGCTAAAAAAACATTTTTGTTGGAAAAATTAGAATGTTCATTTTTTTCCTTCCACATTGCTTTAGTTCCTGTGAAGTACCTGAAGAGTTAACACTCTTCTTGAATGTAGTTTTTAGTAGCTTGAGGGGTGCAGTTTTTGGAATGGTGTCACTTTTGGGTGTTTTCTGTCAATTATGCCCCTTAAGGGACTTCAAATGTGATGTGGTCACTAAAAAAATGGTTTTGTAAATTTTGCTGGAAAATGAAAAATTGCTGATAAACTTTAAACCTTTATAACTTCCTAACAAAAAAAGAATTATGTTTCCAAAAATTGTGCTGATGTAAAGTAGACATGTGGGAAATGTTATTTATTAACTATTTTGTGTCACAACTCTCTGGCTTAACAGAATAAAAATTCAAAGTTTGAAAATTGCGAAAATTTCAAAAGTTTCTCCAAATTTCTGAATTTTTCACAAATAAACGCAAAAATTATCAACCTAAATTTACTACTAACATGAAGCCCAATATGTCACGAAAAAACCTGTCCCAGAATTGCTAGGATCCATTGAAGTATTCCAGAGTATTACCTCATAAAGGGACACTGGCCAGGTCAGTAAGGCCAAAATAGGCTGGGGGTGAAGGGCTTAAAAAAGTTCAATTTTGGTCTCATCTGATCAGTCTATATTTTTCCAACAACAAGGATGTGAATATCTTGAGACAGCTCACTGATTTTATCCATCATGAGAGGTTTCTTGGTAATGACACATCTTTTTATTGGTCATCATCATTATTGAACCAGGTGATATTTTTCACTAAGTTGCAGGATTGCTTTCAAATTACTGATAGATTTCTGCTGGTGTCATGACTTTTCATGGCTTTTTGCACCTCTATTTCGTCATGTTTTCAATAGTTTTTTCCAGTGTCATATCTTATTTTAACATGTAACTTAATTTATAGATATCTATGTGATAAATTCATATCAATTGCACCTTTAGAAATATATTTACTTAGAAAATTTTTGAAGTGTTCAATACTTATTTCACCACCTTTCTTTATATGACTTGATGGACCCGATGGTTTATCTGCTGGTGCAAAAACTTATCCACTGTAGTAAACAGAATTGCAGCGGCTGCAATGCCAGGCTCAGTTGTAACTACACTGTGTCCTTTTTTATGTAGATATATCATGAACTCCAATCCCATAGACTTTTGGGTCAACAAATTGGACCAGTGGCATAAAGTAGCCCAGTTTGCTATGGTAAGGCTGCCTTCACATTAGCGTTTGTGAACGCTGCGTATAGAACGCAGCCCAACGCTTGCGCACTGCGTACCTATGTTTAACATGGAAATGCATGTGCCTGTGTTTGGCTGCGTTTGGATGTGTTTGTGTTTGGAAGCGCACAATTTGTGCGCCCTCCAAACGCAGCTTATTGCATTTTTTGTGTGGTCGCGGGCACTTTTTTTATCTGCAAGCGCCCGCAAGCGCACAAACCATGCATGGAACTCAATGGATCCGCAGTGTCCTCCGCATGACAGCGCAGGAGAACGCTGCGGATCTCATTGAAATCTCTCCCGGGTGGCCGCCGGTGATCACAGCTGTTTAAATCTCCCGCGCTGACTCAGGATAGGGTGATAGTGCAGGAGATATGAAACAGCTGATCTGACAGCTGTTTAAATCTCCCGCGCTGACACCGAATAGGTGATGCCGGCGCGGGAGATTTGAAGCAGCGATCAGCTGTTTCATATCTCCTGCACTATCACCCTATCCGGTGTCCCCACTGACACTGGCAGGAGATCAGCTGTGACGGGAGGAGGAGATCTCTGCTGCTGATCTCCTCCTCCGGCCCCCCCCCCCAGAGGCAGCTGATTGGCTGCCCGGGCACCATACTTATGGGAACGCATGCAGAGATAAGCATGCAGACACAAACGCAAGTGTGAAGGCAGCCTAATGTTGTGTCTAACCTCCAGTGTCATATTAGAGATGTTATTCGGTGTAGTTGGTGGATTTCTTATACCAAAGTGGAACAAGTTATCTCCTACAAGTGTGGAAAGCCTCACGTTTGTCAAAATTGAATAAGGCATGAATTAGGGCACACTTTCATGCACTGATGGCTGATACCAATAATGAAATCTGCCATACTATCTTTCTGCCTGACTGTCTGTTGACTGTTGTCTACACCTTTCTGCCGCCAGGGCTAATGGACCACACTCTACTGGGCATCTATTCCCTGTCCATCATGTTATTTATACCTTAGGACTGCTGTCACCAGAGCTGCAATAGCTGATGCAAAACTGCCAGACCCATCCTTGCCTGACCCATTTTAGCTCTCTACCGTGCTGGTGCAGTCGCTCCAACCACACACCTCCTGACTGCTCATCTTTTTAATTAGCAAATAAAAGACAAAAAGGATGAAATGTGTAATTGCTAAGACTTTGCAGAGCTATATATTTCTTATATTACTAGCTAACTTGTAGTGTGCTTTTTAAAGGGATCCCCTTGCATTCCTTAATAATTTGTTTGCAAAGGGGAAAACACAATGGCACTGTTAATTTTGCCTCCAGGGTGCTGCCAGTAAAGCAAGGCATGACAGGGCATTTACTGAAATCAGTAGAAGGTTAATGTTATTCCCCATGGGACTCCTCCATTAGGTTGACTTCCTTAGGGTATATGACTGGGAGGTTATCTGACAGGCAACAACCATTTTAATCATTTAACATTCAGCATTTGACCTATACACTCTTTCTTTACATTTCATGACTTTCATCAGAATGTGTTTCTTATTTGTTGGTTCTTCATGTTAACCAGACTGAGTTATACAATTTTCTGCATAAATATGTGGGCATTATAAATCTGTTTCTACCTTATACTGATAAAGGCATAAATTGCTCAGTAAGGAATTGTTTACGATATTTTTCAAAATAAAATGTTACTTTTCTACATTTGAAAATGTGCTCTTTTTTTGCTAATAAATTATTATTACTAATAAAATTTTTAATAAAAACAAAAATGTTAAATCAATCCTGTTTGTTAAAGGCTATAGAAAAACCCTCTTCCACAAAAAAGTTAAATCTGCTTTGCTACACTTACGCTTTGTGCACACTGAGGAAAGCCCTACAAAAAAGTAACAATGTACAGAAAGTAAAAATAATCTTTCTGTGAACATATTTGGTAATTTGTCACTTCTTTAAACGGTTTCATGGGTTCTTAAACCCTTCACGACCAAAGGTGTATATGTACACACTTAGCCACCTCCCTCCCTTTGATACCAGCTAACATGCTGAGCTTACATCATCGCCTGCACATGTCAGCTGATCTGATCATCTGAGATGTGTAGTTAACAGGACTGATCGGATCAGCGATCTGATCGGCAATTTTAACACTTTAGACATCACTGACAGCACGTTCTAAAGCACAGCGGCGGGGATTACGCTGTTCTCTGTCGGGATCGGTGGCCCTGTGATATGATCATGGGGTCTTGATGCATTGCTGTGACAGCAACGAGGTCAGCTGATGACTCTGGGCGCTGTCATGATTAACTTTATGCCAGCGATGCCCGAGCCATGTCACTGGAAGAATGAGATCATTTCTGCTGTGCAGACGGATGGTGCAGCATACTCTCTGCATAAGGCAAGAGACACATGGTGCAAGAGGCATGCAAAATACTTGCATGAGTTTTGCATGTATCACAAGGCACGAGCACCGACTCACTGAACAGGAGTGCGTCAGCTGCAAGGAAACACATACGAACGAAACACATACACGAATGAAACTCGTACAAGTATCTTGCGTGCATCTTGCACCGTGGATCTTCAGCCTAACACAAGCAATCATACGCTGCAATGCTGAGGTGCCCTGGGGGGCCATGTAAAATATAGGAAAAGTAAAAAAATATGTTTTCAAAGATATGAAAAATTATTTAAAGGAATCCTGTCACCTTCAGAACGCCTCCTAAGGTACCAAAACATGTCCCTGCAGCATATTATCATTAATCTCACACTTCTTTTGTCTCTTAAAAGCATCCTGAGAAAGTGCATAAAAACATTTTAATACTTACTCATTAGGCATTATAATTAGCAGGGGCTATATTCTTTAGCCCTTAGGGCGTGTTGTTTTGCAGTTCCAGAATCCACCCTCTCTCTGTCTGTGTTCCTCTGCTTGTGCAGGCTTTGCCCTCCCCCCTCTCTGTCACTCACAGAATGCAAATCATTAGTCCTGCCTTCAACTCCACATCACAGCAGCACAGACAGAAAGAGGGTGGATCATTCGGGGCGTGAAAATAAGCACCTAGGGAGGGCTTAGAGTCTCACAGGGGACGCCCTCTGAGACTTATTCAGGAACAAGAAGTCTCAGATTTGTAAGTGTATATTGTTGATTATTCCAATGTTACAGAACGCTGTGTTTATAGAAAAGGAGCACTAAACTGATACGATAGGGTGCAGGGACAGGTATTAATAGGGTTGGGGTGATTTGGAGGGGTCAGGTTCCCTTAAAAAACATGAATGTTCAAATCATCACCATTTTGCCCATTGAAAATAAAACTATTAGAAGAAAAAACTTCACATATTTGGGATCACCACATTCAGAAATGCTCAATTTATCAAAATATAAAATTGATCAATCAAATCTGTAAACAGCGTAACAAAAAAAAGTCCAAAAGCCAAATTTAAGGTTTTTTGGTCCCCGCTCAATTGCAATAAAATGCAATAACAGGCGATCAAAACAATATGCATCTGTCCAAAAAGGGTATCATTGATTTGATATATGTAACATTTTTGTCAGTCAAGCTGCAAAAAATAAGCTATGACACATCCCCAGATCCTGAAACATGAGGACGCTACTGGTCATGGAAAATGGCATCAAGCACACTCACAAGAAGACTACTGTACACGACATTCAAACAAGCACTGCTCAAGGTCAAGTCAGCACTCACCTCTTCTAAACAGACTTACTTCACTACCCTCATATCCTCTTTGTCCCACAACCCCAAACAGTTAACTCCCTCTTCCACCCCCCACTGCCCCGCCTACTTCTCGTATCTCTGCAGAAGACTTTGCAACACAAGTGTGAAGTCATAAGAAAATTAGCAAGGGAATCAGAACTGATTTGTAAAGGTACCAAACACGATACATATATGAAAACCGAAGGGGCTAGTGTTGAAAGGTACAGAAATTACTAGGATGGACACCAGTTATTGCAAAAGCAAATTTGCTGTATTTAATCAAAGCAGTGACATAAATTTTGCAACAAGTTACATCCAATCACAAGGTAACGTGGATACAAATGGGGATTTGAGGGAGAGAACCAACACGAGTGGCAAGAAATCACATCATAGGAAACAATAGGGGTAAAAAAATCATCAATTCTGTGCAAACTGCATACACTTAAAACTCACAAGTCACATTGCGTACAATGGGTTAATCTCAGACTACCTGGGGGGGGACAAACATTAAGTCTATATTGGGTTTATATAACAAGAAGAAAAAGCAGAGAATTTTGCTTGCATCAAATTACGTATATTTATTTTGATTGTAAAATTGATTTGGAGAGCAGACAAGGATGGCTACGGGACCCTCAGATATACAGCAGTAGGTATATAACACTTTTTATATGACCACAATTAACAGGTTCATATCTATGGAATTGGCATATATATGGTTAATACAAGTGATTACAAAGTCATAAGATTCACATCAACTCTAAAAAGAGTAACAGGGCATATGTTTGTATATTTACATTGGTTATTTGTATATGCACATATATAGTTATAGCTCGTCAGCTTTAAATAATGCAGATGGATACCACAGATTACCATCATGATTACAAATACCTATAAAACAGATCATATAGCCCCAATAACAGAGTACCATACAGCCAACACTTGCAGAATGAAAAACCTTCAATAGCCAATAGATCTAATAGTTACCACCGCTGCAAAAAGAGGGCACCCAGGGTAGAGGAAGGTCAGGGCAGTGGACCCCAAAGCGTTTCGCGGCCCAGGGGAACCCTTATGGCCGCTTCGTCAGGGGGGAGGTGTACCTAGGCTGGCAGAAGTCCCCCTCATATACTGCCGCCATAGACCGCGCTACTGTCACCCAGAAGTGGCGCTCACAGTCAGGTGACCGGATGTGACGCGTCACCCGCGTCGCCGCGGGGCGGGCTAACACGTCACTCCGTAGCCCGACTGTGTCCACTGCCCTGACCTTCCTCTGCCCTGGGTGCCCTCTTTTTGCAGCGGTGGTAACTATTGGATCTATTGGCTATTGAAGGTTTTTCATTCTGAAAGTGTTGGCTGTATGGTACTCTGTTATTGGGGCTATATGATCTGTTTTATAGGTATTTGTAATCGTGATGGTAATCTGTGGTATCCATCTGCATTATTTAAAGCTGACGAGCTTTAACCTCTTCACCCCCGGGCCTATTTTGACCCTAATGACCAGGCCATTTTTGTCAATTCTGACCAGTGTCCCTTTATGAGGTAATAACTCTGAAACGCTTCATTGGATCCAAGCGATTCTGAGATTGTTTTTTCGTGACATATTGGGCTTCATGTTAGTATTAAATTTAGGTCGATAATTTTTGCGATTATTTGTGAAAAAATCTAAAATTTGGCAAAAACTTTGAAAATTTAGCAATTTTCAAATTATGAATTTTTATTCTGCTAAACCAGAGAGTTATGTGACACAAAATAGTTAATAAATAACATTTCCCACATGTCTACTTTACATCAGCACAATTTTGGAAAAAAAATTTTTTTGTTTCGAAGTTATAAGGGTTCAAAGTTCATCAGCAATTTTTCATTTTTCCAGCAAAATTTACAAAGCCATTTTTTTCACTGACCACATCACATTTGAAGTCTTTTTGAGGGGTTTACATGACAGAAAACACCCAAAAGTGACACCATTCCAAAAACTGCACCCCTCAAGCTACTCAAAACTACATTCAAGAAGATTATTAACCCTCCAGGTGCTTCACGGGAACTAAAGCAAACTGGAAGGAAAAAATGGTCATTTTAATTTTTCCAATAAAAATGTTCTTTTAGCCTCAATTCTTTCATTTTCACATGGGCAACAGGATAAAATGGATCCCAAAAATTGTTGGGCAATTTCTCCTGAGTACATCAATATCTCATATGTGGTCATAAACCACTGTTTGGGCGCACGGCAGGGCTCAGAAGGGAAGGAGCGCAATTTGACTTTTGGAGCTAATTTTCCATTCAAAAAGTCAAATGGCGCTCCTTCACTTCTGAGCCCTGCTGTGTGCCCAAACAGTGGTTTATGACCACATATGAGGTATCGGTGTACTCAGGAGAAATTGCCCAACAATTTTTAGGATCCATTTTATCCTGTTCCCCATGTGAAAATGAAAAAATTTAGGCTAAAAGAAAATGTTTGTGGAAAAAAAAGTACATTTTTACGGATGAATTTGTGAAGCACCTGGGGGTTCAAAATGCTCACTACCCATCTAGATAAGTTCCCTGGGGGCTCTAGTTTCCAAAATGGGGTCACTTGTGGGGGAACTCCAATGTTTAGGCACACAGGGGCTCTCCAAACGCGACATGGTGACCGCTAACAATTTGAGCTGATTTTTCAGTCAAATTGTTAGCGGACACCATGTTGTGTTTGGAGAGCCCCTGTGTGCCTAAACATTGGAGCTCCCCACAAGTGACCCCATTTTGGAAACTAGACCCCCCAGGGAACTTATCTAGATGGGTAGTGAGCATTTTGAACGCCCCAGTGCTTAACAAATTCATCTGTAAAAATGAAAAAAGAAAATATTTGTGGAAAAAAAAGTACTTTTTCATTTTTATGGATGAATTTGTGAAGCACCTGGGGGTTCAAAATGCTCACCACCCATCTAGATAAGTTCCCTGGGGGCTCTAGTTTCCAAAATGGGGTCACTTGTGAGGGAGCTCCAATATTTAGGCACACAGGGGCTCTCCAAACGTGACATGGTGTCCGCTAACAATTTGAAAAATGAGCTCCAATTGTTAGCGGACACCATGTCGCGTTTGGAGAACCCCTGTGTGCCTAAACATTGGAGCTCCCCCACAAGTGACCCCATTTTGGAAACTAGACCCCCCAGGGAACTTATGTAGATGGGTGGTGAGCATTTTGAACACCCCGGTGCTTCACAAAATAATCTGTAACAATGAAAAAATAAACTTTTTGTGGGAAATTAAGTACTTATTCAATCTTACAGATGAATTTGTGAAGCACCTGGGGGTTCAAAATGCTAACAACCCATCTAGATAAGTTCCCTGCGAGGTCTAGTCTCCAAAATGGGGTCACTTGTGGGGGAGCTCCAATGTTTAGATGCACAGGGGCTCTCCATACGCGACATGGTGTCCGCTAACTATTGGATTTGTTAGTGGATACCATGTCGCATATGGAGAGCCCATGTGTGCCTAAACATTGGAGCTCCCCACAAGTGACCTCATTTTGGAAACTAGACCCCCAAGGAATGCATCTAGATGCATAGTGAGCACTTTGAACCCCCAGGTGCCTCACAAATTGATCCGTAAGAAGGAAAAAGTACTTTTTTTTCACACAAATTTTCTTTTTTCATTTTTACGGATCAATTTGTGAAGCACCTGAGGGTTCAAAGTGCTCACTATGCATCTAGATATGTTCCTTGGGGGGTCTAGTTTCCAAAACGGGGTCACTTGTGGGGGAGCTCCAATGTTTAGGCACACAGGGGCTCTCCATACGCGACATGGTGTTCGCTAACTATTGGAATTGTTAGGGGACACCATGTCGCGTATGGAGAGCCCATGTGTGCCTAAACATTGGAGCTCCCCCACAAGTGACCTCATTTTGGAAACTGGACCCCCCCAAGGAATGTATCTAGATGCATAGTGAGCACTTTGAACCCCCAGGTGCTTCACAAATTGATCCGTAAAAATGAGAAAAGAAAATTTGCGTGAAAAAAATGTACGTTTTCCTTCTTACGGATCAATTTGTGAAGCACCTGGGGGTTCAAAGTGCTCACTATGCATCTAGATGCATTCCTTGGGGGGTCTAGTTTCCAAAATGAGGTCACTTGTGGGGGAGCTCCAATGTTTAGGCACACAGGGGCTCTCCATACGCAACATGGTGTCCGCTAACTATTGGAATTGTTAGGGGACACCATGTCGCGTATGGAGAGCCCATGTGTGCCTAAACATTGGAGCTCCCCCACAAGTGACCTCATTTTGGAAACTAGACCCCCCAAGGAATGCATCTAGATGCATAGTGAGCACTTTGAACCCCCAGGTGCTTCACAAATTGATCCGTAAAAATGAAAAAAGAAAATTTGTGTGAAAAAAAGTACTTTTTCCTTCTTACGGATCAATTTGTGAAGCACCTGGGGGTTCAAAGTGCTCACTATGCGTCATCCCAAGAAACAAACCCTCATATGTCTACATTGACAGAAAAATAAAAAAGGTTATAGCTCCTGGAAGAAGGGGAGGAAAACCAAATGGAAAATTGCCTGGGAGTGAAGGGGGATCAACCATTTAGCTGTTAAAAGAAGTAGCATGTTCATTTATTGGGTAGCTTATAGTAAGACGTTGCTTACTAGAAGGGCCGGCGTTGGGGGAGGGGGGGGCAGACTGGGCAGTTGCCCAGGGCCCCCACTCACTTGGGGGCCCCCAAAGGAGCTGAACTGAAAATAGCAATAAAACAGTAAAGAAATGTAAAAATACACATATTTAGTATCGCTGCGTTCGTAACAATCTAAGCTATCAATATATGAAGTAAATTAATCCAATTGGTAAATGGCATAATGGGAAAAAAATAAAAACGCCAGAATTATGTTTTTTGGGCCACCACGTTGTTACAATACAATGTAATAAAAGAATAAAAGGCGATCAAAATGTTGTATCTGACTCAAAATGGTATCAGTAAAAATGTCAGCTCTGGGCACATAAAGTAAGCCCTCGCATAGCCCTGTACCTTCAAAAATTCAAAACATCATGGCTCTCGGAAAATAGCGAATAAAGCAAATTTTTATTTTAATTTTTTTATTTTTTACAAATTTCTGTTTTTTTTTTTATGATTGAAATAAAAAAAAATGTTCAGTATCTTCTTATTCTGACCTAGATAATCAACTTATGAAGTCACTCTTACCATATAGTTAACATGATAAATAAAAAACTAAAAAAAATTGTGGAATTGCACTTTTTTTGCACTTTTTTTTGCAATTTCAAAGCACTTGGAATTTTTTTCTCATTCTCCAGTACATTTTGTGGTAGAATGAATTATGTAATTCAATAGTACAACTCATCCCGCAAAAAAACGAGCCCTCGAACGGCGATGTGGAAGGAAAAATAAAATAGTTCTGGCTCTTGGAAGAAGCGGAGGGAAAAATAAAAACGGAAAATCGCTCGGTGGTAAAAGTTATAAAATCCTAGTAATTGCCATATAATAGCAGCAGGAGCGCCCCCCACAAGTTCAATCTTCACATGTTCATGATGGCTGTAATTAGAGTTAGGGGACCTCCTTCATTCCTACATTTGTAGCCAGTTATCAAGCAGAACTTATAAGGCTTTAAAGGGGATGCCCAGGATTAATAAAACTTTACTACATTCTTTCAAAAAAGGTGCCTCCCCCTGTGTACAGGTGGCATGTGGTATTACAGCATAGGCCCATTCCCTTCAATTAAGCTGAGCTGCATTATCACATACAACCTGTAGACAGGGGTGGCGCTGTTTTTGAATGAAATGAGTCATGTTTATAGAATTCTGGACAACTCCTTTAAGATCAATATTTCCACTAGTAATCCCAGAACAACACAAGACACCAGGATGGGGCTCAATTCAAATATTTTTTTTATAATATGAAGAATATAGCAGAATTTCGTTAAAGATGACATTTAAGTAGATGATCCTATCAAAACATTCCTCTAACTGTCTCTCCAGTTTGTAAATCCTATTTAATTAAACACTTGTAGGTAATGTATAATCAATATAAGGAGTCCTGTGTTCAAAATCCCCATCTCCTGGTCAGAGGATGAGAGGTTAGAAAGAGCGACTCTCCCTGGAGGAACCGTCCTGTATAACAGACAACGATGGGAATGGATGTGTGTGTCTATGTGTGTGCTCGGTGTATAGGTGTAATATATAGTGTTTGCGTCACATACCGTGTGTGTCTATGTGTGTCTGCTTGGTGTATATGTGTAATATATAGTGTTTGTGTCACATACTGTGTGTTGTGTGTATGTAGCATCCACATTTATAAATCCCGGCAGCACAGACGAGAGTTCCTAGGTGTAAACATGTCAGCAATCGCCCAACAAACAAGCAAAATGCGGCTCATCATCAGGTGATTGGATTGTTTATGGAGGAACAGAAATCCTTGCTCTCGACAGCACATCGCCAGCTGCAAACTACAGAAAAGCTGCCAATAACATGAATCTGTAGAGGACAGATTGCTCTACTGGTGATTGCTCTGCTCCCATCATTCTTCATCATCCTGTGTGAAAAGGCCGGAAACAAGCGCTGAATGACTTGAATATTATAAACTGCGCTCATTCACCAGTCTGAATTCAGCGCTTGTACATGTAACCCAAATGTCTGAGTGTGACGGTGCAATATGTGAGCATTTAGGGCCCCACTGTAACCTTTTGCCCAGGGCCCCACTTTGCCTAAAACCGGCCCTGCTTACTAGTTATAGTATAAATTCTAGAGAAAAGACAACATACTGTCAGTCACTGACAGTTCGATTCAAACCACCACGGCGCCATTGTCGTGCCTTTCTTAGAAATACGTGCATTTAGTTTGCTTGAGACAATATATTGTTTGCTTGTTCAGCGATTACTTATCCCATAGCGCCATCTGTTGACAATGTTCCTACATTACATTAAGTTTACTGCATAGTCTAATTTTGGTCCCTCCATGCCTATGTAATCCCATGAGGCCGTGCTCTAGACTCTGCCCCTTCTCCTCCAGAAGCCATTACAGCCTCATACAAGCTGACATCCTGGTGTGCTGACCCTTCTCTCCCTAGATTTCAGCTTATCTGCATGTTTACCTCAACATAGCACAGTCGGTGAGTTTAATATGCTGCTGCCCACCTATATGTACAATGTAGCTACACTGCTGATTATCATCTTATCATTCTTCTGCCATTATACATATTGTGTATTCGCTGTATCATGCAATCACATTGTGTGACCTGTAACAATGTAATGTTTTACACTTCATATATGCTTATGTTGTACTGAGAATTTCTATTTGTTTTTTCTAGTTTTACACTTAACCCATTAATAAAAGTTGAAAAGGACCCATTGCGTCCATGTCAATGCATTGATGGGAAAGAGTTTACCTGTCTGTCAACTCGTTCTTCAGGAGTACAGAGCGAGGGTGCCAGAACAGCCATTCCTTACTGGATCTCTGCTGTTACCTTGACAGCCCGGAGTCCTGGGATGACCTGGATGCTATCTGCAACAGGTTTCTGCTCTGAGTTGTTATTTGTTGGAGAATACAATTAAAATAATTATTTAACAATGCAGACATGTCAGAGGAGCACTTTAACTTACGGTTACTTCTTGCTTAGCAGCACATACTGCACATTAACATTACCCATGTTTCGTTGAATATTTTCCGCAGTCAGTAAGTTCATGTCTTTCCTTGGTGTTCCATTCACATTAATGTACAAGCTCTCACAGCTATATTGATTGTGTTTCAGAACATCTGTATTAAAATGAAAAGCGATCTGTCTGACATACTGATACTGGCAGGTGCTTTATAAAAATAAGAAGTATATTGTCTCATAGAGTGGCAAAGCGATAATGGTTTTTGTCATTTTAAGTGGTATAAGCTTTGTGGTTACAACCTCTGATGAGGTGCAATACTTTATTCACACCTATTGGACTATCTTTTAAACAGGAAAACAGAATAAAAAATCAACTACAGCAAATTTCACATTCCATAAATGAGGCATAGCAATCACACTACATAAATTGATGACCTATCGTGTGGGTTCCAACCCATGTGCTACTACAGGTACAAACATGGAAATCCCTATACAGCATGTTCGCTCAGGCATTGATTTGTTGAGCAACATCAGACCCCTGACACTCCCTCTCATTTCAGCAGCATCAGTGCACCTCTGAAGGTAGGTGTACGCAGCCCAGCTTCAGAGAGGTGCTATGTACATGATCAGAAGTGCAGAAACTCTCTTCTGATCATGCGTAGTTGACCTCTCTAAAGATGAGACACGTAAACCTGGCTTCAGAGGTGCACTGTGCATGGTCAGAAGTGTGAAAATTCGCATTATCGCCCACATATCAAAGCTAATCTCGTTAGCTGAGATATGTAGTTAATAGCACCGATATGATCAGTGATCGGATCAGTGCTGTTAACCCATTAAATCGCGCTGTCAGTCACTGACAGTTTGATTCAAACCACCACGGCGCCATTCCTTACTGGATCTTTGCTGTTACCTTGACAGCCCGGAGTCCTGGGATGACCTGGATGCTATCTGCAATCACTTCCTGTCATTGTATATAGTTTAGTAAATGTTGTCTAAATCATTAATTTGAGATATATGTAAAGATGAATTGATATATATCTTTGTCGTTTTAAATTGTTTGTAAATGCAAATAAAAACATTTTTTTTTTTTATTTGTTCCAATAATTGTTATTGAGGTTATGCAAAGCAAATACAATGACTTAAACATAGACAAGAATACATAAACAAGAAAAACAAAACAGCCAAGGGAAGTAGAGAGGGAGGGGGGGGGGGTTTGGATGAGATAATGACCACCAGGGACCTAAACGCAGATACCACATACATTGTGAACAATGGCAGAAATAGCGACGTGAATAACTCCGTGAACAGCCAGCGTCAAAAGTCTAAGTCTCACACAATCGGAACTGCAGACGGGTGGGCCGCCCATCGTGCCCAGTCGTCTATCACCCTGTTTCTGGTGGCATTATCTAAAGCTAGGTGTTATTCATTGTGGAATATCACATTCAGACGATCCGTGACCTCTGCAATAGAAGGGGAAGTGTCCGCCCTCCATTTAGCTGCAATGCTCAACCTTGCAGAAGTTAAAACATTAGAAATCAGCTTTCTAGAGTCCCTGGGAAAGAGATGGATCCCTACATGTAAGATTGTCAGCTGCGGCGACACCTGGACACGCATGCCCGTTACCAACCCCTTCAAGCCAGAGATGACTGCTCAAAAGGGGGCCAGTCTGGCGCAGGACCACCACATGTGGGCCAGTGTACCTCTTTCTCCACAGCTCCTCCAGCATAGAGGGGATCGATCCTGGGAGAAGTGCGCCAGGGTCACCGGAGGGTAATACCACCTCATATGAATTTTCTTCAAGATTTCCAGGTGATTAACACACCTGGAAGCTGCCTGTAAGACCCTCAGTCCCCTATACCAGTCTTCCTCTGGGGCTGTGAACCCCAGGTCTTCCTCCCATCTCCTCATGTAGCTTGGTTTATTGGAGAACAAGGCCGTAGTCAAATGTCTATACACTCCTGACAGAGCTTTTTGTTTAGTGGGGGAAAAAAGGAACTTTTGAAAATGGGAGACCTCAGGAGGAGGGCGGGCCCCCCACGTCCCCCCAAGAGAGCTAAAGAAATGTGAGATCTGCGCATATTGGTAGAAAGTCCTCTGTATACCCGGAAATCTCGCACAAAGGCTTGAAAAGGGGCTGAGACAACCCGACTCAAGGAGGTCCGCACAGTTGCGGATCCCCGCCCGCGTCCAAGGACCAATGTTCAGGAAGGGGATATGAAAAGGCAAAGCCCTAATGTCTATATCCTTAGGGGATAATCAGATCTGCTTCCCCAACTCTTCCCTCCAGGTTCGCAAGAGTGAGACCATCGTGGGGAGCTGCAGGGACACTCTCGTAGGGGCCAAGCACTCCGCCTCCAAAAGATGGCGCAGAGAACCATTCCCGAGGAGAGCGGACTCGAGACCCACTCAGCCCCCAGTGCCCCTCGCCATCCACCAAAGCTTGGCCTCTTGAAGCAGTGTAGCTCTGTAGTACGCCGACAAATTAGGAACTCCCATTCCCCCTTGACTGTAAGGCAGATACATGATATTCCCCGATACTCTGGCTCTTCGGCCTGCCCAGATGTATGCATGCACGGCTCATTGCAAGCGCGTTAGTAGGTTGGAGGGAATAGACAGAGGCAGATTGCGAATTAGATATAGAAGTTTCGGGAGGAGGAACATTTTAAAAGCATGAATGCGCGCCACCCACGACAGGGCTGGCAGGGGGTGAGTGTTTGTTTCTCTGCGCAGGGAGGCAAGGAGAGCATCCACATTAACTGACACTATCTGGTGTTTGTTAGGGTGATCCCAAGGTACGGAACACCCCCCTCCCTCCAAACGAAGGGAAACTTCCGACGCAGTCTGGCAGCAAGTGGGCCCGGGACACCGATGGGGAAAATAAACGATTTAGTCGCGTTCAATTTATAATATGATAATTTGGTGAACAGGGCCAGGGTGTCCATCACCGCCGACAGGGAGGTCTCTAAGTCCGTGCAAGCTATAATAATATCATCGGCGTAGAACCCGATTTTATGGGATATCTCACCGACGGAAAACCCAGTTATAGCTGGGTTTGATCTAATAGATTCCGCCAGCGGTTCGATTATCAAGGAAAGGATAATAGGAGACAGGGGACAACCCTGGTGGGTACCGTTAGTCAGAGAGAAGGCAGAGGAGAGAAATCTGAGGAGAGCACTCTGGCGTTCGGGTTGGAGTACAAGGCCAAAATGGCCAAGAGAACAGGGCCCTGAAACCCAAATTTCTCTAGGACAGAGGCCAGGTATCCCCTGTGCACCCTATCAAACGCCTTTTCAGCGTCAAGTGACAGGAGGGCACTGGGGAACCCAACCCTTTCAGCCACACTAATCAAATCAATAAAGCGCCTCGTGCCGTCCTTCGTCTGCCTCCCGCTCACAAAGCCCACCTGATCCACATGCAGCAGCAACGGGGTGATTCTCTGGAGAACACCTTCACGTCACAGTTGAGCAGTGAAATCGGATGGTAGCTACCAGGGTCGTCCGGGGGTTTCCCCTGCTTTGGAATAGTGACAATAGTCGCCGCAAGGGCACAGGGGGAGATGGTACTCGCTCCCTGCCAGAATTTGCACGCCCTTGTGAGGAAGGGAGCCAACAAGCGGGCGAATGTACAGTAATAATCGTTGGGGAGACCGTCCGGGCCCGGGGCGGAGTGGCATTTAGTGGAAGAGATAACCCGTAAGATTTCAGCATCCATTATAGGGGAGTTCAGGTTGTCCAGTTGCTCCGGCGACAAGCAGGGAAGCCGCAAGTCGCCCAGGAACCTCTGGAAGTCCTCCGGGGTCGGGGCCGGTGCCAAAGGGTCATATTTAATGTTATAGAGTTGAGAGTAGTAGTGTGCGAAAGCATCTGTGATCTCGATGGGATTAGAGCGAAGCACACCGGAGCGGTCTTTCAAGGCCGAGATAGAGGATATAAGCTCCCTTTTCTTAATGCGCTTGGCGAGAAGGGCCCCGGCCCGATCTCCTGCGGAGTAAAAGGACAGCTTGGACCTGCGGAGGCATTTCTCATGCTGCGACAGCAGAAATGCCCGCAACTGTGTCCTAACAGCAAACAGCTGCTGACTCACTCCGGGAGAGGGGGTCGTTTTGTGGATCTCCTCCAGGTCTTGGAGGTAGGCCAAGAGTTCCTCTCTGCGCATTTTTCTTTCCCTTTTGAGACGGGAGGCCTGTTGGATAAACAGTCCTCTAACATACGCCTTATGGGCCAGCCACATCGTCTCGTCAGAGACCTCCCCGTTATCATTATGGAGAAAATAGTCAGAGAGCGTACGTTCTATGTCTGTAACTATCTGCTGACGTGATAAGAGGTCTGGGTTGAGCCTCCAGGAGTAGGGTGCCTGAGGTCTGCCCGCCAGGGAGAGGGACAGGGAGGTAGTTCCATGACCAGGGAGTCCTAGTATCAGCTCACACTGCACTGAACACACCATATACACTCTTGCTATCTCAGGTCCTTACTCCCCTCTCACTAGGAAGCAGTCCTTGCTCTAGAGACTATCTCCCCCCTTTGTGGGCTCATCTCACATTTAACTATTTCTATCTCTGCCCTCTGCTGCTGACAGAATTTACCTGCATAACATTCCTACATAGCATTCCTATACCTAAATGTCACATTCTTCATAGCATTTCTAACACTGCTACATCTATGCATAAAATACTTGACAATTCAGAAGGTACAACCAGGGCTGTGGAGTCGGTAAGCCAAACCTGCGACTCCGACTCCGACTCCTCAATTTCCCTCACTCCGACTCCGACATGTATTGCTTATGTAATTCAGGTGAAAAAATTAATTGTAGTACAATGCATCATACATTTAATCATTTTTATGATACAATCAATAGTCAAGATATTTAGATAGAACCAAAAATATCACTATGTAATAAACTATTTAGGTGGCAAAAAAGAGTTTAACAAAAACACACTGAATAACATTTGTGCAGTCTATGAATTTGTTCTAAGAAATAAAATCGCCTCCATCAGATCCTCCTTCATAGATGACCTCAAATCTGACCTAAAAATTTTAAGGCTAGAGACCGACATCTCTACACTAACTTGGGTTGGAGGCAAAGCCGTAACCACATGGGCAACATCTCTAACAATCTCCGGGTATAAAGGAATGGCCTCATGCACAGTCAGCTTTGATGAACGGTTGAATTTTTCTATTTCTTTGAGAGCAACAGGAAAATTTTGCAGAAACATGGTCAATCTGCTTGCCATAGGAGACAGAGTGAAATTTTCTTCCTTGCGGCAACGCTTTGCCTGCTCCATGTCATCCAAATACTTGTCAAAGTCAAACTCCTCATCTGATGAGGATGAAGATATGGCAGCAGTAGCAATGTCAGGAGGACCCAAGTCCTCCTGCGCCTGGCTGTCCTGTAGGCCACTCATCCTAACTGCTACCTCAGTCAGAGCTTCTTTTCCTTTACCACACTGTTGATCATCAAACAGTATACGATGACTTGAGTCCACATAAACAGCTGCTAGAAGAATTTGATTTTCCAATAGCTGTGTCTCTCTCCGTTTCATTGAAGCAGAAATGCCATCTGCGATTGAACCTTCTCTTTGGGACAGGCAAAATAGCAAGTTCTTCCACTCCTTCATGAAAATGCCAGGAGTTAAATTCTCAGCTTGGAATTTTTTAGTCACGGTGAATGGGTGATTAAGCAATTCCTTCAATTCAGCCACCTGTGTCTATTGACCTTCATTTAAGGTCACCTGAGAGTTCGCCATATCTACAAGAAACGGTTTTAGTTCAAGCAATCGCTCAATCATTAAATAAGTGCTGCCCCACCGAGTGGCTTGATCGACAATTGCCCCTTTCCCAGCACGTCTCTTCAAGATGGAATCAATTTTAGGGGTTCTGGCGGCAATAACCAATTTCCTCACTTTTGCAAGCAGATTTCTATAATGTCCCTCTTGCAGACCATCTCTTATTGCTAGCTGCAGCGTGTGCACAGCACAGCGCATGTGATAAATATTAAAGTGTTTTGAAGCAGCTTCAACAAGATCATCTAATTGTAAAGTATCATTTTGCTGTTCTTCAGCTGTAATATCTGTTTGTTCCACTTCCTCCTCAGTTACATGAACAGCACTGTGACCTTCTTCCATCTCAAACATACTGAATCCTACATTTTCTTCTAGATGTTGTTCATTACTCTAATTCATCCTTTAATAGTACTTACAACAAAGGGACACCAAAGAACCAAGATCCGTATTCAGCACATTCAGCATTGAACTACTGAACCCAGTCGGTCCATTTTATACCGACTCCGACTCCACCAAAATGAGCTCCGACTCCACGACTCCGACTCAGACTCCACAGCCCTGGGTACAATACATAACAAGGAATAGTTGCCATTGGTGTTTTCATGGGCAGGAACATGACCAGAGGTCCTCCTCCTTAAAGTTTCATCAATATTTGGCACCTGTGCTGCCCCCATCTTTATCATTGGGGTATGCTGCATACTGCTAGTGCATTGGTAATCTGACCTAGTGTTGGTAATGGCTGTTTCTTTTTCTGTGATTTCTTTCATGTCCTTTTCAGTGAGCTGTCTCTTGAGTTCATATCAATTCCTCATCTCTTCTTTACATATTTTATGCACTTATCTTATGATTAGATTATATCATTTTATTCTTTGTTTTATTTTTTTGCCCATGTATTGTTTGTGTATGGGTTTTCAGATAGTACATGTATTGATCAAATAATATCATTTTATTTAAGGCCATGTTCAGGGTCTGGGAATAGTTGACTACCCATTCTTTTTCTACATGCTTACATCAATAAAGCAGAAGATCTGGTAATTGTGAAGATCAGGGAAAATGTTGTCTTGTTTCTGGAATGACTACATGTGTACCCTTGTGGCATAATGCATTATCTTGCTTCCAAATGGAGAACAGGTGTCCTAATGGACTGAAATAGGTCAGTCACACTGCTCAGGATGAGATCTACTGTCAAACGTCCATCAATAGGTATCAGAAGACCCAGGGTATGCCAAGAAATAACTCCCCACATCATCACCCAACCTAAACTGTTGACACCTGACAGAAAGTATTGACTCATTCTGCTTGACCTAAATTCCAGCCCTCCCATTAACATGGTGCTATTGAAATCCAAGTTTAGGGGAACCTTTCATGTCCTCAAATGCTGTCAATCTGCAGCTATGGATGATACCTGCAAGTGGCTACTGGGAGAAAATAAACTTTATTCCTCCTGGAGCTGCCAGCTTTCAGTCATACCTGTGTATGTGTTTTCAGTCATGTGCTGCTCAGAGCTTTGGATATAAGCACGCCTGGCCACTATGACTTACAGCCGACTCTGCACTGATGCACTGCTGTGTGCCAGGTCATGCATAAAGCCACTTCTCTGAGTGTTCTGACCGGTGACTGAAGTCGTTCCAAGGGCACATCTATGACTTAAAGCTGGCTCTGAACTGGTGTATGCCAGATCATGCCTACAGCCACTTCTCTGAGTGTTCTGACCAGTGACTGAAGTCATTCCAAGTACATCTCTATGTCTGGTGCACTTATGTGTACCAGGTGCACTTATGCATGCCAGGTCATGCCTACAGCCACTTCTCTGAGTGTTCTGATCGGTGACTGAAGTCGTTCCAAGTACATCTCTATGACTTAAAGCCAGCTTTGTACTGGTGCACTAATGTGTGCCAGGTCATGCCTACAGCCACTTCTCTTTGTGTTCTGATCGGTGACTGAAGTACACCTATATGACTGAAAGCAGGCAGATACCAAGAGGAATAAAGTTACATTTTTCCCATTGCAGCTTACAACACAGCAGCTGGGCATCTTCATAACTCTATTAACCAGTAGACCAACCCTACATCTGAAGGTTAATGGTGTTACCAGACCTGACAGCTTCCCTTTAATGGTACAATGGCTATACATGTCTATGTGGCATAAGTAGCCCTTTTATGTGCAGCAAGCCAACTTGTGTTTGATGTCTGGTGATCCTACAAGTGACAGGTAATAGAATATCATTCTCCTTTCCCACACATATCATTTCCCGCACACCCTGTCTACAGCTGCATTATCTCATTGTTTCCATGTTTAAATTTCAGCATTTTGGAAACATCATTTAAATGCAATTCGGAATGGTTGAACTTTTAATTGTTATGGGAAATAAGTTAGCTTACTCTTTTATCCTGAGGAGAGAGGATACAGTTTATTCTAAAGTCTCCACTACCTAATCGCCATTGAACACCCTTTTAAGCGCAGCTTGTGTATGAACTCAATGCTACGAGACAAATAAATTCTTTGGGAAATGCACATTTTTTATTTGGAAGTAACACCATCTCTTTGTTAGATTTGTGGCAATCCTATCTTCACTCTACTGTTTTTAAGTCGAAAATGAAAAATTGTATAGAAGATGTTTGTGCATCATATTGTGCTGAATGGTATGTAGGTCAGCAGGCTGCACCGTAGCAGATAAGGCGCCGCGAACAAGTGTTCTATGTACTTACAAGCAAATATCTGTCATAATAGAAGTAGACAGATCTACAAGAGCGTTTTGGCTTAGGAAATGTTTCTTGTCATTAGCATTTAAAAAAAGCTCTGAGATTCAGGCCTATCAGCACCGATTCACAGCAAAAGCCTGGCTTGAACAGGTTGTTATCTGTTCAGTACAGAGGTGCAGCTGGTTAGCTAATGGATTTGCAGATTTTTTTTTTTATTTTTTTTTTTTTTTTTGGTAGGGATGAGTAAAAAGGCAAAAGAATCAGGTACTTACATGCCATTCACAATGTAACAATTTTTTGTTTGTTATAAACCAAACCGTTTTATTTGCAAACTGAGTTTTCAGGAACTGAATAAAAAATGACAGATTATATATATAAAATGAAATTATAGAGAGAAAAATAGCTGAACAAAAAAAAACAAACAAAAATTATTCTTTATTCTCAATATTCCCTACAGATTTTATTATGCATGCATTCATTCTGAAATAGGAACTTATTTCTTTGCCTGCAAAAGCTATTATTTATTGATAACAATTATTAATATTTTATTATTATTATTTGTTATGCCCCTTCAGCCAAAGTACTTTTCGGGCATAATATGTACATGCTAATACAAACTATTTTACATTCTAGAAAAAAAACATATTAAATTTAAATAAATCAACTGGTATAAGAGTATTGTAAATTACTGTGAGGCTTAAAGGTGCGTATGTAACTCACTGAAGTCATTCTGAATTTAATGAGGATTCATTACTTTTTTGTTATATCAAAAATAGAATGATTGAATAGAAGTAGTGTACCTGCCAGGCTGACAGCACCCCTACCGAGGTGCCCATTTCTTAAAGGGAACCTGTCACCCCCTTTGGGCATTGTAAACTCTTCCCGCCAGCTTACACATAATGTAATTGGGGTTCTTATAACCGCTCTATGTGCCCAGACGTTCCCTTATACCTGAGATATGATCTGATATTCTGTCCAGCGCTGCTTCCTATTAAGTGCGGGAGGCATATTATATGGTGCAGACGTATAAAGTCCTCACCGCCCCCCAGGCTACAAAACCTGCCCTGCAATTTGAAAATCCTCCCCCCTCCTCTGGCCTGCACTTGAGTGACAGCCGCACTCACGTCTGCGCAGTGGAGCCGCTGGAGTGGGTCACCGCACTCCTCCATTGAAGTGTGGAAGTCTCGTGAGACTTCACAAATCTCGCGAGACGTCGGCACTAACTTCAATGGAGCATGTGTATGGCGCCCCTATGGTTAGGCACCACAGGGAGGTACTGCACCCTGAATAGAAGGTGTAGTGCCTCCGTAGCTGTGGGTTTGGGGTTTAACTTAAGGAGTCAGTACTTACAAACAATACTAGGCCCCTTAGGATAGAGGAACTGGGTATTCAGTAAGTCCCAGGGGGGTGGAGCCTAGGATAGAGTGGGAAACCAGGAGAAAGAGATAGTTTAGGGAGACAGTGCTGGGAAGGCAGCCAGATAGGACGTGCCTGGGAGGGCTGCTGACAGGTGGGCACCTTTCTTCAAGAGGGGGACCCAGGACAGAGGGAGACGATCTGGAACCGGTTGGAGCTCGCTGGAATCATCTGGGATCAACACCGGCAACACGGAAACCAAGGCGGACAGTGGTCTATCCCTGACTGTAAACCGACGAACCACAGGAACAATTCATGGAAGCCGTAGCACCACAGAACGGTACCTCCTTCTCAGTCCCATAATCAGCCCAAGACACCGATAGGTAACTGCCCGGATTCCGGTGACGCGAGGGTACAAGTTCCACAGCTCCCGTCTGTACCGGCAAAGGGACAAACCGCACCTATCCTTAACAGGCCAGGGGATCGGCGAGGAACCTCTGCCTAAGGGTGGTAAAGAGAGTGTAGAAAGGACTGAGATCCCGAAAGCCATAAAGAAGGAAACATCTTCAGACTCCATGAGGGCACCCTGAACCTGCAGATACCTCCCTATTTTCTACCAGATTGTACTGTGTACTATACCATCTGCCGGTACCAGTAAAGGACGTTGAAGTAGAATCAGTGTCTGTTCTTCCTTCCCACCAGTGCCCAGAGGGTCTCAGCATTATCAGAGGGGTAAGAACAACTACCCCCCTCATCCATCCTCGCTGCCCTGAGGTAAGCTCCATCTGAGGGGAGCTGTACTACACTAAGCTGCATCCCATCACCTCAGTGGCCGGCCTGCAGCGCTGGTATCATCGTTACCAGGATCCACAGGTGGCGTCACGAACTTTCCCTAAATTCCCCTTCCCTTTGCAACAATGAGAGCCAGGGCACAGAACCGGGAAACCGACCACCCGTGATTCTCTGTTACAGCCATGAACCCATCCCGATACCCGAGTACCCCTCTCTCTGTGCTCATCATGGTCATCTGCTCCAGCGGCTCCACCAGTCTGGACATATAGAGGGGTTATAAAAACCCCAATTACATTATGTGTAAGGGCCCTTTCACATCTGCGTTTATTTGACCGCGGTTTTTTTCGCGGCCGCACCTGCCGCAAGTGCAAAACCGCACTTGCCGCTCCTGCCACAAGTCCCCCTATACTTTCTATGGGGATTACCCCAACCGCGCCGCAAGTGCAGTGGTTATGCGGCAATCGCGGCAGATGCGGTTTTTTCACCGCATCTGCCGCGATTTCAAATAAACGCAGATGTGAAAGGGCCCTAAGCAGGTGGGCACAGTTTAAAATGCCCAAAGGGGGCGACAGGTTCCCTTTAAAGCGGTATAACATTTTTATTTTTAATGATTATCTGATGATAAGTGATCAGGTACATTTTGCAATGGAACCTGGGTGATCCTGTTTAATATTCTGCAGTGCCCCTTCATTAGGGATAAAACAATGCAGTAATCCCATGAAAATTAATAACATATAGCCCATCTCTGGCTACAGTTGAGTTTACAGCAGGTTTTAGACATGAGTTTAAAGTATAAACTCAGACATATACATTTAGCGGTTGCTTAAAACTGTTCATTTATTAGTTTTTTGTTAGACATAACTTTAAAAAATTTAATTAAAGGGGTTATCCAGGACCATTTTATATTTCTATTCTGGACCTAAGAACTAACAGGCAGGTATTTGTTAACTACCTGCCTAAAAACCTGTTCTACCTATATATGAAAAAATAGACTGACGGCACCAGCAAGTGGGCACAGGTGCCTGATTTACCTGGCGTCAATCTCTGCTAGCAGAGAGCGATCACAGACTACTCCTGACACTAATTCTATTGCTTCTACTGACATCACATCAACAGAGCAGCAGCTTCTCTTCCACTCTGCTCTGTTAACAGCTAGCCCCCTGCTGCCTAACTGCGGGAAGCCTGCGGTCTGTCAACATGATATTGGCTGATAAGCTCCATTGTCAGAGCAGCCTGGAAGTTTAATAGCTGCTCTGTTAACATGAAGCAGCAGAAACGCGAGCCTTTGCTGGTTAACAGTAGTAGTTCTGCATGTCAGTGCTTAGGCCCATAGTTAAAAAAATAAATATTTCTAGATAACCCCTTTTACTGTGCTATTTGAACACTGGTATGCAGTAATCTGAATCTTGCTACTGATCTTTGTGACATATTTCTTTTACTGTATTCCAAATGAGTCCCACATGAAATAATTACTGTATCTTGTTTATTTTTTCTGAATCTTTAGAATTTATTCCTTTGTTAGCCCTCCTGAAAATGAATGAATTAATTTAAAGAGGACCTGTCACCCCCCTCCTGGGTTTAAATCTAAATGCAGCACTGAATGCAGCATGTATGCTGCATTCAGGCAAGGGGTCCCCCATGAGTCTGTGTACTGTGTTCCCCGAGATATAGCATTTGTAAAACTCACTGCTAGAAGTCAGGATGACATTCCCTGTGTCTGGAGTCAGCTCAATTCATGGGGGCCATTCCTGCCCCCTGCCTCTCTGTGCCCCCTCCTCCCTTCTCCTCGCCACCTTCCCCATGTCTCTTGATCCATCCTCGCCTGCGCCTATGCCTCCTTGTGCTCCTTGACACAGAGCAAGGTCTTGTTTGTGTTCGGCCCACTCTCCTGTCCCGCCTCCTGCCTCCGACGTCAGCGCCTTTGCCTGCCCTGCTACGTGTTATGCTCTATACATAGAGCAGGGCGGGAATCTGGCGCTTGCGTAGTAGCTCTCCGCAAGCAGGTCCTCTCTCCCCTCTGTATCGGTCTGTCACTGTTAGTTTCTTCATTGTATTTTTAACTTGTTTGTATGTATCCCTTTCTCATTTACAGCACCATGGAATCAACGGTGCTCTATAAATAAATAATAATAATAATAATAATTAACTCTGAAGATACTTTGATGTAGCCAGTGTACAGCTTGTATAACAGTGTTAATTTGGTGTGCCCTCTAAGTAGCTCAAGACATAGCCAATAATCTCAACACTTTTGGTAACAAAAGTGAGTACATCCCTGTGTGAAAAGGGCCAAATTGTGACCCAAATGTCAATATTTTGTGTGGCCACCATTATTTGTAATCACTGTCTTAACTCTCTTGGGCATGGAGTTCACTACAGTGTGACAAATTGCCACAGGAATCCTTCTCCACTTCTCCATGATAACATCACAGAGATGTTTGATATTCGAGAATGACCCACAGATGCTCAATAGGGTTTATATCTTGAGTCATGCTTGGCCAGTTCAGTACCTTTCAACTAAGTTTCTTTAGCAAGGCCATGGTCGCCTTTGGAGGTGTGTTTAGGGTCAGCCCTCGCAACCCTACCAACATCAGACCCATTCCCCCAACCCATGCCCCACCTACCACTCTACCCGGCGCACTCTGGAATGCCCGCTCAGTGCGCAACAAACTCCCTGACATCCATGATCTCTTTATCTCCAGATAACTGTCATTCCTTGGCCTCACCGAGACCTGGCTCACCCCCTCCGACACGGCCTCCCCTGCTGCACTATCCTACGGCGGCCTCAGCCTGTCCCACACCCCCCGTAACTCTGGCAAACACGGCGGTGGAGTCGTCATACTGCTGTCCAACTCCTGCACCTTCAGCCCTATCCCCCCGCCCCATCCATCACTGTCCCCTCCTTCGAAGCCCACTCGGTCCGAATCTTCTCCCCCTGCAACCTCCAAATAGCCATCATCTACCGCCCCCCGGACCCACCGCCTCCTTCCTTGACCACTTCACCACCTGGCTACTTCACTTCCTCTCCACTGACATCCCCTCCATCATCATGGGCGACTTCAATATCCCCGTTGACACTCCCTCCTCAGCCACCTCCAACCTTCTTTCCTTGACCACTTCCCTAGGGCTCTCCCAATGGTCCTCCTGTCCCTCCCACGAACAAGGCCACACGCTTGACCTCATCTATACCCGCCTTTGCTCCCTCTCTAACCTCACAACCTCGGAACTCACACTGTCCGACCACCATCTCTTGACCTTCTCCGCCGTCTCCTCCCCTGCCACACTACCCCCTCTCCGCAACCTTGATCACCCTCGCCGAAACCTAAAAGATCTTGATCTTCCTTTATTTAGGGATGGGCGAATCTACTCGCTAGGACTCGTTAATCGGCGAGTAGTAAGGGACTCGCAGGACTCGGTACTCTGCGAGTTTCCCAGTGATTACTCGCACGAGTCCAATGCAAATCAATATCAATCCTAGTTTTGTCAGAAACGCTGACAAAACTCGGATTGCCATTGTTTGCATTAGACTCGGCTACTGTGCCAGTGATAGCAGGGAAACTCGCAAAGTAACTGCTGTTACATTGCGAGCCGAGTCCAGCTGTCTTCTCTGTGCAGCTCCAGGGTCCTAGAGCCCGCCTGCTCACAGACATGATGTAGCAGTGCTGAGATTGTTCTCAGTCTGCTCATTCCCTGTGCATAGAGATCTATATCTATGCACAGGGGATGTAGCAGAGAGGACATCGCGTTTTGGACTACGTCGGACGGAAGAGGATTTTTTTAATTAAAGATGGAGTCCCTAATGGCTTTTTTTTTATTTCAAATAAAAAATTTTCTCTGTGTTTTTTTAACCCTTTATTGGAGATTCTTAGTGGCTGGGTCAAACGTGGCCTGACATTAAGAATCTCGGGCTTAATACCAGCTTGTATAACAAAGCTGGTATTAACCCCTTTATTACCCAGCGTGCTACCGCCACCAGGGCCGCTGGAAGAGCGGGGTTCAGCGCCATAGGATGGCGCTTCAATGAACGCGCCATCTTCTGGGGCGGTTGCGGGCTGCAATTTGCAGCGGGGGGTGCCCAGAAAGCTTGGGCATCCCTGCGCTGCGGATTCCAGCCCCCAGCTGCTTAGCTGTACCTGGCTAGACATAGAAATTGCGCGGAGTCCCACGCATTTTTTTTAAATTATTTCATGAATTTCAGAGTCAGAATCTCAGAATTTCATGAAATAATTTAAAAAAAATGCGTTGGGCTCCGCGCAATTTCTATGTCTAGCCAGGTACAGCTAAGCAGCTGAGGGCTGGAATCCGCAGCGCAGGGATGCCCAAGCTTTCTGGGCACCCCCCGCTGCAAATTGCAGCCCGCAGCCGCCCCAGAAGATGGCGCGTTCATTGAAGCGCCATCCTCTGGCGCTGAACCCCGCTCTTCCAGCGGCCCTGGTAGCGGTGGCACGCTGGGTAATAAAGAGGTTAGGGCCAGCTTTGTATTATCAGCTGGCCCTAAGCCCGAAATTTATGGCGGTCACGCCAATATTAGACATGACCGCCATGAATTTCTATTAAATTGTTTTAAAAAAAAACACAACACAAAGAAAATTTTTTATTAGAAATAAAAAAAAAGCCATTAGGGACTCCATCTTTAATTTAAAAAATCCTCTTCCGTCCGACGCAGTCCAAAACGCGATGTCCTCTCTGCTCATCCCTGTGCATAGATATAGATGTATATGCACAGGGAATGAGCAGACTGAGAACAATCTCAGCTCTGCTACATCATCTCTGTGCACAGACATTCATGTCTGTACACAGGGAATGAGCAGACTGAGAACAATCTCAGCACTGCTACATCAGGCAGCAGGCAGGCTCTAGGACCCTGGAGCTGGCAGCCAGCACAGAGGAGAAAGCAGGACTCTTATCTGTGCGAGTTTCCCAGCGATTACAGTTACAAAGTAAACGAGCAATGCAAATAAATGACAAAACTAGGATTGCTTCAGGCTGAAGCTTCAGAGACACATCTGCGATTTGTAAATCTCACACTACTCGCTATTACTCGCTTCCCCATTCATTAACATTGGACTCGCTAGACTCGCAACGAGTAGCGAGTCCTGTGCTCGGACTCGCTAGAGTCAAGCGATTTCGAGTAATTTAGGATTCGCCCATCACTACCTTTATTCTCTGAATCACTCCTCCCTCTCACCGACATACCCTCCGCTGACGACATTGACATTGCCATCACCCTATACAACACCAGCATAACGAACGCTCTCGACCTAGCTGCCCCCCTCACTCTCCATGCTCCACGCATTAACAGGCAACCCTGGCACACCACCCTCACTAAAAACCTGAGACGGGCGTCCAGGGTCGCCGAGAGGAGATGGAAAAAGTCCCAAACCCCCGAGCACTTTTCTCTGTTCAAGCAATCCATCACTGACTTCAAGACGGCACTTGCTACCGCCAAGCAAGTGTTCTTCTCATCCCTTATAACCTCTCTGTCCCGCAACCCCAAACAGCTGTTCAAAACTTTCAACTCCTTACTTCGCCCGCCTGCTCCTCCCCCTTCTCCCCTCATCTCTGCTGAATACTTTGCGACCTTCTTCAAGGAGAAGATCGACAAGATCAGAAGCAGCTTCGGTCCACTATCCCCACAACTCCCCTTCTCACCTACACTGCCCTCCTCCTCCATCAGCCACTTCCCCCCCATAACTGAAGACAAACTCTCCTCCCTCCTGTCAAAGTCACACCTCACCACCAGCGCCCATGACCCACTCCCATCCCACCTCATTCTGAACCACACCTCCATTTTCATCCCAGCCCTCATCCACCTCTTTAACCTTTCACTTAGCACTGGTGCCTTCCCCTTGGCCTTCAAACACGCCCTAATCACGCCCATCCTAAAAAAACCCTCACTTGACCCTACCTCTGTCTCTAACTATCGCCCCATATTTCTTCTCCCATTCGCCTCTAAGCTACTTGAACAGCACGTCCACTCCGAACTGTCCTCTCACCTCTCCTCGTGCTCCCACTTTGACTGCCTACAGTCCGGCTTCCAACCCCTCCATTCCACCGAAACAGCCCTGACCAAAGTCACCAACGACCTACTGACCGCCAAGAACAAACACCACTACTCCATCCTCCTCCTCCTTGACCTGTTTGCCGCCTTCGACACGGTTGACCACTCCCTTCTTCTCCGGATCCTGGAATCCCTTGGCATCACCCACCTTGCCCTCTCCTGGATCTCCTCATACCTAGTGGACCGGACCTTCAGCGTCTCGCACTCCCACACCTCCTCCTCACCCTACCCCCTTTCTGTCGGAGTCCCCCAAGGTTCGGTCCTGGGACCCCTACCTTTCTCCATTTACACTCTCGGCCTAGGGCAACTCATCGAGTCCCATGGCCTCCAGTACCACCTCTACGCCGACGACACCCAAATCTACCTGTCCGGCCCTGACTTCACCTCCCTACTCTCCAAAATCCCACAATGCCTTTCCGCCATCTCATCCTTCTTCTCTGCTCGCTTCCTTAAACTCAACATGGACAAAACTGAATTCATAGTCTTCCCCCCAAGAAATTCCACCCCGCCTCCCAACCTATCCATCTGCATCAACGACTTCGCCCACTCCCCAGTCCCCCAAGCCAAGTGCCTCGGGGTAATCCTTGACTCCTCCCTATCCTTCAAGCCCCACATCGAGGCCCTCACCACATCCCTCCGGCTCCAGCTCAAGAACATCTCACGGATCCGCTCCTTCCTCACCCACGACACTGCTAAAACACTCATACATGCTCTTATCATCTCCCGCCTTGACTACTGCAACCCCCTTCTCAATGGCCTCCCGGCTAACTCCCTCACACCTCTCCAGTCTATCCTAAACTCCGCTGCCCGACTAATCTACCTGTCCTCTCGCTACTCCCCTGTCTCCCTCCTCTGCCAAGCCCTTCACTGGCTCCCCGTCTCCAAGAGATCCCAATTCCAAACACTAGCCATGGCGTACAAAGCCATACACAACCTGGCCCCACCATACATCTCCGACCTGGTCTCCCGATACCTACCCTCACGCAACCTACGCTCCTCCCAAGAACTCCTCCTCTGCTCCCCCCTCATCACCTCTTCGCACAATCGAGTCCATGACTTCTCCCGGGCATCTGCCTTACTCTGGAACTCCCTGCCCAAACACGTCAGACACTCTCCTACCCTGAGTAGCTTCAAGTGTCACCTGAAGACTCACCTGTTCCGTCAAGCCTACAACCTGCCATGAGACCCAGGAGACCGCCCCATACCTAACATTCCCTCATCCTATTGTATCCTAACCCGCCCCTCATAGACTGTGAGCCCTCGTGAACAGGGTCCCTGCCCCTCCTGTACCTGTACGTCCTGATCGCCTAGATTTAGTGTACTTGTTCTTGTCTCCCTTATCTTCATGTAAAGCGCCATGGAACCTAATGGCGCTATATAAATAAATAATAATAATAATAATAATTATCCCATTGTAAAACTGCCCTGCAGCCCAGCTTTCAAAGGGAGGCGATCATACTCTGCTGCAGTATGTCACAATATATGTTAAAGACTGTAAAAAGGGAGAGAAAAGAGCAATAGGGTCTTATCATTGATAAAAAGGTGGACTAACTATTGGGTGCAAGAGCTAGAGGGTTGGGCAAAATGTCGTCCAAACTTTTCCTCCATATAACTACAGTGGCTAGATGTTTGATTGCAAAAAATTGGAAGCAGACATCTACCCCATCCCTTCTGGGTCTTAGGAGAAGGATCCTAGATGTTAAGCGCATGGAATACCTCACAGAGATGATGCACGACTCAGTGGATAAATATATGACGATTTGGTCTCCGTGGGAATATTATGACGCAGCTAATGAGCAAACGTCCCTTTAAAGCTGGTCTCGAGGGCGAGCGATAACCACACTTTCCCCCTAAACCCCCTCAACCCCCCGTATGTCCTGTTGACATCTTACTTGTTTGTCTGTCTACCACGTTGTGGATCATGAATAGGTTACTTTTCTCTGTTTATTAACTAAATAATTATTAATGGTTGGAACGGAATTTGGACACTTGACCTCCCTGGGTCCCCCTTGCCTATTCTCTCTTGTGGGATCCGCCCACTTTGCGGGGTGCTGGAATTACGCTCACGTGAGAGATACTTCCTCTTCTCTAAGACTGACGCAGTCACCCGGGACTCCGACTACTTTAGATATACCATCCTGGTCAAATGGTTTGTGTGTAGTATACCGACAGTGCTCTATGTTAATTGTGCTGTCTATGTTACCTATCTTTGTTTTTATCTCTTTTGGAAAAATCAATAAAAACATACCGTATATACTCGTGTATAAGCCGAGTTTTTCAGCCCAAAAATTGGGCTGAAAAGTCACCCCCTCGGCTTATACACGGGTCAATACGGTAATCCTATGGGTCCGGGTGCTGGGGAGGCTGGAGGAATCGGGGGGGGAGGCTGCTGACAGCGGCCCATCACGTGGGGCCGCTCATTAGATATGCACAGCTCCCCCCGCCCATCACAGCGGCAGGGGGAGCCGTGCATACAGCTCCCAGTGTATACAGCAGCCTCCCAGTGTATACAGAAGCCCCAGTGCACTCGCCCCCCCCCATATTGAGAGGAGCCCCCACACTTTTCAGAGCCCCGCAGTGTATACAGAAGCCCCAGTGGCACTCGCCCCCCCCATATTGAGAAGAGCCCCCACACTTTGCAGAGCCCCCCAGTGTATACAGAAGCCCCCCCAGTGGCACTCGCCCCCCCCCATATTGAGAAGACCCCCACACTTTGCAGAGCCCCCCCGCTGCATAATCTTACCATCCAGGGTCTTCACCGCGGGTCCTGTCATCATCGCGCTGTGTTCCGGTCTCACGTGACCCGGCGCGATGACGTCATTCGACTGCGACCGCCGGGTCACAAGAGACCGGGAACACAGCGCGCGAGGATGGACTGCAGGACCTCCGGTGAAGAAGACCCTGGATGGTAAGATTATGCAGCGGGGGGGCTCTGCAAAGTGTGGGGGCTCTTCTCAATATGGGGGAGCGAGTGCCACTGGGGCTTCTGTATACACGGGGGGGCTCTGCAAAGTGTGGGGGCTCTTCTCAATATGGGGGGGCGAGTGCCACTGGAGCTTCTGTATACACGGGGGGCTCTGCAAAGTGTGGGGGCTCTTCTCAATATGGGGGGGGGCGAGTGCCACTGGGGCTTCTGTATACACTGGGGGGCTCTGCAAAGTGTGGGGGCTCTTCTCAATATGGGGGCGCGAGTGCCACTGGGGCTTCTGTATACACTGGGGGGCTCTGCAAAGTGTGGGGGCTCTTCTCAATATGGGGGGGCGAGTGCCACTGGGGCTTCTGTATACACTGGGGGCCTGCTGTATATACCCCCGGGGGCCTGCTGTATCCTGGGGGCCTGCTGTATATACCCCTGGGGGCCTGCTTACACCCCTGGGGGCCTGCTGTATTCCCCTGGGGGCCTGCTGTATACCCCACTGCTGGGGCCTGCTGTATACCCCACTGCTGGGGCCTGCTGTATACCCCACTGCTGGGGCCTGTATACCTGTGCTGGAGTCCACCCTCGGCTTATACGCGAGTCAATAAGTTTTCCCAGTTTTTGGGGGCAAAAGTAGGGGGGGTCGGCTTATACACGGGTTGGCTTATACACGAGTATATACGGTAGTTTAAAAAAAAAGGTGGACTACATTTAATTAGTCACTCGCCTGGGGGGGTTGTGTAGCACACAACCAGCGTCAAAGCAAAAGGTAGTAGCTGCTGCAAGGATCCACACCACAACGATCAACGTAGTCAGGAAAGCAAAAGGGTGGACGGTGTATACGGACCTGCGCTGCAAGGATCAAAGGATCAGATGATGTTCATCATTATAATTTTTATTTCTGAAGCGTTTCGCTGTTAGTCCCAACTCCTTCCTCAGGGAATAGTAGTGTCTACACTACTATTCCCTGAGGAAGGAGTTGGGACTAACTCCGAAACGCGTTGGAAATAAAAATTATAATGATGAACACCATCTGATCCTTTAGTCCTTGCAGCGCAGGTCCGTATACACCGTCCACCCTTTTGCTTTCCTGACTACAGTATATGTTGTAAAAATACAAGAGGGGTGGGGGACAAGAGGCACAATAGTGCCCTATCACTAGAGACACTTTAGGCTACAAAGGTGGTGCTGTGGAACCACTCACCTGATTCAGTTGTGTTCCCCACAACAGGTTAAAAGAGCATCAGTACTCCAGCTGCTGCAGGACCTCCACCGACCACTCACATGTGGTGTTATCCAGAAGATGATGGGAAAAGGGTGTATCACGGTCCGCGCTGCTTAAGTCCAAGAAAACTCACATGGGAGTCAGAGTTTCACAAAATAAATCCTTATTCTTTATTCTTCCACTCCAACGCGTTTCGATGCCCCACCTGGCACCTTCCTCAGGGATATTCCCTGAGTTTTCTTGGACTTAAGCAGCGCGGACCGTGATACACCCTTTTCCCATCATCTTCTACAGCAGTGTTTCCCAACTCCAGTCCTCAAGGCACACCAACAGGTCATGTTTTCAGGATTTCCTTAGGATTGCACAGGTGTTAGTTTAATCACTTGCACAGGGGATAATTCCATCATCTGTCTAATGATAAGGAAATCCTGAAAACATGACCTGTTGGTGTGCCTTGAGGACTGGAGTTGGGAAACACTGTTCTACAGTATATGTTGACATTCATGGTTCCATCAATGAATTGTAGCTCCTCACAGTAAGAAACATTAACGCAGCCCCAATCCACAACACTCTCAACCCTATGCTTGACTGACGGCAAGGCACACTTGCCTGTGTACTTCTTTCCTGGTTGCAGCCTCACGCTCTTGACACCATCTGTACCAAATAAGTTTATCAGGTCTCATCAGACCACAGATGATATGATTCCAGTAATTCATATCCTTAGTCAGTCAACTGTTTGTGGGCTTTCTTGTGCATCATCTTTAGAAGAGGCTGCAGAGTGTGGAAAATGGTCTGAGCACTGACAGGCTGACCCCCACCCCTGTAACCTCTGCAGCAATGCTGGCAGCACTCATACATTTTGTTTTGTAAAGACAACCTCTGGATATGACGCTGAGGACATGCACTCAACTTTTTGGTTGACCTTGGTAAGAATGGTCTTATCCATCATGCTGCAACTCAGGTTCAGGTATTGGCAATCTTCTTACTGCCTAGACCATCTTTTTGTAGAGCAAAAACATTTTTTCAGATCCTCAGAGAATTCTTTGCCATGAGGCGCTATGTTTACCATCTAGTGATCAGTAAGGGGGAGCATGTGAGTGATAACACCAAATTGAACACACCTGCTCCTCCTTCACACCTGAGACCTTATAACACTAATCAGTCACATAACAAGGGAAAGGAAGAATGGCTAACTGGGCAAAATTTTGCCAGTGGTTTAGACATTAATGGATGTGTGTTGAATAGTGATGAGCGAGTACTAAAATGCTCGGGTGCTCGAAGCTCGGGCCGAGCATCCCGAGATACTCGTGTACTCGGCCCGAGTAACGAGCCCAATGTTATCCTATGGGAGACACGAGTATTTTTATGAAATGACTGCCGGCTGCCTGGAAAAACCCTAAAAATGTCACAAAAGTCTCAGAAGAGTGCTGAAATGACATGGCAACACCATGGGGAAGACCCCTGGAAGCATTTCTCACTCAAAAGTCACAGCTCTGAACAATGTTGTCCGAGTTTCAAGCCAATTTTACGGAGTCTCCAGAAAACCTTCCAAAATGACACCAAAATGAATATTTAGGTTGGAAATGTTAAGGGCACATACCCAATAGTGAGATACAGCTGTTGTATGTCACTTTTTGTGATTACATAAAAGATTTTACGTGAAAACATTGTGCGACACTCCGATGACCCTGACAAGAGACGAACATGAAGCCCTGTCTAGAAATAAAGTGCCCATTTTGAGGAACTGGGTCTATTGTAGTATCTTCCTTTGCAAGGGTAGTCAAAAATTGGGAGGTTCACCAATGCCCCTGGATACAGACATGCAGGATGGCCTGTAAACAAGAACTGGGTGTATTTTAGTATAGCCCTTTGGTCAGGGCAGCCAAAAATTGGGAGTTTCAACAATGACCCATGCTTACAGACATGTAGTAGGGCCTGTAACCCTGAAGTGGGTGTATTTTACTATAGCCCTTTGGTCAGGGCAGCTAAAAATGGGGAGGTTCAACAATGACCCATGCTTACAGACATGTAGTAGGGCCTGTAACCCTGAAGTGGGTGTATTTTACTATAGCCCTTTGGTCAGGGCAGCCAAAAATGGGGAGGTTCAACAATGACCCATGCTTACAGACATGTAGTAGGGCCTGTAACCCTCAAGTGGGTGTATTTTAGTATAGCCCTTTGGTCAGGGCAGCCAAAAATTGGGAGTTTCAACAATGACTAGTGATGAGCGAGCATGCTCGCCACTACTCGGTACTCGCACGAGTATCACTGTACTCGGGCGACTCGCCGAGCACCGAGTAATCTTGCGATACTCGTGCTGTGCTCGTGGTCGTCATCTCACCATGTTGGCGCTCTTTTGAGAGCCAGCCCACGTGCAGGGATTGGCTGACAGACCACTGCAATGCCACAGCCCTGTTAGTTGTGACATAGCAGTGATTGGCCGCCCTGCACAGCATCACCGAGCCTTTATAACTCCCGGCGCGCTGTGCTCGGCACACAGCCATCCAGACAGTGAGCGTAGGGAGAGTGTCTGCTGCTGATTAGGGACAGATTTGCGGCCCTCATAGGTAGATCCGGATCAGGGCTGCAAACTGCTGCTGACCACAACAGTCCTTCTCAGGACTAATGTAGGAGGATATAGGCAGGGTGATACAGATTGGAATCCAAGCTTTTCAGAGACCATTAGAGTCACCACACTCTTGTACTTAGTACCTTAATACAGGTTAGGGACTAAAATCCTCTCTTCAAACCATTACAGTCACCAGACAGGTGTACGTACTACCTTAATACAGGTTAGGGAACTAAAACCCTAACTCTTGTCATCAAAACAGTCACCAGACAGGTGTACGTACTACCTTAATACAGGTTAGGGACTAAAATCCTCTCTTCAAACCATTACAGTCACCAGACAGGTGTACGTACTACCTTAATACAGGTTAGGGAACTAAAATCCTAACTCTTGTCATCAAAACAGTCACCAGACAGGTGTACGTACTACCTTAATACAGGTTAGGGACTAAAATCCTCTCTTCAAACCATTACAGTCACCAGACAGGTGTACGTACTACCTTAATACAGGTTAGGGACTACAATCCTCTCTTCAAACCATTACAGTCACCAGACAGGTGTACGTACTACCTTAATACAGGTTAGGGAACTAAAATCCTAACTCTTGTCATCAAAACAGTCACCAGACAGGTGTACGTACTACCTTAATACAGGTTAGGGACTAAAATCCTCTCTTCAAACCATTACAGTCACCAGACAGGTGTACGTACTACCTTAATACAGGTTAGGGACTAAAATCCTCTCTTCAAACCATTACAGTCACCAGACAGGTGTACGTACTACCTTAATACAGGTTAGGGAACTAAAATCCTAACTCTTGTCATCAAAACAGTCACCAGACAGGTGTACGTACTACCTTAATACAGGTTAGGGACTAAAATCCTCTCTTCAAACCATTACAGTCACCAGACAGGTGTACGTACTACCTTAATACAGGTTAGGGACTAAAATCCTCTCTTCAAACCATTACAGTCACCAGACAGGTGTACGTACTACCTTAATACAGGTTAGGGAACTAAAATCCTAACTCTTGTCATCAAAACAGTCATCAGACAGGTGTACGTACTACCTTAATACAGGTTAGGGACTAAAATCCTCTCTTCAAACCATTACAGTCACCACACTGTTGTACGTCATACGTTTATACAGGTTAGGGAACTAAAATCCTAACTCTTGTCATCTCAACAGTCACCACACTGTTGTACGTCATACGTTTATACAGGTTAGGGAACTAAATCCTAACTCTTGTCATCTCAACAGTCACCACACTGTTGTACGTCATACGTTCATACAGGTTAGGGAACTAAAATCCTAACTCTTGTCATCTCAACAGTCACCACACTGTTGTACGTCATACGTTTATACAGGTTAGGGAACTAAAATCCTAACTCTTGTCATCTCAACAGTCACCACACTGTTGTACGTCATACGTTCATACAGGATAGGGAACTAAAATCCTAACTCTTGTCATCTCAACAGTCACCACACTGTTGTTCATCATACCCTTTATACAGGTTAGGGAACTAAAATCCTAACTCTTGTCATCTCAACAGTCACCACACTGTTGTACGTCATACGTTCATACAGGTTAGGGAACTAAAATCCTAACTCTTGTCATCTCAACAGTCACCACACTGTTGTACGTCATACGTTCATACAGGTTAGGGAACTAAAATCCTAACTCTTGTCATCTCAACAGTCACCACACTGTTGTACGTCATACGTTCATACAGGTTAGGGAACTAAAATCCTAACTCATGTCATCTCAACAGTCACCACACTGTTGTACGTCAAACGTTTATACAGGTTAGGGAACTAAAATCCTAACTCTTGTCATCTCAACAGTCACCACACTGTTGTACGTCATACGTTCATACAGGTTAGGGAACTAAAATCCTAACTCTTGTCATCTCAACAGTCACCACACTGTTGTACGTCATACGTTTATACAGGTTAGGGAACTAAAATCCTAACTCTTGTCATCTCAACAGTCACCACACTGTTGTACGTCATACGTTCATACAGGTTAGGGAACTAAAATCCTAACTCTTGTCATCTCAACAGTCACCACACTGTTGTACGTCATACGTTCATACAGGTTAGGGAACTAATATCCTAACTCTTGTCATCTCAACAGTCACCACACTGTTGTACGTCATACGTTTATACAGGTTAGGGAACTAAAATCCTAACTCTTGTCATCTCAACAGTCACCACACTGTTGTACGTCATACGTTCATACAGGTTAGGGAACTAAAATTCTAACTCTTGTCATCTCAACAGTCACCACACAGTTGTACGTCATACGTTTATACAGGTTAGGGAACTAAAATCCTAACTCTTGTCATCTCAACAGTCACCACACTGTTGTACGTCATACGTTTATACAGGTTAGGGAAATAAAATCCTAACTCTTGTCATCTCAACAGTCACCACACTGTTGTACGTCATACGTTCATACAGGTTAGGGAACTAAAATCCTAACTCTTGTCATCTCAACAGTCACCACACTGTTGTACGTCATACGTTCATACAGGTTAGGGAACTAAAATCCTAACTATTGTCATCTCAACAGTCACCACACTGTTGTACATCATACCCTTTATACAGGTTAGGGAACTAAAATCCTAACTCTTGTCATCTCAACAGTCACCACACTGTTGTACGTCATACGTTCATACAGGTTAGGGAACTAAAATCCTAACTCTTGTCATCTCAACAGTCACCACACTGTTGTACGTCATACCCTTTATACAGATTAGGGAACTAAAATCCTAACTCTTGTCATCTCAACAGTCACCACACTGTTGTACGTCATACGTTCATACAGGTTAGGGAACTAAAATCCTAACTCTTGTCATCTCAACAGTCACCACACTGTTGTACGTCATACGTTCATACAGGTTAGGGAACTAAAATCCTAACTCTTGTCATCTCAACAGTCACCACACTGTTGTACGTCATACGTTCATACAGGTTAGGGAACTAATATCCTAACTCTTGTCATCTCAACAGTCACCACACTGTTGTACGTCATACGTTTATACAGGTTAGGGAACTAAAATCCTAACTCTTGTCATCTCAACAGTCACCACACTGTTGTACGTCATACGTTCATACAGGTTAGGGAACTAAAATTCTAACTCTTGTCATCTCAACAGTCACCACACAGTTGTACGTCATACGTTTATACAGGTTAGGGAACTAAAATCCTAACTCTTGTCATCTCAACAGTCACCACACTGTTGTACGTCATACGTTTATACAGGTTAGGGAACTAAAATCCTAACTCTTGTCATCTCAACAGTCACCACACTGTTGTACGTCATACCCTTTATACAGATTAGGGAACTAAAATCCTAACTCTTGTCATCTCAACAGTCACCACACTGTTGTACGTCATACGTTCATACAGGTTAGGGAACTAAAATCCTAACTCTTGTCATCTCAACAGTCACCACACTGTTGTACGTCATACGTTCATACAGGTTAGGGAACTAAAATCCTAACTCTTGTCATCTCAACAGTCACCACACTGTTGTACGTCATACGTTCATACATGTTAGGGAACTAAAATCCTAACTTTGTCATCTCAACAGTCACCACACTGTTGTACGTCATACGTTCATACAGGTTAGAGAACTAAAATCCTAACTCTTGTCATCTCAACAGTCACCACACTGTTGTACGTCATACGTTCATACAGGTTAGGGAACTAAAATCCTAACTCTTGTCATCTCAACAGTCACCACACTGTTGTACGTCATACGTTCATACAGGTTAGGGAACTAAAATCCTAACTCTTGTCATCTCAACAGTCACCACACTGTTGTACGTCATACCCTTTATACAGGTTAGGGAACTAAAATCCTAACTCTTGTCATCTCAACAGTCACCACACTGTTGTATGTCATACGTTCATACAGGTTAGGGAACTAAAATCCTAACTCTTGTCATCTCAACAGTCACCACACTGTTGTACGTCATACCCTTTATACAGGTTAGGGAACTAAAAATCCTAACTCTTGTCATCTCAACAGTCACCACACTGTTGTACGTCATACGTTCATACAGGTTAGGGAACTAAAATCCTAACTCTTGTCATCTCAACAGTCACCACACTGTTGTACGTCATACGTTCATACAGGTTAGAGAACTAAAATCCTAACTCTTGTCATCTCAACAGTCACCACACTGTTGTACGTCATACCTTTCTACAGGTTAGGGAACTAAAATCCTAATCTCCTGTGACCTCCACAGTCACCAGACAGTTGTCGCTCTATACAGGCAAAATGCGCAAAGGCGTTGGCAAGGGCGTTGGCAAGGAACAAGGAAGTGGACGTGATGGTGGTGCAGGCAGAGGCCGAGGTCGTGTGCAAGCACTCATTTCGCAACAACAAAGGGCCACATCTCCTCGCTCGCACGTCCTGTTCCAAATTCTTGGGGCCCGCAGCAGTACACCACTGTTGAACCAAGACCAGTGTCAACAGGTTGTTACTTGGATAGCGGATAATGCTTCAAGTCAAATGGGCACCTCCACAGACACCCTGTCTTCCGCACGGTCAACTGTCAGTAGCCGTGATACTGCACCGCACATTTCCCAACCTGATCCTCCTTCCTACCACCTGGCCGAGTACACGTCCACGGACATTTCAGATCCCACACTAGGACACTCGGAAGAGCTGTTCACGTATCCATTCGCAGAATCTGGCCTGTCGCCACCTCCTCTTGAAGTGGGTCATGAGGAGATGGTATGTACAGATGCCCAAATATTTGAGCAGCCGCGTTATGATGAACGGAACGTTGTCAAAGTGTCTCAACAAGGGGTGGACGATGATGAGACACAATTGCCAGGAAGTCAGGAGGAGGATCAGGGTGCGGAAGAGGAAGACGACGTGGTGGATGATCCAGTAGCTGACCCTACATGGCAGGAGGATATGCAGAGCGAGGACAGCAGTGCACAGGGGGAGGGAGGCGTAGCATCCCAACAGCCAGTACGAAGCAGGGTTGCGTCCGCAGGCAGAAGGCAGGCAACCGTTCCCCGGAACAACAACACGACTCAAGGTGCCTGTGCAAATGTTCGGTCTTCCCGAGTCTGGGAGTTTTTTAAGTTGGCTCCAGAAGACTCTAAAAAGGCCATTTGCCACACCTGCCATGCCACTATCAGCAGGGGTACGAAAACTAGCAGCCTGACCACCACCAGCATGATCAGGCACATGTCAGCCAAGCACCCGACTTTGTGGGAAGTACCACAGAGTCGAGGAGTGGTGCGTGCTGATGTCACTGCTACGTCTTCGGCTGTTGTGCATGCAAGCCAATCCCCTGTCCATGCTGGCCGCGAACAAGCCTCCGGTCCAGCACCTGAAGTTGCTGAAGCACAAATTACACCACCATCAAGCACGTCCTTGTCCCAGCGCAGCGTTCAATTATCCATTCAGCAAACATTTGAACGCAGGCGCAAATACGCTGCCAATGCCCCACATGCCACAGTCCTCAATGCTCACATTTCGCGACTCATAGCGCTAGAAATGTTGCCTTTCCGTCTGGTGGAGACGGACGCATTCCGCGACCTGATGGCGGCTGCTGTCCCACGTTACTCGGTCCCCAGCCGACACTATTTCTCCAGATGTGCCGTCCCCGCATTGCATAACCACGTGTCCAACAGCATCACACGTGCCCTGAACAATGCTGTTTCAACCAAAGTCCACCTAACCACTGACACGTGGACAAGTGCTTGTGGGCAAGGCCGCTACATCTCCTTGACGGCACACTGGATTAATATTGTGGAGGCTGGGACCCAGTCTGAGCGAGGGACGGAACACGTCCTTCCCACACCAAGGATAGCAGGCCCTACCTCTGTCATGGTTTCACCGACACTCTACAGCTCCGGAATGTCATGCTCTTCAGCCTCCTCCTCCTCCACCTGCGCATCCTCATCCACTGTACCCTCCACACCAGTCCCAAGCTGGAAGCACTGCAGCACTGCCTCTGCAAAGCGTCAACAGGCTGTGCTGAAGCTAGTCTGCATAGGTGACAAACCACACAATGCAGAAGAGGTGTGGACAGCTCTGAAACAGCAGGCAGATCACTGGCTCACACCTCTGAACCTAAAGCCAGGAAAGGTCGTGTGTGACAATGGCCGGAACCTGGTGGCAGCTTTGAGGCGAGGGCAGCTGACGCATGTTCCATGCGTGGCCCATGTGCTCAACCTGGTGGTTCAGAGGTTTGTGAAGTCATACCCGGAGGTGTCTGACCTGCTGGTAAAAGTTCGGCGTCTGTCAGCACATTTTCGCAAGTCACCTGCTGCTTCAGCCGGCCTTGCCAGCTTTCAGCGCCGTTTGCGTCTTCCGGCCCACAGACTGGTGTGTGATGTCCCCACGCGTTGGAATTCAACGCTGCACATGTTGGTCAGGATATGTGAGCAGAAGAGGGCAGTTGTGGACTACCTGCATCACCTAAGCCGTCGGGAAATTGGTCAAACTCCACACATAACACCTGAGGAGTGGAGATGGATGTCGGACCTATGCACCGTCCTCCAAAACTTTGAGGACTCCACCAAGATGGTGAGCGGCGATGACGCCATTATTAGCGTCACCATACCACTACTCTGCCTTCTAAAACGGTCTCTGCTGAAAATAAAAGAGGATGCATTGCAGGCCGAGCGCGATGACTTAGAGCAAGAAACTGTAGTGGGTGTGGGTGAAAACACACAGCCCAGCCTCATGTCATCACAACGTGTAGTGGAGGACTATGACGAGGAGGAGGAGGACGATGAAGACATGGAGCAACTCTCAGGCCAAATTGGGGATATGACATGCACACCAGTCATACCCTCGATTCAGCGTGGCTGGCCAGAGGACAGGGGAGATGAGGAGGAGGAGGACAGCATGTTCAGTCATCGTGTTGGTCTGGATACTGAAGTGATGACTGTTAAGAGTCTGGCGCACATGGCTGACTTTATGGTAAGCTGCCTGTCTCGTGACCCTCGCGTTCAGAACATCTTGGCCGACAATCAGTACTGGTTGGCAACACTCTTAGACCCACGCTACAAGGAGAACTTTATGTCTCTCATTCCTGAGGTGGAGAGGTCAGCCAAAATGCTGCAGTTCCAGAGGGCCATAGTCACGGAAGTTGTGAAATCCTTCCCCTCACAAAACGCTAGCGGCATAGGTCAGGATTCGATGGACAACCAAGGCGTACGGCCGAGAGGGGCACAAGTCCAATCCGCCAGAGGCAGGGGAACTGTCTTTACGATGTGGGACAGTTTTCTCAGCCCCTCACGTACCACAGCCCCTGAGGTGCGGGGTAGTGCCACCAGAAATGCTAAGTTTGGGCAGATGCTGAAGGAGTACCTTGCAGATCGAACAACTGTACTGCGAGATTCATCGGTGCCTTTCAATTATTGGGTCTCCAAGCTCGACACGTGGCATGAATTGGCTCTCTACGCCTTGGAAGTCCTGGCCTGCCCTGCCGCTAGCGTTTTATCAGAGCGTGTTTTCAGTGCAGCAGGTGGAATAATCACTGATAAACGCACCCGCCTGTCAACTGAAAATGCGGACAGGCTCACTCTGATCAAGATGAACAAGGGTTGGATTGGGCCAGACTTCACCACACCACCAGCAAATGACAACTGAATTTAATTTTGTTATTTGAATTTGACATGTACCTCCACACACCCATGGGTACACACTTCCGTACTTTGGCTAATCGCTGGACTGCTACTCCTTCTCCTCATGTAACACCATGATGAGCGTTAGAATAGTTAGGCTCTTGTTTGAGGTATACCCGCAGTGGTAAATTTTTTAGCCCATTCTGTTAGAATGGGCATTACAACGACAGGAGACCCGCTCCTTTTCAATGGGAAAAATGTTTTTAGGCACTCCTACACGTCTCTATCCAGGGACAAAGAGGAGCCTCCCAATTTTTGGCTGCCCTGACCAAAGGGCTATACTATAATACACCCACTTGAGGGTTACAGGCCCTACTACATGTCTGTAAGCATGGGTCATTGTTGAACCTCCCAATTTTTGGCTGCCCTGACAAAAGGGCTATACTACAATACACCCAGTTCTTAACAGGCCCTCCTGCACGTCTCTATCCAGGGACAAAGAGGAGCCTCCCAATTTTTGGCTGCCCTGACAAAAGGGCTATACTACAATACACCCTGTTCTTCTTAACAGGCCCTCCTGCACGTCTCAATCCAGGGACAAAGAGGAGCCTCCCAATTTTTGGCTGCCCTGACAAAAGGGCTATACTACAATACACCCTGTTCTTCTTAACAGGCCCTCCTGCACGTCTCAATCCAGGGACAAAGAGGAGCCTCCCAATTTTTGGCTGCCCTGACAAAAGGGCTATACTACAATACACCCCGTTCTTAACAGGCCCTCCTGCACGTCTCTATCCAGGGACAAAGAGGAGCCTCCCAATTTTTGGCTGCCCTGACAAAAGGGCTATACTACAATACACCCTGTTCTTCTTAACAGGCCCTCCTGCACGTCTCAATCCAGGGACAAAGAGGAGCCTCCCAATTTTTGGCTGCCCTGACAAAAGGGCTATACTACAATACACCCTGTTCTTCTTAACAGGCCCTCCTGCACGTCTCAATCCAGGGACAAAAAGGAGCCTCCCAATTTTTGGCTGCCCTGACAAAAGGGCTATACTACAATACACCCAGTTCTTAACAGGCCCTCCTGCACGTCTCTATCCAGGGACAAAGAGGAGCCTCCCAATTTTTGGCTGCCCTGACAAAAGGGCTATACTACAATACACCCTGTTCTTCTTAACAGGCCCTCCTGCACGTCTCAATCCAGGGACAAAGAGGAGCCTCCCAATTTTTGGCTGCCCTGACAAAAGGGCTATACTACAATACACCCTGTTCTTCTTAACAGTCCCTCCTGCACGTCTCAATCCAGGGACAAAGAGGAGCCTCCCAATTTTTGGCTGCCCTGACCAAAGGGCTATAGTAAAATACACCCACTTGAGGGTTACAGGCCCTACTACATGTCTGTAAGCATGGGTCATTGTTGAACCTCCCAATTTTTGGCTGCCCTGACAAAAGGGCTATACTACAATACACCCAGTTCTTAACAGGCCCTCCTGCACGTCTCTATCCAGGGACAAAGAGGAGCCTCCCAATTTCTGGCTGCCCTGACAAAAGGGCTATACTACAATACACCCTGTTCTTCTTAACAGGCCCTCCTGCACGTCTCTATCCAGGGACAGAGAGGAGCCTCCCAATTTTTGGCTGCCCTGACAAAAGGGCTATACTACAATACACCCTGTTCTTCTTAACAGGCCCTCCTGCACGTCTCAATCCAGGGACAAAGAGGAGCCTCCCAATTTTTGGCTGCCCTGACAAAAGGGCTATACTACAATACACCCAGTTCTTAACAGGCCCTCCTGCACGTCTCTATCCAGGGACAAAGAGGAGCCTCCCAATTTTTGGCTGCCCTGACAAAAGGGCTATACTACAATACACCCTGTTCTTCTTAACAGGCCCTCCTGCACGTCTCAATCCAGGGACAAAGAGGAGCCTCCCAATTTTTGGCTGCCCTGACAAAAGGGCTATACTACAATACACCCTGTTCTTCTTAACAGGCCCTCCTGCACGTCTCAATCCAGGGACAAAGAGGAGCCTCCCAATTTTTGGCTGCCCTGACAAAAGGGCTATACTACAATACACCCAGTTCTTAACAGGCCCTCCTGCACGTCTCTATCCAGGGACAAAGAGGAGCCTCCCAATTTTTGGCTGCCCTGACAAAAGGGCTATACTACAATACACCCTGTTCTTCTTAACAGGCCCTCCTGCACGTCTCAATCCAGGGACAAAGAGGAGCCTCCCAATTTTTGGCTGCCCTGACAAAAGGGCTATACTACAATACACCCTGTTCTTCTTAACAGTCCCTCCTGCACGTCTCAATCCAGGGACAAAGAGGAGCCTCCCAATTTTTGGCTGCCCTGACCAAAGGGCTATAGTAAAATACACCCACTTGAGGGTTACAGGCCCTACTACATGTCTGTAAGCATGGGTCATTGTTGAACCTCCCAATTTTTGGCTGCCCTGACAAAAGGGCTATACTACAATACACCCAGTTCTTAACAGGCCCTCCTGCACGTCTCTATCCAGGGACAAAGAGGAGCCTCCCAATTTCTGGCTGCCCTGACAAAAGGGCTATACTACAATACACCCTGTTCTTCTTAACAGGCCCTCCTGCACGTCTCTATCCAGGGACAGAGAGGAGCCTCCCAATTTTTGGCTGCCCTGACAAAAGGGCTATACTACAATACACCCTGTTCTTCTTAACAGGCCCTCCTGCACGTCTCAATCCAGGGACAAAGAGGAGCCTCCCAATTTTTGGCTGCCCTGACAAAAGGGCTATACTACAATACACCCAGTTCTTAACAGGCCCTCCTGCACGTCTCTATCCAGGGACAAAGAGGAGCCTCCCAATTTTTGGCTGCCCTGACAAAAGGGCTATACTACAATACACCCTGTTCTTCTTAACAGGCCCTCCTGCACGTCTCAATCCAGGGACAAAGAGGAGCCTCCCAATTTTTGGCTGCCCTGACAAAAGGGCTATACTACAATACACCCTGTTCTTCTTAACAGGCCCTCCTGCACGTCTCAATCCAGGGACAAAGAGGAGCCTCCCAATTTTTGGCTGCCCTGACAAAAGGGCTATACTACAATACACCCAGTTCTTAACAGGCCCTCCTGCACGTCGCTATCCAGGGACAAAGAGGAGCCTCCCAATTTTTGGCTGCCCTGACAAAAGGGCTATACTACAATACACCCAGTTCTTAAGAGGCCCTCCTGCACGTCTCTATCCAGGGACAAAGAGGAGCCTCCCAATTTTTGGCTGCCCTGACCAAAGGGCTATATTATAATACACCCACTTGAGGGTTACAGGCCCTACTACATGTCTGTAAGCATGGGTCATTGTTGAACCTCCCCATTTTTGGCTGCCCTGACCAAAGGGCTATAGTAAAATACACCCACTTCAGGGTTACAGGCCCTACTACATGTCTGTAAGCATGGGTCATTGTTGAACCTCCATAATTTTTGGCTGCCCTGACCAAAGGGCTATACTATAATACACCCATTTGAGGGTTACAGGCCCTACTACATGTCTGTAAGCATGGGTCATTGTTGAACCTCCCCATTTTTGGCTGACCTGACCAAAGGGCTATAGTAAATTACACCCACTTCAGGGTTAGAGGCCCTACTACATGTCTGTAAGCATGGGTCATTGTTGAACCTCCCAATTTTTGGCTGCCCTGACCAAAGGGCTATACTATAATACACCCACTTGAGGGTTACAGGCCCTACTACATGTCTGTAAGCATGGGTCATTGTTGAAACTCCCAATTTTTGGCTGCCCTGACCAAAGGGCTATACTAAAATACACCCACTTGAGGGTTACAGGCCCTACTACATGTCTGTAAGCATGGGTCATTGTTGAACCTCTCCCCATTTTTGGCTGCTCTGACCAAAGGGCTATAGTAAAATTCACCCACTTCAGGGTTACAGGCCCTACTACATGTCTGTAAGCATGGGTCATTGTTGAACCTCCATAATTTTTGGCGGCCCTGACCAAAGGGCTATACTATAATACACCCATTTGAGGGTTACAGGCCCTACTACATGTCTGTAAGCATGGGTCATTGTTGAACCTCCCCATTTTTGGCTGCCCTGACCAAAGGGCTATAGTAAATTACACCCACTTCAGGGTTAGAGGCCCTACTACATGTCTGTAAGCATGGGTCATTGTTGAACCTCCCAATTTTTGGCTGCCCTGACCAAAGGGCTATACTATAATACACCCACTTGAGGGTTACAGGCCCTACTACATGTCTGTAAGCATGGGTCATTGTTGAACCTCCCCATTTTTGGCTGCCCTGACCAAAGGGCTATACTATAATACACCCATTTGAGGGTTACAGGCCCTACTACATGTCTGTAAGCATGAGTCATTGTTGAACCTCCCCATTTTTGGCTGCCCTGACCAAAGGGCTATAGTAAAATACACCCACTTCAGGGTTACAGGCCCTACTACATGTCTGTAAGCATGGGTCATTGTTGAACCTCCCAATTTTTGGCTGCCCTGACCAAAGGACTATACTATAATACACCCACTTGAGGGTTACAGGCCCTACTACATGTCTGTAAGCATGGGTCATTGTTAGTGATGAGCGAGTACTAAAATGCTCGGGTGCTCGAAGCTCGGGCCGAACATCCCGAGATACTCGTGTACTCGGCCCGAGTAATGAGCCCAATGTTATCCTATGGGAGACACGAGTATTTTTATGAAATGACTGCCGGCTGCCTGGAAAAACCCTAAAAATGTCACAAAAGTCTCAGAAGAGTGCTGAAATGACATGGCAACACCATGGGGAAGACCCCTGGAAGCATTTCTCACTCAAAAGTCACAGCTCTGAACAATGTTGTCCGAGTTTCACGCCAATTTTACGGAGTCTCCAGAAAACCTTCCAAAATGACACCAAAATGAATATTTAGGTTGGAAATGTTAAGGGCACATACCCAATAGTGAGATACAGCTGTTGTATGTCACTTTTTGTGATTACATAAAAGATTTTACGTGAAAACATTGTGCGACACTCCGATGACCCTGACAAGAGACGTACATGAAGCCCTGTCTAGAAATAAAGTGCCCATTTTGAGGAACTAGGTCTATTGTAGTATCTTCCTTTGCAAGGGTAGACAAAAATTGGGAGGTTCACCAATGCCCCTGGATACAGACATGCAGGATGGCCTGTAAACAAGAACTGGGTGTATTTTAGTATAGCCCTTTGGTCAGGGCAGCCAAAAATTGGGAGTTTCAACAATGACCCATGCTTACAGACATGTAGTAGGGCCTGTAACCCTGAAGTGGGTGTATTTTACTATAGCCCTTTGGTCAGGGCAGCCAAAAATGGGGAGGTTCAACAATGACCCATGCTTACAGACATGTAGTAGGGCCTGTAACCCTGAAGTGGGTGTATTTTACTATAGCCCTTTGGTCAGGGCAGCCAAAAATGGGGAGGTTCAACAATGACCCATGCTTACAGACATGTAGTAGGGCCTGTAACCCTCAAGTGGGTGTATTTTAGTATAGCCCTTTGGTCAGGGCAGCCAAAAATGGGGAGGTTCAACAATGACCCATGCTTACAGACATGTAGTAGGGCCTGTAACCCTCAAATGGGTGTATTATAGTATAGCCCTTTGGTCAGGGCAGCCAAAAATTGGGAGGTTCAACAATGACCCATGCTTACAGACATGTAGTAGGGCCTGTAACCCTGAAGTGGGTGTATTTTACTATAGCCCTTTGGTCAGGGCAGCCAAAAATGGGGAGGTTCAACAATGACCCATGCTTACAGACATGTAGTAGGGCCTGTAACCATCAAGTGGGTGTATTATAGTATAGCCCTTTGGTCAGGGCAGCCAAAAATTGGGAGGTTCAACAATGACCCATGCTTACAGACATGTAGTAGGGCCTGTAACCCTGAAGTGGGTGTATTTTACTATAGCCCTTTGGTCAGGGCAGCCAAAAATTGGGAGGCTCCTCTTTGTCCCTGGATAGAGACGTGCAGGAGGGCCTGTTAAGAACTGGGTGTATTGTAGTATAGCCCTTTTGTCAGGGCAGCCAAAAATTGGGAGGCTCCTCTTTGTCCCTGGATTGAGACGTGCAGGAGGGCCTGTTAAGAAGAACAGGGTGTATTGTAGTATAGCCCTTTTGTCAGGGCAGCCAAAAATTGGGAGGCTCCTCTTTGTCCCTGGATTGAGACGTGCAGGAGGGCCTGTTAAGAAGAACAGGGTGTATTGTAGTATAGCCCTTTTGTCAGGGCAGCCAAAAGTTGGGAGGCTCCTCTTTGTCCCTGAATAGAGACGTGCAGGAGGGCCTGTTAAGAACTGGGTGTATTGTAGTATAGCCCTTTTGTCAGGGCAGTCAAAAATTGGGAAGCTCCTCTTTGTCTCTGGATTGAGACGTGCAGGAGGGCCTGTTAAGAAGAACAGGGTGTATTGTAGTATAGCCCTTTTGTCAGGGCAGCCAAAAATTGGGAGGCTCCTCTTTGTCCCTGGATTGAGACGTGCAGGAGGGCCTGTTAAGAAGAACAGGGTGTATTGTAGTATAGCCCTTTTGTCAGGGCAGCCAAAAATTGGGAGGCTCCTCTTTGTCCCTGGATAGAGACGTGCAGGAGGGCCTGTTAAGAACTGGGTGTATTGTAGTATAGCCCTTTTGTCAGGGCAGCCAAAAATTGGGAGGCTCCTCTTTGTCCCTGGATTGAGACGTGCAGGAGGGCCTGTTAAGAAGAACAGGGTGTATTGTAGTATAGCCCTTTTTTCAGGGCAGCCAAAAATTGGGAGGCTCCTCTTTGTCCCTGGATAGAGACGTGCAGGAGGGCCTGTTAAGAAGAACAGGGTGTATTGTAGTATAGCCCTTTTGTCAGGGCAGCCAAAAATTGGGAGGCTCCTCTTTGTCCCTGGATAGAGACGTGCAGGAGGGCCTGTTAAGAACTGGGTGTATTGTAGTATAGCCCTTTTTTCAGGGCAGCCAAAAATTGGGAGGTTCAACAATGACCCATGCTCACAGACATGTAGTGGGGCCTGTAACCCTCAAGTGGGTGTATTTTACTATAGCCCTTTGGTCAGGGCAACCAAAAATTGGGAGGCTCCTCTTTGTCCCTGGATAGAGACGTGCAGGAGGGCCTGTTAAGAACTGGGTGTATTGTAGTATAGCCCTTTTGTCAGGGCAGCCAAAAATTGGGAGGTTCAACAATGACCCATGCTTACAGACATGTAGTAGGGCCTGTAACCCTCAAGTGGGTGTATTATAGTATAGCCCTTTGGTCAGGGCAGCCAAAAATTGGGAGGCTCCTCTTTGTCCCTGGATAGAGACGTGCAGGAGGGCCTGTTAAGAAGAACAGGGTGTATTGAAGTATAGCCCTTTTGTCAGGGCAGCCAAAAATTGGGAGGCTCCTCTTTGTCCCTGGATAGAGACGTTTAGGAGTGCCTAAAAACATTTTTCCCATTGAAAAGGAGCGGGTCTCCTGTCGTTGTAATGCCCATTCTAGTAGAATGGGCTAAAAAATTTACCACTGCGGGTATACCTCAAACAAGAGCCTAACTATTCTAACGCTCATCATGGTGTCACATGAGGAGAAGGAGTAGCAGTCCAGCGATTAACCAAAGTACGGAAGTGTGTACCCCTGGGTGAGTGGAGGTACATGTCAAATTAAAATAACAAAATTAAATTCAGTTGTCATTTTCTGGTGGTGTGGTGAAGTCTGGCCCAATCCAACCCTTGTTCATCTTGATCAGAGTGAGCCTGTCCGCATTTTCAGTTCACAGGCGGGTGCGTTTATCAGTGATTATTCCACCTGCTGCACTGAAAACACGCTCTGATAAAACGCTAGCGGCAGGGCAGGCCAGGACTTCCAAGGCGTAGAGAGCCAATTCATGCCACGTGTCGAGCTTGGAGACCCAATAATTGAAAGGCACCGATGAATCTCGCAGTACAGTTGTTCGATCTGCAAGGTACTCCTTCAGCATCTGCCCAAACTTAGCATTTCTGGTGGCACTACCCCGCACCTCAGGGGCTGTGGTACATGAGGGGCTGAGAAAACTGTCCCACATCGTAAAGACAGTTCCCTGCCTCTGGCGGATTGGACTTGTGCCCCTCTTGGCCGTACGCCTTGGTTGTCCATCGAATCCTGACCTATGCCGCTAGCGTTTTGTGAGGGGAAGGATTTCACAACTTCCGTGACTATGGCCCTCTGGAACTGCAGCATTTTGGCTGACCTCTCCGCCTCAGGAATGAGAGACATAAAGTTCTCCTTGTAGCGTGGGTCTAAGAGTGTTGCCAACCAGTACTGATTGTCGGCCAAGATGTTCTGAACGCGAGGGTCACGAGACAGGCAGCTTACCATAAAGTCAGCCATGTGCGCCAGACTCTTAACAGCCATCACTTCAGTATCCAGACCAACACGATGACTGAACATGCTGTCCTCCTCCTCCTCCTCCTCCTCATCTCCCCTGTCCTTTGGCCAGCCACGCTGAATCGAGGGTATGAGTGGTGTGCATGTCATATCCCCAATTTGGCCTGAGAGTTGCTCCATGTCTTCATCGTCCTCCTCCTCCTCGTCATAGTCCTCCACTACACGTTGTGATGACATGAGGCTGGGCTGTGTGTTTTCACCCACACCCACTACAGTTTCTTGCTCTAAGTCATCGCGCTCGGCCTGCAATGCATCCTCTTTTATTTTCAGCAGAGACCGTTTTAGAAGGCAGAGTAGTGGTATGGTGACGCTAATAATGGCGTCATCGCCGCTCACCATCTTGGTGGAGTCCTCAAAGTTTTGGAGGACGGTGCATAGGTCTGACATCCATCTCCACTCCTCAGGTGTTATGTGTGGAGTTTGACCAATTTCCCGACGGCTTAGGTGATGCAGGTAGTCCACAACTGCCCTCTTCTGCTCACATATCCTGACCAACATGTGCAGCGTTGAATTCCAACGCGTGGGGACATCACACACCAGTCTGTGGGCCGGAAGACGCAAACGGCGCTGAAAGCTGGCAAGGCCGGCTGAAGCAGCAGGTGACTTGTGAAAATGTGCTGACAGACGCCGAACTTTTACCAGCAGGTCAGACACCTCCGGGTATGACTTCACAAACCTCTGAACCACCAGGTTGAGCACATGGGCCACGCATGGAACATGCGTCAGCTGCCCTCGCCTCAAAGCTGCCACCAGGTTCCGGCCATTGTCACACACGACCTTTCCTGGCTTTAGGTTCAGAGGTGTGAGCCAGTGATCTGCCTGCTGTTTCAGAGCTGTCCACACCTCTTCTGCATTGTGTGGTTTGTCACCTATGCAGACTAGCTTCAGCACAGCCTGTTGACGCTTTGCAGAGGCAGTGCTGCAGTGCTTCCAGCTTGGGACTGGTGTGGAGGGTACAGTGGATGAGGATGCGCAGGTGGAGGAGGAGGAGGCTGAAGAGCATGACATTCCGGAGCTGTAGAGTGTCGGTGAAACCATGACAGAGGTAGGGCCTGCTATCCTTGGTGTGGGAAGGACGTGTTCCGTCCCTCGCTCAGACTGGGTCCCAGCCTCCACAATATTAATCCAGTGTGCCGTCAAGGAGATGTAGCGGCCTTGCCCACAAGCACTTGTCCACGTGTCAGTGGTTAGGTGGACTTTGGCTGAAACAGCATTGTTCAGGGCACGTGTGATGCTGTTGGACACGTGGTTATGCAATGCGGGGACGGCACATCTGGAGAAATAGTGTCGGCTGGGGACCGAGTAACGTGGGACAGCAGCCGCCATCAGGTCGCGGAATGCGTCCGTCTCCACCAGACGGAAAGGCAACATTTCTAGCGCTATGAGTCGCGAAATGTGAGCATTGAGGACTGTGGCATGTGGGGCATTGGCAGCGTATTTGCGCCTGCGTTCAAATGTTTGCTGAATGGATAATTGAACGCTGCGCTGGGACAAGGACGTGCTTGATGGTGGTGTAATTTGTGCTTCAGCAACTTCAGGTGCTGGACCGGAGGCTTGTTCGCGGCCAGCATGGACAGGGGATTGGCTTGCATGCACAACAGCCGAAGACGTAGCAGTGACATCAGCACGCACCACTCCTCGACTCTGTGGTACTTCCCACAAAGTCGGGTGCTTGGCTGACATGTGCCTGATCATGCTGGTGGTGGTCAGGCTGCTAGTTTTCGTACCCCTGCTGATAGTGGCATGGCAGGTGTGGCAAATGGCCTTTTTAGAGTCTTCTGGAGCCAACTTAAAAAACTCCCAGACTCGGGAAGACCGAACATTTGCACAGGCACCTTGAGTCGTGTTGTTGTTCCGGGGAACGGTTGCCTGCCTTCTGCCTGCGGACGCAACCCTGCTTCGTACTGGCTGTTGGGATGCTACGCCTCCCTCCCCCTGTGCACTGCTGTCCTCGCTCTGCATATCCTCCTGCCATGTAGGGTCAGCTACTGGATCATCCACCACGTCGTCTTCCTCTTCCGCACCCTGATCCTCCTCCTGACTTCCTGGCAATTGTGTCTCATCATCGTCCACCCCTTGTTGAGACACTTTGACAACGTTCCGTTCATCATAAAGCGGCTGCTCAAATATTTGGGCATCTGTACATACCATCTCCTCATGACCCACTTCAAGAGGAGGTGGCGACAGGCCAGATTCTGCGAATGGATACGTGAACAGCTCTTCCGAGTGTCCTAGTGTGGGATCTGAAATGTCCGTGGACGTGTACTTGGCCAGGTGGTAGGAAGGAGGATCAGGTTGGGAAATGTGCGGTGCAGTATCACGGCTACTGACAGTTGACCGTGCGGAAGACAGGGTGTCTGTGGAGGTGCCCATTTGACTTGAAGCATTATCCGCTATCCAAGTAACAACCTGTTGACACTGGTCTTGGTTCAACAGTGGTGTACTGCTGCGGGCCCCAAGAATTTGGGACAGGACGTGCGAGCGAGGAGATGTGGCCCTTTGTTGTTGCGAAATGAGTGCTTGCACACGACCTCGGCCTCTGCCTGCACCACCATCACGTCCACTTCCTTGTTCCTTGCCAACGCCCTTGCCAACGCCTTTGCGCATTTTGCCTGTATAGAGCGACAACTGTCTGGTGACTGTGGAGGTCACAGGAGATTAGGATTTTAGTTCCCTAACCTGTAGAAAGGTATGACGTACAACAGTGTGGTGACTGTTGAGATGACAAGAGTTAGGATTTTAGTTCTCTAACCTGTATGAACGTATGACGTACAACAGTGTGGTGACTGTTGAGATGACAAGAGTTAGGATTTTAGTTCCCTAACCTGTATGAATGTATGACGTACAACAGTGTGGTGACTGTTGAGATGACAAGAGTTAGGATTTTAGTTCCCTAACCTGTATAAAGGGTATGACGTACAACAGTGTGGTGACTGTTGAGATGACAAGTGTTAGGATTTTAGTTCCCTAACCTATATGAACGTATGACGTACAACAGTGTGGTGACTGTTGAGATGACAAGAGTTAGGATTTTAGTTCCCTAACCTGTATAAAGGGTATGACGTACAACAGTGTGGTGACTGTTGAGATGACAAGAGTTAGGATTTTAGTTCCCTAACCTGTATGAACGTATGACGTACAACAGTGTGGTGACTGTTGAGATGACAAGAGTTAGGATTTTAGTTCCCTAACCTGTATGAACGTATGACGTACAACAGTGTGGTGACTGTTGAGATGACAAGAGTTAGGATTTTAGTTCTCTAACCTGTATGAACGTATGACGTACAACAGTGTGGTGACTGTCGAGATGACAAGAGTTAGGATTTTAGTTCCCTAACCTGTATGAACGTATGACGTACAACAGTGTGGTGACTGTTGAGATGACAAGAGTTAGGATTTTAGTTCCCTAACCTGTATGAACGTATGACGTACAACAGTGTGGTGACTGTTGAGATGACAAGAGTTAGGATTTTAGTTCCCTAACCTGTATAAAGGGTATGACGTACAACAGTGTGGTGACTGTTGAGATGACAAGAGTTAGGATTTTAGTTCCCTAACCTGTATGAACGTATGACGTACAACAGTGTGGTGACTGTTGAGATGACAAGAGTTAGGATTTTAGTTCCCTAACCTGTATAAAGGGTATGACGTACAACAGTGTGGTGACTGTTGAGATGACAAGAGTTAGGATTTTAGTTCCCTAACCTGTATGAACGTATGACGTACAACAGTGTGGTGACTGTTGAGATGACAAGAGTTAGGATTTTAGCTCCCTAACCTGTATGAACGTATGACGTACAACAGTGTGGTGACTGTTGAGATGACAAGAGTTAGAATTTTAGTTCCCTAACCTGTATGAACGTATGACGTACAACAGTGTGGTGACTGTTGAGATGACAAGAGTTAGGATTTTAGTTCCCTAACCTGTATGAACGTATGACGTACAACAGTGTGGTGACTGTTGAGATGACAAGAGTTAGGATTTTAGTTCCCTAACCTGTATGAACGTATGACGTACAACAGTGTGGTGACTGTTGAGATGACAAGAGTTAGGATTTTAGTTCCCTAACCTGTATAAAGGGTATGACGTACAACAGTGTGGTGACTGTTGAGATGACAAGAGTTAGGATTTTAGTTCCCTAACCTGTATGAACGTATGACGTACAACAGTGTGGTGACTGTTGAGATGACAAGAGTTAGGATTTTAGTTCCCTAACCTGTATAAAGGGTATGACGTACAACAGTGTGGTGACTGTTGAGATGACAAGAGTTAGGATTTTAGTTCCCTAACCTGTATGAACGTATGACGTACAACAGTGTGGTGACTGTAATGGTTTGAAGAGAGGATTTTAGTCCCTAACCTGTATTAAGGTAGTACGTACACCTGTCTGGTGACTGTTTTGATGACAAGAGTTACGATTTTAGTTCCCTAACCTGTATTAAGGTAGTACGTACACCTGTCTGGTGACTGTAATGGTTTGAAGAGAGGATTTTAGTCCCTAACCTGTATTAAGGTAGTACGTACACCTGTCTGGTGACTGTAATGGTTTGAAGAGAGGATTTTAGTCCCTAACCTGTATTAAGGTAGTACGTACACCTGTCTGGTGACTGTTTTGATGACAAGAGTTAGGATTTTAGTTCCCTAACCTGTATTAAGGTAGTACGTACACCTGTCTGGTGACTGTAATGGTTTGAAGAGAGGATTTGAGTCCCTAACCTGTATTAAGGTAGTACGTACACCTGTCTGGTGACTGTAATGGTTTGAAGAGAGGATTTTAGTCCCTAACCTGTATTAAGGTAGTACGTACACCTGTCTGGTGACTGTTTTGATGACAAGAGTTAGGATTTTAGTTCCCTAACCTGTATTAAGGTAGTTCGTACACCTGTCTGGTGACTGTAATGGCTTGAAGAGAGGATTTTAGTCCCTAACCTGTATTAAGGTAGTACGTACACCTGTCTGGTGACTTTTTTGATGACAAGAGTTAGGGTTTTAGTTCCCTAACCTGTATTAAGGTAGTACGTACACCTGTCTGGTGACTGTAATGGTTTGAAGAGAGGATTTTAGTCCCTAACCTGTATTAAGGTACTAAGTACAAGAGTGTGGTGACTCTAATGGTCACTGAAAAGCTTGGATTCCAATCTGTATCACCCTGCCTATATCCTCCTACATTAGTCCTGAGAAGGACTGTTCTGGTCACTGGAAATCTTGGACTCCGATCTGGATCACCCTGCCTATGTCCTCCTACATTAGTCCTGAGAAGGACTGTTGTGGTCAGCAGCAGTTTGCAGCCCTGATCCGGATCTACCTATGAGGGCCGCAAATCTGTCCCTAATCAGCAGCAGACACTCTCCCTACACTCACTGTCTGGATGGCTGTGTGCCGAGCACAGCGCGCCGGGAGTTATAAAGGCTCGGTGACGCTGTGCAGGGCGGCCAATCACTGCTATGTCACAACTAACAGGGCTGTGGCATTGCAGTGGTCTGTCAGCCAATCCCTGCACGTGGGCTGGCTCTCAAAAGAGCGCCAACATGGTGAGATGACGACCACGAGCACAGCACGAGTATCGCGAGATTACTCGGTGCTCGGCGAGTCGCCCGAGTACAGTGATACTCGTGCGAGTACCGAGTAGTGGCGAGCATGCTCGCTCATCACTAGTGTTGAATTATTTAGAGGGCACACCACATTTACACTGTTACACATGCTGTACATTGACTACTTAACAGTGTATCAAAGAGTCATATCTTCAGTGTTTTCCCATGAAAAGATTTACCATACAGTATTTTTGGACAATAAGACACACTATTTTCCCCCAAAGTTTGTGGGGAAAGTGGAGAGTGTGTTTTATAGTTTGGATGTACAGTACGGATGTCTGACTGTGGCTGGGGGGGCCACAGGAGGCAGTAGCAAGCTGTAGAAGCTACTACTATTGACCACAGGGGTCTGCTGTTTGAGGTAATTTAATATACACCTCTCTCCTTGCCCATCACCTCCCAGCAAAAAAGCCGGAGCTGAGAGGTAGTGGGAGAAAGATTAATATTAAATTAAGTTAAATAGTGAGCCCACATGGTCATCCTGCAGCATCAGGCTATCATGAGTGTGGATATTCACTGCTTCCCACGCATCATCATTAGCATAAAAGCAGTGAATATCCCAGCACAGTAGATTATGCCCACCTCCCATCACTCCAACGCTGAATCACATCTTCCTGTCTTCTTTTGCCAGGTGCTGACAGTGTGTGTGGAGTGGGGCGCATGACAGTGACATCATCGCTGCACACTCAGACGCAGAACATCTGCCGGCAAAAGAAGACAGGAGGATGACGTGATGCTGCAGGGAAATGATGAGTGGTGAGTATAATCATTTTTTTTTAAGTGTGTGCTGTGATGGGGGCCATATATACCAGGTTGAGGGGCATAGTAGGATGTGGACACATATACCATGATGGGGCATCATATACCATGATATGGAGCACATACCAAGATATGGGACCCATACCAGGATTAGGGTTCATATATCAGGGTATGGGGCACATACCAGGATATGGGCACATATACCAGAATAGGGGATCATATATACGAAGATATGAGCATATATAACAGGGTGGGGATCATAAACCAAGATATGGGCATATATACAAGGATGGGGGATCATACACCAGGATATGGGCTAAATATACCAGGATGGGGAACATGAATACCTGGAATGGGCTCAGGATGGGAACATTAGTACAGAATTTGTGGCCATTACCCCCATAACAGTGCGTCCTGGCAACATTTTTTGCTTGAATTTGTTTCGTATATTTTCCTCCTGTAAAACCTGGGTGCGTCTTATGCTCCGGTACGTCTTGCAGTCTATAAAGTACATTAAAAAAATGAGGGATGTACTCACTTTTGTGAGATAATGCATATGAATGTCTTAGAGAAAGGAAAAAATAAAAAGGTTCTCCATAAATGTCTGTTAATTGCTAGATTGTTAAATTTTTATGTAGATTTTTCAGGCTAATATATGCAGGCTCTTCTCTTGCATCTTGAATGTGTATCTATTGTTAAGTAACCCTGGGCTATTTAAAGTAAATCAGTGGACTTGAAGTGTCAGATACTTTCAATTATAATACAGTTTTGGCCTAATTAGGCTTATGTCACTTAAATAATAATGACTTATTAGTATAAAAGGAGCCGGAATATTGATTAATTATAACACACATACGCATATTAGGAATGACACTACGCTTAGAATCTCTTAATTTGTAAGACAAATTTAATAAAATGTGCTGAAAGGGGGCATTCACGTAGTTAATTGAAAATATCAAGTATTTGGTGGTAAATTGGATAGAATCTAGATGTGTGAATATCATAGTTCCTTTCACATAATTGACAAGACAAAATAAGTCGCACTTTTCTTGTTTTTATGGTCTGCACAGTATGTATATATACAGTATGTTTTAGGCAGATGTGGAAAAAGTGCTGTGAGACAAAAATACTTTAAAAAATAGAAGTGTTAGTAGTTTACTTTGATCAATTACAAAAATGCAAAGTTAATGAATAAAAGGGAAATCTTAACCAAATCAATATTTGGTGTGACCACTTATTGCCTTTAAAACAGCATTAATTCTTCTAGGTACCCTTACAAAGTATTTAACTTTTTATAGTCCAACGTTTCGAATTTCGGAACGTGATAAATCATTTTTTCTCCAAGTTCTCTTAAATGACAATATTAATATTTCGATAAATATAACTTATTTAGGTATGCAGTTTATGCAATTAGTAATAAGAGGTTAGTAGTGTTGAGGTGTCAATCTGATACCTGACATTACTAACCAGGTCAGTAAGGACACAAATAACCACATCAATAAATATTTTATTTGAAAAATAACCCCAATACATTCCTCTTTCACCTTTTTTTTCATATAAATTCCATTTGTTTAAAGTCTCCCATTCTACCCGACCCCCTAAAAAAGGATGTAAAAAAGAATTAGAAACCCACCCCCCAAAATAATGAAACCCCAAAAATGCTGAAGTAGTACCAACACATGAAAGATCAGTGACTGCATCCCCCATATGATGGGACACCAGGCATTGCACGGTTGTCTCAGGTTACACAGCGGGTATCATGCAGCAGGGAATTCTGCTGTTTGACTTGAGATAACCTCAGTGGCGTTAGCGCTCATAACAGACTCTGACTCTTGAGATAGCCAGTGTGAGGAGTGGTGATGTCTGGGAGTGCAGTGCAGTTCAAAGTTGTGTAATAGCCCCTGTGTGATCCTTCGAGTCTGAACTGCCATAATGTTTGTAATGGCACCACTTGTCACACTCTCACCAGTATCTGCTCTCACAGCATATAGGGGATCCTTTCTGTGAATGTGACCCCATCCTATTGTTGTAAGGCCCTCTGCCCATGGTACGTTGTTTGACACTTCTTTTGAAGGAGATTTTGAGAATCTGCATCAAAATCTGCATATCTATCCTGAAGGCAGCAACGTCTATGAGAGTCCAGAAGTGGTGTGCCAACGTATATTTTTTCTTGCATATTTGGTGCAGATTTTGAGGCAGAAAAAAAGACATCTGAACCACATGTGCAAGAAAAAAACAATGTGGGCATAGCATTTCTAACCTGTTATATACAGGGTGGGCAATTTATATGGATGCACCTAAATAAAATTGGAATGGTTGGTGATATCAACTTCCTGTTTGTGGCACATTAGTATATGGGATCGGAAAAACTTTTCCAGATGGGTGGTGACCATGGTGGCCATTTTGAAGTCTGCCATTGTGGATCCAATTTTATTTTTTTCAATGGGAAGAGGGTCATGTGACACATCAAACGTATTGAGAATTTCATAAGAAAAACAATGGTGTGCTGGATTTTAACCTAACTTTATTCTTTCATAAGTTATTTACGAGTTTATGACCACTTATAAAATGTGTTCAAAGTGCTGCCCATTGTGTTGGATTGTAGTTACACTACCCAAGAAATGCTAGCACAGGCTTCCAGTATCTGTTGTTTCAGATGCTGCACATCTCGTATCTTCACAGCATAGAAAATTTCCTTCAGATGAGTGATGAGGCAAACTTTTTTGTGAATGGTGAAGTTAACAAAAAAAACACCGCTATTGGTCTGACACTAACCCACAGTAAATAGATCAATGGAAACCTCAAATCCACTGGATATCTGAAACATGCGTTTCCTGACCGTGAGCACACAGCCTTACTTATCAGTCGGCGGCTCTACAGGCGGGAAATAAACAATCTAACACACAGCTTTTGAGTTCTATACCCGGTTTACTTAGTGTTCACTTTAGTAATGCTGCCGGGTACTGTTCCTTGCCAAGTCTCAGTCCAGATAGTCCTCAAAGAACTGGGATAGCACATCCAAGACACCTCTTTCTGTTCCTTTCACTCATGGGTTGCTGTCCCAGTGCTAACTGTTTGCCTCTCTCCAGCTCATGCCTCCGCACACAGAGCCCCAATCTGGCAGCCACGGGCCCCGTCGGGCGACTGGTGCCTAGTCCCCTGACCCTTGTATGGCTACCTTTTCAGTGGATGTGTCGGCCACAGCTCCTCTAGATCTCGTGGCCTCCGATTCCGTGTTTGAAGTATGGAGTTTCCTCGCCACCTTTAGGGCCTGTCTCATGGTTCCCAACCAGTCTATCTGTCTGACTCCAGTGAGACTCAGATTCAGATGCACGGGTGGATCACTCTCTGCCTATGCCCGTAGGGATCCTTCTGCCTCTTGCTGTCTCTAACTTCTCCTTTGTTCCTGGGATGAGCTCCTCCCTCCACTTCAGTCCCCGGGCCTCTAACTCTGGCCTCCTCTTTCATTCTTTTTCACTAACGTTTTCCCTACCACCCACCCACACTTCTCTCATCCTCTAACCCACCCCTGGACTGGGCCCTCCCTCAGTGGGTCCGCCCATGGTCCCTGACCTGGGTTCCTAAGTTGTCACACTGGGTGTAGGGAGACACCTAGCGCAAGATGATGAGAGGGAGGCGGGAAGGAATCCTTGATGCTAAGGCCAAAAGGGGAGATGGTGACCCCTATATAAACTAGCACTGACAGCTGGCTCCCCTAACATCCCTATACAGTTTCCGCAACTGTCACCAAACGTGTTACCTGCCCTAGCTGTCTCTGGACTACAACTATGCAAGGATCAGAGTGGGTGATTACTAGTCATCCCGGCTAACAACTAAAGAAACAAACAAGGGAAATAAACAAAGATGGAAGAGATACACTTAGCTTGAGCAGATCCAAGTAACAAACCAACAGACTCAAGGAAACACTGCTTTGAGCTAGGATGCAACCAGAAACACCTGGACAGCTATCACCAGCAGTGCATCCTGGGAGCCAAGAGGTATAAGTATGCAATTGAAAAGAACATCCGCTGGGTCCTATCACTAGGACAGAGATGCCTCTTAAAGGGACAGAAACATTATTTAGGATATTGACTATTTGGTCAAACGCTGCAACCTTCTGCGAGTGAGCCTCATCCGTGCCTCCAGATAAACCAGTGACAGGTGCTTGTTAGGTGTCTCAGACTCACCATCCCGTTTCCCATATAACAGGGATACCACACCTGTGGAATGGGTGCAGAACCCCTTGTGGCGACCAGACCGCAGGGGCACCACATTATTTCCCCCTTGGCAAAGATCATCACGTCCTCGTGCGACCACACGAGTTAAAAGAGATGTTTTCACGTAGAACACACATGTTTATAGCATGCACGCATAACAACAATAAACCTCTTCCCGGACAAGAGGTTTTTTCTTAAACGTTACCTAACAAAAATTAAACTATCTATGGTATAAAAAAGAAATAAGCAAAAAGTGTAAAATGTTCCACCGTTCTCCAGGTCTCACGGCGTCAGTTTTGGCCCTTACCAGATCCAGAACTGTTCAAAGTAGGCAACGTTTCCTGGGTTAGAAGGCACACATCAGTAATCCAACTGTCCCATAGTCTAAAATAGGGATGAGAATGCGCAAAATAGGGTCTTATCCTTTAGGAGACAGGTTTTAAATTGGTGAAATCTATGAACTGCTCACCTGATAAGGTTGTGTAGCACACAACTGGTGTGATCGCTCAGAACAATACAGCTGCTGCCAGGACCATACCTCCACAGGTCACTGTGATCACGATAAGCTTCTGCAGGACAAAGTACCTCGTGGTCCGAGCTGTTGTAATCATATGATAGAAAGACCAGATACAGCGGTATGTCTGAGTATAGTAGGGATGTTCCCTGAGGAAGGAGTTTGGGATACGACTCCGAAACGCGTGGGAAAATAAACAGCTACTACTATACCCAGGCATAATGCTGTATCTGGTCTTTCTATCGTATGATTACAGCAGCTCGGACCACGAGGTACTTTGTCCTGCAGAAACTGTCCCATAGTGTCCTTCATTTGACTGTTCATTTGTACACACTTCAAATAACTTTTCTTCACACATAAAACCGATACCTATTCTGTCACATTGTCTATTACTAACAATCTTCGACTCACACATAATCTACAGCATTCAAATATATACTTTAACTGGTAACTTAACTTTACTCCTGACATTCCACACAACTATATACATTATTAACTACTCTCATCTACTTAAGGTTCTACTGTAGCGGCTCTTTTTCTTTAGGGTTGGTAAACTTTCTACAGTCAAGAGTCCTGCTGGCTGTTCTGTTGCTGTTCTGGGAGGTGGCACCTTGTATACCCCTAGGACTTGCCATCTCTGGTTTCTCATATGCCTCGAATATCCCACCTCGTCTCCCGGGTACAAGTCTCTACCGGGATGGCCTTTGGTCAAATAAGACTCCATGTGTCTCCACCTGACGAACACCTCTTCTTCTAGATTGGGTTCTTTGGCATCTCTCTCTCAGTGTGCGGCACCACGATAACGCCTAGGCAGCAGGCTCGCTGTCTGGGTGTTATGTTTGACACCGATCTCTCCTTCTCCTCCCACACACAATCTCTCATCTGCTCCTGTTGCTTACACCTGAAGAATCTATATCTCTAGAGTCCGCCCCTTTCTTACCATGGAAACAACAAAAACCCTCACCGTGGCCCTAATCCTTTCCCGCCTTGACTATTACAATTCTCTATTAAGCGGCCTCCCCCTCACCAGACACTCCTCTCCAGTCCATCCTTAATGCAGCAGCCAGGATCACCCATCTGGCCAATCATTACTCAGATGCCTCTGCTCTGTGCCAGTCATTGCACTGGCTGCCCGTACACTACAGGATCAAATTCAAATTGCTTGTTCTCACCCACAAAGCTCTTCACAGTGCAGCACCCCCCTACATCTCCTCCCTCATCTCTATCTATCACCCACCCGTTCTCTACGTTCTTCAAATGACCTTCGACTAACATCTGCACTAATCCGATCCTCCCACTCCCGGCTCCAAGACTTCTCAAGAGCTGCACCAATCCTCTGGAATGCTTTACCCCAAGAAATCAGGACTATCCTCAACTTGCATGGCGATCCCTAAAAACACATCTTTTTAAGGCGGCCTATCATACTCCCTAATAGAAGTCCTTTGTACTGTAGATAGTGAATGGGCTATCTCTCTTGACATTGTAGAAGAGTAAATTCCACCAAACCAAAAAGGTCTACACATACTGTCTGATGACCATCCATGTAAGCTTAGTTCTATGCCCCATTTTCTCAAGATTCCTGGACCATTAGTGCAATACGCCCCTGTGCCTTGTGCAACCCCTATCCCGTTGTAGATTGTAAGCTCTTTTGAGCAGAGTCACCTTCATTTCTTGCTTTATTTATTGTATTTTCTTTTTACATTGATTCTATGCCTATTGTTTTGTATCCAATTATTGTACTGTATTCGTTCTCTACTGTAATTACTTACTGTATTATATTTTCTGTACTCTAACCCCTATATTGTAAAGCGCTGCGGAATATGTTGGCGCTATATAAATAAAGCTTTATTATTATTATTATTATTATTATTATTGTTATTTGATGAAAACCCACCCATTTTGTAGATGGAAGTTCACCACTACTCCTCATTGCCGTTCAGTTGGGTCGGTTGCTGGTCCTTTATGGGTATGCTCTTTCTCTTTGAGGTTGGCCTCCTTTTGTGCCCACTATCTGGCCTGCCGTTGTCAGCGTTCCTCTTCCTCTGCCGCTTGTGTCTGGCAGAAATACTCCTCTCTACCGAGGGTCTCGGCCGCACTTCCCACATGAGCCTCTCCCGCTTCTGCTACAAATGGGGGTTTCATTAACTCCTCCTCCTGCTGCACCCAGTAGAAATGCACAGTGTGTGGTTTTGTGTGTTCTACCGGTGGCACAGTCTCTGCTCTTGGTGGGACTATTGGGTCAGCTTCTTCCCCTCTACGGTTTTACCCCTGCTCTTTCACTCCCTGCCCGGGTTTCAGGTTTGGGGCCTGCAGGGCAGGGTTAGTTTCTTGCAGGGTATCTCCCTCTACCGGGGCAGCTTCTTTACCTTCAGTTGGCGGCACCCTCTCAGGTATCTCCTCCAGTGGGACTAGGGTGGTCGACATCGCTGACCACTGGACCATCTTTTTCAGAAGGCTCCTTTTCCAGTTTTTAAGAGTCCATACTTGTGCCTGATGAAGCTGCAGGTTGAGGTCTCTCAACGCGGCTCCCCAAAACTCTGGGTCCGCCAGCAACTGGTCTGCGCTTCCCCCCTTATCACCGGGGATGCCTGTTCCTGAATTTCTGCCTGCCGGACTTTCATGACTGCTGGACGCCATGCTGGCTTCTGTACTCTGCGCTCCCTGCTCTCGTTCTGACCTCCCCCCACCTTTCAGTCTCTCAACCTTCCCCTTTTGGTTGTCTTGGTTGTCGCTCACTTCTCTGGGTCGAGTCAACATGGCCCCAAGTAGGTCCCCTTGGTTTTCTGTTGGCACTCAGGGTGGGCCTGCTTTTTCGCGCCTTGTGCGGGCCCATCCCACAATGGAGGACCAGGGTATGCCCACATGCTAGCACATGGTGTCAGTTCTCCAGAGTCGCCATTTTCAAATTCTCTTTGACACAGTTTCTCAAAAGTCTCTCTCAGGCGCATGGGACCCGGTGTCACTGGGCTGGTCGCATCCTGTTTGTGACAGCAGAAATCTGATGCGCCCCTAGGACCATAGGATACTAAGAACTGGGCTTTAATACTTCTGGAGAGTCACAGGGATCAAGACCCGGTTCTGTGACCCTGGTTATCAAATAAAAGTTTGGGGAATAAAGTGTTTAAAGGGATCCTGTCACCCCCAAAACACCTCCTAAGCTCTTAAAAGCTGTCCCTAGTGCATATTAACACTTTCCCTACACTCCTTTTTGCTCCTAAATGCACCTAATCAAAGTGAAGAAAAACGTTTTATAAGTACCTCATTATTGATGCTAATGAGTGACTATCTATTCATAGTCACTCATCCAGGCAGCCCCTCTTCATGATATCACGCCTATTCAGGCGTGATCTTCCTAATAGATTCAAAATCGCGCCTCTCTGCGCGCCTCCCCACTCTCCCATTACGCACGGGCTTCAGTGGGGGCATTATGACGCGATTCGCGTCATTTCCTGGCGCCGGGTGACGTATACACCCGCGCCGCTCGCTTTGAGCTTCAAGTGCCTCACTGCGCATGCGTGCGGGAGCCGGAACAGAGCGGCCGGCGATCCGGAGACACAGGCACAGAAGAGGATTCCATTCCTCATAACAACAGTACGCCGGTCCCATTACAAACCCCTAACTTAGGGGTTTGTAATGGGACCGCCGTACTGTTGTTATGAGGAATGGAATCCTCTTCTGTGCCTGCGATCCGGAGACACAGGCCGCTCTGTTCCGGCTCCCGCACGCATGCGCAGTGCGCTCCCGCACGCGTGCGCAGTGAGGCACTTGAAGCTCAAAGCGAGCGGCGCGGGTGTACTACGTCACCCGGCGCTAGGAAATGACGCGAATCGCGTCATAATGCCCCCACTGAAGCCCGTGCGTAATGGGAGAGTGGGGAGGCGCGCAGAGAGGCGCGATTTTGAATCTATTAGGAAGATCACGCCTGAATAGGCGTGATATCATGAAGAGGGGCCGCCTGGATGAGTGACTATGAATAGATAGTCACTCATTAGCATCAATAATGAGGTACTTTTTAAACGTTTTTCTTCACTTTGATTAGGTGCATTTAGGAGCAAAAAGGAGTGTAGGGAAAGTGTTAATATGCACTAGGGACAGCTTTTAAGAGCTTAGGAGGTGTTTTGGGGGTGACAGGATCCCTTTAAGGATGGTTGTCGTGATGCCACGCGTGGTGTTCAGCTATTGATGACCGATGCTGCGGTGCGAGACTTTTGGGGGTGATGGATTTGCAGCTAAGGTGGTATCGCTCCCCAAGGGTGGAGCAGTTCCCCAGGGCAACCAGTTTGGTCCTGGCAGTGGCAGGCCGTTCTTCAGGTTGAGGGAGACAGACGGGACTCTGGTGAGGCAGGTTCTCTGTGGCCTGCTTGGCTTATCAGTCGGCGGCTCCACAGGCGGGAAATAAATAGTCTCACACACAGCTTCTGAGTTATATTCTTTACCCAGTTTACTTAGCGTTCACTTTAGCAATGCCGCCGGGTAATGTTCCTTGCCAAGTCTCAGTCCAGATAGTCCTCAAAGAACTGGAATAGCTCATCCAAGACACCTCTTTCTGGTCCTTTCACTCATGGGTTGCTCTCCCAGCTCTAATTGTCTGCCTCTCTTCTGCTCACGCCTCCCCACACATAGCCCCGATCTGGCAGCCACAGGCCCTGTCGGGCCACTGGTACCAAGTCCCCTGACCCTCGTATGGCTACCTTCTCAGCGGATTTGTCAGGTGTTGACCACAGCTCCTCTAGATCTTGTGGCCTCTGGTTCCGTGGTTGGAGTATGGAGTCCCCTCGCCACCTTCAGGGCCGGTCCCCTGGTTCCTAATCAGCCCTTCCGTCTGACTCCGGTCAGACTCAGATTCGGGTGCATGGGTGAATCACTCTCTGCCCGTGCCCCTAGGGCTCCTTCTGCCTCTTGCTGTTTCAAATTTTTCCTTTCCTGCCAGGACAAGCTCCTCACTCCGCTCCAGTCTGCGAGCCTCTCTCCTGGTGGCTCTTCTCACTCCAGCCTTCTCTTTCCTTCTTTTCCACTCACTCACTTGCTACCACCCACCCACACTTCTCTCTTCCTCCAACCCACCCCTGGACTTGGCCCTCCCTCAGCGGGTCCACCCATGGGTCCCTGGCCTGAGTTCCTAAGCTGTGTTGAGTGCTTGTTAGGTGTCTCAGACTCACCATCCTGTTTACCTGAGAACAGAGATACCACACCTGTGGAATGGGTGCAGTACCCCTTACCAGACTGCAGACGCGCCACACATTTTCTTTTAAAAAAAAAGTGTATTGACAACAGAAGCAGCTATTGTGTGGTCCGCCCATTGAGCTTCCACATTGCCTGGTTGGCCTTAATGGACTTCAATAAGTTTCATATTTTTACATACGGTGAGTGAAGCTTATCCTTCAAATTTTTGTACCTTCCAGCCTGTGCCTGATATCTTACTGTGCTGAGGGCTCTCCACCCCTTCCACCGTCACCAAGCCATATACTTTAATAGGAGCTGTAACCTGATACTTCAGTAAGATGACAGTCTGTCATACTTTGATTAAGATAGATTTTAGTAATATTTCAAAGTTGATCAGGGGAGAGGAAAAAATGTGGTTAAAGAACCACATTTTTTTCTGATAAGATAAATTACAAAGGTTTCTTATGTTTGCACGTATTATTTCTGTCTGCAAAGTTTGTTGAAATGACAGTGATTATTTAAAAACTATATCAATGATTATAGAGAGAATTAATATACATAATATAACCTTACATTGCATTATTTTCCTTACGTCTCCCCGAGTGAGATTAACAGACTATAGCTGCAATCTAAATTCTGCTAAATGTTATTGTTTTTCACTCTACAAGATTATTGCCAAAGACATCCTATGGAAGGTTTCTTCTTAATTAGTGCTAATAAGTTAGGGCCGCTTTACACACACCAACTTCTGTGTCCAACTTCTGAACAGATCTCTGGTTGCAGTGAAATCATGGACACATTGTTACATTTGTACACAGCCACAAAATGGAGCAATGTGTCCATGATTTCACTGCAACCAGAGATCTGTTCAGAAGTTGGACACAGAAGTTGGTGTGTGTAAAGCGGCCCTTAGTTTAAAAATTTTTTGCATGTTTTTAAACACAATTGACCTGCAGAAATAAGGGAAATCTGCAGGATTATAATTGATTGGGTGATTTGGGAATGTCTGTCCTTGTGGGGTGCACTTATATAGTTCTGGGCAGCCTGCCTGATCTAATAGTATGGGCATCATATGACTGGTGCTCTATGGAAGACTTACCTGTGTACGTGTTTAATAATTGTGATTAAATATTCCTGGAAAGACAAAGGCCCAAAATAGGGTCTTACCCTTATTTGTTAGATATGGCAGATAGTCTTGGATTGCTCACCTGGTTGGGTTGTGAGAAAGTCACAATCACTGTAGAACACTTGTACAATTACGGCTCCTGCAGTCCCCATGGAAAGTTATCACAATCAGGAGAAAGGAAGGAGTTAAATCACCATGCTGCTAAGGAGAGAAATTAACCTAATAAGAATACTTATTCGGTGATTTTTTATTCTATGCATAATGTTGAGAATATTCCCCTTCTTCAGGACCAAAAATCACAGTCCAGGTATTACTGTTCAGTTCATTTCTCTCCACGGTAGCAAGATCATTTAACCCCTTCCTGTCTCCTGACTGCGATATATAAGTTTAATACTAGCAGTCACCTCCTACATGAATTTGTAGGTTGTGAGTGGATATTTCAACAGTATTTTGCACCTGTCTTGCCCCTATCAATATCATGGGAGTTTGCTGTATCCTACTAATGCAATGTTAATCTGACCTGGTTATGGTAATGACTGTTTCTTTTTAGTCATGCTTTTTAATCTGCAGTTTAACAGGTTCAATGTTGTCCGTTCTCCTTATTGAAAGCGTGGCTACTGGGAGAGAATTTAACTTCATTCCTCTTGGGAGCCGCTGTTTTTAAGTTGTAGAGGTGGTGTTCAGAGATGCTACGGTCACAGCTCAGTATACAGTGAGGTGGCAGCTACATGAGTTATTTTTTTTTCCTGGAAAATCCTTTTATTGAAGTTATAACAGAACAATAAGATGACTGTAGCCACGATAATAAGGGCAATAAATGATACACAAATATAGCCAAGGCATTGTCATTAAAGCAAATAGCACAAGTAAGTAAGGCTCATAACATGCCTACAGTGGCAAAGTAAAAAAGAAAACGAAAAGCAGGGATGAAGAAATCCCAGGGGGGGGGGGGGGGGAGGAAACAAAGACCACCAGATGTGAACTATGGTACGGTCTTTTTCACCACACCTCCAACACAGGTTCGACACCTCTGGGTAAATTCAGTGGAGGACGGAGGGGCATCTGTACCATCTGAACAGGATTTTAACATTGTTCTCCTGAGACCCACAAGAGATGGACATCTTATGTGTGAGAGTAAAGATTTTAATACGGTCTAATTCAGAAAGGTGATCTGCAGGTCCCTCTCCCAGGCCTCAATGAAACAAGGTGGGTCTGTGGACTGCGCCTCCGAGAGCAAACTGTAAAAATAGGGAAATTGTATGAGTAGGGGCCTCAGTTGAACGCAACCAGGTCTCGATCGGAGTTAGAGGGTCAAAGCAGGCACTATACAGGAATGCCTTCAACTGGGAAAATTCCAGCCAAGATAGTGGCTCACCGTCGGTGGCCCCCCGTAGTGCTTCCACCATGGAAAACCTCGAGAGCCTTTCTGCCACCCGCCCAAGGTCGATCCGTGTATCTGATCTCCAGCAAAGGAAGGATTTTCTTCCCACAGCAGGAGGAAAGTCCCCGTTATCAAAAAGAGGACTCAGTCTACAGGTCCCACTTGGCAGATTCATTCTGTCCCTGAACCTGTCCCAGAACCTAAGAAAAATCTGAGTGAGTGAGGGAAATTCCGAGAGTGATGGTCTCCGAGATGTCCGCAGCCATGGCAGCCAGAAGAGAGAACAAAGAAGGAGAAGCCCTTCAAGTAACACCGATTATTTATGGGATTCATTGTATCTCCAATCGACCTTTTTAACAGGAAGACAGAGAAACAATACCTTTTAAGATCTGGCAATCCTGCCCCACCCTTAGACTTCGGACTGGTGAGGACCCAAAATCTAAGGTGTAGTCTACTCACCCCCATATAAAAATGTTAAGGGCAGCCTGCAGTCGTTTGAAGTAGTGCTCAGGAATGAGTCATGGGACCGTTTTGAATAGATAAAGAAAACAAGGAAGAATATCCATTTTGATGGCACTAATATGCCCAAACCAGGAAAGTTGGGTTCTATTATATTTCTTTAGGTTGAGTAATGTTTTGTGTGGGAATGTTGTGTGTAGGAGAGGGACATAGTTAAGGGAGAAGAGGTCCTCTGGTTCCTTGGGAATCAGAACCCCTAAGTATTTTAAAACCCTTTCCTCCCACTTAAAAGGGAAGGAGGTTCACAACCTATCAACCTGCTCATCAGGTAAGGTGATGTTAAGGGCTTCTGTCTTAGAGTAATTCAGTTTGAAGTTAGACACGTCCACAAAGTTCTTGAATTCTTGTATCAGCACTGGGAAGGCAATTAGAGGGTTAGTTACATAGATTAAAAGATCGTCTGCATAGAGAGAGAGCTTGAAGTGGTTGTGTTTGATGCGTAGTCCTGTAATATCAGGTGAATTCCGCAGTGCAATAGAGAGGTGCTCCATGGCTATTACATATAGCAGTGGGGAGAGGGGGCAACCCTACCTTGTACCATTAGATATTGAGAGCGGTTCTGAGAGGATGCTGTTGACCTTAAGACGAACTGTGGGGTTTTTATATAGTGCAAAGATCCTTCCTAGCATACACGATCCCAGACCTAATTGTTGTAATGATGAGCGCAGGAAGTTCCATCCAAGGTGATCAAACGCCTTTTCGGCATCTATTGATAGTAGACAGGCTGGAAATTTTTGCTTACGCATGAGGGAAGTGTCGAGCCCCAGGCCCTGGGGTACTTGGGTATAAAGCTCGGTGGGTGTTTTTAACTGGATGACACGGGTGGCAGCACCTGAGCCCATGGCCTGGATGTCACTTCAATAAGGGGTGTATGTACAGGGGATTAGAGTTTGTCATGTGACGCCACCTGCAGTACCTGATGATGGGTCACCAGCGTCGCCACAGTCCTCCGGAGGTTGATGGTAATGCGGCTGAGATGGCAAAGCTCCCTACAGGTAGAGCAGGGGCTCCAGGGCAGCTTGGAGTGGAACTTTAGGTCGGGATAGGGAGTGATGGAGCAGTCTATAAGGGGCACCAGGAGCGGAGAGGAATGACGCACACACACTGTAGAAAGTCTCTTTTACCTTTATACTGGTGGTATTAGCCAGTAAAGACATCCAGGGCACTGTCGGGTGACCAGGTGCACAGTGAGCTTCCACAGCAAGTGGGTATATGGCCTCCTCAGCTTCTCTGTAGTTACTGAAGCCCTGTCTGTGTGCAGCCAGACTGGCCTCCTTCCTCCCTCTGGTCCTCTCTCTCTCCTCCTGCGCTGTCCACGGGCTACCCTCTCTGGCCACTGCTTTGTGATTCCTCAGTACGGTGTCTGGCTCCCTCTTTCTGGGCACGCAGGGGGACCGGGTGACTGAAGTCTCCACGGTATGACGGGGTTTTCTGCAGTCTTGGAGTAATCCTGCAGGTGCGGACCCCCGAAGTCTGGTACGTCTTGGGTGAACCTCCGCCGGTTCCTCACTCCCTTGGCTCTGCTCCTTGCCTTCTGTCCCCACTCCTAGGCTTGGCTCAGCGTAGAAGGGCCACTCCGGGTCATTGGTTCGGGCCTAACCGTGGCACTGATCACCAGGATGTCTTCGCAGCTCTCCTAGCGTCTGCACACTTTAACTAACTCATCCCCCAGCAGCAGTATTTATAGGGAAAATCACCTAAAGTCAGTGAGTGTAGCTCCCCCTACTGTGCCGGGGTGGAAGGTGTTGCATGTAGTAGGTACCTGCTATGGAAACCCAGCTGTGCAGTAGGGAAGTCTGTAGCTTCCTGCGTGAGCAGGGCGCCACCGAAGTAAGAAGCAAAGTTTTGATGGCGTTATTTCTGGCTTCCCTGCGTTGTACAAAACCTGTCACCGTGGATGGAGCAGGGGAAGGTCCCAGCCTGTTCGCTATCATCTTAGCAAAAATCTTTACATCCATATTAATTAAGGAAATAGGACGATAGCTTGAGCACGATAGGGGATCTTTGCCAGGTTTAGGAATGACAATAATGTTAGCTGCAAGTCACTGCGGGGCAAAGGGACAGCCCTCGGAGATAGATTTAATAAAAGAGGTCATGAATGGTGTCAGAAAAGGGGAAAAATTAGCCGAAAATCCATCAGGAACAGAGTTTTTGCCATTCGCAAGTGATTTGATAGTATCCAAGGTCTCTTTCTCTGAATACGAACATTCCAAAGCAGCCACTTCTGCAACAGGGATGAGAGGTAGTGGAGTGTCCAAAACATATTTGTCAACCCTGGCCTGAAAATCCAAAGCAGACATGTTCGCCAATGACCCTCTGATATTATATATTATAAAGTGAGGCATAATATTCCTTAAAGGATTCCACTATCTTTGATGAACTGTGTAGTGGTTTGCCTGATCTAGAATTAATGGAGGGAATGTATGTAGAGGGGATGCGGGGGTGAAGAAATCTGGCCAGGGCTCTACCAGGTCTCCTAATCCCCCCTAACCCCTTCAAAGCCTCCGACTGATAATGCAGAGCAGTGGGGTCATCCTTATGAAATTTCAGAAAGTCCAAAATTGCTTTCTGTATGGCTGATTGGTATTCCAGGTTTTTAAGAAAATCTGGGTTGAGGGACCAAGTCCACTCATTAGGGAAAAGGTTCGAAAGATCCAGGGACAAAATGACCGGTGCGTGGTCAGACCATAACATTGGATCAATCTGGGAAGATGGGTGGGAGGCTAACAATTTATGACTAATCAGGAAGAAGTTTATTCTGGAGTACGAGTCATGTACAGCAAAATAGTAGGTGTAATCTCGGGTCTTAGGATGGACTATTCTCCAAACGTCAGCCAAACTAAACTCTATTAGTTTGGCTCTCAGGTTCTCCAGGTGCGAGGCTGTTGCAGAGGAGCTACCTGAGGATGAACCGAGATGCGGTCTAAGATGAAGGTAAAATCTGTGCCAGCTACCACTGAACTCTCAGCGAAGGCATTAAGAGCCTGTAGGTAGGCTTTGCAGGTCTGGACTTGGTCCTGATTAGGAGATAAAAGTTGGCAATAGTGAACAATTCTTGTGCAATTTTGATTTTTAGAAACAGGAATCTGCCAGACGGATCTGACTTGTAGGCAATCACTGTGGCCTATAACGACTTATGGAGAGCAATACTGACTCCTTTGGATTTCGATTCCAGGTTGGTGCTATGGAACCATTGGGTATAATGTCTATGCTTAAGGTTGGGTACCTGGTCAGACCTGAAATGTGTTTCCTGAAGAAGAAGAACATGTATAATTTTTTTGTGCATGTGGTGTAGCACTTGAGATCTTTTAGTGGAAGAATTAAATCCCCTTATGTTGAGGGAACACAAATTCAGGGTCGACATGGGTATTCAAAAACAGAGGCGGCAGCTAGAGGAAAAGGAGGGGTAACAAAGAGGGGAATTGAGACCAAGAAGCAAGAAGGGAGGAGAAAGTTACAGATTGGATAAGGAGAATGAAAAAGAAGGATATTAAGGGGAGAGGGTGAAGGAACGGGTAGTAAGCTGAGTAAGTAGGAGAAAAAAGAAACCAAGCAACTAGAAGAGAGGACCAATTATTCCCGTCTAGTTAGTCCAAGAGCAACTAAGCTATTGGACTAAGTGAAAAAAAGCTGAGAAAACTCTGTGAATATAGTCAAAGACGCTCTTCAATGTGGGAAGTGACTGGAGCAGGTCACCGTGTCAGCACAACTGGCAAACCTCCATGGACATAGATCTAAACAAGTCTATACAATAACATATTACTAGGTGACCATGCTGGAAAAAAATTGTTCCCAACAAGATTCTGACAAAACAAAAGAAAAAAGAAAACAACAAACAACAAACAGAACCACCCAAAGCAAAGCAGCACCCATCCAGCAGCAACCCCTTCTGGGATGTACTGGTATAGAAGCATAGGGGTAAGCCTAGTATGGGCAGGGCATGGGGTTAGTCACCTCTGAACCAACACCTAGGGAGTGTAAAAAAGGAGCAGGAAAGCAAAGGCTGTGCATCTCTCAAGTGTCTCTACCAGAGGAGTCTTAAGCTTTGTTGTGTTTTGAGACATGCCCTGATTTGGAGAAACCCGACTTATTCAGAGCTCAATAAATTAAAGGCGTTTGAGAAGTGGGAAAGGAGGGGAGTCAAATTATTCTGATGGTGCATTTAGGTCCGTTGAGGACTTTAAACAGGTATTTAACATCCCCAATGTAAGATTCTTCCAATATCTCCAACTGCGACACGCCTGTGACATGCAACATAGACTTACTCCACTTTCTAGGGGTATTAAAACTTCACTGTTGGACAGGATAGTGATGGGTGGGGGCTCAAGAGGGATTATCTCCCTGGTGTACAGTATGCAGTGATGTTGGAAAGGAGAGTTGGAGACCTGAATGCTCTGAAAGATAAATGGTAGTCTGATGTAGGAGAGATTACTGATTAGTGGAGGACATACTGCGAGAAGTCGCACTCAGCGAGGCACAGAGGGTGTCCCATTTATTTCTACTCCATCGTGTCTATAGAACTCCTGTGCGTCTGATGCGAATGAGTTATGCCACTCAGGCTGACTGTTGGAAGTGTGGTATGCCTAATGATGATTTGATCCATATGACATCAAACTGTCGTCATCTGAGAAGGTTCTGGGGGGATATGGCGGAGCTACTTACTAAGGTATATCAATGCCAGCTGGTACTAGACCCCAAATTAGCCCTCTTGGGTCAGGTGTTGTGTTTACCTCTGCCAGAGGAACACCAGTTAGCACTTCCATGCATACTCTACTAAGTGCGAAACAGAGTGGCAGCTCAATCGAGGGGGTCCTCCATCCCTGGCGAACAGTTAAGAAGTGGAAGGACATCTGGGCACCATGGTTGGATGCCTCTGGATTAGCCCCAACACACTGACATGGGTACGAGCGCTGTGCAGACTGCGGTGGGTGAATGGGCCCACATTATATAAACACAGTAGAGGTGTGGAGTGTACCAGCTGAGCCTAATAGTTGCATGGCAGACGAATGGGAATAAATATGGGTAGTCATTGCCGGGAATCTATTTCTTCGCACAGTTGTCTGATATCCTAAACTCAAGCAGGTGGACAGGCCTTGATCACGAATCAATATGCAATACCTTAGACACTGTTTGCTATGTGTAACTACTAATGACCTGGATACATCAAGTGAGAGAATAGTTTTGTTGGGTGGGTATGGGGGGATGGCTACGGGATGGGATTTTTTTGAGTTTGTTACTCTTTTGGTTCCTTATGTAAAATGCTGTTTATTGAATATTCTATAATCGATTCTCTGTTTTTTGGACTTTTATAATATTCAATAAAATATTTACCTGATTAAAAAAAAAAAGATTCTGGACTTGACAGGTTTTTCATTGATGACCAATCTCTTAATATACACCAGTGTCCCCAACTCCATTCCTCAAGAGCCACCAACAGTGCATTTTTCAGGATTTCCTTAGTATTGCACAGATGTTGGAGTCATCAACTGTCCAGGAAATTAAATCATCACATGGTTAAAACTGAGAGGAAATGCCCTGTAGGTGGCTCTTGAGAACAGGAGTTGGAGATCACTGTGTAATGTATTGTAAGGATTTACTCAGGAATCTAATAGCTATTGGTACACAGACACACTGAGACCAAGTTTAAAGGTGAACAAACTGTATTTAACACACGTGGCAGTTAATAAACATGAGATGCACTAAATAAGCAAGTTCATCAAGCAGGCAATAAACAGTTAAGTGTCTTTAGAGCAATCCACATTAGGAGATGCTGATAGCAGAAACAGTCTATGACTTTAGTAACTCCCATGAAGGCCTGGGAAAGGAAGTGACAAAAACAAGTCCTGAACTTGAAACTGTGCAGTGTAATTTAAGAAAGTCCCACAAAGTCTTGCAAGATAAACAACAACTATGCAATATTAACAGGGAAGCTGCAAAGCTTACAAGCACACAGGGCTTACATTTCACAGGGCAGGAAGGCTGAAGCAAAGTCTGAAACACAAGGCACATAAGCAGGTTTGCAGGAGAATCACTGAGCAGGTGTGGTAGCTGGAGAAGGACTACCAGCAAAGGAAAAGCAAGAGAAGATTTTTCACTTGAGGATCACAGTAAGCAGGAAGATAGGAATTCAATTGATTACTAAACCATTGACTATAAGGTAAACTAGGGTTTATAAAGGCAGGGAAGGAGGATCACATAACTGAAGCAGCAGACAATATTTCTAAAAAGGGCTAGAATGCACAAGAGGTAAACAATCAAAGCATGATTGAGAGATTACACTTCAGGACTCCTTCAGATTAGTAAAATTAAAACATAACAATAAGATTTCTACCTCCAGGACTCCCACAAATTACAAAAGCCAAAATGCAGACACATGAATAACAACTGTGTGTGGTGCTGCAGCTCAGCAATGCTTAGCTCTGTTCACTTGCAGTACGAAATGAATGTATAAATATTACTAAATTATTTATTTCATTATATTATAGTTAATAACTGGAATGTAAGAAAAAACACAATTATACACTACTAGATGTTGCTATTAAACATATCTCAAGAGTCCCCACTTCTCCTAGGCACCAGAGGTAGATTCTCTTCTTTTTGCTTGTCTACATATCCTTGGATTGATTTCATGCTACATTGTTATCTTCCTGTTTAACTAGTTGAAAAAAGTATTTGAAAGTTGAAAACACCTTTAAATTGTGGATGAAGCTCACAAACCTGTAAAGTAATGTGATTTAAGTAACTTATTTTTTTCTTCACAGTTTTCTTAATAATTTCCCTTAGGCTTTTTCTTCCAATACATCTGCATTATTGAGTACTTTTCTCGCAGATTTTCTTTTTTTTCTTCAAAGTAGGTTGATTTGTGAATGTTTATCAAATATAAATGAATGTTTAATTCTAAAAAGAGAACCATCCTCATGAACTTTACTGCTCTAAAACTGAAGTCCTGAAATTACACTATTCACATATTTTGACCCTTTAAGATGTTTACTACCATTTTTTTTTTAACTAAAACTATTAAAGTTTTTTTCTGTTTTTTTTGTGGTTGATGGGAAAATGGACACCTGCTATCCAGCCTATGACTACAAAAAACACTAAGGGAACCTTCACACGCGGCAACCTCGCCTGGCGATATGAGGCGATCTAACGTGCGCGTGCACGTTTTTCATGGTCACCTCAGATCGCCGATGGCGGCAATACCGCCACAATCTCGCCCTGAAAGTAAGGCGATGTGTCGCTCCGGAAATCGCCTCACCTACAGTGGAAACAATTTTGCCTCATCCATCGCCGCTTCACAAGCAGCAATTCCAAAGGTAATGTGGGCGTACATGTTCAGCACGGCGAGGAGATAGGCGTGCCACAGTGGTTTACACCGCGCCCCATACACGCTCATTGGACAACGCAACAGCGTTACGATTGGTCAGCCTGCTCTGGAAGGCTGGCTAATACATGACGCCATTAAAGATGTGTGTGTTGCTGAATGGACAGCTCTTCAAATATGGCGCCCTGTCAACTGACAGCCAATGGGAACACAGTAGCCAACACCAATCATCGCAGACAGGGCGTAAACTACAGAACAGTTGAGGCACACCTACGGGAAAACCTAGGCAACCCTATTTCCATCACTATGTCACTATCACACGCCACAACATGGAAATATCGCATTCTTGGATGCGGCTGATTTCTGAGCACTGTTCAGGAACCAGGCGACGGCCGAGAGGCGATTTATCGCCGCAAAATTCCCCAATCACACGCCGCAACTGTGAGGCAATTCACGCCGATTGCTCCGGGAGACATATCGCCTTTATGATTGCCAGGTGAGGTTGCGGCGTGTGAAAGTGCCTTAAAAGAAATTGCTAGGCTCTTTGCTATGAGTCAGATGTCCACCTGAGGTGTTGAATTGACCCGATGTCACCACTCTCAAATGCTATCATGGCTGGAATGGAGGTCTATCTTCATCAGTCACAAACCTTGCTTTTGTTTAAGATGCAGTGAGAGCTGGAGATTGATCTGAAAACCACATGGTTAATGACATGAAGAGGCCTTTATGATGCAACATCATATTGGTCCTATTTTTAGGATTATAGTGTAGAGTGGCTTGATATATAATAGCCAGACCCTTCTAGTCATGATTTCAGATACACCTGGAACTATATAACGGTATTGTAGAGATTTACCAATGCTATGGCCATTTCTCCAAAATATCCGAGTAGCTGTTTGTAATGTATTATAGGATTACTCAAGGATCTATTAGCAATGGGAGCACAGACAGACTGAAACTGAATTTAAAGGTGAACAAGTCTACAGTATATTTATCACACGTGGCAGATATAATATGGAATGCAGCAAATGAGTAAGTTCAACAAACAGGTAACAACTGAAAGTCTATTGATTGAAATAGTTCTAGCATATAACGTAAATTAGAAAGTCTCAAGGAATAATTCTAACAGGGAAAAACCAATGAAGAAAAGCAATCAAAGAATAATAAACACCCAGAGACCTGGAAATGGGAATCCACAGAAATATTAGTCCAATACTTATTAGTACAGTGCAGCATTAAAAGCGCCCTGAAAGTCCAGAGAGCTGCATCTGCACAATAAACAATAGTTCCACAAGTGCTGGTAGGGCACAAGAGGCTCACGTGTCCCAGGACTTGGTGAAACAGAAGCAGAGTCCGGGAATTTAACACAGCCAGCTAAAAGCAAAAGGGTACCTAGAGGCAGGAGAGATTGCTGGAGTCCACTGGCAGTTCCTGGAGAGGCCAGAGCAGATCAGTAGGAGGTGGAGTAGACTGGTAAAGCATAGGAAGCCAGAATTTCAAACTAAACACTTGAGAATGGCTGGACAATAGACTGAGGTTTATGAAGGCATAGAGGAGGAGGATGTGGCACCCTGGCACCCTGTTGGGCACCACAGAACCCTTGGTCCGCAAATGGAGTGAAAACAGCAAGCAACACTCACCACTAACAACACCTACAACACCTAGACACCCTGTTTAACCCCAGGCCACTAGGGGGAGCTCCACTGGTCACTTTAAGCCAGTTCCCCCTATAAATAGGGTCCTGGAGGGAGAAACAGCAGAGTGTGCAGATGCTAGGAGAGCTGCAGGAAGGTGTAGTACTGGTTCTGGAACTACATAGGCCCAAACCAGCACCCCTAGTACGTGAGAAACCCTTGCAACTGGGGTCAGAGGAAAGGAGAAGAGCACCTCTCGGGAACAACAGAGTTATCTTAACTCTCCCTCACCAACCGGTTACTGGAACCGAGCTGTGAGAGCTACCACGCCAGTCACAGAGTAACCAGCATTGCAACCAGGGAGTTTAGCCCCCTGTACACTTGGAAGCACCCACGGATGAGAGCCCAGGGAAGAGGCTTAGCTAGCTGACCCCTTTAACAGTGCCCTCAGTACAGTTAACCCAGGTGAACACGTTACACGCAACGTACTACCCGGTCCGGCAGGATTCTTCATTCACCCGACCCAACCAGAGTATTAGAGAAAGGAAGCCTACACACTGCTTGCTGTAGAAACTCCAGGAGCAACAACCTCATCACCTGGTCCGAGTGTACCTGTTGAGAGCAGTAAAGGTACCCAAAAGACTTTGATGTTTCTGTGCATTATTCCTGGACCCGACAGCAGTACTACGAGTTGCCATACACCATCACGTGCAGCTCCACCATCCTGTGGGGAGCGTCCTATCTTGCTGCATTCCATCCTCCGGAGCCCCAAGCAGCGCCGGTGAAATCACCGGAATTCCCGCAGGTGGTGTCACAACAAGACTACTAAATCCCTTACTGTTCAGCCATCCCCTATTGATCTGGACCACCGGGCCCACACAGCATCGGGCGCGGAACCATGACAGGGAGCAGCGACAGCCCAAGACGTGTGCACCCCAGCTACTGTGAGTCAGAATTTGGCGTCACGAACAGGATACGAGTAGGCCCGTTTCCCAATGGGTATTGTGTGCTATTTTTATGACTGTGATTATCGAACTGTATATTTGAACCGCCATTGCTGCGCCAAAAGGCGGGAAAAGAAGGGGCGTTACTGTGCAAAGGGGGCAAAGATAGGCCCCGCCCCCACGCTCTGATGACTTCCGCCTGACGCAGCAGGAACCGGAAACTCCCATGGTGCCTCACTCCTCACCGCGAAACCGACACTTCTGTTTGATTCGAAAAAACTGGCCGCGCTTAACTAAGGGGGAGCGAGGATGAGTAGCCCGGATTCCCACAATGTGGCACCCCCGCTAGCAAACCAACAGGTACCGCTAAACGTACCCCTAGACGGACAACAACACACCGGCGGTATGCCGCAACAACCCGCTCCGATTATGCCGATGTCTCTGCCATACGTTCTGAACGCGGCCTGGCTGCCAAAGTACAGCGGTACAACCCGGTACCTTGGAGACGTTCCAAAGGAAGATATGCCAAGTGCTGGACATGTACGCTATGACCGGTAAGCAGAGGGCTTCAGTTATAATGGGACAGTTAACAGGCACAGCGGAGCAGCAGAGCCGAAACTGGTCTATAGAAACTCAGGAGTCTGTGGAGCAGATATTCACTAAATTAACCCGGGTTTTTGAACATCATACTGAGGCTGAATTAAGACTGTTATTCTACCACTGTAAACAAGGGGCACAGGAGAGTGTCCTGGACTATTCACTGCGCTTGCAAGAAGCACTGAGACTGTTAAAACAAGTCGACCCTGATAGTGTTAAAGATGAAAACAAAGCGTTAATTGGACAGTTTGTTGTGGGACTTAAACTACCTGATGATAGAAAGCAGGCAAGCTGGTGGTCCCTGCAGAATCCTGGCGCAGAGTTTGACACTTTGAGAGACTTAACAGTGCAGGGACAGCAGCTCCCTACAGTGCCTGATCTAACCTCACAGCAGCAGTATACCAACACCCCTTCCATGCCGGCAGCAGCATCTCCAGTCCCTACGGTTCAGGCCAGCGCACAGACTATAACACCCGACCGGTTTGAACAACTGTGTGCTAATGTATAGCAGCTGATGAAGGACATGGCCAAGCTCCAAGCTGGGAGAAGACCCAAGACAGAAGCAAGGTCATCAGACAAGATTCAGCTCGCTGACAGCCCCGACGACGTCCCGTGGATGAAGAGAAAGACACAGCAGCCGCGAGGAAAACCTGCAGATTGCCGCAGCCCTGACAGACGCAGCGTCAGTCAGCAGAGCGACCAAGAAGGACACACAGCAATCCCATCCTTTAAACGAGCAACCCCTGGGTGAGAAGGGCCAACCCCAGGAGTAGACTGTTCAGGCCCGACCAACTGGGAATACAAGTACGTAGGAGACTGTCCGTACTTACCAATCGTCATCGATGGCATCGCTACCTCCGCCTTGATAGACACTGGATCCCAGGTGACAACCATCCCGTGTATCCTTTACAAGCAGTCCTGGCCAGATGTTAAGCTGGAACCCCCACACCCCGATCTGAACATTGATGCCACTAATGGTATGATAGTTCCAGTGGAGGGACAATGGGAAGCTACAGTAAAGGTAGGGAGGGTGCAGCTGAAGAACCAGGGTATCATAGTGGTGCAGGATAGACCAAACGAGAGGGATCCACATGTAATACTGGGTACTAATATTATGGTCAAATGTATCAATGACGTGTTGTTTTTACTCCAATAGAGTGTTGATGCTGGTAGACCAAGAGAAAAGAGAGCTATCCAAAAACAGATCCGGGCTTTGGTATATCAAAAACAGGTAAAAATGTCTAATGGTGAAATTGGCAGAGTACGGGTCACAGATCCCATTCCAATTGTGGTACCACCCAGAAGTGAAATGATGATCTGGTGTTGAGCAGCCATAGGCCTCAGAGGGCAGGACTACCAAGCTGTAGTAGAACCTGTAATGTTCGATAGTAGTCCTACGCTCTTGACAGCCAGAGGGTTGGTCGATGTGAGAAAGGGGAGAGTCCCCGTACGCATATTAAATTATGGTGATGACGAAGTCAGACTGCCAAGATATGCAACTGTCGCAAAATTGTACCAGGTTGAAAATAATGCTGTAATTGATGTAAAATCCTCTTCCCAAACAGTAACTGACGAACCCCCTCACTCCAAAGATCAGTTACAGAAATGGTGTCAAGAGCTCAGTGTAGGAACTGACAATACACCTTCTCACCAGAAAAATGGAGTATACCGGGTAGTTCGGGAGTATGAGCAAGTGTTCAGTAAACACCCACTCAACTTTGGGAGGATTAAAGGGGTACAACACCATATTCCCACGGGCAATCATGCACCTATCAAAGAAAGGTACAGGCCTATACCACCCTCACACTACCAAAAATCAAAAGAGATGCTTCAGGACATGAAAAATGCAGGAGTCATTATTGATAGCTGTAGTCCCTGGGAAGCACCACTGGTCCTGGTTAAAAAGAAAGATGGTAGTATGAGGATGTGCGTAGACTACAGACAAATCAATAAAGTCACACACAAGGATGCATACCCGTTACCCCGCATAGAGGAGTCACTAGCTGCACTCAAATCTGTCAACTACTTCTCCACGTTAGATCTTACTAGTGGGTACTGGCAGGTTGCCGTTGCAGAGGAAGATCGTGAAAAGACAGCCTTCACGACACCTATGGGACTATGAGACTTCAACAGTATGCCATTCGGGCTGTGCAATGCCCCAGGAACATTTCAGAGACTGATGGAGTGTTGTTTGGGCCACAAGAACTTTGAGACTGTGCTGTTATACCTTGATGATGTCATTGTATACTCCCAGACCTATGAAGATCACCTGCAACACCTGAGTGAAGTGTTCGAGTCACTGTCCAAGTACGGGATGAAATTGAAACCCTCCAAGTGTCACCTGCTGAAACCCAAGGTCCAATACCTAGGACATGTTGTTAGTGCCGAAGGCGTAGCACCTGAACCGGACAAGGTAACCGTCATCAAGGACTGGCCAGCACCAACTACTCACAAAGAGGTACGTCAATTTCTAGGACTGGTCGGGTACTACCGACGATTCATCAAAGCCTATACCAAGATAGCAGCACCCATGCAAGATCTCTTAGTAGGTCAATCCAAAAACGGCAAGATCAGGGGACCCCCGTTCCACTGGGGACCAGAACAGGAACAATCCTTCCAAAAGCTCAAAGATGCTTTAACAGGAGAAGAGATCCTCACCTACCCTGATTACAATCTCCCGTTTTTACTGTACACTGATGCAAGCAATGAAGGCTTAGGAGCAGTCCTATCTCAACGTCAACAAGGGAAGGAAAAGGTGATAGCCTACGCCAGCAGAAAGCTCCAACCGACGGAAAGGAACGCGGAGAACTACAGCTCCTTCAAGCTAGAGTTCCTGGCCCTGGTCTGGGCAATCACAGAGCATTTCAAGCATTACCTGGCATCCGCCCCGTTCACAGCTTTCACTGATAACAACCCTCTAACCCACTTAGAGACTGCAAAGCTGGGAGCCCTAGAACAGCATTGGGTAGCAAGACTCTCAAACTATGATTTCACTGTAAAGTACCGGGCAGGTCACAAGAATGGCAATGCTGATGCCCTGTCCAGAATGCCTAACCTTCCTGAAGAGGGAGAAGACATAGATGACCTGGAGGAGATTGAACTACCTGGTTTCCACCGTACGGGTACAGCAACGTGTCATCAGGCGAACCAGAGACGTGTAGAGAAGACCGTGAACCCTTTACCTCACCATGACTGGAAGGAGGTTCAAGCTAACGATCCAGATGTCAGCCTGGTAAGAGAGCTAATAACTCAAGAGCACGATAGCATAGACCCTGATGCCTCACAACATGCTAAATGCCTATGGAAAGAGAAGGGGAAGTTGTTTGTCGACCAGGTAAACTATGCAGAAGGTATCTGGATCCCCGAACACACAAACTTATCTGGCAGATTGTAGTTCCAAAAACTGAAGTCCAAATGATCCTTGAAGCCTACCATGATGATGCAGGACACTTTGGATGGAAGAAGCTGGAGAGACTCCTGAAAGATCGTTTCTACTGAGTTGGCATGCGAGGCTCAATTGACAAGTGGTGTAAAAACTGTGGACCCTGTCACCTTCGAAGGAAAGACCATCTAACTCAAAAAGCTCCGTTGCAACCAATCGTTACCAAGAAACCCCTTGAAATAGTTGCTCGTGACCACGTAAAGGTAACCCCAAGTCGCACCGGGTACACTTACGCACTTACTATCGTAGATCACTATTCAAGATTGCTGGTAGTAGTTCCAGTTAAAGACTTAACTGCGGAGGTAGCGGCCAGAGCCTTCCAGAGTTACTTCTGTCACTCTCATGGGTATCCACACCAAGTCTTGACTGACCAAGGGCCAGCCTTCGAATCGGCTCTGTTTCAAGAATTTCTAGGGCTATATGGGTGTAAGAAGATCAGGATCACACCTTATCATCCCCAAACCAACGGTTTATGTGAAAAGATGAACCACATTGTAATTGACATGCTCAAGACCTTGCCAATCGAAGAGAGAAACCAATGGCCTGAAAAACTTCCAGACCTTGTGGATATCTACAACCACATACCTGTTAGTTCAACTAACTATACACCTGCTTACTTGATGAGAGCAAGACCAGGTAAATTACCAATTGATTTACAGATGGGTACCATCGAACCAACACAAGATTCTTCTGATGAAGATTGGATAAACCAACGCCAAGAACAGTACCACAAAGTACAAGAGAGTGTAGAAAGAAACCTGAACATCAGCAGAACCAAACAAGAAAAAGACTTTAACAAGCACGCCTCAGCAGAACCTCTAGCAACAGGCGACTTAGTGCTAAAAAGAAAAAGAAAAACCAACAAATTGGATGACATTTGGGAATTTAAACCCTACACAATTATTCCATCACAAATATGACAACTCAAAAGCTTGTGTTATCAGCAAAGATCAAGGAAACACCTTTACAACTGTGTCCAGAGACCATTTGAAGAAATGTCCAGAACAGTTAATACCACAAGTAACCAGTTACCCTGCAGTAACTACAGTTGAAGAACCAAAAGAAAATCTCGTCCATACAGAAATTGGAGATTTACCAGCCGACTGGCCACAATGCAATGGTGCATTCATCATACCAGTTATGCATTTCTACCAGCCTGTAGAAAATCAACCATTACCAATTCAAACAGTTCAACAAGAACAAGTTCAAGTGCAAGAGATGCAGTCTGTTATCTTGGAACCTGAGATTCCTGTAATCGGTGAACCTACTAGTCTCATAGTAAGACAAAGTACTCGTAGACAATTACCTACACTACCACCTTTAACAGAGGATAGTGCAGTTGATAGACTACGTACTTACTATGGTATTGCAGAAACACGTAGAAACGACAGATCAACTACCAGTTTGTACACTACACCAACAGCTTTTGAATCACTCACACTACGCAGATCCACACGTAGTACATTAGGACAACCCCCAAGCAAATATGGAGAATGGGTTTAAAATGTAGTGGAATAATATTACCTGTTAGTAAATGTAAATAGTACCCGTGTTCAAAAACTGTAAAAAGTAGTGTACAGAAGGGTGGAGGAACTGGGCTCTGTCCCAAGTAGATTAAGTTGGGGACAGAAAGTGCCTGGTAGGGTGAAAAGGTTAGACCCGGCCTCGCAAGCAGAGACACCCATAGGGAATGTATAAAGTTTAAAAATGTGTACCCGTATATATGTGTTAAGCCATCAGAGACTTTACTGCTGGACTTTACCCTTTTTCCCTTTTCATAAACTTGGACAATTGTCACAGGACTTGTGTGACCTAAAACTTACCTTTTTCAGCCTGCGGCAGATGGACTAGTGCCGTATGGACTGCTTTTCATATTTTTCACGTTTTTCCCTTCTTTTTCAGTGATTTTTGTATTTTTCATTAAGACTCTGTAAATACCTGTCATTAAATATTTATAAAATGTTTAGAAGTTAATTTGTAAAAGAAAACCTTTTTGCTCAGTCCGGGAGACCTGAAGTTAACTAAGGGGGAATGTGGCATCCTGGCACCCTGTTGGGCACCACAGAACCCTTGGTCCGCAAATGGAGTGAAAACAGCAAGCAACACTCACCACTAACAACACCTACAGCACCTAGACACCCTGTTTAACCCCAGGCCACTAGGGGGAGCTCCACTGGTCACTTTAAGCCAGTTCCCCCTATAAATAGGCTCCTGGAGGGAGAAACAGCAGAGTGTGCAGACGCTAGGAAAGCTGCAGGAAGGTGTAGTACTGGTTCTGGAACTACATAGGCCCAAACCAGCACCCCTAGTATGTGAGAGACCCTTGCAACTGGGGTCAGAGGAAAGGAGAAGAGCACCTCTCGGGAACAACAGAGTTATCTTAACTCTCCCTCACCAACCGATTACTGGAACCAAGCTGTGAGAGCTACCACGCCAGTCACAGAGAAACCAGCATTGCAACCAGGGAGTTTAGCCCCCTGTACACTTGGAAGCACCCACGGATGAGAGCCCAGGGAAGAGGCTTAGCTAGCTGACCCCTTTAACAGTGCCCTCAGTACAGTTAACCCAGGTAAACACGTTACACGCAACGTACTACCCGGTCTGGCAGGATTCTACATCCACCCGACCCAACCAGAGTATTAGAGAAAGGAAGCCTACACACTGCTTGCTGTAGAAACTCCAGGAGCGACAACCTCATCACCTGGTCCGAGTGTACCTGTTGAGAGCAGTAAAGGTACCCAAAAGACTTTGATGTGTCTGTGCATTATTCCTGGACCCGACAGCAGTACTACGAGTTGCCATACACTATCACGTGCAGTTCCAGACCCCGGGGACTCCCGCTCATCCTGTGGGGAGCGTCCCATCTTGCTGCATTCCATCCCCCGGAGGCCCAAGCAGCGCCGGTGGAATCACCGGAATTCCCGCAGGTGGCGTCACGACAAGACTACTAAATCCCTTACTGTTCAACCATCCCCTATTGATCTGGACCACCGGGCCCACACAGCATCGGGTGCGGAACCGTGACAGGGAGCAGTGATAGCCCGAGACGTGTGCACCCCGGCTACGGTGAATCAATGACATGAACGATGACATGAACAAAAGCAAAGCAGCAGACACCATCTTGAAAAGGGGCAGGGCACACAGAATGCCAATAGAAGAGGAAAGTTTTTAACATTGTTCTTCAGCAAAGCAATGCCAGGTCATATGTTGCATATGTTACTGTGAGCAGCCTGCATGACAGCAAGCCCTTAAGTGTAAAATGACAGGACCCTATATGCCTATATTGTTCAGCTGATATTACAACCATGCATTAATGCTATTTTACTCATAGTTAAATGTGGCTCATAAGGTACCAAAGGTTGAGGATCTTTTTGTAATAGTACTGTCAAATAAATGATCTGATAATGCTATTATTAATAGAATTATATACAAAGTACTATAAGGCAATTCTGTTTTTACTGGCTTCAAAAATATATGTAGTAAATGGAGTAAAGGAGCACAATATTGATGACCTCTCATTGGGATATCAGATAGCCCATTACATTTGGCAGATGTTAACATTCATTTGTTACCATGGCACATGGCCAAAAAAGTACACAGTATTTGGAGCCAGAAGACTAATGCTCCATTGTAAAGGCTTTTCTGACTTGCCGTGGCTTCGCCCACTTTTACTTCAATAGGAGCCTATGTGCAGTTTCTAAAATTGTCCTGTACAATGTGTCTGCTGGCTTCAACAGGTATCATCCATGACTGGTCTCAGTCCTCCCCTGAATTGTTAGTGCTGATCGATCCTAAGGATAGGTCGTATCGATATTGTTCTGTTATACCCTCTGCCACTCCAGTGATGATGACCCCTACTAGTGTTTGCTCACAATGCAGAAATAATTATATGCTGTTATGGCACTTGACTACTGCTGCCAATCACTGGACCCAATGTCACAATGTTCATGTGGCATTATAACTGGCATTACAGCTGTGGCCAGTGATTGGTGGCTATTGTCACATACTGGCATAGCATGTCATCACTGCTGGCTGTAAACGCAGATGGATTGGAGACCGTAAGCACTGAACCACAACTTGATTTTACAGGAGATATCAGTTGTTTTGTGACTTGAGAAAAGCAAGCAAAAAAAATTAAAAAATACATTTACCATAAAATTGTATCTAGTAAGAAATACGGTATATAGATGATACATTTCCTTTAAATATGGAAATTGTTTGATGGCTAAAATAGTCTTTCTGCAAAATGTCTCAAGGTCATTGCAATGTATATGGCATTGTATTACATTGGCCCTGCACATAACTGGTATGTTAATAAGGAAAAATGACCATGAATTCTGCACAGTCATGAAAATGAATTATTGTGAGAAATGTATAGTTTGCTTCCAGCTTTAATTGACAGCAATGGAAAACAGCCAAATACCTTGAGGAGAGATAGTGTTAATATATTACAAATATATTAGCAGTGCCAGATTTATGTCAAAAGAGATACATACTTTACTAAGAAAGTTTGATATTTGTGACTCTGCACATATGAAATATTTATGAGATCACTTTCGCAATACATTTAAATAAGTTTTCAAGAGAAGTCTCTTCAGACAGCTCTCGTGTTCAGTATTGAAAACTAATGACTCTCTGTTGTTTAAGAGAAATATAGGAAAACAATAAGTTGGTACACATTAGTATTACTGCTGCTTTGTTATGGACATGCACAAACTCTATATTTGGGAATTGAATTGGATGCAATTCTCTCATAGACTTTAATTAACTAAATTATTGCTGTAATTCGGAGCAATCTGAAAACTATGTGGTTTGGGCTTAAATTGTGCTTTTCATTAGATTTAGTATATTCATGCTAGCTGAATCATGGACAGCATGAATCAATCAATACCTGTTAACAACAGAAGGTCATGATTGGGCACTACTGACCATTCTCACTTGCTTAGGGATCCACAGACACCGCTTTTACTCCTCCAAAGTCATATTTATGTTACTGGGTGCAAACTCAACAGGTCAGTCCATACATTAAACAGACATAAAACAGGAGTGAGGATGGGGTACAAACAATGGCCATTTCACATCATGTGGATGGAGTTCTAGGGGAGGCTAGAGCTGGGGCTGAGTGGGAACAGTTGGTAGGTTGCCATGGATCCCTGGCCAGAGGGACACCAAATCTACAACCACCCTTCAGGTCATTGGTAGAGGATCTAGCTGCATGAGGGGACCGGACCCAATCTGGTGTGAGACTGTGAGTTCAAGCCAGAAAACCAAAGGCTACTGGACTGCACGTGCAATAGCTGACCCCGTGTACACTCTCAGGCACTGCAACTACAGAGGGTCAAGAGGACGTGCAAGGCTGTGACTCGACAGTTCCTTGGATTAGTAGCATGAGGGCGCAGGACAGAAGAAGGGGAAAAAGATCAGTGCAGAGAAGGCAGTAGAGAAAGGCCTATAAAGGGTGTCTCAGCAGAGTGTTTCTGGACTGTCTGAGGGCTGGCAAAGCCGCACACTGGAAGAGCATAGTGTCCTGGCTGGGTCTGCACTGAACTAAGCTGCAAGTAAAGAATCTGGTAACAACTGCAAACTCTGTGTCTGTCCACTCCTTCTGCATCTCCCTGCACCCCAACCACTCCAATCATCTCTACATTTCACCACACTGCATCCCATCTGTATGTCTACACTCTTTGACACACACACACCAAAGTCTAGTGGTCTGCATTTTACCTCTTGTACACCCTAAGGTTGGGAGATATGTGAGCACTCATTCCCAACCATCTCTCTGACTGTTCATAAATCCGATCCTGACACACCCTATTCATTTACTCTGCATTAGCCATGCTGCTGCCTACTTTCAGGCTTACATCATTAGGTCGCCTTGCTTGCACATGTCTTTTCAGCTGTTCCCATAAATTGTCAATAGGATTGAGATGAGGGCTTGGTGATGAAACCTCCAAAACATTGACTTTGTTATCCTTAGGCCTCTTTGTAACCAGTAAAACATATTGGTTGAAGGCATAGTAGTCTAAGGGGCCTTTCACATCACCGTCTTTGCTGATGTGCAGCAGATCCGGCAGATTTACCGCATCTGCCTGATCTGCCACCTAACGGCCGCACTTACGGCGCACTTGCGGCAAGCCCCATGCATTGTCTATGGGGTTTTTGCGGCAAGTGCGGTATTGCCACAATCCGGCACTTGCGGCAGTTGCGGCTGCACAAAATAACCGCAGCTGACTGCGATTTTTTTCCACGGCCGCAACTGCTGGAAGTGCCGGATTGTCATTTTGTCCCTTTTCAGTTAATTAATTTCAAATTATTATTACTTATTAGTATTTCATGCTAATTATTTTTCATGTTTATATTTATTGCATATGTATATTACCATGTTTTTAGCACTAATATTCTAAAAATTTATTAGGATTTCATAGAATAATTTTTGCCAATTAATGAAATCCATGGTTTATACCAAGGAATTAATGCCAGCACTGCAAACAACAACTTAGATGCTATAGGTTTTCTTGTATTCCATTAAAACCATAGTAAGATATACAACAAGAAAATAAAATGCTAATTGTTTTAAGTACTTTCTCTTCATATTTAGAAATATTAAACTCGCAGGTTTTTACGCACTTGAGGCCAAATGTCTAAATTAACTGACACTGTAAAATGTAAGCTTTGGTTGACTGAAGCTGTGAATAGTCCGTAGTTAATCCATTTTTTTTCTCGGATTAGCTCTTCAAGACCCACTTGTGAATGCTCTGCAGTTAACAGGCATAAGGAGAGGTTATGAAAAATGCTTCATGAAAAATATTGTTATAAATACAAACTTGACACCTTTCCTCCTGTTCCGTATCATATTTATTAACATTGCAATGGAGACCAGATAGGCACAGATGGACGGTAACCTAAAATGTGGGAGCAACTGTATTTTTAAAACAGATTTCAATAATGCTTTGGTCGAGAAAGTAATTCATATCAGCAGCAGGGTCCAAGATATTTACAGCATGTTAGCTTTTTATGAGAGCACTACATTATTTTTGTTTAATTCATTTGACACAAATGAATAGCCAACTTTGTAATTTGCAGCAGTTAGAGTGAGCCAGAGTTAGTGTGTACGTATAGAGCATTTTTACTATAGTTTTAATGAAGGACAAAAAAAAAAAAGATGAAGTACAGTAGGGACAAATGTTGTGCTGTGGCTTCCCTGTGTAAGGATGTTTTCATTTGTTTAAATACAAAAATCCAGTTCCAAAGCAGATTGGCACATTCCTGTAACTGCAATGCTGCCTTGGCTCTACCCGAACCTATTCCTGGCAGTGGAGAACACGGAACCCTTTGTCCTCTCACTGCTGGTTCCAGTGGAGGAGCCAACCATTGTGGCTACTTATGAGGCAAGCTTGGCAGATGAGCTACCCAGATGCCAGGCTCTGGATTGTGCTTCTGTTCGATCTATGGCTGGTCTGATCTTTGGCATCTGCCCTGGCTTTGAAGCAGGCTGTCTAACCGTCTGTAAAGCAGGGTGCAGGTTCAGACTTTTGGTGGATTTTTAGGTCCGGAGGTCAGTTCTTTCTATTTTTTTACATTTCACAATTCAGCAATTATTACTTTTTTTTTCTTATAAAAATTACATTCATATTTAGTTAATTTGAAGAGAACAATTTATTTTGATATTGAATTACTCTTTTAAATGTATTTTCTTTCTCAAGTTGTTACCACTTAACTATATATAAGTAGTACAGTAAAATCCTGACTTATCATATCCTGACTTATCATGTCAGTGCATAGAAGCTCAGAAAATGTTAATACTAAAGAACCCCATATTATTATTCCACAAATGATCTTAATATGGCCACCGGGCTCTCCACAGACACAGGATGATGGGGGAGCGACGTATTGGGCAGTTGGAATTTCAATGTCTTATCCTTTTGTCTTGAGGAATGATAAGACGCTAATAGAGATGTTTGGCAGCGACTTTCACTTGTTTTCCTATTGAAAACACAAACGCTTGGCCAAGCCGAGTGCTTACGTGTATAGAGGAGTGGGAGAGATTATCTGACAGCTATCTAATGTGTATGGCCAGCTTTAAGGTCTTTTTACACAAATAGTAAAATTGCTCATAATGAGTGACCTATAAAAATTAGGGCAAGTTGTTCAGTGCTCATATATTTCCATTGAAATGCTGTGATTATCGAACAATTATTCAGGCAAACATTTGCTTGGTCTCCCCTCTCATACATTTAATATTATTGTCAGCAACCCATAATCACATAGGTGGATGCACTAATTAAAACAATACTTTTTATGTCATCAGAAAGGATGAATTGTTGTTTGCACTGGGCCATAATCAGGAACAATAAGTTGGACTATTTTTGCCAAGCATGAAAACCGTTAAGTGTTTTAATTGTATAGGCTATTACTTGGGGCTCCACACATATTTATCAACAGCAGTCTTATCACATTTGGCAGAATGAATCGCTGGCATTACTACACTGTGTGCAGAATTATTAGGCAAATGAGTATTTTGATCACATGATACTTTTTATACATGTTGTCCTACTCCAAGCTGTATAGGCTTGAGAGCCAACTACCAATTAAGTAAATCAGGTGATGTGCATTTCTGTAATGAGGAGGGGTGTGGTGTAATGACGTCAACACCCTATATAAGGTGTGCTTAATTATTAGGCAAATACCTTTCCTTAGGCAAAATGGGTCAGAAGAGAGATTTGACAGGCTCTGAAAAGTTCAAAATTCTGAGATGTCTTGCAGAGGGATGCAGCAGTCTTGAAATTGTCAAACTTTTGAAGCGTGATCACCGAACAATCAAGCGTTTCATGACAAATAGCCAACAGGGTCGCAAGAAGCGTGATGGGCAAAAAAGGCACAAAATAACTGCTTATGAATTGAGGAATATCAAACGTGAAGCTGCCAAGATGCCATTTGCCACCAGTTTTGCCATATTTCAGAGATGCATCAAAAAGCACAAGGTGTGCTATACTCAGGGACATGGCCAAGGTAAGGAAGGCTAAAAACAATCACCTATGAACAAGAAACTTGAGATAAAACATCAAGACTGGGCCAAGAGATATCTTAAGACTGATTTTTCAAAGGTTTTATGGACTGATGAAATGAGAGTGACTCTTGATGGGCCAGATGGATGGGCCAGAGGCTGGATCAGTAAAGGGCAGAGAGCTCCACTCTGACTCAGACGCCAGCAAGGTGGAGGTGGGGTACTGGTATGGGCTGGTATCATCAAAGATGAACTTGTGGGACGTTTTCGGGTTGAGGATGGAGTGAAGCTCAACTCCTGGAGCTACTGCCAGTTTCTGGAAGACAATTTATTCAAACAGTGGTACAGGAAGGAGTCGGTATTGTTCAAGAAAAACATGATTTTCATGCAGGACAATGCTCCATCACATGCATCCAACTAATCCACAGTGTGGCTGGCCAGTAAACGTCTAAAATAAGAAAAAATAATGACATGGCCCCCTTGTTCACCTGATCTGAACCCCATAGAGATCCTGTGGTCTCTCCTAAAATGTGAGATCTACAGGGACTGAAAACAGTACACCTCTCGGAACAGTGTCTGGGAGGCTGTGGTGACTGCTGCATGCAATGTTGATCGTAAACAGATCAAGCAACTGACAGAATCTATGGACGGAAGGCTGTTGAGTGTCATCATAAAGAAAGGTGGCTATATTGGTCACTCATTTTTTTGTGTTTTGTTTTGCATGTCGGAAATGCAGTTATATTAGTTTACCTGGTGAAAATAAACAAGTGAGATGGGAATATATTTGGTTTTTATTAAGTTGCCTAATAATTTTGCACAGTAATAGTTACCTGCACAAACAGATATCCTTCTAAGATAGCCAAATCTAAAAAAAAACACTCCAACTTCCAAAAATACTATGCTTTGATATTTATAAGTCTTTTGGGTTGATTGAGAACATAGTTGTTGATCAATAATAAAAATAATCCTCTAAAATACAACTTGCCTAATAATTCTGCACACAGTGTAGGTCGCTTTTTGCTATCACCCACTGCCCAGGACCACCACATTATATGCTACTTGAAGAGTAACTGTTTTCATACATTATTTTCCATAAAGGTGCTACTCCCACGGCAGTCTTCGGGTCTGCGATGGCTGAATGGAGCAGGTCAGCCACAAGGCAGGCTGACTCCAGGTATGAGGTCTTTTTTCAGACAAACAAAAGCATGGTTTCAATATTCTCCATCTTAGTTCAGCTTTAACACACCATACATTAAGAATCTCTGGCTTCTTTTTATGCAGTCTTATTTCCTGCAGCTGATTAACTCGGACGTTGTCCCGAAAACCAAGAATTGCAAAGAAGGTCCAGGTTTTGCCTCCTTGCCTGCTGCTACCAGTGTGAAAAGGACTTTTTGGGTGAAATGTATCTTCTATCTAGTAACACACCCCTCACTGTGTTACAATATATTTGCATATATGTACGGTGGGGAAAATAAGTATTTGATACACTTCCGATTTTTAATTTTTTTTTATTCCTGATCTGTCCCTTAACTACTGGGACCCTGCACTATCCCTTATCCCAGAGGTACGCCTAAAGGTGATGAGTTCTGAGACACCAGTGTAATCTTATTTCCTGAGAAAATCCTGGAGTAAACCCCCCTCTTCCCATCCAAAGGACATGAAAAACACAAATGTTCTACTACTTAGAATCTGCTGCTTTGCTCCTTATAGCAGCAGGGGAATGGATGATCTTCAGAAAGCAGTAGCAAACACACCTGCACTCTCCAGGCTGGTCAAGGTGAGCTATAAGCGAGAACTGCTGAAGGATCACATGGCTACTTAAGATAGCTGCTACTGAAGAAAATACATATATAAATTGTCACTTCAGTGAGGAAGTGAAAAACTCTAATTCTAACATAGAAAAGGTAGCAATCCTAAAAGTCATAATTGACTCTTTCACGAGCCTTTTAATATGACTCAGGATTTGTGCCAGATCAGAACCCCAAACTGCAGATTCTGCATTTCGGGGTGATTGCCCCTCATTAGTGCAGTGTGTGGGAATTCTGATCTGGCTGTATGAGAGGCTAAGATGAGGTCTGGGGGAACATCTATTTTACTTGTGGAAACTTTTCTGCCAGCCGTCATTGAGGAGACTTAAAGCCGCAATGCTCCTCTGGGAAATTGCATATGCAAATTGTCACTTCAGTGAGGAAGTGAAAAACTCTAATGCCACCTAATAAAGGTAGCAATCCTAAAGAAAATAAACACCCAAAGTAAAAAAAAATCAAAAATCTCTCACAGACTCATGACACCTACTCTGCACTCACTACCTGTATTAATTGCACGTGTTTGAACTCTTTACCTATATAGAAGACACACAATTAATCAATCATACTTCAACCTATCCACCATAGCTAAGACCAAAGAGCTGTCTTAGGACACCAGGGAAAAAAGCGTACACCTGCACAAGGCTGGGATGGCTACAGAACAAAAGGGAAGCAACTTTGTGAAAAGACAACAACTGTTGGCGCAAATATTAGTTGGAATGAAGGATTTATTGTGGTATCAAGATAGAAAGCTTAAACATGGGACTCTTACTCAATACAAAAAAAAAGAGGCTATTGACTACTGCCAGGTACATCCATTACACATTTAAGATTGATGACAATGAGCTGGAAGTTGTAAAGGACTTCCACCTACTCAGATGAAATATCACTGAAGATATAGCGATGACACTGGAAGTCAATTGGAGAATAACTATGGGCAAATCAACAATGAAGTCACAAGACAGGATCTTCAAATCTAGGAACATTTTACTGGCGATGAAGACATGGTTCCTGCATAGTCTGCTCCTTTCTGTAGTAATATATCGAAGTAAGACCTGGACGATAAAGAAAAAAGAACAATCTACAACTTTGACATATGGTGCCGGAGAAGGATGTTATTACTACCATGGATGGCAAGAAGATGAAGCAAATCAATTTCGGAACAAATCAAGCTGAACGTGTCACTCAAAGCAAGGATGGCAAACCTATGACTTGCTTACTTTGGACATATCAAACATAGAGAGCAATCACTGGAGAAGAACAAAATGGTTGGAAGAATAGAAAGGACAAGGTGAAGAGGAAGACCAGCAACCCAATAATTTGATATAATCAAGATAACTATGGAGAAGACCCTGGTGCATCTATCTAGACTTGCACAAGATCAAACATCCTACAGATAGAGCGTTTATACATCAAGGCACCATGGCTCGAGATCAAGCTCTAGGCCATTAAATAAAAATAATGCCAAAGTGATTGTAAAGTAATTGTTTTGGTATAACCATATTTTTAAAGTAGAATAATATATCATATTGATTCATATTTATGGCACCTCACTTTGCATCATACTTAAAGGAAAGGAGTTCCATTAGCAACATACTTTTTTATCTGTTTCAGATGTCCCCAATCTGTGGCTCGGGAACTGCATGTGACTCACAAGTCCATGATGTTTGATTCGTGGTTGTCTGCCAGCTTGTTGCTTTAGTACTTGGTATAGCATATAACTAATAAAAGCAAGTCTCTACATGGAAAATTATGTGAATAATCCCACACAGAAGAGCAGATCTGGTTACCCATATACTGGCCTTGGGGTTTAGAGATCAATAAAGTATGTGTAAAGAATAAAAATATTGAGCAATATTCTTACAACAGCCATTTTGTTCAGATGTCACCATATTTTCCCTTACTCCACAGAAAGAGAGCTCCAACCTTTTGCCTGGGGCTTAATCTCCTGGAATATGTTAATGAACCTGAGGAAATCATCTTCCTGGCCATATTGTTGCCACACAATGAAAGCTCCCTACCAATTAAACAAAAGGAAGACCACCCTGTGACTTTGCAGAGGAATGGAAAAACCAATTTCCCCCTACCTGCAAATTGAAAAGAAGCGTCACACTCAGCCCAGACACACAGAGCCGAAGAAAAACTCCTACTATTTCACAACCCTTCACTCCTTTAAATATGACAAGCATAAATATTGCATCTAGAGATGTAGATGATCATAGCACATATTTTTACATAATTGTGCGATCTTCATAAGTACCCCAAACTTGATATTGGCCGGTAGGAATACCGCAAAGGGGGTGTGTGTCCCACCTTTGGAAAGCTAAAATCATAACCAAAAATATGAGAGCATTATCTTCTACCTACAACACTCCCAGGCAAGGTTATGACCCATAATAGCTTTGAATAGTTCATGTCACAGCCCAGGGGTTGGGAACTGCAGGACCTCCCAGGGGTGGGAGATGGGCAGGCATCTTACAGAATAAAAATGGCCAACCTCTGCTAAATATTGGTATTCTTCTGAAAAGGCATTATTACATCGCAAGCCAGAGTGTACCCCAGGACCCCGATTGGCTCCACGCTGCCCCTTGTGGTGCCACCAAGGAACTGGTAACTGATCACGTGTCTGTAATTCTGTGTGTATCCTATGTATGTTTTATTTGCATAACTTACTGTAATATCTGTAATATCTTTATAATACCTGTAAATATTAATATCTAGTGTAAAATATATAAATTGAATCTTAAATTGCTCTTTATCTTGATCACGAATCCCCGTGTCTGTGTGCTCATTTAACGTTGACACAGCTTCCCGAGGATGAAGCCGTTGTGTTAGAGCGGCGATACGCGTCGGTCCCTGCTGCTATGTGCCCTGGTCTCCTGACCTGCTATGGTGACTATAACTTATTTTTGATTCCTTTTCCAGGCACTGGTTTTGCATTGTCCTGATTTTTGTTTATCCTTCATGTTTTCTCACCCTGCTCACAGGTGATTGATTTTTGATGCCTCAGCATTAACTGAACTGACCATTCCAGTTTATGGTGTGCTCTCCTAGACCTGTGTTTTTGAGCTCAGAACTTTGTCCTTAATTAGCTCCTAGGCAGGACTGACATTATAGCATTTGTGACTTTCATTCTTGTTACTCCATAAGGGACATTAGGTCCCTGTACTATACTTTATCACAGGAGTCTATGAGTCACATCTCACTGTTTTGTACATTGGTGCAATATATTCTGATTCAATATTAGCTGAGCTGCATCATCTTTCAACTGGGTTTGATGATTGCTATTCATGATTTTCTTGTTTTTTGATCAATGCCACCTATATTGTCCTGGAATCTCTTGTTTTGTTCATTCTTTCATGTCAGCAGGCTTGCCTTCCTGTGAGTCTAGTCACCAGCAGGTCCTAATCAAATATTTAAACCCATGTTTGGGTCTCATGATACAGCTATTCTGATGACATCTGGGGCCATAGTTATTGCTGTGTTGGTGGTTTCCCATCACACATTTTAAGTGTTTTTATTCTGTTTGTGTTTTTTGCTCATATTTCTCTGTATTATTGTTAATAAAGATTTACAAAAATTTTTTTGAATTATTGGTCTGTTTCTCTGATCCCGGTCATTTGTACATGCTTTCTGGTTCTTTCCTCCTTTTCATTGCTCATTTAACGTTAACGCTACCAGAGTTGGTTTCTGACCTAATATAAACCCGATCACGTATCATACTTATATCAAACGAGAAACTGGTGGTAGCAATTGGTGCTTATTTATTAAGGGCCTCTACAGTTACGGAGTGGCGGTTAGTATATGTGCTTCTCATCACGTACCGGAAGGCATATATTACACTCACTGAGGGGCGCTTTGATAAACCAGCACTGACAGGGCAGCTGTGGTCCTTCTTTTATCCTCAGGCAGTTCCCTGACTAGCCTGGGTTTAATAAGAGGCACTATAGAGCTGCCAGGTTCGGTGGCAAATTCATCATAGTATGGTAATCTGCATACAGAATGATACTACATTTCAGAAGAGATTCTTTTAGCTGGATGTGAAAGTGTGGCGGGAGAGCTTGATGTCAGAATACTGAATGGGGGTATTGTGGAAACCCCTGATTCTTGGCATACTACCTCAGTGTAATTTCTGTTGAAAAGCTTTTCCTGTCATTATATGGGGGCTCTGGGTGTTACTACTGTATAAGAGACAGGAGCTGAATGTGTATCTCAAGGTCAGAAAGGTTGAGGACCACCGCTCTGGATGATGAATGTATGATTGCTGGGAGTCCGGTAACAGACATTTATTGGAAAAGTTGAACAGTGGTTGCACATGCTAAATAACATGTAATTCACAAAACAGACTATGTGATTATCTTTCTTGTAATGCTTTAAGAGCCGAGATTCCAAGCAATTATACTATATGTTATCTAATCTGTAGAACAGTGAATTACCGTATGTTGTTTATTCAATTTGTCTCTTCAGATGGGAAGTAGATGAACTCTAGTGCCACCTATTGTAAGTTGCAATCCTAAAAGTCAAAAATGACACTTTAACGAGCCTTGTCATATGACTCAGGATGTATACCAGATTAGAACCTCAACCTACAGATATAGTGTTTTGGGGTGATTGCTCTAGTCAGTGCAAAGTATAAGATCTTATCTGGCTGTTTAAGTGGCTAAGTAGGGTCTAATGGTTTTTGTCTTGTGAAGAGTGACACAGCAATCCTGAATGCCAGTAGTAAGGAGACTTAAAGCCGCAATGCTACTCTCGTTAAAGGGTAATTTTTTTTACTTTTAGGAGTGTTACTTCAAATAGGTGAAAGAGGCACATTACGGCTTTAGGTCTTCTTACTACTGGTAACCCGGATCGATGTGTCACATTTCCCCATATGTTGTGTATGGTACAATCCCTTTAAAGTTTGATTAAAACAAAAAAAAACAAAAAAAAAAAAGGAAAATATGTGAGTGTACATTTCTATATATATTAGTAGCGACTGTTTTGTGTATTTTTGGATAAAATTGGGTTTTATTAAAAACCTAGATGGCGGCCCGATTCTAAAGAATCGGGTAGTCTAGAATCCATATATAGTTTATTTACTAATAGTTAGGGGAGCGCGGTGAAATGAATTGTGTGTATATAGGTGGCTCAGTGAGTAGCAGAGTATACGGTGGCTCAGTGGTTAGCACTGCGTGGTGGCTCAGTGGTTAGCACTGCACGGTGGCTCAGTGGTTAGCTCTGGGCGGTGGCTCAGTGGTTAGCACTGCGCGGTGGCTCAGTGGTTAGCAGTGAGTGCGGTGGCTCAGTGGTTAGCACTGCGCGGTGGCTCAGTGGTTAGCACTGCGCAGTGGCTCAGTGGTTAGCACTGCGCAATGGCTCAGTGGTTAGCACTGCGCAGTGGCTCAGTGGTTAGCAGTGAGTGCGGTGGCTCAGTGGTTAGCAGTGAGTGCGGTGGCTCAGTGGTTAGGAGTGAGTGCGGTGAGAGTGGTCAGCGCAGCGGCGTGGGCAGAGTGGTCAGCGCAGTGCCATGGGCAGAGTGGTCAGCGCAGCACCGTGGGCAGAGTGGTCAGCACACACATACACACACACACATACACACACTCCGCTATACTTACCACCGGGCCTGCGTCTTCCCCAACGCCTGGATCCTGAGTCGACAGGTCGGCGCCCCCGGACGACTGGATCCAATATGGCGTCTGGGAAGTTTGGTGAGACTTCCCGGACGTCATCTTGGACAAAGTATGTCGCCGGCCCCGGACGACTGGATCCAATATGGCGTCCGGGAAGTTTGGCGTGACTTCCTGGATGCTATATTGAATCCAGTAGTTCGGGGGCGGCGACATGTCAACTGAGGATCCAGGCGGCGGACGCAGGGCCGGTGGTAAGTATAGCAGAGTGTGTGTGTGTGTGTGTATGTGTGTGTGTGGACAAAGTGATGGAAGTGCGGACAAAGTGACGGCAGTGCCTTGGGCTTTTATATATTAGATACACACACATTATATGTACACACATGCAAATCTATAAAGATGTAGAAATATATATATATATATACATACACACAGATTATTCACAAATTATATTACATACACACATATATACTCATACTGTACATTGCATCTGGAGGGGGAGGAGAGCGGAGGCTGGAGGGGTGAGGAGAGCGGAGGCTGGAGGGGTGAGGAGAGCGGAAGCTTGAGGGGTGAGGAGAGCTGAGGCTGGAGGGGTGAGGAGAGCTGAGGCTGGAGGGGTGAGGAAGGGTGAGGAGAGGTGAGGCTGGAGGGGTGAGGAGAGCAGAGGCTGGAGGGGTGAGGAGAGTGGAGGCTGGAGGGGTGAGGAGAGCTGAGGCTGGAGGGGTGAGGAAGGGTGAGGAGAGGTGAGGCTGGAGGGGTGAGGAGAGCGGAGGCTGGAGGGGTGAGGAGAGCAGAGGCTGGAGGGGTGAGGAGAGTGGAGGCTGGAGGGGTGAGGAGAGCTGAGGCTAGAGGGGTGAGGAGAGCTGAGGCTGGAGGGGTGAGGAGGGGTGTGGAGAGGTGAGGCTGGAGGGGCGAGGAGAGGTGAGGCTGGAGGTGTGAGGAGAGCTGAGGCTGGAGGGATGAGGAGAGCGGAGGCTGGAGGGGTGAAGAGAGCGGAGGCTGGAGGGGTGAGGAGAGCTGAGGCTGGAGGGGTGAGGAGGGGTGAGGGGAGCTGAGGCTGGAGGGGTGAGGAGAGCTGAGGCTGGAGGGGTGAAGAGAGCTGAGGCTGGAAGGGTGAGGAGGGGTGAGGAGAGGTGAGGCTGAAGGGGTGAGGAGAGGTGAGGCTGGAGTGGTGAGGAGAGCTGAGGCTGGAGGGGTGAGGAGAGGTGAGGCTGGAGGGCAGAGGACAGGGGAGGCTGGAGGGCAGAGGACAGGGGAGGCTGGAGGGCAGAGGAGAGGGGAAGCTGGAGGACAGAGGACAGGGGAGGCTGGAGGGCAGAGTACAGGGGAGGTTGGAGGGCAGAGGACAGGGGAGGCTGGAGGGCAGAGGACACTGACTGGGCTGTGGGCGGTGAGCGGCAGAGCTGGCGGCGGTGTCGGGTTGATGCTGGAGGGCGTACACTGGACCGGAGTGTGGGCGGGGCCGGCTCCCGGATGGAGGAGGAAAGTGCCAGGGCTGTGGGCGGTGAGCGGCAGGGCTGGCGGCGGTGCCGGTGATGGTGGAGGCCGCACACCGGACCGGAGTGTGGGCGGGCCGGCTCCCGGATGGGGGAGGATGCACACCGGGCTATGTGTGGGGCCGCGGCGAGGGGCACACCGGTGTATGTGCGGGGCCGCGGGAGGGGCACACTGGGGTATGTGCGGGGCCGCGGCGAGGGGCACACCGGGGTATGTGCGGGACCGCGGCGAGGGGCACACCGGGGTATGTGAGGGGCACACCAGGGTATGTGCGGGGCTGTGCGTCTTTTTGTGTGTGCACCGCTCGCCGTTTTGACAGCGGCTCGCGGTGGGCGCTAAAGTGCCACCGCTCGCCGCCATCTTGGATCACCCTGAGCGGGTGTAGTGCCCAAGCCACTTCCGTCGTGTGATGTAATTTTTGTCCCTTGAAGACAGAAGTGGCTTCGGGTTTTATATATTAGATCTGCACCCTTTTGCTTGACGTGGTCTGTGGTTGTAAATCAACTTAGAGGAGCTCAGAAAAGGACTGATAAGAGATTTATAATCTTTGTCAGACCATGATAGTTGGGTTCCTTTGCGAATTTTCAGTTAACTAATTCTGCAGCTAGCAATAGACAATGTAATGCAAAGCTTACGGAAGGCAAGTGTGCAAATGTTTTAAGGAAACCTTATGGCAAAGATTATTTTTATCCATACCCACATGCATTTTAAGTTAGAAAATAAATTGCCCCCAAAGATAGACAACTTCCTAAAAGTTGTCTGTTAGTGATTGTCCGGCAGTATGAGCTGAAAGAAGGGCATGGAGGGGCACACCGGTGTATGTGCGGGGCCGCGGGGAGGGGCACACCGGGGTTTGTGCGGGGCCACGGCGAGGGGCACACCGGGGTATGTGAGGGGCACACCGGGGTATGTGCGGGGCTGTGTGTGTTTGTGTGTGCACCACTCGCCATTTTGACAGCGGCTCGCGGTGGGCACTAAAGCGCCACCGCTCGCCGCCATCTTGGATCACCCTGAGCGGGTGTAGTGCCCAAGCCACTTCCGTCGTGTGATGTCATTTTTGTCCCTTGAAGATGGAAGTGGCTTCGGGTTTTATATATTAGATCTGCACCCTTTTGCTTGACGTGGTCTGTGGTTGTAAATCAACTTAGAGGAGCTCAGAAAAGGACTGATAAGAGATTTATAATCTTTGTCAGACCATGATAGTTGGGTTCCTTTGCGAATTTTCAGTTAACTAACTCTGCAGCTAGCAATAGACAATGTAATGCAAAGCTTACGGAAGGCAAGTGGTGCAAATGTTTTAAGGAAACCTTATGGCAAAGATTATTTTTATCCATACCCACATGCATTTTAAGTTAGAAAATAAATTGTCCCCAAAGATAGACAACTTCCTAAAAGTTGTCTGTTAGTGATTGTCCGGCAGTATGAGCTGAAAGAAGGGCATGGAGGAGAAACATTAAAGGGGAACCTCAGGGAGATAAAAAATGTTGTACTGTCCCTGCCCTTCTACATGATGAAGCAGAGCTGGGCCCTACAGTTCTAGGATCTATAGATCACTTATAAATCAATAAAATAATATCTGTTAACCTTGTGATTTTTTCCTGATGAAGGGTTAATCTCAAAACGCGTAGAAAATAAAAATTACATTAAATATATCTTCGCGAGTTGAGATTATTTGTTCAGGCGGGAGCGCGGTCTGAAAACCCATTTCTACTACATGATGAAGCAGCACTGGGCCCTACAGTTCCAGGATCTATAGATCGCTTATAAATGAATAAAATAATATCTACTCCTCAGTCCTCGCCCCTCCCTTCAGGGACAGAGAAATTCAGTCATGCATAGTGCTAAAGTTTCAAGGGTCAGAAAGCTACCAAGATGATTTGGGGGAGGGGAGACCATGGCGGTGCTTAATCAATCAATGTAGTGCTCATAGCCTGATACATGACAGCACACATTATGGACTATCATATCATTGTACAGTACAAGATCAGAGCGTGTATTTAAACCTCCTTGGTGACATGATTGCTATTTCAAGGGAAAATACCCTTGTTCTTACATTACATAGGATGGTATATCAGGGGCGGGATTGTAGAGTGACTATTGGGCCAGCGGTCACATCCCCTGTTTGTACAGAAGTACAAGGGAGCAGGCATGTAAAATGATCCTTAAGCACCCAGGGTCCATGCCTCCGACATAACTCCTGCTTTCTGCTGCAACAGAGGCTGAATTTCTCTGTCCCCAAAGGGAGGGGTGAGTGCTGAGGAGCAGATATAATTTTATTGACTTATTAGCGATCTATAGATCCTAGAACTTTAGTAGCCAGCTCTGCTTCATCATGTAGGAGGGCAGGGATAGTAGAAAAAATGTTTATCTCCATGTAATTCCCCTTTTAATACTACCACAAACTTTTTTGTCTTGACCAAGCTGTGGATATCCATTTCCGTATTTGTATGCTCACATGTGCAAATATAGTAACACGCTATAAGGAATTAAAGAAGCTTTCACATTTATGTTTATTCAGATAGTTGATGCAAGAGTTTTTGTCTTTAATGATGTATAGTTTGCCTGGTAGAGAAATACTAGGCGTAGAAGCTTGGTATTTTATTTCAATAATAATCATTTTGATACATGTACATATCTGTCGCTGTTATAGTTTTATGCAGCTGGTTTCTTTCAGCTTCAGTATTAGCTTTGGAAATCAAATATGTAAAACTAGATGTATTTAAAGTAGTTTTGATTGCTTATTTTACTAATAATTAAAAGGTATTACCGCCTTGAATTCATCTTAGCACGTTTCCAGTACCAGGCATTATTCACAGCGCTGAGCATCACATCATGTATTCTAATCTTTGCCAAATGTAGAGATTCCGCTGGTTGGAGTGTGCATGGAGTATGGTTTGGGAAAATTATCTTTAAAATGTTAACTATGAAGGTAAAGTACCGCTTTTGATATGCAAAGGCACTTGCTCTTGAAGGTGTAGAGATGAAAGGTTCTTATGAGGCATCTGTTTTATCTTGGGACTTACACATCATCGAAAGGTCTTTATTCCATTACTGCCCTCTCAATATGGACTTTATTACTTAAATCAACATTTTGCAAATGTGATTGATTTCGTCCATCCTGAGTGCAGAGGGCCAGTGAATTGCATAAATACCTTGAACTCAATGATATATACGTTTTTTGTGATTATTACAGGGGAATTGCTTTTTTTTTTTAAGAATATTTATAAAAAGCTTCCTATAAAACGAAACGTAATATTTAAATTCTTAGGTTGATATTTTTGTAGGTTTTTCCTTGCTACTAAACCATGTAATCTCTATGCAATTTAGTATCACTGAGACCCCAGCATTTACAACCAACCTCATAAATCTCTTTCGTTTTTCTAATAAGACACGAAAGTCCTTAATTGGCCTTAATGAAATGCACTTAAAGGGCAATAAACGTGTTTAAGACCCGCTTTCAGGGTGAGCTACGGTACTCTCATTCTGCACTGTGTTAGCCTTTGTGGTAATTAATCACTTATTCATATGAGGCACATCAGTAACAAGATCAAGCTACTACTGCACTACTGCATGATAATAAGCTTCTTCTTAGATATGAGGGGAATGCAGCTATATTCTCCTACAATTCCTGAGTAACAAAATACCTAAACAAAAAAAAACAAAATGAATTGAGAATTAAAGAGATGATAATTTAACTTTGATTTATGTTTTACCCAAGGAAAACAATAAAGAAGAACAAATAAGGTATTAACCGTAATGTGGAGTTTAGGTTGACTATAAATTTAGTGTTTGTTATTATGTACCCTCTATATTAAAAAGGTTCTTTGGTCTGACCAGCTTCTTATGTCATTTGACATTTTAGAAATTTACAGTCATCGGAGTTGCGTTGTCCTAATAACTAACTTTACTAATTATTTTTTAGTATAAGGCAATTGTCTAAATTTTTTTAATAATTTTATATATTTTTAAAAAATTTTATTTACCTATGTGCTTTGATACATTTCTATATTTCCCAATTAGATTAGAGATAACACTTAAATTAAAGGGGTGTTAACAAAATGGTGCTTATACAATGACATACATGTAAAACAGCAAACACAGATAGTACTCACAACCTTCAGGAGTAAATACAACTACTACTACTAAAATAATTAACTATAATATTAATCATTAATAAGTATATAGCGCCAAACATATTCCGCAGCACTTTACAATTCAGAGGGGACAGGTACAGACAATATGAGAAACACAGAATAACAGAAATTAAACAGATACCAAGAGGAGCGAGGGCCCTGCTCACAAGCTTACAATTGGATCTCCGCTGCTGCGCAGACTCTGTGTACTGGCCACTGTGGTGATGTCATGATTACAAGGTATATTACCTCTGCAGCCAATCACTGAGCTGTGTGGATCTGCTGATGTAGACAACAGGAGTTATAAGTCTTAGTGATAGTTAGAATTCTACTGCTGCAGAAAAAACCTCTGAAGCAGCAGCAGAGAGCCAGCTAGACCGGGACATTGTGAGCACTATCTGCGTTTGTTAAAAAAGTATCAGAGAGCCGTGTTTAACCAGAAGGGTGGAAGTACTATCTGTGGTTGTTGGTTTACATGTATGCAATCTTCGGGACCCAGTTTTTTTCAAAAGTGGAAAACCCTTTAATGATTCCAATTGCAGCGCAAAATATTTTTATGTCAGGAGCAAAGCTGGGGAAGTTTTTGTTTCAAATGGTCTCAGGAGCAAGATCACACCCCAAAATGATCTGCCTTTGCTAAGTGAAGAGACCTCTTACACCCCGAGCTGTGGGGCTGACCTCTTCTGAACCGAGAGGTCAGTGCCTGACACGCATCCCAGTGAGCACCACTCACTTAGACATGGCTACGGGACCAGTCTCTAATGATCAGGGAGACTGGTACCCATCACACGGCTCCCAGCACTCTGCCCTTCATGCTGCCCCATAGTCTGTTTTCTTACCCTGGCAGCAATCCCTTGCTATCCTCCTGTGCTCCGACCATCTTTTTCTGCTCCCAGGGATTGTGTCCTGTCTGCAGAGCCCTCAGGAGCACGCTTAGGAGGCGCCCACTAATAAAATTTAAAGGGCTAATACATCTATTCCTAAATTCACTCTCCAGCCAATTGGTGGAGGGCTACTACTATATAAGGCACCCTCCCCTTCTAGGTGGTGCCTGATCAACACCCCCTGTCCCTAGTTGTGTTGCTTTCCCTCAGGTTCCTGTCCCGATCCCTGCCTTTGTAGCCGCCTTGCATTACCCATTTTCTTATAGCTCTTGTCTTGCCTTATAGCCTGCCACGTGTGCCTAAGGACCATCTTGCCAGTACGCTACCTGTCCGTCCTGTGGTGCACCTGCCACGTTGCTTCCGAACTTGTTACACCAGCACTTGGCTCTCCTGAGGTTAACTACGTCAACATGTTCTCATTACATCAGTCCATGTGCCCCCTCTCCAGCTCTGGCATCTTGACTCCTAGACTACTTGTTAGTTACACCGCTGTCCTGAGCCTTGTGCCTGCTCCTCAAATACTGTTACTTATCCGTGTGCATTGCTCTGACTGTATTGGCAAGATTGCTTATTAAAGTCTTTTACTTTATCACTACCGGCATCTCCAGCCTTTTCCTATCTATGCATCAGCCCCCACTTTTGTGGTCTAGTGGATCCACATCTCCACCCCCACACCTCCGTGTGCCATTCCAAGACCGAAATGTCAAATGACCAAAAAAGGTTGGGGAGTCATATGAAAGATTGTGCATAGTGGGTCAAAAGTTTGAAGTGTATGTTCTTGAAATATTAATTTAATATGATAGAGTATCTACAGTGCTACACACTATAAAAAGAGGGTCAGGTAGTTTATTGGTAATGGCAGCCATCAAACCTATAACCCTTAAATAAGTGGACATCCTTCCTGACTTTAACAGGAATGTTTAGGCAGGAATGTAAGGCAGAAATTGTTGTCAGAGTGAATAGACTTCCAAAGCATAAAAAGATTTAGTTTACATACATTATGACTGAAAGAGAAAACATGCCTACATCAGTATTGGCTGCTTATGTAGGTCTGCCATCCATAAACTGATCTCAGGAGGAGATCGAATATCTTTGAGCACCCGCCATCAGTTGTTAGCTGTAGGGGAACTGCAATGTGAAGGCTATTTATCTTGCAGTAAACCTTGAAATGATCATTATGAAATAAAGACTATGCATGGATTTTAGAGATTTCTATAGCTTCTCCTCAGCTGTCAGTTACAGAAGAAGATCACCTTCTTACTTAGGTCTTTTTTCATCGCAGTCAGAAGATTTGTGCTTTACACATATTTTTGTACATATTTTTACAGGATTCACCTCTTAGAATCCTTCATTTAATCAAGAAGGTATAAAGGAAAGTTGACCTCCTTAATATGATGTAAAAAAGTCCTCAGCTAAGCATTGCCATTGCCCTATGGTCCAACAGAACCGGAGGAACTTTTGTGTTTGATTATATGGCTTATGGTAGAAATTTGGGTTTAATGGGAGTTTGTGAGTTGTACCATGATAAGTACATCTTATATTGATGCATATGCTGCTTATAAGCATGAAAAAGGAATGAACAGTTAGTGTCTGATATTGACCCAAATACAACTCAATTATGCTTCTGTGTCCAGTCTGGAGTGTAAAGAACCTAAATTGGGGTAGACAAGGACACAAAGGGTCGAATCTCCCAAGTAAACTGGAAAGATTAATACATCAAACTGCTCACCTTATCCAGTTGTGAGACCCACAACTGGTATCAACGCTAAGTCATCAGCTGTCACAGTCTGGAGTGTGACATATTCAACCTTAAAGCGAACCTGTCACCCCCTCCAGGCATCTAAAAATAACATAGCCACCTTCTGCAGCACTAAGGCTGCATTCTGACAAGGTGTCTATAGCATTTATGCTCCCTTGATTCACTGAAATAAAGACTTATATAAAATCTGTTTCAAACCAGACCCAAGACCGGGAGGCGGGTTTTCAAGTGTCTGTCTCCCTCCTCTGTGGTGTCAGTCATCCCTCTCTGCTCTCTGTGCGCCGCCTCCAGGGCAACCTCCCTGCATTACAGAGCTTTGTCAGCTCTGCTACAACATAGAGCTGCTGTTACAGGAGACCCCACAGTAGTAAATCTAGCAGGAGGACGAGCAGACAAAGCACTGCCTGCTACATTGCAGCCCTTGAGCTGAGCTGTCAGCAGTGCAGCAGAGTTGAGTTTGTGCTTTAGATCAGGGCTGAGGACGGAGCAATGCTGCTGGGTACAAGAAACTGAAAGTGAAACCTGCTCAGCTCAAGGGCTGCTATGTAGCAGGCAGTGCTTTGTCTGCTCACGATCCTCCTGCTAGATTTACTACTATGGGGTCTCTTATAACAGCAGCTCTATGTTGTAGCAGAGCTGACAAAGTTCTGTAGTGCAGGGAGATGGCCCTGGAGGCGGTGCACAGAGAGCAGAGAGGGATGACTGACACCACAGAGGAAGGAGATAGACACTTGAAAACCCGCCTCCCGGTCTTGGGTCAGGTTTGAAACAGATTTTATAAAAGTCTTTATTTCAGTGAATCAAGGGAGCATAAATGCTATAGACACCTTGTCAGAATGCAGTCTTAGTGCTGCAGAAGGTGGCTATGTTATTTTTAGATGCCTGGAGGGGTGACAGGTTCGCTTTAAGTAGCTGCTATATAGTGGAGTCTAAGATAGACAATAAGAGGAAGTTCATCCGACAAAAATGGAAGATGATTATTCTAAAATGTATGGTACAAGGTCTAAATGGCTGATTTGCCTTAAGAATTGTGAGTGTAGAGCAGTTGAATGGATGAATTGTGGGTGAGTTGTAAGGGTCTGAGATATACCTCCTTAAGAATGAAATTTCAATGTTTCTTTATAAAGAAAATGTTTTCCTGTGTGGTATTGTGCTTTGCATTGTACAGTATATATTCAAATCAATCTAGTGAATGTATGATTGCAATGACAATAGATGCCAGTACCATATACAATAAAAAGAGTTGGAAGCAGAAAGTTATTTAATTTGTGGCTGAGCCTACAAGGTATGCCTAGGAAATTCTATTCTAAGAAGATGTTAGTTGGAATTCTAACATGTACCAATAAAGAAGATTTTTATATCTGAGGAGCTGGATTTCTGCTCCATGCTTGGGAAATATCAGTAGTGTAGTCTGAAGACTACAGGCATCAGCTGCACTCATCTCGAGTAGAGCGGGGTGATCAATGTGGGAGAGGGATTGACTCTGGATGCCCTGACATGCTTCATGCAACTGTGATTCTGGCTGGGTGCCTGGAGTTTTATAGGGAAAGCTACCTTGCTGCAGGTTGCATATTGCCATTGCCTTTGGCAGGCCACAACCAGTTACCAGTTTAGACTGAGATGGAAACAAACAGTTCACATTAAACAACAGTTCTTTACGTAACAGTTTCCACAGTTCTTCTGTCACAATTTCACATGTGAAATAGTGGGCATATAACTTAACTGTAGTTCCAGCTCTACAGTATAACATCAGGCACAGTTGTAGTTCTCACTGGGTTGTTTCCAATTTTTCTGGTCCTGTGAGTCCCAGCACAACCCAGTGACAGTTACTATCTTGTATACGAGGCTCCACATCTCTTCTCGCCGTAGGAATGTGCAGAAGAGGATTTGACTTAGTGTCAGTGAAGAGCCTTTCTCTTGCAGACACTTGAGGTGGTCTGATTGGGGAAAGCGAACTAAGTTCACATGTCAGTGAGGATAACCAGGTATCTTGATGACTAAAGGGCCGGGCCATTAGCCTGTGTCTTGGTTCCTTATTCATTACCTCTTAGATTAGGGGCCTTGTTACTAAATGAACACTGTGCGCACATGGGAGTTTAAAGAACTGGCATCCTACAAGACATGGCTGCCACCCAAGCATTGCAGTCCCCGGAAATCTGCCCTGGGGCTGCAGAAAAGGTCATTACAGGCTGCATGCAGCAAACAGGCTGGAGTTTCCCCACCCCTGCCTTGGTGGGCCTGGTCAGCTGCCCAGTATGCCCACAATAATACTGGCACTGCCCATAGTCTCTTGATGGGCAGAACTCTCTTACCAAGCACCCTATAAATAACATTGCTATACATTATACTTTATATTATAATTTCTACATTACATTACATCACAATTCACATTATACATTATACAGACAGATGCAGAATACAATTCACATTACAATACAACAGTGCAATTGATGTTTTCAGTGAGGATTGAGACTACCAGACTGTCTCCTTTCAAGACAAAGATAACAGTGTGTGAATGGCAGAACAGCAGGCCTATAGAGCCCCAGAGAGTCTGTCTGTTGAGCTGTAATGAGAATAACTTACCCACAAGCTCTGCAACCTTCTTCAGTTCCAAAGAGTGTTGTTCTAGGTTGGCATTAGATAACCTGTACGAGCTTCAGTAACAAGTTTAGTATCACTCAGTAGTATTAGTGAATCCTCCCTCCTCCTGGGTGAGATGCAGAAAGCAATGTAATGACTAATAGAAGTTGTGAGGTTCATATTAGTGCATATGCTGTCCATAAAGACACCGCAAACAAATTAGACTATTTGAACTTAAACTGTACATGAGCAAACTCAAAGAAATAGGCCGGCACACCTGGTGGTATAAGTGCAATGTGTAGGTGCTCATTCACACTATGGTCACTAACATACAAATGGCAATAAACTGTACTTGTCAGTGTTTGGCTTAAACCATTCTTTAGTATTTCCACAGTCATTATCTGTTATCTACAGAGATGAGCAGATCCATTTTTAGAGGATCAACTTCAAGTTGGATTTCCTGAGATTTGCGGTTCCAAATGATTTAAAAGGTTTGCAAAAATAAAAAAACTATCCGGCACCATCTATGACACTGTGGAAGCATCAGAGTGCTGGCTAATGAAGGTACTGGAAATATGATTGAATTCACAATCTCTCCACATCCCACCACTGGACAGCAGTGTTATTGGCTTCAAATGCCATATCTTCCTGTCCATTATACTTCATACCACTATACTTCATTCTTTATCTCTGTATATACAGGTGCATCTGAATGAATTAGAAAATAATCAAAAGTTAGTTTATATCAGTAAGGCCAGGGTCAGACTACCGTTTTTAGCAGATGTCACGGACATTTTTTTCAGCAGCGCATATGTGCTTTCCAGCGCTGCTGCTCAACGCTGCCCCTAGTTGCCCGTTGTTGATCGTGCTAACTGGCGACACATCCAGCTGAATAGCGGTCGCTTAAGCAGAGCGGACAGGTGCAGCGTCTCCCTGTGCAGTGAGTAAAAGAGGCCGCTATTCAGCTGGATGTGTGGCCTGTGACATCTGCTAAAAATGGTAGTCTGACCCTGGCCTAATTTAATACTAAAAGGTGAAACCCATACATTATATAGTCATTACAAACAGAGTGATATATTTCAAGTGTTTATTTATGTTTTTGTTGATGATTATGGTTTACAGATTACAGCCAATAAAAACCCACAGGTCATTATCTCAGAAAATTAAAGTAGGGAGGATGAAGGGTTAAATACCGTGCGGCCTTATTCTATGAGACATCAAAGGGTGAATATAAAATTGATTTTTTAGTTAATACATTTCAGGACTCCCAGAAACGCCCTGAAACATGGCAACATGACATTGATCTTTGATGATATTCTAATTCATTGAGATGCACTAGTATCTCTCGTCTCCTTTTTACAGACATTTAGTCGCTTATCAGTATTGTGATTTGTGGAAAATGTATTTGACAGAAGTCTTATTTTAGGGGAGCGTTCGGTGAAACAAAAAAATTAAAATTTCCAACCCTCCGCTGATAACGACCTCCTCTCACATTTATTAAATATATCTTTGGACAAAACGGTACAATATAATGTTATATCAGTGTCACTTTTGGGAGCCCCAGATTATAAATTTGATTTATTTGTGTTGCATCTCAATGCTAAAACAGAGCCAATTCTTTTCATCCAATTGTTTTAACCTAAGCTTTAATAAATAATCTGGTCTAAATGTTTATTCTTTGTGTCTTCTTGACACCGTTACAATGAACGGACGTTTCATCGTCTGTTTATTATAAGTATGCTTTTTATGATGTAATTATTAACTACGGCCCATAGTCCGCCCTCACCTATGCAGCGCCACAGCAAGGTCGCATCCTAACAAATTCTCTACATGTACGGTAAGTAAACGAAACATTTTTAGAGCAATAAAATAAACACTATTGCTGAGTTCTGACCTAGTTTGAACAGTCGCTGAGCTTTTTTCGCTACTTGCTGTTCATTTACCCTGGGCAGCTGGACAATAGAATTTTGCCAGGGCCACAAACAATGAAATAAAACAGCAAGATGCACTATATTTTACGGAAACATTCTGTAAAGAGCACCAAGGGACTAGTCAATGCCCAGTATTCCGAGACAGTCATTTTTTCTATCACAATTTTTTTTTTTTTACTAATCCAAATGTTTTTGAGACTAAATACTAAATGAAAGCAAAGCTGCTTCTCATTTGCTACATTCCATTTAAAGGTACACAGGAATCATTTTGCTAAGATAACATGATATGATGCGCATAGACTTCTATTTCGAGGTTATTATTAGTATTATTTATGCCACAATAATAACTGCTTCACATTTACCAGTTCCTTGTGTCCTTTTTGGTTTTACTACTAATAAAATGTAATAGGTATAATAACTCAGGCAGTGTTTGCATATAAATGCAGTTTTGCTCTGGTATGTTGTTTACTCTCAGAAGGAGACATTCCAAAATATAAAACATACGGAACATTTATGCAAATTGCAGGAGCAGCCTTTTTCCTTAGCGAGAGAAGGAAATATTTGCATACTTGAATGGGAATGACAAACCATACGTGTGAATCGGTACATACAGCATATAATCTGTCTATCATTTTTTTTATAGTCCTAAAATACATGATCATGAAAGCCACGGTAGCGTATCATTAGCTCATTATTTTCATTAATGTTGTGGAGATTACGCAGAAGGATCATGTATCTATGATCAAGCCTGTACATTTGGATAATGTAAGCAGCACAGGCAAAAATTATCTCCCTCTTTGTGCTTTGCCTCTTATATTTCATATTCTATATTAGTTACAAAATTGATACAATGGTAATCCACCCAATACATTTTTATAAAATGGCTCATGTTTAAGGGCCGCTTCACACTGCAGCGTGATCCGGTCCAGTTCTGTCCGACATGACCCAGACAGCCACGGACTGGATCTGCACACAGGACTGGGGGGCTATTATGCCCTCCGGTCCGGTGTGCAGAGCACACAGCTGCAGCTGCTGACAGGTCAGGACCGCGGCGCCCACGGTTCTGACTTATCAGCAGCGGAAACGGCGTGCGCTGCACACTGGACCGGAGGGCATATTAGCCCCCAGTCCTGTGTGCAGATACAGTCCGTGGCTGTCTGGGTTTTCCCGGACAGGCCCGGACCGGATCAAGCTGTAGTGTGAAGCGGCCCTAAGTGTAGCAGTCACCATGTTTTTCCCTATGTGGCCACCACCAGTTAGCCCAGGGGTCTCAAACTCGGTTGGGTTGGTGGGCCGCACGTAGAAAAAAATTGATACCGGGGGGCCGCATTGCTTGTAGGCTGCCCACTGTCCGCTTATCCCGAGCGCACAGGGAAACACTGCTTGCAGCGTTTCCCTGTGAGCTCTGGATAAGCGCACACTATGCAGGCTGCTGTATGAACTGGTTACCACGATACACATCGGGTAACCAGGGACAGCGTCTGCTAAAAGCGGCCGCATACACGCACCTGCGCTTCTCTGTCAAAGCCTAAGTATTTAGCACAGAAGCGCTAAATGCTGAGAGCGCAGGTGTGGGGACAAACCCATATATACACACCCACACACACTCGCATACATACACATATACACATACGCACTCACACATTGACACACTTACATAGGGCCATATTTGGAGTTCCTGCTGCCCTAGGCACTTTCAGCGGTCACATTCCCCCCCAGGCTTCTATCTTCGGCTGTAACAGCGCCTTACCTGACTCCACTCTTCTCATTCCGGCAGCTTCTTCCTCTGTGGCTCGCAGTCTTCCGTTTGCCGGCAGCAGCCGGCACCAGCTAGAACCCAGCGGCCGGCACCAGCCTGCACCCAGCAGCCGCCGGCAATGTGCCGCTCAGGCGGCGCAGGTATACACTCACACATATACATATACTGACACAGATATACACACTCACATACAAATATACACGCACACACATATACACACACATATACACACACACACTCGCATATATACACAAATACTCACACATATACACATACACACTCACTCATATATACACACACACTCACATATACACACAAATACCCTCACACATATACACATACACACTCACTCACATATACACACACACTCACATAAACACACAAATACACACACACACTCACTCACATATACACACAAATACACACATACACACTCACTTACATATACACACAAATACTCACACATATACACACTCACTCACATATACACACAAATACACACTCACTCACATATACACACAAGTACTCACACATATACACATACACACTCACATATACACACAAATACTCACACATATACACACTCACTCACATATACACACAAATACTCACACATTTACACACTCACATATACACACAAATACACACACATACACACACACACTCACATACACACAAATACTCACACATATACACACTCACTCACATATACACACACACACACATACACACTCACTCACATATACACACAAATACTCACACATATACACACTCACTCACATATACACACAAATACTAACACATATACACATACACACTCACATATACACACACTCACACATATACACACACACAAATACACACATACACACTCACTCACATATACACACAAATACACACACATATACACACTCACTCACATATACACACACATATACACACTCACTCACATATACATACAAATACACACACATACACACTCACATATACACACAAATACTCACACATATACACACAAATACACACATACACATTCACACACATATACACACAAATACACACTCACATATACACACACACATATACATACTCACTCACATATACACACAAATACACACACATATACACACTCACTCACATATACACACACTCTCTTTCTCTCTAACACTCACTCATACACACCTGATCAGGGACTGGCTGGCTGAACTTAATCCGGGAGGTGGCATGACCCTGTCAGCCCTGAGGTGGCAGGTGAGGGGCCGGGGGAGGGGGGAGGGGCTGGGGCGATGTGCTGACAGCTCTGGCCGGGTGAGGAGGGGGGAGGGGCTGGGGCGATGTGCTGACAGCTCTGGCCGGGTGAGGAGGGGGGAGGGGCTGGGGCGATGTGCTGACAGCTCTGGCCGGGTGAGGAGGGGGGAGGGGCTGGGGCGATGTGCTGACAGCTCTGGCCGGGTGAGGAGGGGGGAGGGGCTGGGGCGATGTGCTGACAGCTCTGGCCGGGTGAGGAGGGGGCGGGGCTGGGGCGATGTGCTGACAGCTCTGGCCGGGTGAGGAGGGGGGAGGGGCTGGGGCGATGTGCTAACAGCTCTGGCCGGGTGAGGAGGGGGGAGGGGCTGGGGCGATGTGCTGACAGCTCTGGCCGGGTGAGGAGGGGGAGGGGCTGGGGCAATGTGCTGACAGCTCTGGCCGGGTGAGGAGCGGGGGTCGGGACGGCTGTCAGCTCCGGCGCTCACTCACTGCTGTGCTCCCGCTCTGTGAGTGAGAGGGCAGCCAGCAGCTGCGGCCGCACACTGAGAGCCCGGCCAGCCCACTTCATTAATGCCCCGGGCCATTATACATGGAGCCGCCGATGTACCACTTTACTGTGACTTCCGGCTCAAACAAGCGCTTTCGCGCTTGTACATTCATGAAAGCAGGCGGCCGGCGGACCAATCAGAAGCCTCCTGTGACGTCACAGGAGGCTTCTGATTGGTCCGCCGGCTGCCTGCTTGCGTGAATGTACAGGCGCGAAGGCGCTTGTAAGAGCCGGTGGTACCCGGAAGTCACAGTAAAGTGGTACATCGGCGGCTCCATGTATAATGGCCCGGGGCATGCTTTTTTCTTTCATGGTGCCCCGGGCCGCACTGGGGAGTGTGGCGGGCCGCATGCGGCCCGGGGGCCGCGAGTTTGAGACCCCTGAGTTAGCCCTTATATACTGCATTCTAAAATACTGTATATAAATAAATCCCCAGACCGTTATTTAAAACATAAAAAAGACCTTTTATTATACTCACTTATAGAGTGATCCTGTCCGATGGGCGTTGCTGATGTTGATCTGGTGCCTCCTTTCTGCTTGTGATCACTGTCCTCCTTCTCTGCTTTGTGTGGATGATGTAGGTTGCTCCTGCACATGCACACTGCTCTCTGCCCTGCCAAGGGCAGAGTAAAGCATTGTAGTCAACATGCATTAGCATTCGTTGACCTTTACCTACACTTCTGCATTACAGTACTTTAGTCTGCCCTTAGCGGGGCAGAAATACGAGCGTATGCACAGGAGCGCAAAGGGAGAAATTGTGTGGATGACATTTCTAATGTCATCCACATGTCTCCAATTGTGCACCTTTAAATGCTTGCACACTACAATACATTGCTCTGCCCTTAGTGCAATGAAGGACACTATGTGGATGACGTAGGACCCGCGATCTACATGAAGCAGGGAAGGAAGACAGTGATCACAAGAAGAAAGGAAGTGCCAATCAAGATCAGAGATGCCCATCGAACCAGACTGCCCCACAGGTGAGAATAATACAAGCTATTTTTTATGTTATACAGATCACTCTGAACACTTATATGCAGTATTCTACAATACTATGTATAAGGCCTTACTGGTGGTGGCCACAGTTTATAGGACTGACCTGGTGATAGGTTTCCTTTAACTGCATAAGAACTCTAATGTTAGTGTTCAGAAATTAGGGGAATTTCTACTGATTTAGGGCTCATTTAGTAACAACTGGATTCTGGAGCAGTAGAATATGTTCTGTTAAATGAAATCACACTTCTCTGAGTAGAAGTTTGATGGATAGAAGATCATTATTTGCTTGACTGTACTGTGCCAATTGTAAAGTTTGGTGGAGGAATAAAATAATTACGGTAGTTTTTTTCCTCAGAAGTTAGTTTATGTCCCTTAGTTCTAGAGAATCTTAATGCTTAAGCATACCAAGACGTTTTGGACAATAGACTATTTTCATGAACAGTTTGGGAAAGGACCTTTTCTGTTGTTCCAGCATGACTGTGGTTCAATGTCAAGGTGCAAAAAGACATGTTTGCATGAGTTTGGTGTTAAAAAGCTTGACTTTCCGAACAAGCTGTGATCTAAACCTTACGGAAACCTTTGGGATGAACTAGAACTGAGATTTTGACCCCAACCCTCTCACCAAATATCAGTGTCTGACCTCACAATGCAGCAATTGGCAAAACTTCCCACACGCACACTATGAACTTTTTGAAAAAGTCTTCCCAGAAGAGTGGAATCTGTTGTGGTTGTAATGCGTAGATCAACTCCATATTAATACCTATGGATTTATGTTATAGAATGGGATGTCATGAAAGCTCTTTTTGGTGTATTCTAGTGTCCCAGTCCATATAGTATATCTGAAAAGAACTGAAAAATAGGCAAAATTGGGTACAGTAGAGTTGGTTTACAGGGAAAGCTTATTTTCTCTGAACGTTTTCTTCAGGTAAGGAACAGGCAGGCATTAGCAGTAAAAACACATTTACAGATAATAAAAACATGATTGAAAATTAATCAACTCAACTATTTTCTATTGAGATCGCAGGGAAATATGTATCAAGCACTAAGGAATTATCTCGTAAGGATACTAAGTATGTGAAATGTGTTATTAGTGAAATTAAGCTGATTGATAGGATCAAATGTTTTGTAGGAAAATGAGTGTAATGGTGCCATAAAGTTTAACACTATTTAGCAAATGTCAATTGAAATGTTGCCGTGATTTTAAAATGTTCAATCTATTTAAGAAACATGATAAATATATATATTTTGGGGGTTTTCGGGGGCTTTAATTTTGCTGGCCTATCCCAAGAATAGGTTACCAGTATCAGATAAGTGCGGTCTGCCTCTTGAAAATGTCACAAATCCTCTGATTGAAGGTGTTGAAGTGCACTGTGTGGTGGGGGGGGGAAGGGGCACAACTCTGTACATTCAGTAGTGTCTATGAATGGTAGTGCAACCTCTCTTCCTCTCTGCCATGTATTTGTACAATAAAGAGCTTGCAGTACCATATACAGGCACTAAACGGTGTATGGAGGTGTGCCGTTTTCAAGAGGTGCCTTCCATTAGCTGATATGTGTGGGTTGACAGGAGTCATACCTCACCTTATTTATGGTCATCAATAATAAAGTCACAGATGATTTATGTAACATCTCTTATGAACAAGGTCCATGTGAAAAAAAATTGTAACATGTGCTAGTTTCTTCCGTATTTCTGATAAGACTCATTTTTTCAGACCGAGGACTAAGCAAAAAAATTCCTACAAACATCCCATGCAGACCATTATTATTGTATCCACTTTTTAAAGATGTTTTGCAATTATTCACATAGGAAACTGTATTTAGTCTACATTTTTTAAACTGTTGATGTTAAAGAATGTATTCCATGCAGATGTCAATCAGATGTACAAAATGGTCCTATGTATGACACATGGATAACTTATGGATGGAATACAAATGACAATGTGAATGAATTTTTTCTGGCTAAAAAAAGCCAATATTTTATATGCCCATCTGAAAATGGCCAAGCTGCAGAAGATACTATTAGAACAGGGGTCCCCAACTCCAGGCCTCGAGGGCAGCAAACAGGTCAGGTTTTCAGAATTTCCTTAGTATTGCACAGGTGATAATTATCACTTGCACTGGTGATGATTCCAATACTAAGGAAATCCTAAAAACATGCACTGTTTGTGGCCCCCGAGGCCTGCATTTGAAGATCCCTGTATTAGACTATATATTTTCCCTGGAGCAATATATAGCAAAAAAGCCAGGGCTGTGAAGTTTGTAAGCTAAACATCCGACTCCAACTTTGAATCTTAAATTTCCCTGAATCCGGCTCTGACTCTTATTGCGACTCCACCAAAATGGACACTGACTCTGATTACACTTCTCTGACTCTACGACCATAGCTGTGAAGTCAGTATGCCAAATATCCGACTCCAACTCCAACTCCCGGAATCCGACTCTATTCAATATGGACACCGACTCCAATTCCACAACCCTGTAAAAAGCATAAATAAGGAAGGAAGGTGAGTCCCAAATAGATTAAAATCTTCAGATTTTTATTGTAATAGGTTAAAATCCATGTCAGCTGGTACACAGTCTAGTACTAGATGTGGGCCTGATGCTATCGCATCGGAAGGCGGTGACATGACGATGGGTGCTTTCTCCCCCCAATCCATGCTATCTCCCAATGCATGTGTATAAATGTATATTTTTTTTTAAATCAGATAGATTTTGTTTATGAAAACAATGGTCTAAACAGAATGGTATAAATCAACATCATACTGCTTTAGTATTAACATGAAGACTTTAACCCTCCTCCCTCCACCCCCCAGACAGCTTCCTTCCCTTCACGTCAATATTATGACGCATGTACATAACCATCGTAGAACCCAACAAGAATACAGAGATCTATCATAGATACTTTGGGTCAGAATACAGAGTAGCCACTCTACAATCCCCCTCCCATCACCCCCTATATTGAATCTAAGGTAACCAAATCTTTTCATAAACTGCTTGTTTACCTCTTTTTTCATAAATCCTCATCTCCAATTGTATAATGTAGTCCACCCTTCGTGTGTATTCACTACCAGATGGGGGGTTTGCCTTAGTCCAATTTTTGGCAATCAACTTTCTGGCTATATAGAGTAATCTGGCAAGAGCTATTTTCACCATGTTATTAACTAATATTTCTTCCACGTAACCCAGCAAACATATTATAGGTTCTCCAGGGATAGAGCACTCGTATGTCACTTCAATCATATTAAGTACCGCTGACCAGAATGAAGACAGCCTGGGGCAAGTCCACATCATGTGGAAAATACCTGCCTCACCTTCTCCACATCTCGTGCAGTCGAAATTCGCCCTCAGCCCCATTTTATTCATTATGAGTGGGGACCTATATACCCTGTGAATCACATATATGTGAGACAGTCTCGCAGGTTCACTCATAGAAAGTTTGGGTACATAATCCAAGATTCTCTCCCACATATCATCCCTTATGTGTCCTATTTCCTCTTCTCATCTACCCCTAGCTTTCATTGGAAATCCAAGTAGAAATGTATGTAATATGTCTTTGTATGTACCATAAATTACCCCTTTAGTAAGTCCCTCCTGACAAACATATTCTAGTACCAAATCCGTGTCGAGCTCTATTTTTTGTTTAGTCTTCTGGGACATACGGTAATTGCATGTCTAATCTGCCAGTAATTATACCACTCAGTTGTTGGCAGCAAGAATTTACTTTGTAGCTGTGAGAAAGGCTTAAGTATCCCTCCCTCTAAAATTTGGTGCATGTATATTATTCCTCTACATTTCTATTCTTCTATAGGACCAATTTTGTAAATCTCCGACAGATTATTATTGTTCCAGATGGGCGTAAACCTGGTCAATCCCTCAACCCCTCTTATTGTCTTCAATGTGATCCAAATTTTATGTACAAGGTCTAATGTGGGCATTGTCTCTCCCAAGAGGTTCACAGCACTACTCTCCAGGCCTGCCATTAATGATCCCCCACCAATAATATGTTCTAGTATTCTTTTAATGGATCCACCTGTATCCAAGCAGGACCACCCTCTGAAGTGTTGGCATTGAGCAGCCAGAAAATAAATCTCTGGGTTCGGCAATGCCAAGCCTCCTTCCTCTTTGGGTCTCTGAAGAATTTCCAATCTCACTCTTGCCTGCTTTTTTCCCCATACCAGAGTTCTAAATAGTGAGTTTAGAGATTTACATTTCCTTTTTAATATCCACATTGGGGCATTATGCAAAACGTACAGGAGTTTAGGCATCAAGATCATCTTCAAAAGATTAATTCTCCCCACCACTGTCAAGTGTAGTTTAGTCCAGGCATCTATTTTAGCCCTCAATATTTTAAGTAGTGGAGAAAGATTAATATGAAGGTAATCTGAGACTGGCAAAGGCACCTGTATGCCCAGATATTTAAATACCTCTTTACATTGTAGTTTATTTGCCCCTTGGTCTTTTTCTGTCCACCTCACCTCTTTATCTACTTCAAAGAGAACAGACTTGGACCAATTTATCTTCAGTCCTGACACCACCCCGAACCGTTCAATTATCTGCATGGCACAACTGAAGAAAGCAGCTGGGTCTCCCAGGAACAGCAGCAGATTGTCCGCATACAAAGCTATTTTTTCTTCTATTCCCCCATACCTGAAGCCTTGAACTTGTTTTCCTAAGAATTGTAGCCAATGGCTCTACTGCTATCGCAAAGAGAAGCGGCGACAATGGGCACCCTTGTCTGGTTCCCCATCTTAGTTGAAATGTTGGAGATAGCGCTCCATTCACTCTAATTTTGGTTGTGGGCTGGGAGTATAACAATTGTACACATTCAATAAAGCGTGGTCTGAATCCCATTTTTTGCAAAACTCTCCACAAATATCTCCATTCTACGCTATCAAATGCTTTTTGAGCATCTAATGAGGCAATCATTCTGCACCCTGGGTTATCAGACTGCAGCTGGAGATTAAGATATAACCTTCTGATGTTAACTGCAGTAGATCTGTTGGGCATAAATCCCGATTGATCTGGTTGAATTAAATAGGCAATAACTCTAGTCAGTCGATTAGCCAGTACTTTAGCCAGGATTTTCACATCTGCTGTTAATAAAGAAATAGGTCTATATGAATCAGGTATTCTGGGGTCCTTGACCTCCTTGGGGATCACCACTATCACCTCCTCCCTCATAGACGCAGGCAATATCTTCCTCTCATTGGCTTCCGCAAAGACATTCAGTGATTTGGGTAACAGAAGTTTTTCAAATTGTTTATAAATTTCTACCGGTAATCCATCCATCCCTGGGGCCCTATCATTGGTCATGCCATGCAGAGCTACCTCCATCTCTTCTATGGTAATGAGTAAATCCAACTTCTCTCTGTTGTCATTGGTTAACTTAGGGAGTACTCCCTGTCCCAGAAAACTATCAATTTCCCCAGTTGACACTGTCCCCCCCGAGGAATATAGTGTTGTATAAAATTCCATAAAGATCTTCAGTATTCCATTTAATTCTGTAGCACGAGTCCCATCCACATCTATCATCTCATGAATAAAGGAGTTATACCTTTGAGCTGATTCTACCACTGATAGTAGGTGTCCCACCTTCTCTCCCTCTTCATAAAAGATAGCATTCTGGAATGCCTGCTTTCTTGCCACATTATCCAATAAAATCGTATTGGCCCTGTTCTGCGCCCCCTCCTGAGCCCTTGCTGAGTTTCAGGTGTGTTATTTATTATAACCTCATCCTCTGCATATCTTAATGCCACTAAGCTTTCCCTTTCATCCTTTTTGGTTTGCGTATTCCGTCTGCTTATATCCCTAAACAAAAGCCCCCTAAGGTACGCTTTCATTGCATCCCATATTATTAAGTTATCCGTACTACCCTCCTTGTGCTCAAAATATTCCTCAATTCGTTCTCCATATTGGGTACATTGAGGTGTTGTAACCAGATAGGATGAACTTTCCATCCTTCCCTATTCACTCCTCTTTGGGGTCCATATTTAATAGACACAAGCACCATGTTATGATCCAAAATTACTCTTCTGAGGTATTGTACCTCCCCAATCATCGCATCTACTAATCTGTCAGCTAAAGCTAGGTTTAAATGTGACAATGTATTGTGTGATTTAGAGTAACAGGAAAAACATCGTGTTTCCTCGCTCCTCACCCTCCATACGTCTATTAGTCCAACTTTCCAGATCAGGGTGCCAAACAGGGTTATAGTACTATATTGTATTCCCGGCTGTCTCTTGCTCCGGTCCCAATACATGTCTATCACATTGTTGAAGTCTCCCACCATCAATAAGGGCACTACTCTTCCCCTCTCTGCAAACTCCCGCATTGCCCTAATTTTAGTGCTAGAGTAAGGAGGGGGAATATAAAGCGCCACAATACACATAGGTTGACAAAAAAAACACCCCTTTACCTGCTACTCCTTGTCCCTCCGGATCAATATAGACCTCTATTTCTTCAAAAGGTATAGATCTATGAATTAAGAGTGACACCCCTCTCGCGTAATTAGAGAAAGTAGAGTGATATGCCTTCTGTACCCATCTTATATTTATGGTATGCATCGTTTCTTTTAACAAATGAGTTTCCAAAAGGCATACCACTGGAGGTCCCTGTTCTTGCACATATTTAAATATTGCCGCCCTTCTGGTTTTGTTAGATAGACCCCTAATATTCCAACTTTATATTTTAAAATTCCCTGCCATATTATTAATAACAATGGTCCCTTTACTTTACAGTTTCTCTTCCCTGCTTTCTGTACCCTCCCCATCTCTCCACCTCCTCCCTCCCCCCCTCACCCCTCCTCCTCTCCTCTCCTTTCACTTCTTGTAAACTCTTAAAAGGAGTTGGGTGTTTATATCCTGGTCTACCTCCCCTAATGGTCTTCTCATCTAGCAAACCTTTTTGTATGTCTAAATACATACCAATAGTGCCCCACCAATCGTCACTTTCTCCCTCTTCCCCCCGCCACACCTTGAAATATTACCCGGCCTCATTGTAATAAACAAGAAAGTAGAACAACTATATACATCCCACATTAGAGTCAATGTTACCGGGATCTTAAGTAATATTCACCACCGTCATACCCTCTAAACAAGGGCCATCAACATGTCCTGTTAGTCTTGCATCTTCTCCTCACATACACCTCATGGTATCATCATCCTAGAGAAAAAAAAAAAGCAAAACCCTCCCCTCCCCAATATGTTCAGGTGTATGTGAATTTCATCAGGTGTCCATACTCCGAATGAGCACATGTAGTACCAAAACATTCACTGCGAGACAAAAAGAAAAAACAATATCTTATGTTCTCAGCCGACCTCATTGTTTTAGATTGTCTTAGTTCCAAGTTAGTTCATCAGCCCTTGGCCTGGAGAATTTTTGCATTTATTTCAATCCATTGTGCAACCTCTTCCGGCTCCAAGAAGAACATGACCTTGTCCATGGCTACTACTCGCAATTTAGCCAGGAACACCATTGAATATTTAATCCCCAGATCTCTGAGGCATCGTTTTACTCCTCCAAACTGCATACGCTGCTTCTGTACAGCAACAGAGTAGTCAGGGTAAATGCCGATCCTTTGAGCATTCACCATAAGGTCTTCACTTTCTCTAGCTTTGCGAATAATGATGTCCCTGTCCCTATAGTGGAGCAGTTTCACAATCATGACTCAAGGTCCTTTGCCTGGTGGCTGCGGCTGCATCGGGACCCTATGTGCACGCTCCACTGCAAAAAAATTTCGTTAGTGAATCTGCACCAATCTGTTCTTTAAGCCATTTTTCAACAAAATCAGTAGGGTCTTTTCCCTCAGTCTTTTCCGGAAGACCAACAATTCTGATATTATTTCTTCTGGAACGACTCTCCAGATCGTCATTTTTGGCCATAACATCAGATATTTGTTGTTTAAACTGCTTTTCAGACTTTTGAAGCTTAATGATCTGATCTTCCGCTGTCCCCACTCTCTCTTCTACTTCTCCAGTCCTGATATTAACCTTGTCACCACCTTCACATTGATTGAAATAAATCCACTCTAAACAACCAAGCAACTGTGCGAGTGCATTGATTCTACTTCATTCTGATATTAGCCTTATTCATGTCCTTCTTAATATTGGCTACTTCAGACTGTATGCCGAGGACTTTTTGTGTTAAGGTGGCCAGTGCCTGCTTGCAGAAATACACCACAGTGAAAACATCTTTAAACGTGGGGTTCTCCTGTGTGTCTTCATCCTCCTGTGCCTCCACAATCAGTGTCCCACCACCGCCATTACTATTATCAGAGGACTTTCCCCCATCCCCCTGCATTCCTGGCTCCTCCACCTCCTCTCAATCCTCCTCCTCACCTCCTTAGGAGTCCTGTCGAACAATGCTCTCCGTGCTGCGGGCAAATTCGTTCTAGTTTTGCATCCGCATGCATGCGGCGCTGACAGGCTACATTAGCCTTTGCCGCTTCCTCCCTCTTCTCGTGCAATCTTGGGAGCTGAGGCCGTCTCCCCAGCCCGCGTCTTTCTGCCTCCGGCGGGTCATTATAGCTCTCCGGGACTCCTCCGCTGGGTGCAGAGTGATCCGCAGCACTTCACACGCACTCCGGTTGGCTGAGGCTGGCGGTGGTAACGATGGATAAATCAGTTAGAGCAGGATTCGATGGGAGAGCTCTGGGATGCGGCTGTTCACATTGCCTGCCAGGCCCCGCCGCATGTATAAATGTATATTTAGTTAAAAACATGTTTTTGTTTTTTATAATAAATTGTTTACTTTCCTAAAAAATGTGTAGGGCTTCACTGTATTTTTTATTGCCAGTGCAGGTAAACCAAGCAGTTAGTGTCTGCAAACCTTCGCTGCCTGGTGTTAACTTCACTGGCAACGAAAACGAAAGGGGAGCCCTATTTTTTTTCAGTTATTTAAATAAATAATTAACAAAAAAATTGGAGTGGGCTTCGCCATATTTTCTATTGTCAGCCAAGGTAACCCAGGCACCTGGGGCTGGAATTCTCAGCATGGTAAGACTCAAACATGCTGGGCCCCCCATGCTGAAAACTGCAGCCAGCAGCCGCCCCAAAATTGGTACCTCCATGAGAAACGCCAAAACTGGTGGTTACCCCGCTATTCAAGTTGCCATGTAGCTGTGGCAGACTGGGTAATAAAGGGGTTGATGTCACCATCTTTGTATACATGAGTGTCCAAAGATGGCGGCCGCATGTGTATGTGTGTGCATATATGCGTATGTGTGTGTGCATGCATGTGTGTGCATGTATTTGCATATGTATGTGCACTTACAGTATGTGTATGTGTGCATGTATGCATTTTTGTGATGCATGCGTATGCATGCATGTGTCTACATGGGTATGTATGTGCATTTATGTGTGTATGTATGTATGTATGTGCACATGTGCATGTATGTGTATGTATGTGAGTGTGTCTGTGCATGTATGTGTATGTGTGTGCATGTATGTGTGTGCGTGTATGTGTATGCATGTGCATGTGTATGTGTATGTATGTGGGTGTGCATGTGTATGTATGTGAACGTGTGAGACAGAACCTGATGCAAAAACTGTGGTGTGAAGCTAGCCTAACAAAAAGCATAAAGACTTTATCTAGTGAAATCTTGAAGCATTCCTCTGCTGAGTTTAGCTCTTGGCATTAGCGCATAGAAGAATGTCCCCATCTATGTCGTCTAGTAGGGTTTCAAAAAGGTTATTAAAACCCACAAATCCCATATTGAAAATAATAGTACAGAAATCAGTCGCTACTGTCCAAATGCTGAGAGGAGAGGTATCTTGAGTTCAATGCTTTCATTTGTGTGACTGCAGGAAATTCACTTAATCCATCCAATTTGTGATACACATGATTCGTAAGAAGTTAAGGAGCAATAGAAGTAGATGATCAAAATGTATGACTTCAATGTGGTGTGAACTTTAAGATGTCCTGAGTTACTGTTCGATACCTGACTGTACTTCTACATTTAGAAGTATTTTTAAAGTTAGAGAAAACAAGTAGAAGTGGAAGAAATGTCTTGACATTGACACAAATGACAATGGGCACATTTCAGACATGATTTACACTGGTGCTGATTCAGAGATATATTTGTGCCAAAATACTATAGTCAACACAAAATATTCTTTAGGCCTGGGGTTGTTTCCCCATGTTAATGAGACCATAATGAGATGCAGAAGATATCTGCAGAGAATCTTGTCTGCACAATTCCCCTCAGTAATTCCCCTGTGGGGATGTAGTTGTTGTGAGTGACACCAATGAAAGGGGCCAGCTCAGGTTTTGACACATCAAAGTTAATATTTGCAGTCTAGTGACCATTTACAACTTGGTAGGTATCACAGTGAAGAAAATAGGTAGAGTATTAATCTGAGCAAAATAAAATATCTAAAGCCACAAATTCACCAAAGAATTGCTGACTGTACTATCACAATGTATTATAAGAAAACTTTTATTAACCTATTTTGGACCTTCAGAACACAGCAATTTGTCTTTTCAATTTTTCACCATTTCAGTTTAAGAGGTATGATTTTTTTTAAAATTTTCATTAATATAGTTGAAGTTTTGCTTTCTGTGGGATAAATTGTACTATTTACAGGCTCCATTTTGAGGCACAATTAATTTATTGAATAATGTTTTATTATTTTTTCTTTTGAGGGGGATAGAAATAATGTAATTCCACTGCTGTTTTTCACATTTTCTTTACCGTATAAACTGTCCGACCCCTCTGCTGTTTATTATCCATCTTTCGATCCTCAGAGCCATTTCTTTCTTTTCCCCATTACCAGCCACATCTCCAAGCCTTTGACCTCTGAGGTCTGGTCATGGTTGGATGTCCCAGCCTAGAGTGAGCATTCTGGAAGATGGAACTCATAACAGGGAAAATAAAGGCAATTCTAAGGCACTGATATGGGACAGCAAGCATTTTTTTTTTACACATTTCGTTTTGCAACATTGACTTTCCAGCATGGTTTCTCATCCCGTCAAGGACGCTGACATGGTCACCGCCCTGACTGCCCGGTGGTGTCTCCTGTTTCTGATCCTGCTGTGGCTCCCTGCTCCCAGGCCCTGTGCATATCGCACCGCTCTCCTGACAACGTGCTTAGGGTGCATATGCACTATCTCCATTTAGTACATGGGCAGAGTGTGCACTTCGGAAGTGTCTCCAGCCTATAGCTGGGATACACTAGGTATTTCAGGCACCCTCCCATGTAAGGAGCTGCCTGAGTAAAATTGTTCCTAATGAGACCTGTACCTACTAGTCTGTTGTCAGGTCCATGAATCTGGAGCTGGTCGACAGGGTAGGGGGTACTCAGATACCGGGACAGGTGGTTACTTTAGTAGGGATCACGGATGGAATGTTCCCGCTTCCGTGCCCTGCACCCTCAATGGCGGGTGGGGGTGATGATGATGGGGGAATTGTAACGTGATGCCACCTGTGGTACCTGGCAATAGGGTTACCAGCGCTGCGGCTGGCCGCTGAGGTGATGGAAACACAGCTTTGGTAGTACAGCTCCCCACAGGCGGAGCTTTACCTCAGGGCAAAAAGGTTTATGATGTGAGTCGTAGTCTTCACCTTTGTGATGCTGTAGAGGCCCTCCGGGCGACGAATGAATGGAGACCAGACACCAGATCAGCTCAAACAGTTCTTTACTTGCACCAGGTGACATCGGTACATGGTACAGTCTAGGTTAACCGGGGGCCGTAGCCGTGGATTTTTGGAGGCTTTTACAGAGTCTGTCAGAGGTGTCGTTAAAATGGCTCTCCTGGTCCTTTTCCCTTCCTGGAGTGGCCCCCTTCTCCATCTGGGTCACCCCTTTCCTTAGAGGTGCCCTCCTGTCACGGTCGCAGGATCCCCTATGTTCGTCTTCTCTGCTATCTTACACTGTCTGTCTGACTAGTCTTATAACTGTCACTCCTCATCTCCCACTCATCTAGACTCCACCTACAGGGACCTACTGAATATACGGTCCCCTGTACTAAGGTGGCCTATTGTATGGGTGTTGGATGCAGACTCTGTAGGGTCCGCCACCATATCCACGACTACAGAGTCACTACATCTTCTGTTTGGGGTACAGTACCTCCCTGTGGCGCGTTGCCATAGGAGCGCCACACCTCCCCTTGGTGAATTACACTCGTCCGCGAGTGTTACAACCAAACCGGGTTTGAGCTAAACTTTTTATTGACATATTAATCGGGTAACTTCTAAACATCAACAATAACAATAAGAGTACTTTGTCTTCCCTTGCGGGAGGCACTGGCTTCAAACATTGCAAACATACTTTACTTTAGTTCACATTGGCCCAACGGGGTTGGGTATTAAGTCTCTGGTTTAAGAGTTCAATCAGGCTTTAGTACCAAAAGAGTTCACATATAAGTCCATGTGAGTCTTTGCAAAATAGTCAGGAAAATACACAGTTAATCATGTACATTTAATACGAAACCGGGATCATTTTAATCATTAACACTTACTGATCTGGATCACGTACCAGTCTTGAGGTCCAGCATGGTGTTCGTAAGTGATGATAATAATAATAATAATATTTATTCATTTATATAGCGCTATTAATTCCATAGCACTTTACATACATCAGTAAATGCTGTCCCTCTTGTTGTTTCACCATGATCTTTGCTGATTAAACAGGTTTTCTGGTTATCAAAACTGGATAGTAACACAGTGTATGGTTCTTTTTCCCATTGATCATCTAGCTTGTGTAGTCTTCTTTTTCTTTTCAAAACCAATTCACCTGTTGTTAAGGGCATTCCTTGCACACTTTTGTTGAAGTTGGTTTCTTGTCTTCCTCTAGATTTTTCCAGACTTCTCTCAACGCATTCTTGTATTTTCTGGTATTGTTCTTTACTACGAGTATCCCAATCTGCATCTGTAGTATCTTCTTCAGGAACTACTATGCCTATTTCGAAGTCTACTGGCAATTTTCCTGGTCTTGCTCTCATGAGGTATGCAGGGGTACAATTGGTTGAGCTTACTGGCATGTTGTTGTAGATGTCAAATAGATCTGGTAACTTCTCTGGCCATTGGTTTCGTTCTTCTAAAGGCAGAGTTTTCAACAATTCAATCACCACGTGATTCATCTTTTCACACATTCCATTAGTTTGAGGATGGTAAGATGTGGTGCAAATTTTCCTACATCTGTATAAGCAACAGAACTCTTGAAATATTTCAGCTTCAAAGGCAGGTCCTTGGTCTGTCAATACCCGGTCTGGAAAACCATGTGGCCTGCAGAAAGTTGCTGTCTCAGCTGTTAAGTTCTTTACCGGAGCTACCACAAGGAATCTGGAATAGTGGTCTACCATTGTAAGGGCGTAGGTGTAGCCTGATTTGCTGGGTGCAAGTTTGACATGATCTAAGGCTACCAGTTCTAATGGTTGTTTGGTGATGATAGCCTGAAGTGGTGCTTTCTGGCTGTTACGGTCTCTTCTTCTTAATGAGCATGGTCCACAGTTTTTACACCATCTCTCTATGGAGGCTCTCATGCTGATCCAATAGAATCTCTCACATAACAGTATTTCTAGTTTTCTCCATCCAAAGTGTCCCGCGCCATCGTGGTACGCTTCCACTACCATTTGGACATCTCTCTTTGGAACCAGAACTTGCGATACCATTTCATGTGTTCTTGGGTTGATATACCGTCTGCACAGTTGACCTTGATAGATGAATAACCTGCTTCTTTCCATCCACAGGTGTTGGGCCTCTGGTGGAGCATTCTTCTCAAGTTGGGAACCTGGTTGGTTTAGTAACTTCTTTACAAGGCTCAATGCTGGATCACTGTCATGAGTCTCCTTTCATCCATAGTGAGGCAATGGGTTTAGTTCGACAGTCTGAAGGTTCTGGTAGATGTGATCTTCAGCGATTTTCCATTTTCTACTTTTATGGAAAGCTGGGAGTTCTATTTCCTCTAAGTCATCCTCTTCTTCAATTCCTCGTAGATGTACTTGAGGGTTTCTGGAGAGGGCATCAGCATTTGTGTTGTTGCGGCCTGCCCGGTATTTGATAGTAAAGTCATAGTTCGATAGTTGGGCCATCCAACGTTGTCCCAATGCACCAAGCTTTGCGGTATCCAGGTGTGTTAACAGGTTATTATCCGTGTAGACGGTAAATTTCGAAGCTGCGAGGTAATGCTTGAACCTTTCTGTTATAGCCCAGACCAAGGCCAGGAACTCCAACTTAAAGGAACTGTAGTTTTCCGGGTTACTCTCAGTGGGTCGAAGTTTTCTGCCGGCGTAAGCGATTACTCTCTCTTTCATTTTGGATCTGGGAAAGGACTGCTCCCAGGCCTACATTGCTTGTGTCGGTGTAAAGGACGAATGGTAGGTTATAATCAGAGTAAGCCAGGATTTCCTCACCGGTTAGAGCCTGCTTCATAATTTAAATAAATATTCTTGTTCCTCCCCCCCATTCCAGTGGTGGCTCTGAAGATCTTCTCTTCTTAGACTGGCCTACCAGAAGATCGTGAGGGGCGCGGCCATCTTTGTGTAGTCCTTAATAAATCTTCTGTAGTACCCAACCAAACCTAAGAACTGACGTACCTCGGTGATGGTGGTTGGTCTTTGCGAATCCTGGATTGCTGTTACTTTTTCCGGGTCTGGTGCTACTCCATCTGCGCTGACCACGTGTCCCAGGTATTGGACTTTAGGTTTCAGCAGGTGACATTTACATGGTTTGAGCTTCATCCCATACTTTGCTAAAGCCTCAAATACCTCTGCCAGGTGTTCCAGGTGTTCTTGGTAGGTTTTGGAAAACATGATGACGTCATCCAGGTATAAGAGTACCATCTCGAAGTTTCGGTGTCCCAGGCACCATTCCATGATTTTTTGAAACGTTCCTGGTGCATTGCACAACCTGAATTGAATGCTGTTGAATTCGCATAGTCCCATTGGTGTTGTGAATGCAGTCTTCTCTCGGTCTTCTTCTGCAACGGCGACCTGCCAATACCCACTAGTGAGATCTAATGTGGAGAAATAATTAGCAGTCCTTCATGCACCAAGAGACTCCTCTATTCGGGGTAATGGGTAAGCATCTTTGTGAGTGATCTTATTGACCTCCCTGTAATCCACACACATCCTCATCGTGCCATGCTTCTTTCTGACTAGGACTAAAGGGGCTGCCCAGGGACTACAGCTATCTCTTATAACCCCGGCCTCCTTCATGTCCCGCAGCATCTCTTTGGCATGTTGGTAGTGACCTGGTGGAATGGGTCTGTGTCTCAATTTAATTGGGGGATGATCTCCTGTGGGTATGCGATGGTGTACCCCTTTAATCCTCCCAAAATCTAATGGATACTTACGAAATATTTGCTTGAATTCCTGTGCTACCCAGTAAAGTCCGCGCTTCTGGTGAGAAGGGGTGGCATCAGTTCCTACGTGCAACTGCTGACACCACTCCTCTAGCTGTCCTTTGGAGTTGTTATCCTCCGCCTGGCTAGACGAGGAAACAGGTCCCACTGCCTGTATATTGTTTTTACAAACAGTATACAGCTTTGCTACAGTTGCATACCGGGGTAGTTTTGCTTCCTTTTCCCCACAATTTAACACACAGATTGGTACTCTTCACTTGCGTACATCCACCACCCCTCTGGCTGTCAGTAGTGTAGGTCTGTGCTTTGAATATACCGGCTCTACAACTGTCTGGTATTCCTGTCCTCTGCGACCTATCACTGCTCGACACCATATCATCATCTCACTTTTTGGTGGTAGTACAATGGGAACCGCGTCTGTTACCCGCACACTGCCAATTTCTCCCCCATATTTACCTGTTGCTTGTGGATGAGGGCTCGGATCTCTCTTTGGATGACTCTTGTCCACCTATATCCAGCAGTCTCAGCAATCTGTTGGCGTAAAATCAACACTTCTCCAAAGCAGTTTTCAATAACATTAGTACCAATTACCATGTAAGGGTATTTTTCATTAGGATTGTCCTCTACCACATATAACCCTTGGCCTTTTAATTCCTCCCTCCCCAACTTTATTGTAGCTTCTCTGTACCCCACCTGTTTTTGTGGTTGTCCATTAGCTGCAATAATATAAAAATTGGGGTTTGTGGGTTCAAGATCGTTATCAGACCAAAATTGTTTGTAAAGGATATGTGGGATCGTAGTGACCTGTGACCCGGTGTCCAGTAGGGCCGACATGGGGATTCCTTCTAGCGTAATGTTGAGGTACGGACGGCCTCCTACGTACCGGTTACGCCAGTCATTTGAGCCCAGCTGCTCTACTCCTGGGGGCTGGCCCTCAGGCCCAGGAATCTCGTGTTTAAAGGACATCCTCTTGCAAAGTTGCCCGGTGTGTTGCACCACAGGCAGATGGGTTGTCCTGAAGAATCATTATAGTCCCTGGCTCTGCGTTGGAATGAGGCATCGGTCCCCTGAACAGGCGACTTGTTGGTCCTCTCCATGGGCGACATGGATCTACGTTGGAATGGTGCGTTGGTCCCCTGCACTGGCGACTTGTTCTTTCTCTGCATCCATGGGACATCCTCATGGCTATCAGCTAGTTGGATTTTGCTTGGTGGTGGTGCTCCAGGCATGATTTGCAAGAGCTTTAGTACATGGTCCATGTTTTTGGTTAACTGCAGCACCTGGTTACGCATGTCATCATCTGAGTTATCTGCTACAGCTTGTCTTTCTACTTTTACAGGATTTGTAGAAACGGGTTTAAAGTCTATGGGAGAGGTGTTAACCTTCTAGGATTGTATTGCAGGCTCTGCAGACACTGGATCCCTTAACATAGTTATAACACAATCTTTTAAGTCATTAAAGTTCACAGTTGGGTGATCCAATACCCACATATGTACCTGCTGGCGGTGGTAGTCTGACCTCAATCCCTCTGTAAACTGTTCCGCAAGCATTTTATCCTCTTCCCATACACTTGCCGGGTCTACCTGTTTGAAGGACCGGACTGCCCCTTGTAAACGGAGGGTATAGTCTCTGATGGTATCCTGCAGCCTCTGCTTGCACTGGTAGAACAGCATCCTCAACTCAGACTGTGTGCGTTTTTCAAAAACAAGTTTTAACTTATCAAACACTTTAGCAGCAGAGTCCCTGTCAGCATCACTCCAGGACTCAACCTCCAGCTCTGCTGCGCCTGTTAATTGTCCCAGCACAATGGTGGCTCGCTGCTTCTCTGTCATCGTATACATGTCCAGCATTGGGCACATCTTTTGTTTAAATGCTGCTAAGGTAGCGGGTTTGCCTTCATATGTCAGTAACCATTTAGCACCCGGTATGTACGGCAAGGCTATCGGCATTATTTGGGCCGCTGCTCTGGGTGCTGCATTCTGGGCATCCCCCCCGTGAGGGACCTGTGCATCATTCGAGTCACTCATGATGGGACCTCCCTAGTTAATCGCTGTCAACCAGTGAGATGAAACAAACTTTTTCCAGTCGTTGGCAGCTCTGCAGAGGGAATGGAGCACCTCGGGTATTTCCGGAACTGGTAGCTGCACCTCGCGAATCTCCGGCAGAGTGAAGGGGCGGGACTTATCTTCCCGCTCTTTTCCACCCGCGGTGTGGCGCAGCTCAATTTCTGTAATGGCGGCCCGGTTGTACAGTTCAGAAAAAGTTAATAAAGTTCAGTTCTTGGCACACAGTACCCCGTTTTACCAGGTACGGGATCCTGTTTGTGACGCCAGAATTGAGGCGGTCGACAGGGTAGGGGGTACTTGGGTGCCAGGGCTGATGGCGGCTTTGATGGGGAATCACGGCTGGTCGGTCTCCAGTCCCGTGCCTTGGACCCTCAATGGTGGGGAATGGTGGGGGATAATGGGATTGGTAACGTGACGCCACCTATGGTACCTGGTAATGGGTATACCAGCACTGCAGCCGGCCGCTGAGGTGATGGTGGGTGCAGCAGAGTGTGGTACAGCTCCCCAGAGGTGGAGCTTTACCTCAGGGCAGCGGGAATGGATGAGGGGAGTAGTAGTCGCTTCTCTGCAGACAAGGCGATGAATTGTGGCGGTTAAGCAGGCACAAACACATGCAGTGATCGTTATTTCGTACCTTTTACTGTTGACGAGGTAACAGGTACAGTCCAGAGTAATAACCAGGTCCCCGATGCAACTTTGGGACTTCCACCTTAGAAAGTTGTGAGGCCTCCTCTGTCTCTGTGCTCTGTGGTTTAGGGTGAGTCCTGCCTGCGCCTGAACCCACTGCTTCTTCTCCCTTTCTGGGCTTTGCTCTCAACTGACTATGAGGTTCTTTTGTGGGGTCCCTGTTTCTCCTATGGCCCCTGGTCCTGTACTTGGTCAGTTTTAGCGTCTCTTATGGTACCTTTACACGCCGCCACGGCAGGCTGGATACATCGCGCTACAAGCTACAATTGTAGCTTGTAGCGTCCATATCGCCTGTAGTAGCGGCGTCTGAAGAGGCGACGCTACAGCCGCCGACAGATACATCTGTTTATGGTCTCTGCTCATAAACTTAAGGCAACATCGCCGATGGTAGCGAGCTGTATCGGCGTGTAAAGAGGCAACGGAAGGGAACCCTGGACACCCGAGGCTGTAGCTGCAATGTAGCTAAGGCGTCACCTCAGCTCCGTCTTACCGCGCCCCATGTGCGATCATTGGTGGAAGCTTCTGCGTGCCGATTGGCCCTTGGCGCACAGGCCTCCATCTTGGATGAGCTGTCCCTTCAGCACTACACATACGCGCCGTATGCACGATCATACCTTAGTACAATTACGCGGCCCACAACTTACGGGAAACCAAACCAAATGGCCCATGATTCTCAGATACAGTGTTCACATCCTGTGAACACGTAATGAATAATGCTGGACACAGCGGTGAACAATGTGTTACGGGCCAGGCTGCCTTTTTATTGAACTGCAGATGCCGCATAAAAGTGTTCCTTAAGTGTCTGCGCACAACTGAAACACTGATGCACGTATACAGACACCGCATTGAAGTCGAGTAGTCAGTACACAGCGCATAGGCTTGCTGTACGCATCGCTCTGTGGGTGTTGTACAGTAGGTGCCGCAGAAGTGCTTCGCCCGTGTCACTGCGCGTAGGACTAGTTCAAAGGGTGCGTGACCCGGAACGTGGCCGTAATGACGTAATTACGATAGTTTCGTTTTCACTCTGCCTGCAAGGTGCCAGCCCCTCCTCTGCACACACCATTGCAGTCATGGCGGCCGTTCACCGCGCTGCTACGTGGGGGATGGCAGAGCTCATCATCTTAATTGACCGCTGTGACCGGTATGATTACTGGGGTAATCGGCACCACCGTCACCCTAGGCTGCGCAATCGCGCCACTATTCGGCGGATTCAGCGGGCTCTGCTCAACCAACTGGGGGTGCAGAGGACCGCTAAAGCCGTCCAGAAGAAGATAGCGGACCTGAAGCACAAATGCCCAGGCCGCATACTCGATATCCGTGACAGGATTGCCAGGCTGCGTGGTGAGTACTTTAGAGGGCCACACATGATTTGTATTGTATGTAAGCACAACAAAAACATTAAAAATCGTTCACACACATCCTAGGTATAGTGAGAGGGACACCAGCAGACATGCAATGGGGGACAATATAGGGCGCACATTATAGATACACTGACTACACATCTGCCTACAAATAATGTTCATGTGCCACCCAAGATTACTCGACAGTGTTACATGCCCTCCAACCAATTAACACACTCATGCCACATACCTACGCCATACAGAATACATGAGATCATCCCATATATGAAAAACAACAAACACATAACACAAATATTGAACTGTCAATACATCTCTGAGCCTAAACAGTATGCTGACACATCAATTATTGTTTCATAATCTGCAGATGCGGAAGTGTCAGCCGATGAGGCTCCCCCACAACTGGCTGCAGGTGGACCACCAACCCCACCGCCGCAAGAGCCAGCTGGAGGCCACACACCACCGGGTCAACAGCCAGCTGGGCCACCATCCCCACCAGGGAATAGGCCCTCACCAGGGCATGAGGAGGAGGAGGACCCTGCTGACCCAGCGTTGGTGGAGGCAGAGGTGGGCTCGCCTGGTCGGCAACCTGAAGCTGGGGCGCAACCCCCAAATCCAGCTGCGTTGGATGTGTATGGCGGTAAGTGATTTCAGTTTGATTAGAGGGGCCGAACACTGTAAGCATTGTTGTTTTTACGTGGGAAATGGAAAAGCTAGCCATTTCTGACATAATGTCCTTCACACACTCTTGCAGATGGAGAACGTGCTGGAGCTGCCGGCTGGAGTATCAGTGCCTCCCCATCACCCCCTGATAGTCAGGATGATGATGCGCCCGAGGGTAAGGACAATCTTGCTTGTGTGAACCTGACACAAACACCAGAGGTAGTATTCTGACCTAATGATGTTTTTCCCACACACACAATACAGGTGTACCCACCATGGAGGACGTCGTGAGGGCTCACCACCAGTTTGCCCACCGACTTCAACGGGCCCTACACCGGGGAATACAGGACCTTACCCGCCTGTCTACCATGGTGGATACCGTCCTGAAACATCAAGATGGCCAACATTAAGGTGGAACCCCCCGTAAACAGATTTGCCCCCCTGACCCCCAAATGTGTTGTCCTAGTTGGACCTTGAACTTACAGACGTTGCCTGTTAGGCTTTTGATGTGGTTATGTTTTTTCTTCTTTTTTGCCCCCGTTGGGCTCTTTTCTTATAGTGTTCCACTATCACAAAAGGGGATTGTGGTATGGCCACGGCTTTGCCCGTTGCACCTATCCTGTCCCACATTGGGACCATCAGGAGTGTGGATTAACCAGCCCTTTACCTCATGGACCTATCCTGTCCCACATTGGGACCATCAGGAGTGTGGATTAACCAGCCCTTTACCTCATGGACCTATCCTGTCCCACATTGGGACCATCAGGAGTGTGGATTAACCAGCCCTTTACCTCATGGACCTATCCTGTCCCACATTGGGACCATCAGGAGTGTGGATTAACCAGCCCTTTACCTCATGGACCTATCCTGTCCCACATTGGGACCATCAGGAGTGTGGATTAACCAGCCCTTTACCTCATGGACCTATCCTGTCCCACATTGGGACCATCAGGAGTGTGGGATGGCTACACCTATCAGAAAGCTGCATTCTGTGTTTAGTGGCAAATGACTTCCACACATGTATGTAGCCAATAAAAAGTATTTGTAATTTTTACTTTGCCTCACTCATGTCACAACAATACTATGGGGGGCAAATGTTCAACAGGTTAATATCTCACACACATTACTACAGCTCTTTGTCAATGTCCTACCACAGTACAAAGGAACCTATGGTCGTCCTACGCTGAGGCCATTGGCCCATATTGTGTGGCTTGCCCCAAACTATATTGTGAACAACACCATTCACCCAGGCTGCCCCCCGCAAGCCATAAGCCAAAAGAAAAACACAATTGAGTTAGTTCTAATATTTTATATAATCATATTTAGTAAATCATAAACAAATCATAGGAAGCAAATCTGCTTAAAAGTGTAAAAATAAAAAGGTGCCTCCACATGAAAAAGTCCAGAGTGCCAATTTGGTGCATTGGCTACTAGTGTCCAAATTAATCATCTTCTGTCGGCTCTGACAATGCCGCATCCCCCCTCCTCTGAGGGCAGCCCCGACCTGCCCCAGAACGTCTGGTTGTACGACGACGTGTTGAGGGGGGATGGGGTGACTGTGGCGGGGCCGGTCTTCTCACGGGCCGAGATGGGGCAGCTGGTGAAAGGGGCCACAAGGTGTGTTGCATGGGGGGGGGGACGTGGCAGCCCCATTGAAGGGCCCCATCATCGGCAGCATCAGCGGCATTGTGGAAGACCCTCAGAAGGATCTTTTTCTGGAGCGGCTCCATCCCTCGCATTCTGTCGCTCATGTAGAGGGCGTCGCTGTCGATGTGGGTCCGCTGTTCATTCAAAAGCACGCGTCGGGCCCAGGCGCCCAGCTCCGTCTCTGGTGGTGCAGGACGTCGGCGACGACGGATCCGTGAGCTGGGCCCTGGGCCCGGACCCACATCACTAGCCCCGCCCTCCTGCTCAGCCCCAGATGTCATGGGCTGAGCATCATCAGCGACAGAATGCTCCGCAATGGAGCCGTCCTCTTCTGGGGCCTGTGGGGGGGAGAGGAAACAAAACCAAACATTAGTGACGGCAAGGACCACACCATACCATGGACACAGGACACAATACACCACTCCCACTAAAGTAAAGGCACTAACAAGATATATGGAAGGAATCTACAAACAGCAAGCCACCAAACTTTAACAACACCAAAACCTGTATTGCGGCTGGACACTCACCTCTACGATTCCCGGGACTCAGCACAATACAGATTGAGGTGTCAGTCACAGAGAGCCGTAACCCAATTAGTACATGTCACCACAACACCTTGATACTGGGGGCTGGGCTGGCCAAACACAGAAGTTGCCCACCTTCCCATTTGTATTACAAATCTGATGTAAAACCATCAAACCTTCAAAAAACAAAAACCCACTTGCACCAGAGCCAACACACATGTGTGGCAGCAAAATTGTAGTAGATGGCACTATGTGCCTCTTTCATGTTAATGCAAGAATAATATAAACTTCGGTACACATGTCATTTTTCCGGTGTACCGATATGTGGTGGAAATGCTATTTTGGAAAGCGGCTCTCTGCGTTAAATTCATATAAGCCAAAATCATGTCAGGAGGCAAGATTCCCTGACACAAAAAGGTTTCCCACACCAAGGCCGAAAATTTGTGAAAACTGTCCTAGTTCTGGTTTGGCCAAAACACACATGTGAAGGCAACATTGTGGGACAACACTGTAACACGATTACCCACCTCCTGTGGCGCAGATGGTGACTCATCCGGGCCTACATGGGACGCAGCTACGGGGCAGTTGGTAGTCGTTCGACGCGAGCTCACCTCGCCCAGGATAAAGGTGAAGAGGGGATAGTACCATAGGGTAGGTGATGGTACCTCCTCAGCTCCAGCTCCTGAGCGACGGCGCAGGTAGTCATTGTGAGCCCGCATGAACGACTGCCGCATGTTTTTAATTTTCAAGGCCACCGCATGCTGGTCCCAACTCCTGCCTACCCTTGGCTCCAAGCGATTGGCTAGAGCCACAAGAGTAGTGTAGGCCTCGGACCTCGCTGCCTGGTTTTTATATTGAGGCAGCGAGCTGCGCCACAAACATTCGTGCCGCTGATACTCCGTGAGAAGCTGGGTTTCAAATTCCACAGTACACCTCGGCATCTGGTGAAGACAAAACACAGCCAATCCAGACCGTCACGACACTAGCCATATCGAGCTGTGAAAACCTTGTGAACATAATTTACATGCTCATAAGGTTCACATATGTACATTATAGGCAGCATTAACTGGTATGACAACTTGGCCTATGTGTGCCATTTGCACAATGTCACACCGGTCCAAAGTAAAATACATATGTGACACAATTACACATGTCAGGTACTCTGTGGCCCCCTAAACATGTGTGAAGCCTGATTTAAGAGCCCACTGTTCATATTAAAACAACACCTGTAGACGGTGTGTGCGTACCAACCTGTAGGCCAACATGTGAGCAAAGACATTGTGTGGTAGCTACTACCTTTGTACTGAGCAAAATGGTTAACATTAAGCAGATGAGAAAGGGGGGCGTGGTTGGTGGCAAGACTGCACATACTACATGTAATGTGCAAACACATCATCATGTAGTTGTGTGGCCATCCATGGGAATACAATTGGTACTGAGGTAACAAGAATCCCTGCAATGAAGGGACCAATAATTGCAGCCATCAAATGCAGATGTGCTTGAAAGTTGTAAATCTAAACTTTATATGTTTGACGCACGAATTACATCAGAGACCAAATGTATACACTCACAATACCAGTAGTGGCTATACCTGGCTATTACCATACACTGGAAAAACTGACCCATCTGTATAATTAGAGGGCCAAAATTAAAGCCCGTATCAAAGACGCCCATACACACATTGCCTAAGCGGCCGCCAATACAAGCATCAGCGTCCCGTGCACTTTCATAGAAACCGCTAAAGAGGCTTACCGTCAGAGCAGCAGAAGATACGCAGGACACTAGTAGCTCAATGCACATGGACCTCTGGACAAGGTGTAGTGGCCATTGGCCTGCCTTTATACTCCGCTAAACCAATCACAGCAGACACAATGACGCACAGCGTAATGTGACACCTGGGGGCGCAATTAACATCCGCTAATTGGTGGAGATCGCTGTATCGTGATAGGTTGCTGGCCCTTTAAAAGGTCCGCATGCCGGCAAACATTACGCTTGCTGGCCAGACCCATTAAGTAAGTATCTGTGGACACACATGGAAATGGCGTGGTGTGGGTGCATATGTCGTTTTAATTTGCGACCGCAGGACACTGTTTTAGCGTAGTGTATAGGGGTCTGTATTGCTGGGGAAGATCTAGTGTACTGTGTGGACTTGGAGTAGGCATTAGGTTTGGTGCTTATGAATATTTGAACATATACATTGCTGTGTTTGTTTCCAGACACCATACAGGAGATTGCCTGCAGGACTGGAGACAGAAATGTGTTACTCCTGTCACCTGGATCAATGTCTGCATACTGGTTGTGGCCAATGGAGACTGGGTCGAACGGGGATAGGATGAGACATGGCTTGGAGGTGTGGCACTGAAGACATAACTTAGATGGTTTGGACAAATGGCACCAGCCAAAACATATGTAACCATGGTTACCCAACCTCACTCATGTGCAAAGTTGTTGGCTTCTTGTAAGCTTACTTGACCAGCCTATAGGGGTACGTATTGTTTGTTTTACCTCCCAGAATAGGAAATGGCCACATTTTCATTATGGTCTGTGTAATGGCATCTGCAAAATTGTTCTCATACATTATTGGTGACACAAGTCCCTTTCTAACTCACCTAGGTGCAGATGTTTTACTTTGACAAACTCCCATAGAAGTTGATGTAGAGGAGGCCATTATCATTGGGCGTCTTCCATTTTGATTGGGGTGACTACTGGGTGTTTGCCTTTCCTGTCTTCAGGGATGTGTTTCGGGGCCTGACGCAAGTTCCCCTCCAGTTGGCTATAGTGTGTCATCAACAATAGGTGTGGCTTGCTTAACCTGCTGACATTGGCACATATTGTTCTATGTACTCATGTTGTGTATTCTCATCTACAGGTGCTGATATTGAGGATGCAGAATATCCATGACCGCAATGTTATCGTGGCTCTTGCGTTGGTGGAAGAGCAAATGTGGTATGAGGATCGGTATGAAAGGTTGATGAGGCGCAGACAGCGGCGGTTGTGGACCCGTGATTGGCTTCTCAGGCGGCAAACCCGGGGCCACATGCAGCTGTTGCGGGAGCTGGAGATTAACTGTCCTGATGATTACCGAAACTATCTCCGTATGCCCGAGGACTGTTTCACCTTCCTATTGGAGCGTGTAGGGCCAATGATAGCGCGTCAGGACACTATAATGCGCCCATCAGTATCACCTGCTGAGCGGTTGGCGATCACTTTGCGGTTCCTGGCTACAGGGCAGTCCATGACATCACTCACATACATGTCACGTGTCTCCCTGCCCCTGCTGAGCCGCCTGATCCCTGAAACGTGTTGGGCCATCTGGAGAGCTTTGCAGCCAGCCTACATGAAAATGCCTCTAACCGCCGCAGAATGGCTGGAAGTGGCCCGTGGGTTTGAAACCCGGTGGAACTTCCCCAACTGTGGCGGGGCATTGGATGGTAAGCACGTGAGGATTACCAAACCTGCCCACTCTGGCTCTTTGTTTTTCAATTACAAAGGGTATTGTAGTATAATCCTCATGGCTGTAGTAGATGCGCACTATGAGTTCCTCTACGTGGATGTTGGAATGAACGGTCGCAACTCAGATGGGGGTGTGTTTGCCCGAAGCTCCTTGGCAACACTACTAGGGAATGGTGGGCTAAACTTACCCTCAAATGACCAGACGACCGAACATCTCAACTTTGCGTTTGTGGCGGATGAAGCATTCCCACTTCAGGAACACCTACTGCGGCCATATCCCCAGAGGGCCCTTACTTCTGAGAGACGCATTTTCAACTACCGGCTATCCCGGGCCCGCCGTGTAGTTGAAAATGCGTTTGGGATAATGGCCAATAGATTCCGGATTTTTCATACGGCTATGCATATGAAACCGGAGTCTATTGACGCGGTAGTGGTGGCCTGCTGTGTGCTGCATAACTTCCTGCGTCGTAGGGATAGGCCATCATACACGCCAGGAGCTTATGTAGATCATGCAGACGCTACAACAGGGGAGCTCCGTCCAGGGTCTTGGCGTGATGAGGGCCATGTGATTGTGCCACTCCAGCCCCAGAGCCATGGCCGCACTCGGCAAGAGGCCAGGGACAGTAGAGAAGCTTACTGCTCCTACTTCAATGAGTCTGGTGCAGTGAGCTGGCAGGACCAGGCCATGTAGTTTGCCTGGTTCTGGGAGGTTGATTGAAATTTCCAATGGAGGTGACAGCAGGGTAGCTGCACCCCTTTTATTTTGTGTTTACCATTTTTTGTATTTTTTGGTTTCCTAATGTGCATGATGTTTAGTTAGTTAGTTAGTTAGTTTATGATGTTTGATTATTTTTTTCATGCTCCACAGGTTCCAATGTGGGTTCCATTTGCTCTCTCTGCAATGTGTTGGCAGATTGTGACATGCACTGTATTTGTTGCTTTTATTTGGATGTATTTTTGGTTACAATTTGTAATCCAAGGTCACGATGAATTATTTTGATTTATTAAATACTTTTTTGGATCCAAACACATGTGTGAGCCTGTTTACTTGGTGGAGGAGGGAAATGTGATGGAGTTTATGGTGAGGGGCCTGGGATGTCATAGCCACCTATTGGCTGGGAATGTGCAGACAATATGTGTGGGTAGCCATGTTTTTTTCCCAGACTTTTGCCTAACAGTGTGGCCATTGCACGTACATGAGCCTTTATTTTGTTCTAGGCAGAGGCTCACCTGCAGACAGCACATTGATGCCGGACATATTCTTCTCAGGTGTTTTGTAATACACTGTCACACAGATCTTTCACAGGTTTGCTACGGAGCAGTTCCACTACATTCACATCTGTTGCCAGAGATAGATGCATACAATGTACACAGAGAACGCACATACTGTGTGTTGTAAGCCGCTCATGTGTGTCGCAGAAACGCACCTCGCCGCTATCTACACACGCCGCTGTCACAAGCGCTGATCGTGCGTGACAGGGCAAACACTTGTACTACGTACACATAGCCCCGCTACTTTATGCACACTGGGTAGATGACTTGCCACCGCTCCTAGGTGACGCTTTACCATCGGTTTAGATGCATTCGCCACACTCCGCCATGTCACAACCGCTTATTCCGTGCTTCACTCCCCTCACTGGTACGTCACGTCTCGGCCATCCGCCCTTTCCGTCGTGCCCAATCACAACTCCGTAGTGTTGACCAATGGTTGTGGTTTGGGCGCGGCGTACAGGACTGTGGCACGCCTATGTGTTTTACGTCCTGCCTTTGTTGCTCCCACTCACCCTGTGGTGGCGGCGTGTGAAGCGGGTACGCTAAGCTACAGCTGGCTACTTGAGACACCCGGCGATGTAGCTAGCTATAGATGTAGCGTGGCGTAGCGCACCTTGTCGCGGCGTGTAAAGAGGGTGCGTTGACCGTTTGTAGCCGTTTGAGCGTGCTCGTGCACGCGAAGTAGCGCGATGTATCCAGCCTGCCGTCGCGGCGTGTAAAGGTACCTTTACTGTGTCTTGCTTCAGGGGTTAACTCCTCCTTGTTCTCCTGGTTTTCACTGCTGCAGTGAATGCTGGCAGTGTCGGACTCTGGTGTCCGGGTGTACTAAAGGGCTATATTAACTGGTTCCCTTTCTTGATGCCCTGTTTCCTCCACTTGCCTCTGACCCTTTCCCTAGGGTGCAACACAGCGGTCAGTGGTCCCTGGTCCTAGGCCTGGATCCTTCCCAGCGACCAGTTCCTCACTCCAGCTCTCTCCAACTCTAACTTGAGACTCACTACAGGGACTGACTATCTCCTCCCCTCAGGCCTGGATGTTTTAAAGGGGAACTGACTTAAGGCAGCCAGTAGAGCTCCCCCTTCAGGTCTGGGGTGGAAGGTGTGGTGTGCTGTGCGAACCAAGGTGTAATTCCCTCCTTGCACCGGTGGATCCTGTGGCAATCCCCTGTAGGGGTGCCACATAAGCAATACTGAAGTTCAGGAAGGGTCTCTTAAAAGTATGGTGATAAATTCTTGCTCAGGGGTTATCCTAAAAACTGTTGTGGAAACAAAAAAGAAAGGTAAATGTAGTTGAGAGGTCTGATATCCTCTCCAGGAGACTAAACAAGAGGGATTGAAATGTGTCCTTTCTGTAGTGAGAGTGGAGAAATCGCGGGCATTATAAAAAAACATTGAGGTATGCTCTCTAATTGTTTACTCTCTGTTAAAGGTGATTTTTTTTTCCACCTTCGCTTCCTCCATATTCTGGTTCAGTGCCTCCATGTTGGAGATTTACATGCTTTTCATGATTAGGTAACTTCCTGCGCTTTTTTTTCCTTCTCACAGCCAGTGCTGACCCGCACCCCCCCAAACCCCCCCCCCCCCTCGTGTACACTTCTCTCTGCCCCCTCCACATGCCTCTCTGCACGCCCACTGCACCCTGATTGGCCTCTGCTCTGATCTATGTAATCAGTCTCAGTGATGGATGATGGATCAGTAGCAGTAAATCCATCCTGGGACTTTTTGTCCTCTTCATCCTTAACAAAAGTGCACAAATCCCCTGCATTGTTGCCATTAGATACGTAATGCTATACAGCCATTATATGTCCCTCTATATTGTCCTCCATCAGAATATGGCTGGAGATACACTGGAGTGTGACTTGTATGAATGTAATGTGAGAAAATCTCACGTTGCACTCGGCCCATTTTATACATTGCTGCAGCTCAGATCTCCAAGATCTTCCTCAGCCCTAATTGGACTGAGGAATAACTTGCAGCATGCTGTATCTGGGAGTATTAGGTCACTCGTAGCCATATAAGTCTATGAGTGTGAGTGAAACATCATGTCAACACACATCTGAGTGCAGTGGGATATACACCGAGAGTGTCAATATGGGAGATTATTCTCTTTCTCCTCTCTGCACAGGATCAGGTTACAGATACATGACTCAGTCCACGCATGCAGTAGAGCTAGAGCCCGGGGCCATTAGCATGTCACAGCCAATGCCATACACTAGTCTAACCGCTCCTATCCCTGTGGATCTTAATACTAGTCCCATCTTCGTGTCCCACATTTCCAATCAACCCGACTCTCCAGTTATATATTTCACCTGTTTGTTTGGCTGTGATATGGTAATGACCCCCGACTCAGGCTCCACTGCAAGAGTGGACCGAGTGTCATATATCTGTGACTCAATCCTATGCAGTGTGGGAAATAATACTCTCTCTGTCTCCTCTATTGCCGATCTTAACATATCTTGCGCTACACTTGGATATCATCTGAGTGCAGTCTGGCTTTTCACTCATACCCATAGATTTGTAATGGGGGTATGCGTGAGCCGAGACTCGCTGACAATCACAGCATGCTGACATTTTTTCCTCAGTCATTTTATGGCTGAAGAAACAAGAATTGCAGATCTGAGCTGCAGCATTGTCTAACACTGGTTAAGTGGTGGGGGTGCTATTGTATTATTATGCTCCAGGGGTGGGGATATTTTATGATTATATTAAAATGGGTTCATTTACTTATTTAAAGGGGTTTTCACTACTAGGACAACTCTTTCTGATTCCACGTGCCTCTCCCAGGTGAAATAGCAGACCTTGTACTCACCTCCTGTGCTTGTGTGGCGCCCCACATGGTCAGGCGTCACTCTGGGGTATTGCACCCGTAAAAGAAGTGTAATTTTCCCCAGCTGCAAGTGGATCAAGGGTTGGTGGGTGGGACCCATTCCTGCACTCCCACATTAGAGTAGTGGTGGGAGGTTACTCCTGGCAGGGAGATATATGCACCTCTAGGGGAGAGTAGAGGTTAGTGAGAGTTAGAAGAGAGAGTGCGAGGAGTTGGAGTTGGAGAAGAGTCAAGGAGGAGTGTGGAGCGAGGCGGAAGGTTTAACCGGACAGCTCTACGCTGGTCCGGAGGGAAGATGAGAGAGAATCCTGAGGGAATCCTGAGAGGGGGTGCCTGACGCGGGAGTCTGGGCCCTAGAGAGAAAGGGGGAACCCCAGCGTGGAGTGACCATACTCCAGGGAATTTCCCAGTCCACCACGGGAATGCCGGACCCGAGTAAATGGCCAGAGTCTACCTCTGAAGTCGTCAACCGGCTGCTGCGGTCTGTTCACCGGCTGCGGCACCCTGCCAGATGGAGAGGTCTGCCTGCTTCCTCACTACGAGGGAGGGGAGCCCCAAGTTTACTGTCAAGGAGCCATTGGGTATAGACTCATCCTAGGCGGGGAAAAAAGGACACGGGTTCGTCAACTAAGGTATACCACGGGTACCACCATACCACCTGGCATCCACTTGCAGCCAACCATAGAAATAACCTGTTTCATTAACAACGTTTGCTGAACTGTGAACTTGTATGCTGATGACTGTTTACAGTAAAGTACCCGGGAGAGTGACTTTGCTTCCGTGTCTTTGTGCTGCAGAACTCAACCTGTTTGCTTACAGAAACACTGAAATTAAAGGGTGAAAGGTTGAAGGGGTTAAAACTTAACCTTTATTTGTCATCTCATAAAAATGACTATAGAGTCAATAAAAATATAAAAACTACAAATAGTGCAAGATAGCACTGTGACTGTCACCAGTGTCAGTGATATAAAACTATCCCTGTATAGTCACAGGGTCATAGTGTATAGGGTTACCAACCTCGCACCTTTATACCCCTATATCTCTCACTACCTAGATTAAGGTCCCGCTATCTGTACCCCACTCCAGCTCTCCTCACCCCCCTCCCCATTAGAGTACTGTACTGCACTGCAGTTCTCTTCACCCCCCTCCCCCACTAGAGTACTGTACCCCACTACAGCTCTCCTCACTCCCTCCACCACTAGAGTACTGTTCCCCACTCAAGCTCTCCTCACACTCCTCCCCCAGTAGAGTACTGTACCCAACTCCAGCTCTCCTCGCACCTTTCCCCCACTAGAGTACTGTACCCCACTCCAGCTCTCCTCACCCCTCATATAGAGTACTGTAACTCACTGCAGCTCTCCCCACTCCCCCACTACAGTACTGTACCCCACTTCAGCTCTCCTCCCCCCCTACCCCACTTAAGTACGGTACCCCACTCCAGCTCTCCTCACCCACTCCCACCCACTAGAGCACTGTACCCCACTTCAGTTCTCCTCACACCTCTCCCCCCTGGGCCCTTGCTGAGACACAGGCCTTCTTCACACACAATTTGCATTTTTTTTAGCGCTCAAAAAACCACATGTGTTTTTCTAAGAGTGCCAAAAAGTGTCCCCTGTGGGTCTGAACATTTTTCTGAAGTTTTTGATTTTTGTAATTTTTTCATTAAAAACGCATCTCCGTTAACACATGCGTTTCCCATAGGGCCCCATGTTAAAAAAAACGCATGTGTTTTTGGAAACAACGCCTGCATGCAGCGTTTTTTGGACTGGGAGAAAAAAACGCAATTGTAGTGAAAAAACGCAGCTACACTCAATTGCACCCTGTGTTAACGCATACGTTTTTTTTTAACACCTACAAAAATGCAGAGAAGCCAAAAAAAGCTGATATGTGTGAACAAGGCCACAGTTACTCACAAACTGACTACAGGTCCTGCTCTTAGGGTGGTTTCACACTGGCGTTTGTGTCTGCATGCGTATGGCATGCAGATGCAAACGCAGTGCAAACGCAATCCATACTGATGTGAACGCAGCGGAGAATCTCCGCTTGCGTTCACATTAGTATGCAGCCCGCCAGCCAATCAGCTGTCTCGAGGGCGGACGGGAGGAAGAGATCATTGGCAGAGATCTCCTCTTCCTGGCCACAGCTGATCTCCCGCTAGTATCAGCGAGAGAGATTTGAAGAAACAACTGATCTGACAGCTGTTTAAATCTCCCGCGCCGACACCGAATATGGTGATATTGGTGCAGGAGATAAGAAACAGCTGATCGCTGCTTCAAATCTCCGGCACCGACATCACCTCTTCGGTGTCGGAGATTTAAACAGCTGTCAGATCAGCTGTTTCTCCCCGCTCTCCCCGCTGACACCAGTGGGAGATCAGTGGTGGCTATAGCTGATCTCCCGGTGGCCGCCGCTTATCACCGGTGGCCACCGGGAGAGATTTCAATGTCATCCGCAGCGTTCTCCTGCGCTGTTATGCGGAGGACACTGCGGATCCATTGACTTCTATGCATGGTTTGTGCGCTTGCAGATAAATCAAGCGCCCGCGACCGCACAAAAAAATGCAACAGGGCTGCGTTCAGAGTGCGCTCGGAGGGTGCACAAATTATGCGCATCCGAGTGAAAACGCAGCCAAACGCAGGCACATGCGTTCCCATGTTAAACATAGGAACGCATGTGCGCAAGCATTTGGCTGCGTTCTGTGCACTGCGTTTGCAAACGCCAGTGTGAAATCGGCCTTACAGCTTCATCACTCTCAGGCTGTATCTGTCTGTAGCCCTGCTGGTGTGGCGCCCCTGCAATCAGGAGGCCACAAAGGGAACTGCAGCCAGGAAGGTAGGAACGACAGTTGACCCCCAACACCCTTACAGCCCACACAACCCATGAACCAGTAGAGGGCAGCACCCAACCTGGAGGCTGGGAACTCTAGGCAGGCAAGGGGTGGTGAGTTTAGAGACAGTGGGTGGGCCCGCAAGCAAGTCAGGTGACAGAGGGTAGATATAGAGAGGGGGGAGGAGAAAGGAGTCCGTAGGCCGGTGTAGGCTGAGCAGCAAAGAAAGAAGCACATGTCCTGGAAGAGTGGGGTGGAAGGAGTGCAGAATGTGGAGAGCCAGTGCGAGCCACAGAGAGAAAGCACGTCCGGAGCCAGCACCCCAGGAGTGTGAGGGACGAAAGGACCATTAGCACTAGGTCCTAGAACCACGGCTGAAACGGCAGACTGCAGGTGGAGTAGCCCTCCTATTGAACCCAAAGACACGGTTAGAAGGAGCCTGGTGAAGCCTCACCCAGGAGGACTATTGGAGCCCTGTCATTCAGGCGGCAGCCGGCAGGGGGAGCGGCTGAGCAGAAGGGGGCGGCGCCTAATGCACAGAGCCTCCCCCTGTCATGGCGCCGGCCGCTCATCCCGCTCACCGCAGGTAAGCGGCGGGCAGCGGGGGGACACGCACACAAGGGGCGGCAGCTTCAAAAGCACTGCAAAAGTCACTGCAGAAGGGGCGGCAGCCCCAGGCTCCACCAGCACCCCCCCCCCCCGTAATCAGTGGGGCTCGGTGCACCCCTGACTGCACCCAGCACCAGCTAGCATCATACCCTACACTACACTAGTTCTACCTGCGGAGAGCTATTCCATCTTAGCTGCCATTACATCATCCACGGAGGTTCTGCAGCAGCGGTGGTCCCACTATTGACCGCAAACCGTGAGTGGGGTCACGACTAACATTATCCCCTGTAAATACCCCCTTATTATTGCCAGGGCCCGGGACACGGATGCCACAGATCAGGATCTTCGTGACATCCCCCTTAGCAACGCGGTCCGGTACCGAGTACCCCCGTCCCATGGGCTCGACACTGGCTCAGCAGGTGACTCACAGGATGGCTCTCTACCCCCACACTCCTCTCTGCAGCCCTTATAGTAAACATGCAGCGAATGGAGTAGCATGTGACACTGTCCTGCGGTGTCCTGCTCTCCTCTCATTACAGGCAGCCTTCGCTCTGCTCAGATAGACTCTGCACAAGATGGCCTGCTCTGGATATTAGCTGCTGTCACTGTGTGCAGTCTCCATCTGAGCAGAAGCTGCATCTCCCTGTCCCTCGCACTGATTCAGTGTGCCTGCGCTGTTAGATGCAGAGAGTCGGATATCACACACAGTGACGTCTGCTGTGATGCTGTCTACAGGGTGGGGGATAAGCTCCTGCCCTGGAGACGGGATGGGACGTCACAGGAAGCAGCAAAATCATAGCTGGAGCAGTCATGTGACCACTCAGCTTGGTGGTGACAGGAGAGAAGGGCTTACAGCAGATCAGGTAGATTAGTCACTATCTACCTACTTGCATCTGTGTAGCCCAATAGTTAAAGAAAAAAATAAAGTCAGATAACCCCTTTAAGGAATTTCAATTGCCTCCTCTTATCTCTTAGGGTACCTTTACACGCGGCAACTTTTCTAGGAATTTCACTGGCAACTTACTGGTTGCAGTGAAATCATGGACACATTGTTCTATCTTGTTGCTGTGTACAAATGGAACAATGTCTCCAAGATTTCACTGCAACCAGTAAGTTGCCAGTGAAATTCCTAGAAAGGTTGCCGCGTGTAAAGGTACCCTTATAGGAACAGTTGTAATTTGGGGGACAGACTGATTCACTCTGATTTGGGTTCCTTGAAAAAGGATACACAGACGTATCTCACTGGTACTAAGAGAAAGGAGCATTTCCCTGCCTTTTGTGTATTAATTGTAATCTTATGATTAAAGGTTCCTCTTTTGTACATGCAGTAACACAGAACGGGTATGAGATAAAACACTTTTGGACATGCTCTTCTGATTTGTAATTTATCTATTGGAGTGTCCGTGTTCCTAATGGTATGTCGGTGAGACCACATGGGATTTCAAAACCAGGATTCATCATCACCGACATACCATAAGGAAAAAGAGGAAAAATCTTCCGGTGTTGAAACATTTTTTGGATATGGGACACACGGAAAACCAGCTCAGGTTTCGCATAATTGACACCATCCCTTTACAAAGGCGGGGGAGGTGACAGAGTACGTCTCTTGAAATGACGTGAACTCGAGTGGATTTACCGTCTTAACACACTAAAACCGCATGGCTTTAATGTGGACTACAAAATCTCACAGATATTGTAATATATTTTGTAGAGAACTATAGTGGATCTATCACCTCCATACGGCATACTGTAAGGGTACCGTTACAGGACGCAATATTGCATGCAATTTCACTGCCAATTTGCTGGTTCCAGTGAAATCATGGACACATTGTTCTATTTTGTTGCCGAGTACAAAATGGAACAATGTGTCCATGATTTCACTGCAACCAGCAAATTGCCAGTAAAATTGCATGCAATACTGTGTCGTGTATGTTATGGTTTTAGGCTGCCTTCACATTTGCGGACCCCTCCGCAACGTTCTGCGGAGGGGATCCGCAATGTGAGCGCAGCACCGCAAGCCTCTATCTTTATAATGGGAGCGCACGGTGCTGTGCTTGACTGCGCATGACCGTGCGCACCCATTCACTCCCATATGTGAACTGTGCGCAGGCGGATGCCTGCGCACAAATCACCCAGTCTTGTCCGCACCAGAAATGCAACATGTCATGTCCATGGTGCGGACGAGACCGGGTGATTTGTGCGCAGGCATTCGCCTGCGCACAGATCACATATGGGAGTGAATGGGTGCGCACGGTCATGCGCTGTCAAGCGCAGCATCGTGCGCTCCCATTATAAAGATAGGGGCTTGCGGTGCTGCGCTCACATTGCGGATCCCCTCCGCAGAACGCTGCGGAGGGGTCTGCAAATGTGAAGGCAGCCTTATTAACCTTAATAGTGATACCTCTTATCTTAGGGTGCTTTCACACTGGCGTTTTTTTGAAAATGCGGCAGATCAGGTCAAAAAACTGCATCTTCCACATTTTCCGCCTAACAGCTGCACTTGCGGCACAGTTGCAGAAAGCCCTATGCATTGTCTATGGGGCTTGCGGTAAGTGTGTGGCACCCCTGCGGGGGATTGCCACAGGTTACACTGGTGCAAGATAGGATTGACACCTTGGTTTGTTCAGCACACAACACCTTCCACTCCAGACCTGAAGGGGGAGCTCTTCTGGCTGCATTAAGTCAGTTCCCCTTTAATGAGATCGAGGCTGAGAGGAGGAGACAGTTGGCCCTAGGAGACAGTTGCTAGGCAGTAGTTCGTGTGAGGAGAGGAAAGAGGAGGAGGCTGAGCTGCTGGTCTCTGGAAAAGACAGATGCCAGGACCAGAAGGGACCATTTTGTCAGCTGTTCACACCCCAGGGAAGGGGCCGGAGGCAAGGAGAAGAGGTTGGGAATAAGAAGAGGGACTAAAAGATATTCCCCCTTGAGGACAAACGGACACTGGAGTCCGATGCTGTGGGCTTGTATAGCCACAGTAAAAGCCCAGCAATTTCAGGAGAAGTTTAGCCCTGAAGGAAGATATTGGAGATATTAAAAACTAACCAAACAGAGGACCGGGGGCCACAGGATAAACCGGGTTCCCGCAGAAGGGCCTGATTGTTAGTTTTAGACAATAGAGAATTGGAGAGCTCAAGCTCAAGCAAGACTCATCCCTCAAGAGAAAGAATAGAGATAAAGGAGGCCTCATATCTTTCTAAGGAGTTGATCCTAAATTGCACCAGGGACCCGGTTATTACTCAGAACTGTACCTGTTTTGTGACTATCAGTAAAAGGTACCGGAACAACTATCCCTGTGTGTATGTGTGACTGTTCATCGGCTATAACCCACCATCTTCCTCCTTCACTGCTCTCCCTCACCATCTTCATTTATTGCTGCCCTGAGGTAAAGCTCCACCTGTGGGGAGCTGTACCACACACTGCTGCCCCCCCTCCATCACCTCAGTGGCCGGCTGGCAGCGCCAGTACCACCTTACCGGACTCTACAGGTGGCGTCACGTCCCCCTGTAAATAATTCCCTCACACCCCCCCCCCTTCAAATGATCCCCAGGGCACGGCACCGGGATACCATCCACCTGTGACTCCCTACTCAGCAGACCCGGTGACCGAGTACCCCCACAGCCCTGGCCACATCAAGTGTGCAGCAGACGTGGCAAATGCGGTTTCGGCAGTTGCGGCAGATGCAGCCTCGGAAAAAAAAAAACGCATCTGACCGCGGTTTTTTTTGCGGCTGCATCTGCCGCAACTGCTGAAACCGCACCCATCTCAGTGTGCCTGTGAATAGTCTCCTCTGTTCGCTCACCAGTGTCCTGCCACATAGCGCCCCCCTATGTATGTTTCGCAACACTTGCTCACGGGGTATCAAACCCCTGTTAACTTCCTGTTAATGCCTGCAGTGTGACAACTTGCATGTAGTCTAATTGGGATCTCCTAACTGTAAACTCATTGTTGTAACAAATATTTTGTCTACTTTCATATGTAATAAAGGTGTACATTTTATGTAACACGAACTCCTTAGTGGTTACCACTTATTTAAGCTGTTATAAAAGCCAGAGATGGTGCAACAAAATACTAGTTATGTATTTGAGTATTGTTCTGTTTGTTTGTCATAATTCCATAATTTTTTCCTCAGAATTGAGTGATTCCATAATTTTTTCCTCAGAATTGAGTGATTCCATAATGTTTACCTCAGAATTGAGTGATTCCATAATTTTTACCTCAGAATTGAGTGATTCCATAATTTTTTCCTCAGAATTGAGTGATTCCATAATTTTTTCCTCAGAATTGAGTGATTACATAATTTTTCCCCCTGCTTGGTCTACAAAAGTAACTGTTACTGGCTAGCACATTCTTTTTCAAGATTTCTTTTAGTGTTTCTTCAAGGCACAGAGTTGCCATTTGAAATGACTTTAGTTTTGTGCCATGTCTGTGATCTGCTTTTTTTCTACAGCATTAAACAACTGAATGAACATCCTCCGAGCCCGGTGATTCCATCATTTTTTCCAGGGGTTCTATGTGTTTAGGTTACCCTGTCTTTACTCTCAGACATTATATTTTTTTTCTTCATATTTTTATTTTTTTTAGACTGCAAATGACTCTTTGTTTTCTTTGGGGACAGTATTGTGTTCAAAATGGCAACATACAATCAACGTCAAACAAAGGTTTTTGTAGCTTTCTTCCGCTTTTTTCTTGTTAATTTTTAGGAGATCTCATTTACATGCATTTTTCTGTGTCTTGTAAATAACCCCAGACAGAGAAAAAAAAACAACCAGAACTTGCAGTATCCGTATTATAGAAATAATCCATACTTTTACAGTACCACATAGACTTTTGCATGAGCTATGTCTGCCTTCTAGGATTTGTTGCTCATTATTTTTTTTATTATCCTCCAATAATGCTTACTGCCTAGAGAGTGCTGTCTTTTATATCTGCTTATTTGAATCTGAATAACGTTTACATGTTTACAGTAACTTTTATGATCACACGTTGCTAATTACTGCACAAAAACATCAATGTTTCTTTATGCAGTTTTACCATTTTAATATTACAGTGTAACGTATAGGAACTAAAACAGTTATTATAAGAAACTAAATACACACTATACATATGTATTGTATGATGGCTGCCGGACACATAAGGACTGGGAGATATATATCACAGAGGTGAATATCCTGAATAATGTGAGCCTGAAAGCAAGCTCCAGGATATATAGAGCTTACAGTGTTAATAGGGCACAGCAATGGCCGGTTTTTGCAATCAGAGAAATGAGTGGGACTGGTTGCTCACATATCCCCACCTTGGGGTGTGGTGTGGTGGATATAAGAAAGTCCAGATATATCATTGGAAGTCTGCATATGGAGGTAAGAAGGTCTCCTGTGTGAAGTCTCCATACTGGTAAAGGTGTTTTGGAGTATTACTGAAGTGCCATTTCTAATACTGTGTGTTCTGCTTTGCCTGCACTTGAAAGCTGTTTAAGTTCCATGACTGCAGCATGCTTATTGATAAGGTAAAAAATGTTTATACCATGTTAGCCAGTAGATAGAAAAATATTAGAATCTGAGAGTCCTCAGTGGTTGATACCTTTTAACGGCTAATTGAAAAGATGGTGAGTAAAGCAAGCTTTCGAGACACTATGGCTTATCAGCCTGATGAAGTGGCCATAGTGTCTCGAAAGATTGCTTTACTCACCATCTTTTCAGTTAGCCAATAAAACGCATGCTTATTGGTGATTTCCAAATCCTTTAGTTTCCCCTAAAAAGGCATTTTTTTCCTTCTAACCAGTGATTGCCAAATCCTTCACTTCCCCTAAAAAGGCTGTATTTGTCCTCAAACCAGTGATTGAAATATCCTTTACTTTCTCTTAAAAAGGATTGCCAAATTCATCAGTTTCCCTTAAAAAAGCATTTTTTGGCTCTAACCAGTGATTGCCAAATCCTTCAGATTGCCCTACAAAAGGCTGTGTTTGGCTTTCAATCAGTCATTGCAAAATCCTTCCCTTTCTCCTAAAAAGCCATTTTTTTAGCTCTAACCAGTGATTACCAAACCCTTCACTTTCCACTAAAAGGGCTGTGTTTAGCTACCAATCAGTGATTGCCAAATCCTTCAGTTTCTCCTAAAAAGGCATTTTTGCCTTTAACCAGTAATTGCCAAAATCTTCAGTTTCCCTTAAAAGGCATTTTTGCCTCTAACCAGTGATTGCCAAATCCTTGACTTTCCTCTAAAAAGTCTGTGCTTGGCTTCAAACAACTTCTTTCCAAATCTGTGTGCATAAAACATAAGTGAGAAATCCTGATGATGTGGTTGAAGGAGCAGTAGAGTTGGTGTTCGTGGTGTACGTGGTGTAAGTGCTAATGCTAATGTTACTGAAAGCTGTACTGGCAAACCTTGGCTCGTTGTATCCCAAGTGAAGTGACAGCCTACTACAGGCTCTTTGTTTGCCAGCAGCAGAGCGACACAAGTTGTGGATATGGTCCAGAAAGAGCTTTTGCTAGAGTTCATGGCAAATGGTGTATCAAATAGCCTGTATTCCTGTTCCTCCACCTCAACATCACAAAGAGTACAGTCCTCAGAGGTGGCACCCCAATTGCACATGTGTAATCCCAGGTCACAACTCTCTAACCGTGCAACTTGGGTGATTCTGCAGAGTTGGTCCCACAATACAGTTAGGGCCAGAAATATTTGGACAGTGACACAAGTTTTGTTATTTTAGCTGTTTACAAAAACATGTTCAGAAATACAATTATATATATAATATGGGCTGAAAGTGCACACTCCCAGCTGCAATATGAGAGTTTCCACATCCAAATCGGAGAAAGGGTTTAGGAATTATAGCTCTGTAATGCATAGCCTCCTCTTTTTCAAGGGACCAAAAGTAATTGGACAATGGACTCTAAGGGCTGCAATTAACTCTGAAGGCATCTCCCTCGTTAACCTGTAATCAATGAAGTAGTTAAAAGGTCAGGGGTGGACTCCAGGTGTGTGGTTTTGCATTTGGAAGCTGTTGCTGTGACCAGACAACATGCGGTCAAAGGAACTCTCAATTGAGGTGAAGTAGAACATCCTGAGGCTGAAAAAAAAGAAAAAATCCATCAGAGAGATAGCAGACCTGCTTGGAGTAGCAAAATCAACAGTTGGGTACATTCTGAGAAAAAAGGAATTGACTGGTGAGCTTGGTGGATGATCGCCGCATACTTTATTTGGTGAAGAAGAACCCGTTCACAACATCAACTGAAGTCCAGAACACTCTTAGTGAAGTAGGTGTATCTGTCTCTAAGTCAACAGTAAAGAGAAGACTCCATGACAGTAAATACAAAGGGTTCACATCTAGATGCAAACCATTCATCAATTCCAAAAATAGACAGGCCAGAGTTAAATTTGCTGAAAAACACTCAAGAAGCCAGCTCAGTTCTGGAAAAGTATTCTATGGACAGATGAGACAAAGATCAACCTGTACCAGAATGATGGGAAGAAAAAAGTTTGGAGAAGAAAGGGAACGGCACATGATCCAAGGCACACCACATCCTCTGTAAAACATGGTGGAGGCAACGTGATGGCATGGGCATGCATGGCTTTCAATGGCACTGGGTCACTTGTGTTTATTGATGACATAACAGCAGGCAAGAGTAGCCGGATGAATTCTGAAGTGTACCGGGATATACTTTCAGCCCAGATTCAGCCAAATGCTGCAAAGTTGATTGGACGGCGCTTCATAGTACAGATGGACAATGACCCCAAGCATACAGCCAAAGCTACCCAGGAGTTCATGAGTGCAAAAAAGTGGAACATTCTGCAATGGCCAAGTCAATCACCAGATCTTAACCCAATTGAGCATGCATTTCACTTGCTCAAATCCAGACTTAAGACGGAAAGACCCACAAACAAGCAAGACCTGAAGGCTGCGGCTGTAAAGGCCTGGCAAAGCATTAAGAAGGAGGAAACCCAGCGTTTGGTGATGTCCATGGGTTCCAGACTTAAGGCAGTGATTGCCTCCAAAGGATTCGCAACAAAATATTGAAAATAAAAATATTTTGTTTGGGTTATGTTTATTTGTCCAATTACTTTTGACCTCCTAAAATGTGGAGTGTTTGTAAAGAAATGTGTACAATTCCTACATTTTCTATCAGATATTTTTGTTCAACCCTTCAAATTAAACGTTACAATCTGCACTTGAATTCTGTTGTAGAGGTTTCATTTCAAATCCAATGTGGTGGCATGCAGAGCCCAACTCACGAAAATTGTGTCACTGTCCAAATATTTCTGGCCCTAACTGTATATGATATGGGCATCAGAGGTCTGCTTCAAATATTCGCATACTCCAGAGGAAAGCATCTGCACTGATGCCCAGAATCTTTTGGACTTTGATCTGGGATGGACGAAGTAGGGTCCGAGCAGAATCCAGACCCTCGTCACCAGACGTTAATCCACGGGAGTGGAGGTGATGATGGTGATGAGACACAGAAGTGTGCATTCATGTCAGGAAGAGGAGGGTTATTCACAGGATGAGCAGTGAGCCAACAGAAAGGATGATGATGAGGATCAAGATACCACTTGGAATCAATCCAGAGTCACACAGCTGAGTAGCTCAAAAGAGGAGGTGGAGGAGGGAGACGAGGAGGTTAGATTGTGTCTTCCCACACAGAGACTGAGGGCAGCAAGCACGACAAACACTGCATCCTTTGCACAACTCTACCTCTGGAGAGCAGCTGTCATGGTTCTGCAGTAGTAATGGGCAAGCATGTGCGCCGGTATTCGGTGCTCGCCCGAGCATCACAGTATTTGCGATGCTCAGCAAGCACTGAGTACTGGTGAGATGCTTGGGCTCATGCTCGGATTCACCTCCCTGCATGTTGGCGCTCTTGAGCCAGCCCATATGTAGGGATTGGCTGCCACACGCTGTAATGCCACAGCCATGTTCCAGCAGAGGCAGGGAAACACTCTCAAAGGTCTGGGAGACTTTTCTCAGCCCCTCCCATAACACAGGCCCTGAGGAGCAGGGTACTCTCACAAGTACTGCAAAGTTTGGGAAGATGCTGAAGGAGTACCTTGCCAACCGTACCATTGTCCTTCGTCATTCCTCTGTGCCTTACAATTATAGGGTATCCCAGCTGGAAACATGGCATGAACTGGCTCTATACACCTTGGAAGTCATGGCCTGTCCTGCTGCTAGCGTTTTGTCAGAGCAGGTTTTTAGTGCCGTAGGAGGAATTATTACTGATAGGTGCACCCGCCTGTCAACTGAAAATGCTGACATGCTGACTCTTATCAAAATGAACAAGGACTTTTCAACACCACCAAATGATAGCAGCGTAATATAAACTCAAAGCCAGTTTGTTTTGGGGAGGCATATTCCCATGCTCCTCTTCACCCCCACACATGCTTATACACTTCCTGATTTGGCTATTTGCTCTAGTCCTCCTCCTTCTCCTCATCTTCCACCACCATGTCACTAGGGTGACCGTGGTCCATGATGCAACACCCACATAATAGTTTTAAAGGGTGTTTATGATGTCCGTAACCCAAAAAAAGTTAGATAGTATATTCATGTATACCCCCAGGGTAAATGTTTCAGTCCATACTTATTGCATGGGCATTACAAGTATAGGAGACCCGCTCTTTTGTAATGGGAATGTTGTTTGTATAAGGCCCTCCTTCACGTCTCTTAAAAGGGGCATCGGAGTGCCTCCCAATTTTTGCCAACCTGCATAGGGCAACACTATGGTAGACTCACTTCCTAATAATGGGAACATACAATATTTAATGAGGCCCTTCTCCATGTCTCTTAAAAGAGGCACCCGAGTGCCCAATTTTTTTTTTTAATATTTCATGTAATAAAAAAAATATAATACAACAACACTGTCTCACAAGTAACATTTTTCACAGGAAAATCCATTTTGGTTTCGTTTTTGGACGTTTTATTGTGAGTCCATAAAAGTGGCGTAATACTCAGACAACATTGTTCACAGCAGTGACTTGGGAGTCAGAAATAATTAAAGGAGTTTTCCCCATGCTGTTCCCATGTCATTTGTTCTTATACATTTGTGATTTTTTTAGGGTTTATCAGGCTGCCGGGGGTGCTGCCGGAAAATGCTCGGGTTTCCCATAGGTTAACATTGGGCTCGGTGCTCGGGTCGAGCACCAGAGCATCTCAACATGCTTGACCTGAGCATCGAGCATCGAGCATCCGAGCATTTTACTGCTCACTCATCACTATTTTGCAGTTGTCAGGGGTGGTAAGGGTTGTCTAGTCAGGGCCTTTTTTGACACCACAAAGGATGATCCAACTCACATTATTTGCAAAGTTTGTAAAGAAAACTTAAGTAGAGGCAAAAAAATCCAACAATTTGACTACTACATGCATAAAAAGCACCATGCGTTACTCTGGCAAAGTTACTGCACTAAAACTGTGTATAGCGGGCCTCACCAAACACCGTCCACCACATTAAGTGCATCTACTGTTTCTTCCTCATCCATCATCATAGCAAATATTGTCCAACAGTTGTCAGGCCACAGAAACTCTATTTGTATACCGGCTACAGTCGGGGTGAGAAGAGCCCGTTAGCTGTTACGAAAGTGGACATAAATGCTGGTTTTGTCCGATTTCAGATGTTGAGCACACCACTGGTTTGTCAATTAATTTTAAATTACCAACTTAGTTATAATAAAAAATCTCTTTCTTACAAAGCATTAAAAAGGTTAACATGACCTACAAAATGTGACAGACAGTGAAATATATACATGTGTGTCTACTTGCCACTTTGGAATACTCATATTGCTGGAATAATAAGCATAGCTCCTGATATGGATTAACTATATTTAACCCCTTAAGGACTGAGTCACTTTGCAGCTTAATGACCAGACCGTTTTCAGTAATTCTGACCAGTGTCCCTTTATGAGGTAATATCTCTGGAACGCTTCAACGGATCCTAGCGATTCTGAGATTGTTTTTTCGTGACATATTGGGATTCATGTTGGTAGTAAATTTAGGTCGATAATTTTTGCGTTTATTTGTGAAAAAAATAAAAAATTTGGTGAAAATTTTAAATATTTTACAATTTTCAAATTATTAATTTTTATTCTGTTAAACCAGAGAGTTATGCCACACAAAATAGTTCATAAATCACATTTCCCACATGTCTACTTCACATTAGCACAATTAGCAATTGCTCATGTTTCAAGCAAAATTAAAAAAAAACATTTTTTTAGTGACCATTTGAAGTCCCTTTGAGGGGCGTACATGACAGAAAATACCCAAAAGTGACACCATTCCAAAAACTGTACCCCTCAAGCTACTCAAAAGTACATTCAAGAAGATTATTAACCCTTCAGTTGCTTCACAGGAACTAAAGCAATGTAGAAGGAAAAAATTGACATTTTAATTTTTCCAACAAAAATATTCTTTTAGGCTCAATTTTTTCATTTCACATGGGTAACAGGATAAAATGCATCCTCAAATTTGTTGGGCAATTTCTCCTGAGTACACTGATATCTCATATGTGGTCATAAACCACTGTTTGGGCACACGGCAGTGCTCAGAAGGGAAGTAGTGCAATTTGACTTTTGGAGCTAATTTTACATTCAAAAAGTCAAATGGTGCTCCTTCCCTTCGTTGCCCTGCCGTGCGCCCAAACAGTGGTTTATGACCACATATGAGGTATCGATGTACTCAGGAGAAATTGCCCAACAAATTTTAGGATCCATTTTATCCTGTTGCCCATGTGAAAATGAAAAAATTGAGGCCAAAAGAAAATTTGTGTGAAAAAAAGTACTTTTTCATTTTTACGGATCAATTTGTGAAGCACCTGGGGGTTCAAAGTGCTCACTATACATCTAGATAAGTTCCTTTGGGGGTCTAGTTTCCAAAAAGGGGTCACTTGTGTGGGAGCTCCAATGTTTAGGCACACAGGGGCTCTCCATACACGACATGGTGTCCGCTAACAATTTGAATGGAAAATTAGCTCCAATAGTTAGCGGACACCATGGCCTGTATGGAGAGCCCCTATGCGCCTAAATATTGCAGCTCCCCCACAAATGACCTAATTTTGGAATTTAGACCCCCCCAAGGAACTTATCTAGATGCATAGTAAGCACTTTGAACCCCCAGGTGCTTCGCAAATGGATTCATAAAAATGAAAAAGTACTTTTTTTTTCACAAAAATTTTCTTTTAGCCTCAATTGTTTCATTTTCACTTGGCAACAGGATAAAATAGATCCTAAAATTTATTGGGCAATTTCTCCTGAGTAAATCAATACTTCATATGTTGTGGAAAACCACTGTTTTGGCGCACAGCAGGGCTCAGAAGGGAAGGAGCGCCATTTGACACTCCAAGCGGAAAGTTAGCTGAAATCGTTAGTGAACACCATATCGCATTTGGAGGTTAACTAATGTGCCTAAACAATGGCGCTTCCCCACATGTGAGATTTTGCACTGATGATATGGGACTCTGCTGTATTTTTGGTCACCAGCACAGATACAACAGGCAGGTACAGGCTGCCACCCACCCCTAGTTGCCTAGTTTTACCTGACTGGTAATCAAAATACAGCGGAGCCCTTTTCTTTTAAGTCTTGAAATAATTAAAAAAAAAAAAACGACATGGGCTTCGCCGCATTTTTAGTTTCCAGCCAGGTACAACTAGGCAGCTGGGAGCTGGAATCCACAGTTGCACTGGTGCCGGTGGCAAACTGGGTAATAAAGGGGTTAATACCAGCTTTGCATTGGCAGCTGGCACTAAGCCCAAGGTTCATAATGTCGGGCCAATGTTGGACCTGGCCATTAGGAACCTCTAAGTAAATGGTAACTAAGACACAACACACTCCCTCTACCCAGAACCCAAGGGGGCGACACAGAGCCAGGGACAGCGACCACATAGTGATCACTGCCTCTGTCTGTCAGATCGCTCCACCTGAAGTGGGTGGAGGAGCAGGGCAGAGCCGACGGGCGAGGAGCACAGCTGGGAGCAGAGAGAAGACCAGAGGAGGACAGCGGACGCCGGAGGACAGCGGGCGCTGGAGGACAGCGGGCACTGGAGGACAATGGGCACAAGAGGACTGCGAGCACCGGAGGTGAGCAGGCACCAGACTGGAGGGGAGCAGAGGGAGGAGGCAGGAGAGCGGGAGAAGAGGGAGGAGACCGGGGACCAGACAGCAGGGACTGGAGAGCGGGGACTAGGGAGTGTGGACTGGGCAGAGAAGTGGAGGGGCAGTGGGCAGAGGCAGGGGATGTGTGCAGAGGCAGGGGGTGTGTGCAGGAGTCGGGCACAGCTGACAGCCTGGCTCCTGCAGCGATCGCACAGGGGAATGCTCTTATTCAGCATTTCCCTGCGCGATCATGATATGATTGGTCAGTCAGATTGACTGACTGATCACATCGCTCTGAGTGTGGGGATCACTAACAAGGGTCCCCTCACCTCTGCCTCTGACCCTTAGCTGTCACTGACAGCTGTTAGATTTGAGCTGTCAATGTTTGTTTACAAGCAGTGACAGTTCAAAGCCATGACAAGTTTAGCCGTCATGATGCGGGAACTGATATCTTTTCATGACGGCTAAACTTGTCATTGGTCGTAATGGGGTTAATTGTTGAAGTTAACTCCATAAACCTATTTATAAGAGTAATTGTATGGAATCTAATTCTTTGACCTCTTGTTCCTAGACGAGTTACAACATCATCTCCAAGTCTTCTGATGAGCCCCGCTACATAAGACGGGGCGAAACGCTTTTTAGCTAATGGAGAAACTCATTCATAAAAGACCAGGAACCGATATGGACCTGCAAGGATTCCCCTGAGGGCTATACAATAAGTTAAGTCTAACCTAGGACCCTCTTCTCCATCGCCCTATTTTTAGCCAAACAGGGTAAGCTCAGGGTGAGCCACCAGTGAGTGGGGGCATCATAAATTAGGGTGCGTAAAATCTCCACTGGTAGGCAGGAGTAAGACATAGGGTCTGGATAGGATTCTTTGCGGTGGTCCAATATTTGTGTTTCTACGTGTGGTGTGCTGTTTTTCACTGTCTGTCACATTTGTAGGTCATGTTGACCTTTTTAATGCTTTGTAATAAAGAGATTTTTTATTATAACTTAGTTGGTAATTTAAAATTAATTGATAAACTCAACCCATTACCTCCTATTTCTATCATGTAAACACTACTTCATCTCTACCAACACATTCCTCAGAGTGCAGCAGTTTGTCGGGTACACTCTTCTCCACCCTCTTTCAGCACAGCAGTCAGCCCTTGGTCCCACAGTTGTGGTCACAGAAAAGATTACACCAGGGCAAACTTACACACATGCCAAGCATGACTCACGTCTTCAACCCTGTTGACCAGCAAATCTTATGCCACTATCCCAGCTTGGATAAGCTGCTGCACAAGGCACAGTCCCAGGAGGGGGCCTGGAATGAGGGACATTATTATTGGATGAGGATAAGGTTGGGAGACATTATTCCTAGGAAGGGACCCAGTATGGGAGACATTATTACTGTAAGAACCCAATACGGGGGACATTATACCAGGAATGGGCTAGGATGGTGGACATATCTATATGGGAAGCTTGGGCACCCCTGGTCAAAATTACTGTTATTGTGAACAGTAAAAGTGAACCTGTCAGCAGTTTTTTGCATATAAGCTGTGATCACCACAAGTGAGGCCTTATATAAAGCATTCTGTAATGCTGTATATGTCTCCAGGCCAATTTGCAAAATGCAAAAAAACCCAGCTTATATTATAGTTACCTGTGGGGCGGTCCAGTCCGATGGTTTCTAATCTGGCACCTCTTTTCTTCTTGTGATTGCCGTCCTCATCTGCTTCTAGTGGGTGTCAGTCTCCTTCATTTCACCTCTGTGAACTCGTACTTTTCTCTGACCTGTTCAGGGCAGAGCAAATAATGTAATGCGCAGGAGCCAGCAAGTGAACGATGGGCGCATTCTTTCACCTTTCCCCTCGTCTACGCTTACAGTACTTTACTCCAGAGGTTCCCAACTCCAGTCCTCAAGGCACACCAACAGTGCAGGTTTTCAGGGTTTCCTTAGTATTGCACAGGTGATAATTGAATCATCTGCAGTGGGGATGATTCCAATTTCTAAGGAAATCCTGAAAACCTGCACTGTTGGTGTGCCTTGAGGACTTGAGTTGGGAACCTCTGCTTTACTCTGCGGAGGACAGAGCAAAGAGAAATAGGCGTTAGCAGGAGCGCAATGGAGGAGACTGTATGTGGGTGACATAGTAGGCGTCACCCTCTAGAAGCATAGAAAGAGGACGGCGATCGCAAGAAGAAAGGAGATGCCAGACCAAGACTAGCAGCACCAATTTGACTGGACCACCCCATAGGCTAGTATGATAAAAACTGTTTTTTTATGTCTTACAGATCAGCCTAGGGACATACGGTATATACAGCTTTCCAGAATTTGTATGCTGCATCTTTTAATCTGCTGCATATTTGCAATTAAAAAATAGGCAACATGTGCAAGGGATTTCCAGAATCTCATTCACTTTTTTCATATTGTAAAATGCTGAATATTTTCCGTAGCAAATCCCTACAGAATAAACTCAACAAAAACACAACATGTGCAAATAGCCGTCACATGAGTTAGGGGAAAAAAGTCACAAAGAATGATTAGTTTATGATTATATGGAGTCAAATATTATAGTTAATGGGGGCATAGTGCCGGCTTATCCATTTATATTTTGAATGGAGTGTGGCTACTAGTATTTTAATGGTGGGGTACATATCTGTAGTCAGGGGCGCAGTGTAAAGGATTTTTTATTCCGGAGGGAGACCTTGTTATTTTCAGGGCTGTGATGATCAGGTTGCACAGTAGCAGACACATGTGGGTTGCCCACATGAATCTAAAACATAACCTTTAATTATGATAATTAAAATTAACACCCAAATAATAGTTAAAAACAGATATCATGGTTTGTCTGACCTTTGGTCCCAGATGATTACTCAGCAAGTTGAGTCAAACACGTGTCAGAATCAAATGCACACACTAAGGGTCCATTTGGACCTATGTATGCTTACTGTTGGTGGTGCAGTTGTTGTTTAATGATAATACATGGTTGCACTTCTTTGTACTCAAACACCTGTGACGCTGATTTATTAAGTCAAGCAGCTATCTTACAGATGTTAGCATATGTAGACATTTGTAAAAACAATTTGGAAAGATCTCACCCAATCTCTGGAGATCTTCTACTGAATGCTGTAAGCAAACACAATCTTCCTTCTGTGTTGGACTTTCATGCTATGTCACCGCATCCACAATTGCGTTGCTTTTTCAGCTCAATCCTTGTTTTATACATCCCAACGCATTTCTATGGTCCTCATGTCATCAGGGGATACTTGAAAACAATGGCCATGCGTTGTTACATCATACAGACACCATTGTATGATGTATAAGTGTGCATGTTGTCATAGCCTACAGTTTCAGTCCTATGCAGTGGGATCACTGGTTCCTGTCATCTTCTGTTCCATTCTCTTATCCTCTTTGTCCCTCTCAACTTCGGGGTGAAGTAGGTTGAGTTCGCTGTTGATGAATGGAAGAATCCAGGAGGCAGGACACGTCGTGGCCAGTGACAGTGTACTTCCGGGTTTGCTCCAAATGTCCGCTGATGCCCGACGTCACAGTCACGTCCCGGTCATGTGTCTGAGTGGCCGGAGTTTGCTATTGGATGATGCGGGGATTCGCGGGAGTGCACCGGTTTGACAATCTGATTACAATGCCCAGACTGTCAGACTGCTCACAATAGCAGGCTATCAGACTAGTACACTCCCATGAATCCCCGCATCATCCGATAGCAAACTCCATCCACACAGATACATGACCGGGACGTGACTGTGACGTCGGGCATCAGCTGACATTTGGAGAAACCCAGAAGTACACTGCCGCTGGCCACGGCGTGTTTCTTTCTCCCGAGTTCTGCCCTAGAGCAACCGTGAACTCAACCTACTTACCCCCAAACTTGGGAGGGACAAAGAGGATGAGAGTGGAATCGAACAGAACAGGAACCAGTGTTCCCACACCAATAACCCATGGCATCAGGTATAGTGCCTCTAGGCTGAATGTTAGTATATTATCTCTACAACATTAGCCCTTGAGATCAATTTTATAAATTTGCATAACAACATGGAGACAAGATTTGCACTTACACACATGAGTGTTGCACAAACAAGGTGTAAGTAGATATTGGGAACTATAACCTAATAGATTTGGTGTTAACTGATGGGATCACAAGGTTAAGGGGCAATCCAAGTTAAAGATACTGTGCACTCAATAAAAGTATAAGAGTTATATTTACAACCTTTGCATTATTCATTCATTTTCAACAGGTTCACTACATATGCTCCAGTAGATAAATATCCAGGAAGAAAAGGGAGCTCCAAGGGAGAGAATAAGTCCAATATACAGCAGAAAACACTACAACAGGTAGTAGCTTCCTATTTAACCATGGTATTAAGGCATATCATAGGGAATCTCTGTAAACTAAAACAAAGCAACCTCACTGCCAGTCTTAGTACAGAAGGAACGGCAGTATACATCCATTACCCCCATTCCACAACATAATACAGCAGTAAGGACAAATACAAGGTAAAACTATGTAACACCAATGACCTGCTGACCGCCAAGAGCAAGTGACACTACTCCCTCCTCCTCCTCCTTGACCTATCTGCCGCCTTTGACACTGTCGACCATTCCCTCCTACTTCTAATTCTTGAATCTCTCGGCATTACTGACCTAGCCCTCTCCTGGATCTCCATTTACCTAATGGACTGGACTTTCAGCGTCACCCACTCCCACACCTCCTCTTCACCCTACCCCCATCTGTTGGTGTTCCCCAAGGCTCGGTCTTGGGTCCACTACTCTTCTCCATTTACACCCTCAGCCTAGGCCAACTCATCGAGTCCCACGGCCTTCAATACCACCTCTATGCCGACGACACCCAGATCTATTTGCCCGACCCTGACATCACCTTCCTACTATTCAAAATTCCGCAATGCCTGTCTGCCATCTCATCCTTCTCTGCTCGCTTCCTAAAATGAAACATGGACAAAACCGAGTTCATCGTCTTCCCCCCAAGTCGCTCTCCCCCCACCTGCCCTATCCATCACTGTCAACGACTGATCACTCTCACCTGTCCCCCACGCTAAATGCCTTGGAGTAATCCTTGACTCCACCCTCTCCTTCAAGCCCCACATCCAAGCTCTTGCAACTATCTGCCGTGTCCACCTCAAAAACATTTCCCGAATCCGCTCTTTCCTCAACCGCGACACTGCTAAAACAGTTGTCCTTGCTCTCATCATCTCCTGCCTCGACTATTGCAAACTCCTGCTCACCGGCCTCCCTGCTACCTCCCTCGCTTCTCTCCAATCTATCCTCAATTCCGCTGCCCGACTCATCCACAGGTCTCCCCGCTACTCCCCTGTTTCCCCTCTCTGCCAAACCCTTCACTGGCTCGCCACCTCCCAGAGATCCCGGTTCAAGACCTTAACCATGACATACAAAGCCATCCACAACCTGTTCCCTCCCTACATCTGACATAGTCTCCCGATACCTACCGTCACGCAACCTGCACTACTCCCAAGAGCTCCTTCTCTTCTCCCTTCTCATTTCCTCCTCCCACAACCGCATACAAGATTTTTCCCGTGCATCCACCATACTCTGGAACTCTCCCAATACATCAGACACTCCCCTACCCTGGGAACCTTCAAGAAAACCCTGAAGACCCACCACTTCCATCAAGAATACAACCTACACTTAGACCTGATCCTCACGCCACCTCACACTTGGCACTCCCCCTCCTACAATCTCCCCACTCGTCCCATGTAGACTGTGAGCCCTCGTGGACAGGGTCCTCTGCCCTACTGTACTTGTACGATTTGATTGTTGTCATTTTATGTTCTTGTCCTTGTCTGCACTTGCACATGTAAAGCACCATGGAATCTAATAGCGCTATATAAATAAACAATAATAATAATAATAAGTAATAATAATAATAACAAATATCTAATGGGTGTATACAAAAAAGGGGAAGTACAATAATAACAAATTATTTTTTTTATTAATTAACAGTGAGAGGGGTCATAAGAAACATTTTCCAGCATAGGAAGAGAAGCCACCCAATGTCTGGCAACCCTGAAAGGTACAAACCCTAGAAGGCCTATCTCAGAATAGCAGATAAATCAGTAAATACATACTTATTTCTGTTTTTTTACAGGCCACAACTAATCAGGTCAACAAGATCATCGAAGCTTATGAAATATAGAGAGAAACTCTTAAAAAGTAATAAGACACCATAGTAGCTGATATTACAAACATCTCCAACAAGTGGTATATTATTATTATTATTTATTAGTACCTTTTCTCTAAACAAGCATATTCTATATTCTTTCAGGTCATCATACTAAAAGATACCGCAGAACAAGTCTATCATCAAAAGGAGGATTTCCTTCTGCATTAATGCCAACAATTTAATTATCTTTTATTTTAATTCATTATGTTAATATTCATTTTTATGAAGTTTTTACTGTAATTTTATCTGTAATTTTAAGAAATAAACATTCCGTTAAGATATGGGTTAGCAACTAAGATTAGTACTTTCTTGATACATAGAGTTCAATATAATTATATACAGGCCGAGAAAGGGATAAGTGTAACGCTGGGTCTTATCACAGAAATTGGTGCAATTTATACTGTAAGGAGGTATCATACACGGTGCCCTCCTAAGGCCTACAAGCAGCAACACATAAACCAGTATTTTTATTGGCCAACAAACACCCTCATCCCTGCAGCTAGATCCTGTGTTAAGCCCTTGAGATATATTTATTATTACTTTTGCTGCTGCTATAACTTTTCCAAATTGTACTAATACTATTGTCTACGACCCTGTTTCTTGTAGACACCTATTTCTGCTGTTTATATGAATTATTAATTTTTATCATTCTATATTTTAATATACTTCATGTTTTAATTGAGTACTGTATTTAGCTTTGTTTTTCTGAGTATCACTAATGGTACCTTTACACGCCGCGACGGCAGGCTGGATACATCGCGCTACAGGCTACAAATGTAGCTTGTAGCGCCAATGTAGCCCTTCGTAGCGGCGTCTGAAGACGTGACGCTACAGCCGGCAACAGATACATCTGTTTCCTAGGTCTACTCGAAAACTGATGGCTACAACGCCGATGGTAGCGAGCTGTATCGGCGTGTAAAGAGGCAACGGAAGGGAACTCGGGACACCCGGGCTGTAGCTGCAATGTAGCTAAGGCGTGACCCAGGCTCCGGGATACCGCGCCCCATCACCGATCATTGGAGGAAGCTACTGCATAACGATTGGTAGTCGCTGCCTAGGGCGGCATATTTAAGGAGCTGACCAGTCACACTACACAATCGCTCGAGCCTGCTGTATTTCTCAGCCTCCTGTGATGCCTGGCCAATCATGATGATATTGCGCTGTCCTATCATCGTACGGATGGCTCGTAATCCAAGATTGTGGCACGCCTATGTGCTGTCCCTGCTGTACCAGGTCCGCCCATATTAGCTTATTGTAGCGCTGAGTAAATGTGGTACGCTAAGCTACAGCTGGCTACTTGAGACACCCGGCGATGTAGCTAGCTACAGATGTAGCGTGGCGTAGCGCACCTTATGGCGGCGTGTAAAGAGGGTGCGTTGACTGTTTGTAGCCGTTTGAGCGTGCTCGTGCACGTGAAGTAGCGGGATGTATCCAGCCTGCCGTCGCGGCGTGTAAAGGTACCATTAGTGATTCAGTGGCAAGTATTTCTCCCAATCTAAACCCATTTTAACACCTATGGAGAATTCTGAAGAGACAAATTGAACGCTCATCCACCATCTAGGCTCTATAAGGGTACCTTCACACCTGGCGATGTCGGCGGCGATTTTGTAGGTGACGCTGGGGCGTGGCCTATTGCCGCCGACATTGCCAATGCGTCCCCTAATGCGAATGGGCGAGGGTGACGCATTTGAGTGGTCGCCTGGTTTAAGAGCAGTGCTCTAAAACCAGGCGACCACTCTGGGGCGATGTGTACACATCGCCCAATGTAAATGGGGGACGGCGATCTGCCAGGCGATGGGAGTCATAGGCTCCCATGTTAAGGCATCGCCACTGGGGTTTTCAGACACCCCAGCGGCGATGCCGCCTGTCAGATCGCCGGTGCGTCGCCGGAGGTGTCGCAGCATGTAAACATGCGATGCCGACGCTGGTGGGGCGCCAAAAACGTGCACGCTCCCGTCCGTTGCCGCTGACATCTCCAGTGACATCACCTGGTGTGATGGGCCCCTAAGAGGTTGTGCTAGAAGAATGGAAAAATGTAAATGTAAAAAGGTGTTAATTCCATGCCTCGAATACTTGGTAACTATCCTTAGGCTTTGTTCACACATATCGCTCTTTTTGCTCTTTGCTCCCGGATACAAAATTACTACATGCTCCGATTTTGTGTCCGGAGAAAAAATCCAATTCCTCCCGGATTCTCCTGGACACATGGAAACCGGATTGCAGGGAGCTGCCATCCAGCTTCCATCCGGCCCCGTAGGATACTATGGGGCCAAAATCCGGTCTGGGGCTGTCCGGTTTACAACGGACAGCCACGGATCGGATTAAATCGTAGTGTGAAGTCGGCCTTAGCAATACATCATTGGAATAAGGGTTTCATTTCCTATATTATGCTTTTCTTAGATGAGGTACCGAAAGCCTGGTGACAGATTCCCTTAAAAAGTCATGGATGTCATGCAAAATACCAAATGTAGTAAATTTGATATGGGTGTAGTGATTTTTACATCAACTACGTTTTTATGGTATGGGTTAAAATATATTCAATGAAGCATTGTTTTGTCAATTTTTCTTGCTTTCAGTGAGATATTGATTAAAATCTTACTGCTCAAAGGGGGTGTACTCATACATGCTGAGCACTGTGGTGTGTGTATATATATATACACTAGCTGTGAGCCCGATGCAAATGCATCGGGTGTCTAGAATATTTTTTAAATTTTTTTTTAACATTTTCAAATAATCCCCATAGAAAGTATAGGGGGACTTGCGGCAGGTGCGGCAAGTGCGGTTTTGCACTTGCGGCAGGTGCGGCCACGAAAAAAACCGCGGCTGACCGCGGTTTTTTTCGCGGCCGCACCTGCCCAAGTGCAAAACCGCACTTGCCGCACCTGCCGCAAGTCCCCCTATACTTTCTATGGGGATTAGCGCAACCGCGCCGCAAGTGCAGCGGTTATGCGGCAATCGCGGCAGATGCGGTTTTTTCACCGCATCTGCCGCGATTTTGGCGGACATATGGGATGCGGACATATGGGGGGTGTGTGGTGACAGCGGGGGGGGGGGTGTGTGTGTGGACATCGGGAGTGTGGTTACAGGAGAGGCTCCGGAGCACTGTGTCAGCATGTGCTGACAGCAGCGGCTCCGGAGCGGGATCGGAGCGGGGGTGTGCGGACATATGGGGGGGGTGAGGACATATGGGGGTGTGTGTTGACAGGGGTTGGGGGTGTGTGCAGCTTCGCACGTGGTGACGTCACAGAGTGACAAAGGCACGGTCTTTTGCGGGGTCCGAGACGGAAGTGCCTACGGCAATTATATAGTAGATAGAATACATACAGCAGTACCGGTGTGCAGCGGTGCCAGTGTGCAGCAGTGCCGGAGTCCAGGAGGAGACAGCAGGCGGATGCGGTCAGGGGGGCCGGGGGACAGTGGCCGGTGCGTTCAGGAGCAAGCCGGGGAACAGCGGGCAGAAGGGGGCTGGTGGAATAACAGCCATGTGCGGGCAGGAGGAGGCTGAGGAAGAGCGGCCAGGTGCGTGCAGGAGGGGTCCGGGGGACAGTGGCCGGATGCGGGCAGGAGGGAGGCAGGGAGACAGCGATCGGGTGCGGCAGGAGGGGGTCAGGGGGACAGCGGCCATGTGCGGGCAGGAGGGGGCCGGGGAACAGCGGGCAGAAGGGGGCCGGGGAACAATGGCCATGTGTGGGCAGGAGGTGGCCGAGGAAGAACGGCCGGGTGCGTGCAGGAGGGGGTCGGTGAACAGCGGCCGGGTGCGGGCAGTAGGGGCGGGGGGGCCTTCCTGGCCGCACCCGGCCGCTGTCCCCCGGCCCTCTCCTGCCCGCAGCACTGTGCTTAGCAGTTTACAGCAACTCAGTGGTTAGCAGACTTTATGCGGCTCAGTGGTTAGCAGAGTATACGGCGGCTGAGTGGTTAGCAGAGTATACAGGGTCTCAGTGGTTAGCACAGTATACGCTGGCTCAATAGTTAGCACTGTAAACTGAGCCTCAGTAGTTAGCACTCTATGGTGGCTCAATGATTGGCACTGTATATGGTGGCTCAATAATTAGAGCAGTAATGTGACTCAGTGATTAGCACTGTATACGGTGACTCAGTGGTTAGCACTCTATGGTGCCTCAGTGGTTGGCACTGTATATGGTGGCTCAGTGGTTAGCACTGTATATGGTGACTCGGTGATTAGCACTGTATGGTGCCTCAGTGGTTGGCACTGTATATGGTGGCTCAGTGGTTAGCACTGTATGCTGGCTCAGTGGTTAGCACTGTAAGGTGACTCAGTGGTTAGCACTGTACGGTGGCTCAGTGGTTAGCACTGTATGGTGGCTCAATGTTTAGCACTGCACGGTGGCTCAGTAGTTAGGACAGTATGGTGGCTGAGTGGTTAGCATTGTACGGTGGCTTAGTGGTTAGCACAGTATGGTGGTTCAGTGGTTAGCACAGCGCGGTGGCTCAGTGGTTAGCACTGCGCGGTGGCTTAGTGTTTAGCAAAGTATGGGTGACTCAGTGGTTAGCACAGTATACGGCCGCTCAGTGGTTAGCACTATATGGAGGCAGAGTGCTTAACTTTGTATGGAGGCTCATTGGTTAGCACAGTATGGTGGGTCAGTGGTTAGCACTGTATAAGGTGGCTCAGTGGTTAGCACTGTATAAGGTGGCTGAGTGATTAGCACTGTATGGTGGCTGAGTGTTTAACATTGTATACAGTGAGTCAGTGGTTAACACTTTATGGTGGCTGAGTGGTTAGCACTGTACGGTGGCTCAGTGGTTAGCACTGCACGGTGGCTCAGTGGTTAGCACTGTACAGTGGCTCAGTGGTTAACACTGTACGGTGGCTCAGTGGTTAGCACTGTATGGTGGCTCAGTAGTTAGCACTGTACGGTGGCTCAGTGGTTAGCACTGTATAAGGTGGCTCAGTGGTTAGCACTGTATAAGGTGGCTGAGTGATTAGCACTGTATGGCGGCTGAGTGTTTAAGACTGTATACGGTGAGTCAGTGGTTAACACTTTATGGTGGCTCAGTGGTTAGCACTGTACGGTGGCTCAGTGGTTAGCACTGTACGGTGGCTCAGTGGTTAGCACTGTACGGTGGCTCAGTGGTTAGCACTGCACGGTGGCTCAGTGGTTAGCACTGTACGGTGGCTCAGTGGTTAGCCCTGTATGGTGGCTCAGTGGTTAGCACTGTACGGTGGCTCAGTGGTTAGCACTGTACAGTGGCTCAGTGGTTAGCACTGTATATGGTGGCTCAGTGGTTAGCACTGTATATGGTGGCTCAGTGGTTAGCACTGTACGGTGGCTCAGTGGTCAGCACTGTACGGTGGCTCAGTGGTCAGCACTGTACGGTGGCTCAGTGGTCAGCACTGCACGGTGGCTCAGTGGTCAGCACTGTACAGTGGCTCAGTGGTTAGCACTGTGTATGGTGGCTCATTGGTTAGCACTGTATATGGTGGCTCAGTGGTCAGCACTCTACGGTGGCTCAGTGCTCAGCACTGTACGGTGGCTCAGTGGTCAGAACTGTACGGTGGTTCAGTGGTCAGCACTGTACGGTGGTTCAGTGGTCAGCACTGTACGGTGGCTCAGTGGTCAGCACTGTACGGTGGCTCAGTGGTCAGCACTGCACGGTGGCTCAGTGGTCAGCACTGTTCGGTGGCTCAGTGGTCAGCGAAGGACGGAGGGCAGAGTGGTCAGCGGAGGACGGAGGGCAGAGTGGTGAGCAGAGGACGGAGGGCAGAGTTTATCAGCGGAGGACGGAAGGCAGAGTGGTCAGCAGTTAACGGGGGGGGGCAGAGTGGTCAGCGGAGGCCCAAGGGGGGCAGAGTGGTCAGCGAAGATGGAGGCTGTGCTGGGCTGTGTATACATAATAATAAGGCTCTGGGCTATGTATATTATTTGGAGACTGGGCTGGGCTTCATATACTATTTAAAGGCTATGACAGTCCAGTTGCAGTCTCCAAATATAATATATGTATAATCCCAGCACAGCCTCCAAATAATATATATAGCCCAGCACAGCCACAGATCTCATAATGAAGGGACTGCAGTGCTGGTTTTCTCTGCACAGTGGCACCCCCGGCTGTACAATGAGACCTTCAGCATAGCACTATACAACTACATGAGGTGGTGGTGCGGTTGCTACGTGTGAACATGGCCTGAGCACTGGATCCACTCTGCAATGCCATATACCGTCATTTTAAGAAATAGGAGATCCCCTTTAAGTGCAGAAAGCCATTTACCTGCTGTGTTTTTGACTCACTGACAACCACAGATGTTCCTCGTCCTGGACTGGTGGCTGCAATTCATTACTCCACATTTGTAGGACTACACCTCCCAGCATGCACTGGGCAGCGAACACAGCCTGCTGGGAGTTGTGGTTCTGTCCCTGTTTTAATCCATACAGGGCAGGTCTCTGCTTGTTATGAGCAGAGGAGGTGGTGGCCCCAGAGTTGTCAGCAGCAGAAAATCCTCCTCTTCCTCCCCCAGACACTGCGGGTGGCCCCAAGCCTCCTCTGCCATCACCTCCTGACCCCAGTAATACATACCCTGCTTCACATATCACTGTAATATCAGTGCAGTCCTCACCAGCCACCTCCATGCTGCTCTGTGCCGGAGGCTGGCCCAGAGGGGAGTATGGAAGCCTGCGGGTGCCAAAAGTTGGAATATTGCAGGAGGCAGCGCTGATGAGCTGAGCTCAGCCATGATCTGTGTGACACTGTGACTGCAATCCGGAGCGGGATGACAGGGGCACAGGGGCACAGGGGCACAGGCTCCGGAGCACTGTGTCAGCATGTGCTGACAGCAGCTGCTCCGGAGCGGGATGACAGGGGCACAGGCTCCGGAGCACTGTGTCAGCATGTGCTGACAGCAGCTGCTCCGGAGCGGGATGACAGGGGCACGGGCTCCGGAGCAGTGTGTCAGCATGTGCTGACAGCAGCTGCTCCGGAGCGGGATGACAGCGGCGAGGGGTCGCAATGCCCGCTACGCGGGCAATGCCTCGCACGTGGTGACGTCACAGTGTGACATAGCCACGGCGTGCCGGGGGCCGACACAAACGTGCCTACGGCAATTATAGAGTAGATATATATATATATACAACTAGAAAAAATTTCTCTGCAGCACTCAGCTACTACTAATGATGTACATATGCTAACAAGCAGTATATATATGAGAAAAAAGTTTTTCTTCATATATATACTCCTTGTTAGCATATGTACATCATTGGTAGTAGCTGAGTGCTGCAGAGAAATTTTTTCTAGTTGTTTGACCCAGCGTCCCTGCTGGCACCAGTTCACATTATGTCTGTGAGTGCTGTGCAGTTTTTTTTTCTCTTTTATATATATATACAGTGATACCTTGGTTTTCATTTATTTCAGATATCGTTGATTTCAGTTTTCATTTATTTTTTTAACGAAAAATGTGCCTCGGTTTTCATAGATACATTGCTGCTAATTTTGCGATAAAAGATGGTGACCCATGTGATACCCCTTCCAAAAAATAATATGGGCACCGCTCTCTACCCTTCCATATGCTAAAAAGAGTATTTATAAAAATAAAATACAAAGTTAAATGTTTATTCATTCCTTACATTCTTTCATATTTGTTTTACGGTCATTACTGAGTGTTTCTAGTATTAGCTGCTATCTTTATTCTCTATAAAACGGGGGGTTTTTTGCATGTACAGTATTTTGGAGTGTCTAAAACAAATTAATTGATTTTACATTGTTTCCTATGGAAATCATTGCCATGGTTTTCATCGGTTTCGGTTTATCAATGAAAACTGAGGTATCACTGTATATATATATACTGTATATATACATACTATGATACCTCTGCTTATATACATACGCAAAAAAACACATGTATGATTATGCATACACACACATATCTATATATATACATATATGTGTGTGTGCATATATATATATATATGTATATATATATATAAACATACTCAAATATGTGTATATATATATATATATATATATATATATATATATATATGTGTTTGTGTATGCATAATCATATTTGTGTATGTACTGTATATACATATATATATATATACATTTATATACGCACGCATATATGTATGTCTATGTGTGTAAGTTAATAAAGAGCATGCTCACTTCTGTAGTGCTCAATTTGTACTGTGTAACTTTATAATTCAAGAGTCATTGACGTCAGGTCCTAAGGGCATGCTTTGGCTAGTATGCCTGCCTAAATGAAGTATGGCACCCTTATTAACTTGTCAAGGGAGGATGCAGCTGCATCATTTGCTCACCCATTTGCTTAACTTAAATAAAGGTTGGTGGTTAGGCTTCTGTGGCATTGTGCTCTCTTGCTAATTATCAGTGTATTTGTTTTACAGACAATTAGCCACCTGGTTCTTTCTCCCACTAAGCTCAGGTCATCATCATGAGTTGCATCTGCTTCTTCAGGCCCTAGACATAAAAAAAATCAAGATAATCCTGGCATTGATTAGAAAAATCACATCGAGACTGCAAGAAGGTGTACACGAGAAATTCCCACAAAGGATTGTGTTCTGGAGCAATTCACCTTTGCTATTTTTTGTAAGAAAACGTATGTATATAAACAATATACAGTACTTATTGAATTTTAATAGTGTTACAGTATATTAAATTAAACTATAAAATATAAAAATATCATCATAGTTGTCTTCTAACATGTCCTTGAGGTTATGATGTTCAATAATAACAGAGTAAAATTAAGATTTTTTTAAAATAAAATAATTTCTTAGGTTACTTGATTTGTAATTGCTAGAATTTCTTTTTGAAAAAGAGTTGAATTTACATTCTTTTTTTGTTTCCAATATCTATTCATAAGGAGATATAGTGTTATAATTGAAAGCTTGGTAGGAGATTATAAACTACGATCTGTGTCTACTAAGAGCATTGCTTTTTTTCTAATCATAGAAAACTCCTATATGAAGTTTGGGCAGTTATAAAGCTTTGCAGTACACTTCTACAGTACAATGGATATAAATGTCTATATACTCCTGGTAAAATGCCAGATTTAGTCATTCAAAAAAATGTACCAAGAAGATTCATTTTAGAAGTTTTTGTAGCTTTAATGTCACCACATTCTGTAGAAATCCATGAAGATATTAAGATTGGAGCATTTTCTTAGAAATAGCCAGGGAAATTTGGGGTGGTGTACTTTTATAGTCTTGGGCAACCTATTTGTTCTAACAGTATGGACTTCACTAATAGGCTTTAAGTCAGACACGATACACTATTTGTGTGACTGGCGCCCTACACAAGCCTTATCTGTGTGTATTTTTAATATTAGGTAGCCATCATCCCCATGAATCGTAGATGTGTGAGTAGCTGTTTTAGTAGTATTTTGCAACTATGCTGCTTTCACTGTTGTCATGTGGCTGCTGTATCCTGTAGTTCATTTCTTTTGTGACCTGGGGTTGATAAGTACAGTAACAAATATCAATCATTTTTAGAACAAAACCTTCAGACCTCCAGTACAAAGCTGAAGATGAACAAGAAATTTACCTCACAACATGAGAATAAGGCTAAGGGCCACTTTACACACACCAACTTCTCTGTCCAACTTCTGAACAACTTACTGGTTGCAGTGAAATCATGGACACATTGCTCCATTTCGTAGCTGTGTACAAATGGAACAATGTGTCCATGATTTCACTGCAACCAGTAAGTTGTTTAGAAGTTGGACAGATAAGTTGGTGTGTGTAAAGTGGCCATAAGCAAATCTTCAAACCAATTAAAGAATGGCTTCGCTAGAAGATCAAGCTTTTGGAATGGTCAAACCAGAACTCAGACCTGAATCCAATGGAAAATCAGTGAGTTGAAGAGGACTGTACTAAGGAGGTACTCTTGCAATCTGACAGATTTGGAGCTATTGTAAGGAAAAGTGTGCAAGGATTTTCAATTCTAAATGTGCCATATTGATAGACCCCCCACTAGTGATAAACGACCACTAAGATGCTTGGGTGCTTATACTCGTAATGAGCAGTTAGATGTTCAAATAGTCACCACTCAAGTACCCGAGTATAGTGGAAGTCAATGAAGAGCTTCATCATTTTTCCGTGATCTCTTCTGGAAAATGCTTGAGCTTCCCATTGATTTCCATTGTACTCAAGTTGCCCCTATTCGAGCATGTTGAACTGAGGACCTGAGCATGGTCATGCGTAAAGAACTGAATACTGTCATAAATTCAAAGGGTGCTTCAACAAAGGTATTAGTTTAAAGCATAACCACCATTTAAATTTTTATTTAATAATGTAGAACAAGTGATTTTAATAAACTTTCTAATATGCTTCATTAGAAAATTCTGGTTGCAAACCGTTCCTAAACCATCTACAATGTGTCCCAGCTGCACTGTGTTTGAAGCCAACACATGTTTTTTTTTATCAATCACAGCCATCTTCAGTGAATACAGACATGTAACATTGTATCAGATAAGGCTCTCTCAGAGCAGAGTTGCTAAGCAATGTCAGAGTTCAGGATCAAGTCACACTTGTTTCTTCCAGTAAGATGTGTCACAATGTCTATTCATCCCTTGTCTTCTGGCTCCACACAGCTCAAGATCTCTGTTAACCCTTTCTCTGCTATCACATTACAATTCACTGCTGCCAATGAGCTGCTGGCCATGCACACAGGCCATAAAATGCAGTTTTTCAAAATAGCAAATAAAAATGTGAGAAAATAAGTTATATGGCATAAAAAATCATTATCTTAGCTGATTTGTGACACATCATTAACAACCAGTGCAAATTTGTTTTGTTGTTTTTTCAATGAAATGAAATTTACACTTTAATGGTGAGCATTAAAGGGTTTTTTTCAGTTGAATTGTACAGATTACAGGTGACAGTAAAGGTGGAAATAGTTCTCGAATGATTGTTCTAGGAATGATTTTTTTAACATGACAAAAACCTGACATTTTAACTTTTTATGTCCACTATATCTCAACTGTATATGTTTCACTTATTAAAGAACAATAAGGCCCTATTCATTACCCCACAATTTTGACATAAAACAGTTTTTAAAGTTAAACTTTTTTGTGTAATGTTAATTTGCTAAAAAAAATTGTAACTTTTGCACGTTTGGAGGTTCTCATGCCTTTTTCAGCCAGTTGGAGAAAAAAGTTGTTGGGGAAGCCAATGCTAGATAGGACTAGCCAATGACAAATTTATCAAAAATGGCAGCCTACATTATAACAGCAATGTTACTACAGTCACAAAATGTTTTTAATTTTTTTTTTAAAAGTAATACAAAGGAGTCAAGGATATAAGCGCACATATGGATTCTTCCTAATCATTAAACATAGCAAAAATTAAACAAATTATATTGCAAACAGCATCAACATGCTATAAACGCTCTTTTAGAATTTTTTAAAAATAATAGTAGTCCATTTATAACCATAAATAGATTAAATATCCTTTGGCATTTTCTTTGAACACCACTTTTTCTAATATCATATCCAGACTCCAAGACATGTACTGTAGCAAGTAGAGGAGCACCATTTCCAAATGAAGTCTTTAGGCAAACTTTTTGGGGTAACGCCCCATTACTCAAGCATATGAGTTGGAACATTACACAGATACAAATACTCAATCATTATCAAATGAATTTACATACCGTATATACTCGTGTATAAGCCGAGTTTTTCAGCCCAAAATTTGGGCTGAAAAGTCCCCCCCTCGGCTTATACACGGGTCTATACGGTAGACCCGTGTGGTGGGGGCTGTGTGGTGGGGGCTGTGGAGGCTGGAGGAGGCGGGGGGGGGGGCTGCTGTATGAGCGGCCCCGTCACGTGGGGCCGCTCATTATATATGCACTGCTCCCCCTGTCAATCAGCGCAGGGGGAAGCAGTGCATATGGCCCCCCCAAAAGCTGGCACTGTCCCCCCTTGTAAGGGCCCCCCCCCGGTGCTTATACATTACCCTCCCGGTGTTCTGATCGGCGCCGCTCCTCGGTGCTGCGTCGCCGTCTTCATCCTCCCGTCCGCGCTCGCTGCATCCATCCGGGTTCTCCGGCGGTCGCAGCGATATGACGTCATCGCGCGACCGCTGGAGAACCCGGATGCAGCCAGCGCGGGAGGATGAAGACGGCGACGCAACATCGAGGAGCGGCGCCGATCAGAACACCGGGAGGGTAATGTATAAGTAGCGGGAGGGGGAGGCCTTACAAGGGGGACAGTGCCAGCTTTTGGGGGCTGTTGGTACCCCCAGGGGGCTGCTGGGTACCCCCTGGGGGCTGTTGGTCCCCCCAGGGGGCTGTTGGTACCCCCAGGGGGCTGTTGGTGTCCCCTGGGGGCTGTTGGTACCCCCAGGGGGCTGTTGGTACCCCCAGGGGGCTGCTGGGTACCCCTGGGGGCTGTTGGTACCCCCAGGGGGCTGCTGGGTACCCCCTGGGGGCTGTTGGTCCCCCCTGGGGGCTGTTGGTACCCCCAGGGGGCTGCTGGGTACCCCCTGGGGGCTGTTGGTACCCCCTGGGGGCTGTTGGTACCCCCAGGGGGCTGCTGGTACCCCCTGGGGGCTGCTGGGTACCCCCTGGGGGCTGTTGGTCCCCCCTGGGGGCTGTTGGTACCCCCAGGGGGCTGCTGGGTACCCCCTGGGGGCTGCTATATGTACCCCTGGGGGCCTGCTGTATACCACTGGGGCTGCTGGGGCTCCTGTATACTACCACTGGGGCTGCTGGGGCTCTTGTATACTACCACTGGGGCTGCTGTATACTACCACTGGGGCTGCTGGGGCTCCTGTATACTACCACTGGGGCTGCTGGGGCTCCTGTATACTACCACTGGGGCTGCTGGGGCTCCTGTATAGTACCACTGGGGCTGCTGTATACAACCACTGGGGCTGCTGGGGCTCCTGTATACTACCACTGGGGCTGCTGGGGAATCTGTATACTACCACTGGGGCTGCTGGGGCTCCTGTATACTACCACTGGGGCTGCTGGGGAATCTGTATACTACCACTGGGGCTGCTGGGGAATCTGTATACTACCACTGGGGCTGCTGTACTACCACTGGGGGGCCTGTATACCACACTGCTGGGGGCTGTATAACTGTGCTGGGGTCCACCCTCGGCTTATACACGAGTCAATAGGTTTTTTCCAGATTTTTGGGGCAAAAGTAGGGGGGTCGGCTTATACACGGGTCGGCTTATACACGAGTATATACGGTACATCATAAGAAATTCCAACATATACGTTCAATAAATAATAGCTAGGATTGTAAATTTGCACCAAAACACCAAGTATAATGCATTCTGTAAAAACACATTTAATAATTGCTAATTTAACCCCTTACGATTTGAAAAGTTGTAGTCACCTGCAAATTCTATATTAGCCATTTACAGTAGTACACAACATGTCCCACTTGACGGCTTTTTTTTTCCTCAACAGAATAGCCATATGATTGTTCTATTGCAGGACAAGTTTTAGTTTTGAATGACACAATTCACTTCACTAGAGGTGTATAGGTGTATCTAGGTACAGTGATTGCTGGAACCAGCAAGAGCAGTTTCTGGCAGTGAGTATATTACACGTTGTTAGGAGTGGGCTAAGGTGTTTAATGTTATAATTAAAGGGCTTATCCAGGTTTGAGATGAAAGTCTAGGTGACTGCAGGCTTCCAAATTCTCATGGCGCGTGCACTGCATACTTTCAGGATTCTCCCATGTCAATGGCAAGATTGGACGGTCATATGAACACAAGTATGCGATTTATATACTTCTGCCACATTCTGACTAAACGCGTCCGGCCTCGCTCAATTCATTTCATTGACCGAAGCCTCACATGTCTAGTCAGTACGTGCCTGCATGTATGTAAATTGCATACCTATGGTTATGTGATCTTCCACATTCACTGCCGGCACCAGACAATCCTGACAGCAGACACTGTGCGCTCTGTGAGAATTCAGAAGTCTGCAGTCACATAGAGACACACAGTGACTTCAGACTCATCACAAGCTTGGGACAACCTAACGCATAAATACATAGAACCCTTAACTTGTTAGAATGCACAACACCTCATTAACATAGCTATGTATCAAGAAAGATTACAAGTTATGGATTGTTAGATGTACACAGTATCAGAATAATTAACACAAAACTACATCACCAGACCCACTAGAGGAACTGAAATACATCCATATAACCCCTATCAGAACAGAAATATATCACCAGACCCACCCACCAGAGGTACAGAAATACATCCATATAACCCCCATCAGTACAGAAATATAAAGTCAAAATCCTCATTAGTACAAAAATATATCACCAGACCCACCAGAGGTACAGAAATACATAAATAGAACCCCCATCATTACCAAAATCATAACTCTCATCAGTACCAAAATTCAACATCAGAACCATCATCAGTACATGGTAAAACAATTGTAATGCCAAGTCAGACCCATACACATTTGTACTGCATGAACCTACAACTCCTACTACATCATTAGGAATGGTTGGGACATACTGGGAGCTGTTGTTACCAGTTGTCAATAAAAGCATATAGGAACCACAGCACTGAAGAGAAGTAGTATTATCACAAATCATTTACATCTGGGTACATTATAGAAGACGTTGTCTCTGATTGGGGTTGTCTTTTTCTTTTCTTCATCTTGTCCAGACACCATGATGACTTTTCATATCCACAGCTTGCCTCTGCAGAATTCCATCTTCTCCGGTCTTCTTCAGCACATCTCGACACGATATTCTTAAAAATAGCATGTGGTGTGTATACATGTCCCCATGCGTGGTGAATATCTCATGTTGGGACCCCACCTTAGTGACTATATGCTGGTATGTGCTGTTAGTCTTTGGCGCTATCATTAAGCCCCTCTCATTCACAACTGTCAACTGTCACTTTTTCCCCATTATGTAGATAGGGGCAAAATTGTTTGGTGAATTGGAATGCGCGGGGTTAAAATTCCGCCTCACAACATAGCCTATGACGCTCCCGGGGTCCAGACGTGTGACTGTGCAAAATTTTGTGGCTATAGCTCACAGCTGTCGATTTTCCTCCAACACTTTTCCAATCACTTTTTCCCCATTATGTAGATAGGGGCAAAATTTTTTGGTGAACTGGAACGCGCAGGGTTAAAATTTCGCCTCACAACATAGCCTATGATGCTCTCGGGGTCCAGATGTGTGACTGTGCAAAATTTTGTGGCTGTAGTTGCGACGGTGTAGATGCCAATCCCGGATATACACACATACATACCGTATATACTCGTGTATAAGCCGAGTTTTTCAGCACAAAAAATGTGCTGAAAAGTCCCCCCTCGGCTTATACACGAGTCATGCTTCCTCCTCCGGCGGGCGCAGGCAATGACGTAATTTCCTGTGTGCCGAAGGAAGAAGCATGAAGACCCGGAGGAGCGCGGTGTCAGAGAGCAGCGGCGGCGACAGCGACAGGGATAAGTATAATGATCTATTGCTTTACAGGTGTGCGGCAGCAAGGGGGGGCCCTGTATGCCCTGTATACCACTGATGGGGGGAAATGTATACCGCTGGGGCTGCTGTGTACCACTGGGGCTGCTGTGTACCACTGGGGCTGCTGTATATACCACTGGGGCTGCTGTATACCACTGGGGCTGCTGTATATACCACTGGGGATGCTGTATATACTGCTGGGGCCTGTATACCACTGGGCTGCTGTATATACTGCTGGGGCTGCTGTATACCACTGGGGCTGCTGTATATACCACTGGGCTGCTGTATATACTGCTGGGGCTGCTGTATACCACTGGGGCTGCTGTATATACTGCTGGGGCTGCTATATATATACTGCTGGGGCCTGTATACCTCTGGGGCTGCTGTATATACCACTGGGGAGGCTGCTGTAAAACTGCTGGGGCCTGTATATACTGCTGGGGCCTGTATATACCACTGGGGAGGCTGCTGTATACTACCACTGGGGAGGCCTGTATACCACTGGGGGGCTGTATACCAAACTTCTGGGGGCTGTATACCTGTGCTGGGGTCCACCCTCGGCTTATACACGAGTCAATAGGCTTTCCCAGGTTTTGGGGGCAAAAGTAGGGGGGTTGGCTTATACACAGGTCGGCTTATACACGAGTATATACGGTACATACATACACACATACATACATACACACATTCAGCTTTATATATTAGATACAGCCATGCATATATTTTGTATTATTGCCGTGGCATAAAAAGAATTTCAACTTTGTAACAATCTTTTAGATTTTTCTGACCTGAACACAAGCTTTTTTTGCATTTGGACGTGTAGTGTAAGATTGCTACTTCGAATATGCGTCATTAGAGTTCTTGTACTTTTCCTCTCTGAATAGGCTATTCACATATTTTAGTTCCTAGAGTAGCACTGCATGGCCTATGAGTCTCTCTACATGAATTTGGCACTCCCAACAAAGAGAAACTGTAGCTCTTGAAACCATTGTCAGACACCTCTTCCATCCAAACCAGTTTCTCTGCTTTGGACTGTTGAGGCAACATACAACATGTGTCTGCAAATAGAGTTTTTGGTTTAGCTTCTTATCATAAGTCATGTGACAAGGCAATTTAAAGGAAATCTGTAAGGTCAAAATCCATATGTAACTGCCATAATTTTCTAATTTCTTGCTCTAATTTCTCACTATTTATGTATTTCTTTTATTTAAATTTCCCTCCTATCTTCTGTAAACTTCAAATAAAGAGATTCATTCAATCTGTCACTCAGTGATTGATCCACTTAGTTCTCTGCTGTCCACTCCCCATAGCATGAATATGCATGTCACATATTCACACCACATCATTTCACAGGACATCAGTGTGTGTGTGGGGGGGGGGGCTGTATTCTCCTCTGTGCTCTCTGTGTTTGCAGCATTACAAGAGGTCAAATACAACACAGAAACTGCTTAGTGGATGAAACAAACGGAGTCTAGATAAGGCAGATCAGCAATTGCTCTCTCCCTCCATGTCCTCAACAGCACAGAAGCTCCAATGGAAACTGAAACCACTCTGCACTGGGAGCAAAGGGAGGATGGAGCAGGGAGGTGCTGAGAGGGTGTGCATTATTGCATGACAGTTTATACAGCAGCTGGACTATTCCTCTTTGCTTATAATGGAGAGGACTAATCCAGGAGATCCCTGAAGGGTGTGACAATGCTGATAACATAGAAACTACAAAGGGTAGAATAATGATTTTACATGTTTTTAAAAGGTCTGCCCAGGCACTATTCAAGGGTAATATTAGTATCATACTGAAAAATGACCTGACAATGTCCCTTTAAAGGGTTTGTATTGACTTTTAGGATTGCTACCTTCAATAGGTAGCACTAGAGTTACTGTCTCCCTTCTTTCTGAAGAGGCTATTAACAAGCCCTGACTAAAAGTTTTAGTTTATATCTGGCGTTGCCATTTTTATATACAAAAATAGTTTTGTTTCTGTAAAACTTGTTATTCATCCATGAATGTGCAGTTAAATTGATATTTCTTTATCAGAACACAAGGCCACCTTCTTCAATCCACTAATTTCCTTAACTTGTATGCTTTCACAACTCATATAAATATGCTTTGAATCCAATGCAGCTTCATTGAGCCCATTACATTCCCACTGGAATCAATCCATGCACAGTCAAGCCAATACATGAATAGATTTTCTTTCAAGGCTGCAAATGCACGCTAAGCCCAAAAAGCTTTAAAAGAAGCCAATATTTTTCTTTCCAAAATAGCACATTTCAATTCATACTTATATACATTATACCCTACATTATTTCTTTTTCAGAATTAAACTCATTGAACTAAACCATTGGGTGTACACAGACAACAGAGAGTTTTCATAGAAACCATTCTAAGCGAGTTTAAACACATGAATTTTCTTTGCCTCAATGAGTGTCAACGGAATGAAACACATCTCTAAAAATGGATGTGTTACAGAAAAAGTAAAAGTCAGGCAATCCCCCAAAATATTTGCTTAACAGTTGACAGTTTTAGAGTTTCAAATGAATTTACAGAGGAAAAATAAAAGACATTTGATTGATATGGAATTTACTTTATGATTGAGAACAAAAATGGAATATTAAGTAATAATAGGACAGATATCATTTGCAGTTGAATGGATATGTGTTGTCTTTCTGAACTATTTCTTGGACAAGAGCAAAAGTTATTCGGAGGCAAAAACTGTTTTATTTTACATAGTGATGGTTTATACCCACTCATAAGGTAAATTAGTAGAATATGTATTACATACAAAGCACACACATAAAGTAGTGTTCAAAATAATAGCAGTCTCATATGACTAATCAGATTATTCACTGTTTTTGGTATAGATTATATTACCACGTGTCAAACAATTTAACAATTGGTGCAGTAGATTCTTAGAAAACCAACAAACTCAGCAGTCATGATCTCCATGTTTTTGAGTCTGTTTATTTGAATACTTAATTGAAAGGGGGGTGTATTCAAAATAATTGCAGTGTGGAGTTCAATTAATGATGTCAATCATTCTGTGAAGAAACAGGTGTGAATCAGATGGCCCTTATTTAAGAGTGAAGTCAGCACATGTTGTACATGCATTTCTCCTTGAAAGTCTGAGAAATATGGGTCATTCAAGACATTGTTCCGAAGAACAGCATACTTTGATTAAAAAGTTGATGGAGATAATAAAACATGTAAAGAAGTGCAGACAATGATAGGCTGTTCAGCTAAACTGATCTCCATTGCTTTAAAATGGAAAGCAAAACAAGAGAGACATGGAAGGAAATGTTAGGCTGGCTTCACACTGCAGTTTTTCACTAATCAGTGTCCATCAGTGTTTGGGTGCCAAAACCAGGAGTGTCTCCCAAACTCAGAACAGGTGTCAATCTTTCAATTATAGTTTTTCTCTGCAAGTTCCTTTCCTGGTTCCTCTCCTGGTTTTGGCACCCAAACACTGATGAGCACTGATTAGTGAAAAACTGCAGTGTGAAGCCAGCCTAATGGTGCCGTCACACAGCACGATCTGGCCAGCGATGTCGGAAGCGATGCGCGGGTGCCCGTTCGGTTCCGACATCGCTGGCCAGCTGTCACACAGCATCGCTGCGGCCGGCGACGCCGCAGCGATGCGGGCGGTGACATCGCTCGCTGGGCTGGGCTCAGCCTAGCGAGCGATCCGCAGCAACGCTGCGGTATAGGCTGGATCGCCGCCGACATCGCTCTGGCGATGTCACACGGCGCGATCCAGCCTTATCGCAGGTCGCCGGTTGACAGGTTTACGGTTCTTCCCGTAAACCTGTCAACCTGCGACCAGCGATAAAACGCGGTCACGCCGCTCGTTTACACAGCGCGACGTCGCTAGCGACATCGCTGATACGTCACTTTTTCGGCGATGTCGCTAGCGACGTCGGCAGGTGTGACGGCACCTTAAGACTACCATTCAAATGGATCAAAAAATAGCCAGAATGGCAAAGGCTCCACCAATCATCAGCTCCAGGATGATCAAAGACAGCATCAAGTTACCTAAGAGTACTGTGACAGTCAGAAGACACCTGTATGAAGCTAATCTATTAGGAAGTTACAGCAAGGTTCTACAGCTAAAAATAAGACCTGTACTGAAGCGGATAAAATTTGCTAAAGAACACATCAACTGGCCTAAAGAGAAATGGAGAAAAATTTTGAAGACTGATGAAAGTAAAATTGTTCTTTTTTGGTTCAAGAGCTGCAGACAGTTCGTCAAATGATCCTCAAGCTCTGAATTCAAGCTACAGTAAACTCTGAAGACAGTGAAGCATGGTGGTGCAAGCATCATGATAGGGGCGTGATTCTCTTACTCATCATGGACCAGTTTACATATTTCAAAATACTTGAAGAGGTCAAGTTGCCTTATGCTGAGGTGGAAATGCCCTTCAAATGAGTGTTTCAACAAGACAATAACACTAAACACACCAGTAAACTAGTAAAATATTGGTTCTAGTCCAACAAAATTGAGGTTATAGAGCGACCAGCCCAATCCCAGACCTTAATGTGATAGAACACATATGAGGTGAAATAAAAAATGCTTGTTTCTGAGTCAAAGCCTACAAATACAAATAAATTGCCGGATGTAATCAAAGCGTCCTTGGCTGGAATAACAGTGGACAGATGCCAGAAGTTGGTTGACTCTATTCAAAATGGATGTGAAGCAGTTCTGAAAAACTGAGGTTATACAACAAAATATTAGGTTAGTGATTCACGTGAATGCTAAATCCTAAAAAAGAGTAGCTATTTTGAGTTTGTAAAGATAAATGCAGATCCTCTGTACCAGTCTGTCATTGTTAATTTGTTTACTGTAAACCATATCTATAATTTTGTATGTAACCCCTTCTCATGTACAGCACCATGGAATTATTGGTGCTATATAAATAAATAATAATAATAATAATAATAATGATAATACTGCTTTTTTTTAACATCCCAATGTTAATTTTTCGTTATTTTTTGTAAAGTAGTTAAAAATCATATACATATCTCTTCATATTTTGATTTAGAAAACAGTGTGCAATGCATGGAAATAAAAACTATTAGGCTGGCTTCACACCATGTTTTTTGGGATCCTGTTCTGTCTTTTTTGAAAAGATCAGAATAAGATCCTATTTTGCCTCCCATAAATGGCCATCCGACTCTGCCAATTCAGTCCCGTTTTTTTCTGTCCTGTTTTTTCCCGGCCCCAAAATCGGAGACTGTGGAGTAAACTGGACAGAAATGAATTGGGGATGATGCGGCAGACATAACATGGGAGTCTATGTGCGCCGGATCCGGGAAAAACCAGGATAATTTCCCAGATCTGGTTTTAGTGCACTGAGCATGCTAAGTACACTAAAACTGCTCTTCACCTGTAATTTCACTTTAGCATTGTATCTAAATATATTACTAGAGTGAAATTAAAGAAAGCTATGTGTTAAAAAAAATGCTCACCTCTTTGCTGAGTGTCCCGCAATGCGAGGCTTTCACCTCCTATGGCTGCAGGACCTTAATCTGCTGACCGGGCTGGGTGGCAACCGGTCAGCTGATGTGACACATGACAGCATCAGCTGAGTGGTTTAACCTGGTCAGCTGATTAAAGTCTTGCAGCCATCATAAGAGGACGCCTTGCATTGCAGGACACTCAGTGGAGAGGTGAGTATTTATTTTTTTATTTTTAACCATTGCTTTCTTTAACTTCATTTTGTATGTAGATACATTGCGAAAAATAAACTACCAGCCCTGACATCACTTGCCCGGCTCAGCTCCTCCCAGCTATTTCTGTCCCAGATCCGGACTCAGAAATGGCATCCGGAGTTAACAATCCGGTCCTGTCTGTTCCTGTCCGTGTGGTCCTGCATAAACAGGATCCCTAAGGACAGGAACAAAACTGTGTTGTGAACCCAGCCTTATAAAGATTTTGGGCTTAACTCATGTTTTTGAACACACTGCTATTATTTTAAAGGGATCTGGTCACCTCCAGACCGCCTCCTAAGCTACCAAAACATGTCCCTGCAGCATATTATCACTAATCTCACACTCCTTTTGTCTCCTAAAAGCATCCTGTGAAAGTGCATAAAAACGTTTTAATACTTACTCATTAGTGATTATAATTAGCAGGGGCTATATTCTTTAGCCCTTAGGGCGTGTTGTTTTGCAGGCTCCAGGATCCACCCTCTCTCTCTCTCTTTATAAGCTTTGCTTTTGCAGGCTTTGCCCTCCTCCTCTCTGTCACTCACAGAATGCAAATCATTAGCCCTGCCTTCAGCTCCACATCACAGCAGAAGCTGCACAGAGAGGCTGGATCATTCAGGCTGCAAAACAACACGCCCTAAGGGCTAAAGAATATAGCCCCTGCTAATTATAATCACTAATGAGTGAGCATTAAAACGTTTTTATCCACTTTCACAGGATGCTTTTAGGAGGCAAAAGGAGTGTGAGATTAGTGATCATATGCTGCAGGGATTTTGGAGGTGACAGGATCCTTTTAAACACAACTGCATGATACTATATGATATTAGTTAAGCTTTAAATTATATAGTCAATTGCATACATAGATACTCTACAGGGTACATTATGGAACATCCATTCAATTGATATAAATTGTACTTTATTGTTTATTGGTTATATTTGGCTAGAATCATATGAATAACATATCTCCATTGTATAGACCAATATTCCCTGAGAAAAAGGACATGCAAATCATATTCCCTCCTGAAAAAAGAAAGTTTTCTCTCTAATGTAAACTGTTAGACATAGCTTTCCTATAAGTTAATTTCTGAAACTTACAAAATTACTAAAGAAGTCCTAAGCAATATCTCTAGCAAACGTCTGACAGTCACCTCTGGCTTATATCTTACCAATTTACCAAGACATAAGGGGTTGGTTACTGACTTACATCATTATTTACCATGACTTTTCCCCACACAATTGGCAAAAGGAGAGTAAACAGACACCGTATATGACCATATAAGTAGCACTATATTCCAATTACCGCCCTCTACTTCATAACAAACCAGCAAATTACAGCTCAACAAATACTTCCACAAAGTGGTGAGGCAAGACAAAATGCTTCTGATATGTTTTTATGGAGAGGTGTGTAAAAATCTGGACAGACAGGTAGCTCTGGGTGTGAGGTTTTTGGACTTTGCAAAGTCATTTGACACTGTTACACATAGACATCTTATTAGTGAATTACAGTCTTTACATTTAGAAAGTAAGGTACAACTGGATTGAAATCTGACTCGATGATTGCAACCAGAGAGTTATGGTAAATAACTGCTACTCTGAATGGTTTCTGGTTATAAGTAGTGTTCTCCAAGGTTCAGTGCTGGGTGCACTATTATTCAACTTATTTAGTAATGATTACTTATTTAGTAATGATATAAAAGACAGGATTAGTAATGTTGTTTCTATTTTTCCAGATAGCACCAAATTTTCTAATAGAGTGCCGTTGATGGAAAACGATCATAAGTTAAACGCTGACTTGTAAGAACTGGATGAACTGTCACTTGACAAATGAAATACAGTATGGATAAATAAAAAGTTATGCACATAGGTCCTAATAACCCTAAAAACCCTACTTTACTCTTCTTCACAACTTTTTCCTGACCTGTCTAGTGTTTCTTTGGTTGTCATGATGCTGTTTGATCTCTAATGCTATCAAACAAACCTCTGAAGCCTTCACAGAAAAGCTGTTTTTTATACTGAGAATAAATTACACACAGGTAGACTCAATTTACTAATTAGGTGACTTCTGGAGGCAATTGGTTATTCAGGATTTTACTAATTGGTATTATACTATACGGGACCTGAATACAAATACACATTGCAATTTTCATATATATAGCTTTAAAATATTTAGAAAACCATGAATTCTTTCCTTTACACTTCACAAATACTTGGTACTTTGTGTTTATATTATCACATTCCATATTCAAGTTTGTGGGTTCAGGGGTTATGGACACTTTATCAAGTTTAAAATCATGATGCTGTTTAATGAAAAATTTATAATGGTCTTGTTAAATGTTGTAAAATATCTAAACCAATAACTGTAGCGGCACCTGTAACTGTAGAATATCACAATATACACTCTCTGGCTCAATGTAGTCTGCAGCATAAGAGAAACCAATAAAACATAACTTTTAAATCTTATTTTGGGGTTCAGCGCAATTGGTATGGCTTACCTGAAAAAAATAATGTCTTAACATAGACACACCACTACTTTTACTTAAAGGGAACCTGACCTTCATAATCACCCCCAAGCCTCTGAATACCTGTCCCTGCACCCCCACAAATCATTTCCAACGTTGCTCTTGTGTTGGAAATGCTCCCTATAAAAGAAGAAATCTAGCCTTTTATACTTACTGAAAGTGCAACTTCTGCTCCCTGAATAAGTCGCACAGGGCGTTCCCTGTGCGCTCCTAAGCCGCTCATTATCACGCCCCAATTGGCGTGATAAGAAATCCAAGTCCTCCTCGCCCTGCATTCTGGGCGTATTAGCCGGTATGACGCAAATAGCATCATATCCGGGCAGGATGACATCGTACGCATTGCACATGCGCTGCTTCTGCTTTACGGCGCTCCCGGCCATAAAGCGAAAACTGTGCATGCGCATTGCGCATGGTGAGGCCGGGGGTACACCAGGGTGTACCGAAGTCATCCTGCCCGGATATAACGCTATTTGCGTCATACCGGCTAATACGCCCATAAAGCAGGGCGAGGAGGACTTGGATTTCTTATCACGCCCATTGGGGCGTGATAATGAGCGGCTTAGGAGCACACAGGGAACGCCCTGTGAGACTTATTCAGGGAGCAGAAGTCGCACTTTCAGTAAGTATAAAAGGCTAGGTTTCATCTTTTATAGGGAGCATTTCTAACACAAGAGCAACATTGGAAATGATTTGTGGGGTGCAGGGATCAGGTTCCCTTTAAAGAAAAAATTCTGTGCAAATACAAGGTAAAACCCAGAGGATTAAACAACATACAAAGAGACATTCTATCCAGAGGACCTAAAAAAAGACCAGTTTGAAAGCCATGCCAGAACACTAATTTGAAAGGACTTCAACCATCTCCCCATTTTTTTAGAATTTTAGTTGTTTACATTTATATACAACTTATTAAAGTGCAGTACAGTTTTTGTATTTACACATACATTTTAAACCATTATATTTTAATTGAGAAATGTTATCTATAATATAAAACCCGAAGGCCACTTCCGGCCAATCCGCCCAACTTCCGTGATGGCCTCCGACCTGTGTAATCAGACCGGAACCGGAAGTGGGCGCTGCGCCCACCAGACTCAGAGCGGTGAGCGCGCTCACTGCGAGCCGTTAAACTCCCACGACCCCTGTGTCCCGGCACCTCCTCTCTCCTCCGGCCCAGTCCTCCCGCTCCTCTCTCCAGCCCCTTCCTCCCGCTCCTCCTCCTCCTCCCGCCGCTCGGTTCTCATCCTCCCCAATGTTGCAGCTCAGAGCGGAGGACATGCGGTTCTCCCGACGCCGCCCGCAGATGACCGGCATCAGCCGGTTCTCTCCCGCTTGCCACACATGCGGCTCCCCAGCTCCTGCGGCCCCCCCCGCGGGTCGTCTTGCCCCCCCCGCGGGTCGTCCTGCCCCCCCGCGGCTCCTGCGGCCCCCCGCAGCTACTCATGCCCCCCCGCGGCTCCTGTGGACCCCCCGCGGGTCGTCCTGCCCCCCCGCGGGTCGTCCTGCCCCCCCGCGGGTCGTCCTGCCCCCCCGCGGGTCCTCCGGCCCCCCCGCGGCTCCTGTGGGCCCCCCGCGGGTCGTCCTGCCCCCCTGCGGCCCCCCGCAGCTACTCATGCCCCCCCGCGGGTCGTCCTGCCCCCCCGCGGGTCGTCCTGCCCCCCCGCGGCTCCTGCGGACCCCCCGCGGGTCGTCCTGCCCCCCCGCGGGTCGTCCTGCCCCCCCGCGGGTCCTCCGGCCCCCCCGCGGCTCCTGTGGGCCCCCGCGGGTCCTCCGGCCCCCCCCGCGGCTCCTGTGGGCCCCCCGCGGGTCGTCCTGCCCCCCTGCGGCCCCCCGCAGCTACTCATGCCCCCCCGCGGGTCGTCCTGCCCCCCCGCGGGTCGTCCTGCCCCCCCGCGGGTCGTCCTGCCCCCCCGCGGGTCGTCCTGCCCCCCCGCGGCTCCTGTGGGCCCCCGCGGGTCGTCCTGCCCCCCCGCGGCTCCTGCGGCCCCCCGCAGCTACTCATGCCCCCCCGCGGGTCGTCCTGCCCCCCCGCGGCTCCTGCTGCCCCCACCCTGCTTGCTTCTGCTAAAAATAAAAAATGCCTCATAGAGAATACTCACCCGTCCGCCGGCGCGCTCCATCTACGTCCTATAGCTCCATGGCTTGAGGACCTGTGGTTGCCTGGGAAACCGATCAGCTGATCGGTTTCCCAGTCAACCACAGGTCCTGCGAGCCGCCACACGGGTGAGTATCCTCCCATCCATCCTGCCTCTACCCCCCACCGGCTCCAACCTGCCCCCCCCCTTGCTCCATAGCACACACCCCCCTCTGCTCCATCCTGCCCCCCCTCCACCACCTCCATCCTGCCCCCCTACAACAGTTCCATCCTGCCCCCCCCGGCTCCAACCTGCCCCCACCGACTCCATCCTGCCCCCCCCCCCCCCACACCAGCTCCATCCTGCCCCCCCACCGGCTCCATCCTGCACCCCCCGCCCGCTCCATCCTACCCCCCCACCGCCTCCATCATGCCCCCCACCACACCAGCTCCATCCTGCCCCCCCGCCCGCGCTCCATCCTGCCCCCCCCCACCAGCTCCATCCTGCCCCCCCCCACCACTCCATCCTGCCCCCCCACCGACTTCATCATGCCCCCCCACCAGCATCCATCCTGCCCCCCGCCCCGCTTCATCCTATCCATCCTACCCCCCCGCTGGCTCGATCCTGCCCCCCCACCGTCTCCATCTGCCCCCCCACCTGCTCCATTCCTGCCCCCTTCCCGCCCGCCTCCATCCTACCCCCCCACCCCTCCATCATGCTCCCCCCACCCACCAGCTCCATCCTGCCCCCACCCCCCGCCCCCCGCCCGGCTCCATCCTTGCCCCCCCCACCCATTCACCACCTCCCACTGCACCGCTCCATCCTGCCCCCCACACCGCTCCATCCTGCCCCCCCACCGTCTCCATCCTGCCCCCCACCGCTCCATCCTGCCCCCCACCGTCTCCATCCTGCCCCCCCACACCGCTCCATCCTGCCCCCCCACGCTCCATCCTGCCCCCCCCCCCCACCACCCACCCCTCCATCCCCCCCCCACCGCTCCATCCTGCCCCCCCCCCGCTCCATCCTGCCCCCCCCCCACACCGTCTCCATCCTGCCCCCCCCACCGTCTCCATCCTGCCCCCCCACCGCTCCATCCTGCCCCCCCACCAGCTCCATCCTGCCCCCCCCACCGTCTCCATCCTGCCCCCCCCACCGTCTCCATCCTGCCCCCCCACGCTCTCCATCCTGCCCCCCCCACCGTCTCCATCCTGCCCCCCCCACCGCTCCATCCTGCCCCCCCCACCGTCTCCATCCTGCCCCTCCCCACCTGCTCCATCCTCCCCCCCCACCGCTCCATCCTGCCCCCCCGCCAGCTCCATTCCTCCCCCCCCCCACCCGCTCCATCCTCCCCCGCTCCCCCCCCCCAGCTCCATCCTCCCCCCTCATCCTCCTCATCCTCCCCCCCCCACCCGTCTCCATCCTGCCCCCCCACCTCCATCCTGCCCCCCCGCCGCTCCATCCTCCCCCCCCCCCTCCTCCCCCCCAGTCTCCATCCTGCCCCCCCCCACCCTCCATCCGCCCCCCACCGTCTCCATCCTGCCCCCCCCCCGCTCCATCCTGCCCCCCCCACCGTCTCCATCCTGCCCCCCCCACGTCTCCATCCTGCCCCCCCCACCGCTCCATCCTGCCCCCCCCCCGTCTCCATCCTGCCCCCCCACCCGTCTCCATCCTGCCCCCCCTCCGTCGTCCATCCTGCCCCCCCCCCCGGCTCCATCCTGACCCCCCCCCCGCTCCATCCTGCCCCCGCCACCTCCATCCTGCCCCCACCCCCCCCCCCCCCCTCCTCCACCCCCCCCCCTCCCCGCCCCCCCGCCTCTCCCCCCCGCCTCTCCTCCCACCCCCCCCCCATCCCCCCCCCGACTCCATCCTCCCCCCCCCGCCCTCCATCCTGCCCCCCCCCATCCCCCCCCCCCGCCCATCCCCCCCACAGCTCCATCTCCCCCGCTCCTCCCCCCCCCTCCCCCCCGCCATCTCCCCCCGTCTCTGCCCCCCCCTCCCCCCCCCTCCATCCTCCCCCCCCTCCACCCCCCCCCCCTCTCCCCCGCTCCTCCCCCCCGCTATCCGCCCCCCCTCCTCTCCCCCTCATCCACCCCCCCCCCCTCCATCCTGCCCCCGGCTCCATCCTACCCCCCCCCGCCGGCTCCCATCCTGCCCCCAGCCGACTCCATCCTGCCCCCCCCCGGCTCCATCCTACCCCCCCCCCCGCCAGCTCCATCCTGCCCCCCAGCCGTCATCTCCATCCTGCCCCCCCCCCCACCAGCTCCATCCTGCCCCCCCCCGCCAGCTCCATCCTGCCCCCCGCCGGCTCCATCCTGCCCCCCCCGCCGGCTCCATCCTGCCCCCCCTCGCCGGCTCCATCCTGCCCACCCCCCCTCGGCTCCATCCTGCCCCTCCCGGCTGCATCGTAACCTTCCAGCCGGCTTCATCCTGCCCCCCCTCACACCAGCTACATCCTGCCCCCCCACCGGCTCCATCCTGTCCCCCCGCCGCCTCCATCCTGCCCCCCCCCCACCAGCTCCATCCTGCCCCCCCGCCGCCTCCATCCTGCCCTGCTCGCTCCATCCTGCCCCCCCGCCACCATCCTGTCCCGTTCCCTCCATCCTGCCCCGCTCGCTCCATCCACCTCTTCTGCCACCATCCTGCCCCGCTCGCTCCATCCTGCCCCCGCCACCATCCTGCCCCGCCGCCTCCATCCTGCCCCCCCACCACCGTTCTGCCCGCTCGCTCCATGCTACCCGCTCGCACCATCCTGCCCCGCCGCCTCCATCCTGCCCTGCCAGCTCCATCCTGCCCCACCCCCCATCGGCTCCATCCTGCCCCCCCGGCTGCATCCTGCCCGCTCCATCCTACCCACCCCGCCGGCTCCATCCTTAACCCCCCGCCGCCTCCATCCTGCCCGCCCCACCCGATCCTACCCCCCCACCTGCTCAATCCTGCCCCCCCCACACACCAGCTCCATCCTGCCCCCCCCCAGCTCCATCCTGCCCCCCTGCCAGCTCCATCCTGCCCCCACCGGCTCCATCCTGCCCCCTCCCCGGCTGCATCCTAACCTTCCCGCCGGCTCCATCCTGCCCCCCCCACCGGCTCCATCCTGTCCCCCCGCTGCCTCCATCCTGCCCCCCCCCGCCAGCTCCATCCTGGCCCCCCCCCGCTGCCTCCATCCTGCCCTGCTCGCTCCATCCTGCTTCCCCGCCACTATCCTGTCCCGTTCCCTCCATCCTGCCCTTCTGCCACCATCCTGCCCCGCTCGCTCCATCCTGCCCCCCGCACCATCCTACCCCGCTGCCTCCATCCTGCCTCGCCGGCTCCATCCTTCCCCGCCGCCTCCATCCTGTCCCCCCACCACCGTTCTGCCCCGCTCGCTCCATCCTGCCCCGCTCGCTCCATGCTACCCGCTCGCACCATCCAGCCCCGCCGCCTCCATCCTGCCCTGCCAACTCCATCCTGCCCCACCCCCCCCATCGGCTCCATCCTGCCCCCCTGCCCGCTCCATCCTACCCACCCCCTGCCGGCTCCATCCTACCCACCCCCGCCGGCTCCATCCTTAACCCCCGCCGGCTCCATCCTTAACCCCCGCCGGCTCCATCCTGCCCCCCCCCCCACCAGCTCCATCCTGTCCCACCCACGCCGCCTCCATCCTGCCCCCCCCCGCCCGATCCTACCCCCCCACCTGCTCAATCCTGCCCCCCCCACACACCAGCTCCATCCTGCCCCTCTCGCCAGCTCCATCCTGCCCCCCTGCCAGCTCCATCCTGCCCCCACCGGCTCCATCCTGCCCCCCCCCCTCGGCTCCATCCTGCCCCCTCCCGGCTGCATCCTAACCTTCCCGCCGGCTCCATCCTGCCCCCCCCACACCAGCTCCATCCTGCCCCCCCCACCGGCTCCATCCTGTCCCCCCGCTGCCTCCATCCTGCCCCCCCCGCCAGCTCCATCCTGGCCCCCCCCGCGCCTCCATCCTGCCCTGCTCGCTCCATCCTGCCCCCCCCCGCCACTATCCTGTCCCGCTCGCTCCATCCTGCCCTTCTGCCACCATCCTACCCCGCCGCCTCCATCCTGCCTCGCCGGCTCCATCCTGCCCCGCCGCCTCCATCCTGTCCCCCCACCACCGTTCTGCCCCGCTCGCTCCATCCTGCCCCGCTCGCTCCATGCTACCCCGCTCGCACCATCCTGCCCTGCCGGCTCCATCCTGCCCCCACCTCCGCCACCATCCTGCTCCTCCCGCTCCATCCTGCTCCTCCGGCTCCATCCTGACCCTCCCGCCCCCCAGGTCCATCCTTCCCCCCCCCCCCCCCCCCCCGCTCCATCCTGCCTCCACTCCACCCCCGTCACCATCCTGCCCCCCTAATCCATCCTGCCCCCCTGGCAGTTAGCGATCAGCTGAACGCTTTCCCAGGCAACGACAGGTCCTAAACCCCTGTAGGACCTAGAAGACGAAGGTGGAGCGAGCCGGCGGTCAGGTGAGTATCCTCACTGAGGATTTTTTATTTTTTGGAGGGAGGAGCGGGGGGGGGGGGGGAAGCTGAGTATGGCCATATACCATAGTGCTGCTATACATGTACTCTAATGTATCGCCATATACTATAGTGCTGCTATACATGTGCTATACAATTCCACCATATACTATAGTGAAACTCTACATATACTGTAATATACTGTCATATACTATAGTCCTGCTATACATGTAATGTAATGTATCGCGATATACCATAGCGCTGCTATACATGTAATGTAATGTAGCGCCATATACCATAGCGCTGCTATACATGTACTCTAATGTATCGCCATATACCATAGCGCTGCTATACATGTACTCTAATGTATCGCCATATACCATAGCGCTGCTATACATGTGCTATAAAATACCCCCATATACTATAGTGCACCTGTACATACTGTAATATATTGCCATATACTATAGTGCTGCTATACATCTGCTATACTGTACCGCCATATACCATAGTGCTGCTATATCTAATATATAAAACATGAAGGCTCACTTCCGTCACTTTAGCCAGCACTTCCGTCACTTTGTGATCGCCAAAGTGACGTCACCACAGTGCTACACCCGTCCAGGGTGGACCAACATGCCGGCCCTAAGCGGAGCGGGACTCAGGCAACACCGCCACGCTTACGGCCGCCCCTACACTGCCTAAAACACACATCACGGCCGGGAGACGACCGCCGTGATGTGTGCAGCCTGGAGGAGCAGAGGTGTGCCGAACGGTCATGTCGCCGCTCCAGCCACATCTCTCCTCACCCCTCCAGCCACATCTCTCCTCACCCCTCCAGCCACATCTCTCCTCACCCCTCCAGCCACATCTCTCCTCACCCCTCCTGCCTCACCTCTCCTCACCCCTCCAGGGCCACCTCTCCTCACCCCTCCAGCCTCCCGCCACATCATACTCTGCTATCCACAGAGCCGCCTGTATACTCTGCTACCCACAGAGCTGCCTGTATAATCTGCAACCTTCAGAGCCCCCTGTATACTCTGCTACCCACTGACCCGCCTGTATACACACAATTCATTTCACCGCGCTCCCGATGCATCAGGCCCCTGACCACTGCACTCTGGCCCTGACCACTGCACTCTGGCCCTGACCACTGCACTCTGGCCCTGACCACTGCACTCTGGCCCTGACCACTGCACTCTGGCCCTGACCACTGCACTCTGCCCTAAAGCAGACTATGAGCCACTGAGCCTCCATATACTCTGCTAACCACTCAGCCGCTGTATAGTCTGCTAACCACTGAGCCCCTGTGTACCCTAATAACCATAGGCTAGCATACCCGATTCTTTAGAATCGGGCCACCATCTAGTAAGATAATAAAATTCCTTTTAGTGTGTCTATGTTAAGACATTGTTTTTTTCAGGTAAGCCATACCAATTGCGCTGAACCCCAAAATAAGATTTAACATTTATTATCAAGGATATATTAATATATCTGATACATTAAGAACTGTTACACGGGGCTCTTTAGGGGTCTGCAAGCAGCAATAAGGGATAAATAATTAGCTCGGGAACAAGAGCCATCTCCACTGTCATCTTTCAACAATCATTTAATTAATTTATAGCCGTGTAAACACTGTTAAATAAGAGAAGGCCACTATGGCACCTGAAATCCTTATAAAAGAGAGGAATTTTCAGAAAAAATATATAACGGGATATTTTTTCCAACCACAAGCAACTCCCACGACTAAACATCAAATAGAAAAAGAAAAAAAGTTACTGACAACACTAGAGAAAAAACTAGATGTAGAAATGAGAGATCTAAGGGAAATTGCGGCACTCCTAATATACCAACAGGCAAATATAATGCCTAAAGGATTACGAGTAGAAAAAGCGCAAACCACAGGTTTTGGTAATCCAACAACTACAAAACAATGGTCAAAAATGTTTCAGGTTGTTTCTGAACAAGTACTACAATTTGTCATAGACAAATGTCGTGAGAACTTAAAAACAACCAGCACAGAGATTGATCTTATATTGGATCAATTGAATGTAGACCAAAATTCCGAAGAACTTAATAAATTCGTGATAGCCATTTCAGACCGACTAAAAGAAAAAGAGAAAGCCATTCTAGCTAAAAAATCAATAAATTTCGTAGAGATCAAGTTCCATATGAAATAAACATTTTTAATGAATATGAAAAGATAATAGGAGACATGGGGCTCTTTAGGGGTCTGCAAGCAGCAATAAGGGATAAATAATTAGTCTGGGAACAAGAGCCAGCTCCAGTGTCATCTTTTAACAATCATTTAAAACATAACTTTTAATATCAAATGTTAAAAAGAGGGTCCAGATAGTCAAACATAAAATAATCCAAACCCACCATGAATATGGAAACAGACAAAATATTGTGCCATGTGCTCGTAAGATCTCACTGCTTATATGAGATGGTTGATTCAGTTCATAGAGCCATACTGGGAGGGAGATGGTCAGATAGATGAAAAAGTTGTCATGCCTCATGTAATATCTCCCACCCTAAAAAGGGCAATGTTCAAGTTGGCACTAAATTATCTATTCCTCAAAAATACCAACAAAAATGACCCTCTGATACATTTCAGACTCAATTATGAGACATCATCGTGTTGTGGATTTACCGTCAGAGCTGGGTGTTTTTGGGGTTAACCCCTTTAGGACCTTGCATTTTCCCTTTTTTGCACTTTTGTTTTTTCCTCCCCTTCTTCCAAGAGCCATAACTTTTTTTTCCCATCAGTATAGACATATGAAGACTTGATTTTTATGGAACACGTACTTTTGAATGACATCATTCATTTTACCATATAGTTTACTGAAAAATGAAAAAATTCCAAGTACGGTGAAATTCCACAATTTCTTTTTATTTTTTATATACCAAGATAACTACAAGGGGTAATCCAAAAGTAATGATAATCAATAATAAACACAATGAATATAGTAAAAAATGTTTTTATTTTTCTACATAGTCTCCTAACAAGTCTATACATTTAGTCCATCTTTTTTCTAAACTTAGAATTCCCTTGGAAAAAAATTCTTGATCTTGACCCTCAAAAAAATCCCCAACAGCGGTTATCATGTCGCTATTGTCGTCAAATGTCTTGCCCTGGAGGTGTTCCTTGAGCCGAGGAAAGAGAAAGAAGTCACTGGGGGCTAGACCTGGCGAATAGGGGGGTGTTCCACCAGTTCAAAGCCCGCTTCTTGAATGGTAGCGATGGCAACTGCAGCTTTGTGAGCCGGCGCGTTATCTTGGTGAAACAGCACTCCAGCCCGCAGTTTGCTGTGCCTTTTCTCCTTGATAGCCTCTGGCAATCTTATTTGTTCTGCGTAGTAGGAGCCCGTAATAGTGGCTCCCTTCTCCAAATAGTCCACCATAATAATTCCTTCAGAGTCCCAAAAAACGGACGCCATAACCTTCCCTGCTGAGCTTGACACTTTGAATTTCTTTGGCGTCAGTTCGTCGGCTCATTTCCATGTCATCGATTGTTGTTTAGTTTCAGGATCAAAGTGGTGGATCCAGGTCTCGTCCATGGTCAAAAAACGTGACAAAAAATTCTTGTCTGCTTGGAACTTTTCGAGATTTGCTATTGAAATGTCAACTCATTTCTTCTTTTGCTCGTCGGTTAACATTTTTGGCACCCAACGCGTGGAGACCTTTCTCATATGCAATTCTTTTGCAAGGATTCTTTGAATACTGCCATATAAGATCCCCGTGACCTCAGCTATATGCCTGATAGTCACTCTTCGATCTGCCAATACAACTTCTTCAACTTTTTTCATGTTTTCTTCATTGAGGGACGTGGATGGGCGTCCTTCCCGATGTTCATCTTCCGTCGATGTTCTTCCCAGCTTAAATTCCTTGGCCCAGCGTGCAACTGTGGAATATGGAGGAGAAGAGTCCCCCAATGTTTCCACCAAGTCGCTGTGTATGTCTTTGGTAGACATTTTTTTCAAGCAGAGGTATTTGATGACACCTCTGAGCTCGTTTTTTTCCATTTTGATGTTCACTCCTCAGCAGTTCATATTCAAATGAATGTAGCTCCCGGGAATCGTGGCCTATTTAAGTGATTTTTTTTTCCTGGACTAGTGGGTACCTAAGAGAGAAGAAAACATTTTATTTTAATTTCTGTGTGCAATAGAAATAACCGATTATCATTACTTTTGGATCGCCCCTCGTATATAGTAAAACTAAGATGTTGGTATGATGCCTCAGGTCGGTACGTGTTTGTAGATACCAAACATGTATACTTTTAGGCTACATTCACACATTTGCGTATTTGGTTGCGCTTTTGCCGCGATTTTTGGCCGCGCAAAAAAGCGCAACAAAATACGTAGGGGCTTTCACACACTGCACTTTCTTTACTCCAGAAAGCGCAGGTGAAGTCACAGAGGGGAGGAAGAATCCTGCTTCCTCCTCCTCTCTGCGACAGCTGTGATAGCCCATTAGATTTCGCAGTGTATTAATATACACTGGGAAATCTAAATTAAACAAAGTTAAATGTATGAAAAATAAAAAGAATGAAATACTTACCTGCTCAACGCCTTTTCCTGGTGTCCAGTGGTGAGGCCAGGCGATGTGTATCCTGCAAGAGCCTGCCGTGATGTTAGAGGGGCATTCCCGGCTCTGATTGGCCGTTCACGGTCATGTGATATGTAACACATGACTGCGAGCGGCCTCTGACATTACAGCAGGTCCTTGCAGAACACACATCGCCTGGCCTCACTACCGGACACCGGGAAAAGGTGTCGGACAGGTAAGTATTTCATTATTTTTTATTTTTCATACATTTGGCTTTGTTTAATTTAGATTTTGCAGTGTATATTAATACTCTGCAAAATCTAATGAGGCTGTCACAGCTGTCACAGGGGGGAGGAGGAAGCAGGATTCTCCCTCCCCTCTGTGACATCAGAGGGAGAAAACGCAGGAGCTCCTGCGTAAAGAATTGACATCTCAATTCTTTATGCAACTGCATTTACTTCCAGAAAAAGCACTGCGTATTTTTCCCATTCACTTTGCTGGCAGAAACAAAACACATTGCGTATTTTGAAAAGCGCACGTAAAAAAGCGCGCCAAAATACGCAATGTGTGAACGTAGCATTACTGTTATATAAGTGGTGAAAAAATTCAGAAGTTTGTAAGAAAAAAAAAAAAAAAAGATTTGCTCTTTGGAGCTATTTTCCATGACCCAGGACATTATAATTTTTTAGTATTGGTTTGAGGATCTTGCAGTGTTTTTTTTTTCTTCGCTACAAGTGCCGAATTTGCCTGATCCTGAAAAACCACATCTGTTGCACCTGACCGCAAGTTCCATAGAGTATTAATGGAGCTTGCTGCAAGTTAGCCATTATGCAGCAGATGCAGCAAAGTTGCCGGATCTGCCGCGAACTGGTAAAAACACTGATGTGAAAGCAGCCTTATAGAAGCATTTCCCATCATATATTCAACACCCCAGACAAAACAAACACATTAACTAAATGATTACCCAAGTAATATTAAGTACTTTATCTGCAACTCCTTAATCAAGACCTGTTACATACTGACTTCCTTGTAGTATGGAAGTGCTGCTGCTGTGATTTAAATGAAGTCTTTTTTTATTCCCTGCTCAGTGTGGAGAGAGGAAGCTTATGAGCGGGAGCAGGTTGTAGCGGTTGTGTGTGGTGAATATGATTCATGCTTGGGTGAGCTGAGGGATGTGCCTGAGCTGGCTGCTCCCCACCCCTCGGTCATAAATGGGTCAGCTCACATGCACCTGTTGTTGCTGATTTCAGTTCACTTCTGGACTGTGACCTGATGTGAGCAGACGCTGATCTGAAACTGTTGTGTTTTTTTTCCTTTGGAAGTTGCTGGGCTCCGTGGTCCATGGGTGGAGGTAGGGGCTTATGCCTAGGACTTCTCAGGAGCTTTAGGGACTTAGGCTGGCGGTTCGAACCTCCTCACCTTTAGAGGTACCTTCGAGATCAGGGCAACCAGGGACCCTAGTATCAGGGTCAGAGTAGTCTCCCCTGATCCCCTTCATCCAGCTTCTGCTACCCCGACCCCTCCCAGTGTCACATAATCAGCAACTCTATTTTTTCTTCGAAGTCGCTATGTCAACTTGAGCTTTTGTGCACCAGGTGGAGGAACTCTCCAAGGAGGTTTCTACCTTGCAAAACCAGGTGGTGCATCAGCTTCGAGAAGCAGTTGGGTATCTGGCTGCGGTTCACATGCTGGCTGTATCAGAACCCAATATTTCCCTTCCTGACCGATTTTCAGGAGGGAGAGATCATTTTTTTGTTTTTACAGAAGCCTGCAAATTATATTTCAGGCTGCGTCCTCGTTCTTTGGGGAGCAAGGAACAATGCGTGGGGATTATACTCTCCATTCTTAAGGGGATCCCCAGGCCTAGGCCTTCTCTCTGCCGACCGATTCACCTTCCATGCGGTCAATGGACGAGTTTTTTGCAGCATTTGCCCTGGTGTATGGCGACCCTGATGCCGTCTCCCTTGCTGAGTGTAAACTATGTAAGCTCAGGCAGTGAGCATGACCGGCTGAGGAGTATTGCTCTGATTTCAGGAGGTGGGCCACTGACACTCAATAGAATGACCCTTCTCTGAGGAGTCAGTTCTGTCTAGGGTTGTCAGATCGGTTACAATGCACCATGACTCAGTACACTGCTCCGGAGATGCTGGAAGATGCAATGGCACTTGCTATTAGGTTGGACAGACACCTAAGAGGGAGACCGGATCCAACCCTGGCTCCAGTGACCATCCCTGCTGTGGAGTTACACATGTGGGTTCTGGTGTTCCTAAGCAGTCGGGAACTGCGGAGTCATGTCCTAACCCATCTGCCTTTCATCAGATTGGGCGGTCTTGTTTCTTTTGCGGTCAACCTGACCACTGCATTAGGGTCTGTCCATACCGTGCTCACCCTGCTTTGTAGCTGCAGATGTCCCATGTGAATAAGTGCGGGACTGCTGCTGTGTCTGCCGTGTTGGTCAGGCCTGCTCCTATGTCTCCATCGTTGGTGGTTAATCACCCACCGAAGGATAGGAGTGGAACCCTGCCTGTACCTCAGATCGACGCCAAACTCAGGTGTTATCTGAAGAAGCGTGTTAGGAGGAAGTCGGTAACCCCCACTCAGCCCTTGTTGAGGAAGGTCCCCGAGACAAAACCGGTAACCATTTCTGCCGTTTGCCCGCCTGAAAGTGAACTTTCGGTCTGTGACTGTGTGCATGGAAATAAACGGTCAGGTCCAGACCGGAGTGTGAATAACTATGTGTGGGTGCTGTCAAAGCACATAAGGTGGAAGTGTGCGGCTGGAGCTCCTACTACGGGAGTTATTGGTCCATTCATACTAGTGGCCATTTTCAACCCCGTATTGTTCCAGTTGACCATCCCCCCAGTGCTCTGTACCCGTAATATCTTCCATAGGTCGTCACTCAGGTAGTTCAGACCATTGCCGGACGTATCCAGTTTAGAGTCCGGAGGCCTCTCATAAAATGGGGGGTACTGTTACATATTGACTACCTTGTAGTATGGAAATGCTGCTGCTGTGATTTAAATGAAGCCTTTTTTTCCCTGCTCAGTGGGAAGAGAGGAAGCTGATGAGCAGGAGCAAGTTGTAGCAGGTGTGTGTGGTGAACATAATTCATGCTTGGGTGAGCTGAGGGTTGTGTCTGGGCTGGCTGCTGCCCACCCCTCAGCCATAAATGGGTCAGCTCATATCCACCTGTTGTTGCTGATTTCAGTTCACTTCTGGACTGTGACCTGGTGTGAGTAGACACTGATCTGAAGCTGCTGTGTTTTTTTTTTCCTTGGAAGGTCCTGGGCTCTGTGGTCCATGGGTGGAGGTAGGGGCTTATGCCTAGGGCTTCTCAAGAGCTTTAGGGACTTAGGCTGGCGACTCAAACCTCCTCACCTTTAGAGGTACCTTCGAGATCAGTGCGAACCAGGGACCCTAGTATCAAGGCCAGAGTAGGCTCCCCTGATCCCCTTCGTCCAGCTCCTGCTACCCTGACCCCTCCCAGCGTGACAAGAACCTTTGATAAATGACCTTCTTTGTTTTTCCTTCTGGTGTAAAGACAAACAGATTATTGGCAGTTCCAACTCTTGAACAGGTCACATAAAGTTGACTATCAAAAAAACATGTAGATTGCAAATAAATTCCTACTATTTTCAAGGGCTGTCCCTGAACCTTGTTAATGGACATTACAAATGCCAGTCAAACTGGAAACTGGAGGTGTTTAAAATTAAAAGGCAAATCAGACGGAATGAGTTGAATTGTTGGATAAAAATGTCCTCTCCTTTGGCACTACCTTTCAAAATGGTTGCTTTAATTACAAGTGGAAATAGTTTCTTAATCAAGAGTCTTGTTCCATTAAACAGCTTTGGTGGATATAAATTTCTCAGCAGCAGAATAGGAGCTCCAGGTTTTAGAAAAATGATATGCAGAGGAAGTCATTGTGGTTCCTAGAAGTTGAGGAATTTGGTTAGATAGAATAATGCTTGAGCAGGGTCTGTCACTATAGCCATTGACATTTGGGTCCTGCACATACCTGGAAGGAGACTTACAAAAAGTAGGATCCCACGGACAGGAAAAAAAGGTAATGTGAAAGCAGCCTAACTTTCATGTTTCTTTAAAATACAGGTGTCTTTTTTATGGGGAAGAGTTGCTTTTTTACCACCAAATAATGAAATTAAAGCCAAATACAATCTAGCACTTGTTAAAACCTTTTCATCTTCTTAATTTCTGCCTTTTAAACAATACAGGTGCATCTCAATGAAATAGAATATCATCAAAATGTTAATTTATTTCAGTCATTGAATACATAAAGTGAAACACATATAATATATAGAGTCATTACAAAAAAGAGTGATCTTTTTCAAGTGTTCATTTCTGTTAATGTTGATGATTATGGCTTATAGGCAATGAAAACCCAAAGGTCATTATCTCATAAAAATAATGTAGGGAGGATGAAGGGTCTGAGAGATAAAATATGACCTAAATAGTTATCATAGGCTTCACCTTGTGTGGCTGTGAGGTTGTGAAAGCATATCACAGCTGCTGCAGTCCCGACCATGGTGTATACAGAGTAGGGAGGATTCCAAGAACATCAAAGGGTGAATATGTTGATTTATTAGTCAACATGTTTCATGTCTCTCTGATCCATTTATCAGGACAAAGCAATATCATATTGCCATGTTTCAGGGTGTTTAAGGGAGCCCTGATACCCGTTGACTAGTAAATCAATATTATATTCAACCTTTGATGTTTCATGGAATATGTCAGTATGGTTTTTAAAGGGAGCCTATCACCCCCCTACCACCTAGAACCTGTTAAAATGAAAGTGCCATCTTCAGCAGCCCCTATGCTGCATTTCTGAAGGTGGCTCTTATCCCCTAATGCCCCGGGACACCTAAATAATGACTTCATTACCAATTACTTTAGGTCCAGGAGGTATACACCCTTCCCTGGACCTAAACGCCTTGCTGGTGTTACTCCTCCTCCTCTTTTCTCCAGGGCCCTCCTCCTCTCTTCCCTGTGACTTTGTTGGCGCCTGCGCAGATCCCTCAGTTCTCGGGTGTGCTCCATGAGCTCTGCCCGAGAACTGAGATCACATATCATAACGCAGGCACCAGATCCTGCCCTGAGTGGTCTTATGCTGTCTGCAGAATGTGGAGCTTGGAATCTGGCAAGGATGCTGTTTGCGCAAGTGTCAGATACCCAGCCCCACAGTCTGCATACAGCATAAGACAACACAAGAACTCAATACCATCTGTGTACACAGGTACTTATTACTATTTGCGGCAATCATCTGTATACTGGAACTGATAATTTTCAGTGACATTTTGCGGCAATCATCAGTGTGGTTTTATGGAACTGATAATATGTAGTGTCAAAAATAAGTAACATTGAGGACAAGAGCAATATCTATATTTATTTAAACATATTGTGACTTATATATAGTTTTTAAGAAAGTTTTTTTTTGTGTGTGGTTTTATTATTAGCATTGATTTTATATGCTTGAAGTGTTATGTGTAATATAGTTTTATACTTGGCCAAGTAGTATCTATGTGACAGTTTAAAGTTTTTGTGAATCAAATAAAAACAGTCTTAGGGTACCTTTACACGCCGCAACTTTTGGCGGCGATTGGAGACAACCTAACGTGTGCGTGCACATTTTTCATGGTTCCCTCCGAAAGCCGAAGACGCTTTTACACGCCGCAATTTTGCCCTCAACCTAAGGCGACGTGTCTCCCCGGAAGTTGCCACACAAACTGCGGAAGCAATCCGGTGGAGTTTCCTTGCCACCTCACACGCCGCAATCCCCAAAGGAATGTGGGCGTACATGTTCAGTGCCGCAAGAACATAGGCGTGACATACTGGTGTATTCCGTGCTCCAAACACGCTGAGTAGACAACGCAATAGCGTCATGATTGGCCAGCCTGCGCAGGAAGGCTGGCTAATACATGACGCCATTGCAATTGTGTAGTGTGAATGGATAGCTCTTCAGATATGGCGCCCTTTGAAGGAACAGCGAATGGAAACACAGTAGCCACCACCAATCATCGTTGGGGGAAGCCGTATCCAGCACGCTGTGGCACGCCTCCGGGAAATCAGTAGGCGACGCTGATTCCATCCTTATCACCCCTTCACACGCCAAAAGCAGGGAATTTCCCCTTCATGGTTGCCTCTGGTTTTGAAGCAGTGCAGTAAAATCCGAACCAGGTGCAACGTTTTTGATCACCGCCAGATTCCCCAATTACACGCCGCAATTTCGTAGCAATTTCACGGCAATGGTGACGGGACTACATATTGCCTGTCAGATTTCTCACCGAAGTTTCGGTGTGTAAAGGTACCCATAGGTGTGTTTAAAAAAAAATAATTGTATGCATGTTCTGCTAAGTATGTGTTTGGAACAGTAGCATGCCCTAATTAATAGAAAAAATGTTTTTGGATTCTGTTTGTAATGACTCTATATAAGGCTAGGGTCACATCTCCGTTTTTTTTTTTAAACCCTGATCCGGTATTGAGCTTTCAAAAAGCTCAAAACCGGACCAGGAAACGCTCCTCATAGGAGCCTATGCTAAACACCGGAATGCTTCAGAAGCAATCCGGCGTCCGTCTCCGGCACTGCAGCCTGCGTTAAAAATCATGCAGGCTGCAGTTTTCGGAGCGGTTCTAGCCTCCGCACTGCAGTAACCGGATTGCTCAGGATGTGTAATCCTGAGCAATGCGGCTACTGCATAGTTTGCTCATCCCGGCTGCAGCACGGATAAGCAAACTGTTGTCTGTATTATAAAAAGAAAAATGTAATAAATAAATGCTTGGTTGAGGTCTCTAGGGGGGGCTTAGTCCACCTGGAGACCGTACGCCCACTCAGGTGGGCTTCTCCTACAACGTCCCCATGCAACGGGTTCCTCAGAGCTCCGTGCATGTCCCCCAAACTCACCTCCCCCCCGTATCTATATAGAGGGGTCCCTGCACCCCTCTTTTCTAACTCTCCCTATTTGTGCCAAAAACTAAGTATTAAAGTACAGCATTTTGATAATAATTACGTGTTTTCCAGCCACTTTCATTATCAATCCATAGACGTGGCTGTGTGCTGCTGCCTCCGCCCGCTAAATCAATATTCCCGCCCCTCTGGCATGGCTCCAGTGTTGAGAGGACGGCCGTGTCATGAAATGGGCGGGGCTAACTTTGTGTCATACCGATAGCCCCGCCCCTTTCAACACTGGAGTCATGCCAGGGGGGGCAGGCATAATGATTTAGCGGGCGGAGGCAGCAGCACACAGCCACGCCTATGGATTGATAATGAAAGTGGCTGGAAAACACGTAATTGTTATCAAAATGCTGTACTTTAATACTTAGTTTTTGGCACAAATAGGGAGAGTTAGAAAAGAGGGGTGCAGGGACCCCTCTATATAGATACGGGGAGGGGGTGAGTTTGGGGGACATGCACGGAGCTCTGAGGAGCCCGTCGCATGGGGACATTGTAGGAGAAGCCCACCTGAGTGGGCGTACGGTCTCTAGGGGGACTAAGCCCCCTTAGAGACCTTAACCAAGCATTTATTTATTAAATTTTTCTTTTTACAATACACATCCGTGCTGCAGCAGGGATGAGCAAACTATGCAGTAGCCGCATTGCTCAGGATTACACATCCTGAGCAATCCGGTTACTGCAGTGCGGTATTCAGCACACATTTTTCCACAAAAATGTGTGTGAAGGCAATTGCGTTCACCGCATCCGGATCTGGAAGTATATTGAGATAGGCTGGAAACAATCTTTTCAGAATGTGGCTGGGAGATTGCATATTGCATACTTGTGGTCATGACTGCCCACTCCTGGACCTATCAACAGAGAATCTTCCCCAGTGTGAAATGTTCTCAGTGTGAGGATTCACAAGTCTGCAGTCTCACTCAATGCAAGTATATTGAGCTAGGCTGGAAATAATCTTGTCAGAATGTGGCTGAGAGTTTGCATATTGCATACTTGTGGTCATATGACTGCCCACTCCTGGATCCAGCATCAGAGAATCCAGACAGTTTGGAATACTCTCAATGTGAGGATTCATAAGTCTGCACATAGAATGACTGCAGACCTGTAGCTTGTCTTTCATGGACTTAAAACGGATAACAATTGATAGACTGGCCACAGTTCTCCCCTCATTCTGAATTTACCAGCCTCAGAATGTCTGTTCATTGAAGTCCATACTAAGGCTAGGGTCACACTAGCATCAGCCTTTTGGCAGACAGTTCCATCTAAAACGTAGTATTCTGCAGCCTGAGCGCAAGCGTTAATGTGCTGTAATGCTGTGTTCAGGCTGCCTATATATTTCTATGGGTACTGGTCTCCCAGTGCAGCTGGCCACCTGATACTGAAGTACCGTATATGCGCTATTGCTGAGCACACAGGAAAATGCTGCAAACCGCGTTTCCGTTTGCACTCAGAAATAACGCATATCCGGTACTTCTGTGTCAAGTGGCCAGCTGCGCTGGGAAACTGGTACCCATAGGAATATATAGGCAACCTGAACACAGCGATACAGCATGTTAACGCTTGCGCTCAGGCTGCATAATTCTACGTTTTAGACGGAACTGTCAGCCAAAAGGCTGACGCTAGTGTGACCCTAGCCAAAGACTATGACGCCAGCCAAGGTCTCTTCATAGGGACATGGTTACAATGAAAATGCCATGTTAATTGCTGCTACTCTTTAATTCTTTGTTTTACAGCCAACATACTTCCTACACAGCTTACATCAAATACTTATTACAGGGTATGGGCCACACAAATATCACTGACTGCTAATGCAAAAAAAATGTGACAAAAGTCAAGAAATTAAATTGATTTATTGCAGGCCTGAAGGGCCAACAGAGAGCAGAACCTGTTACTACTCTTGTTTTGACAACTTTACTGGAATTTTTTGCCTGGCTAATCATTCATTGCACATACTTATTGTAAAATATAATAATAGCTATTCAAGTCAGAGTTCGTTAAACAGACAAAAAAAATTAAGTTAATAAAAATGTCTGCGCACGGTGCTCAAAAATCAAAACAATCTTTTCTCTGCAAAGAAACTGTAGTTCTGACAGTGCATTCCAAGTTGTCTGCCGCCTCTCAACTGGAATTGTTATTTAGTTTATGTCAAAACACTTCTGTGAAGGGATGCAAATAGCATATAACGTTTGACTTCTTTTGTTGTGTTGAACTGGAGCCAGACAAAGCATTCATATACAAACTTACTTCTGAAATTCATCACCACCTCAATGTGAATTACAATTTTGTGGGTTGGAAGAAAATTCCAGCTGACTGACATTGACTTGCCATTTTTTTGACTGCTGGAAAGAATTATTTGTACCTGTATAAACAAATTCAAAATAATTCTTATTATGTTATGGATGTGTGTTAGTAAATGATCGACTCTTCTCCAGCAGCCTCAAAATGCAATTACTTGCTAATTAACAACTCTGGTACTTCTAGGATATGTTCACATGTGTCTTTTTTGTGGTACATTTCTTGTCATTTTTTTTTTTTTAAATACCTTGAAAACGCCACATGTGAACCTACTATTTGTCTACTTTTGCATTTTAAATAGCAAGGTGTAAACAAACCAAGTTATCATTGTACATCTGTGTTTGTACCTGCCCTCCCTATTTCTGCTAATGTTGCCAGAATGACACGGTGTGACAACACTAGTCCTTTGTTCCCTGGGACTTATAGTTCTGTCAATGTGTGTTAAGGTACCGTTACACGCTACAATGTCGTAACGATCTCACCAATGATCTCACGGGAGCGGGGTCGTTAGGACATCTTTTTGAGATCGTTGGTGAGATGTCACATGTCTAGATATCGTGAACGATGCACCAACGATCCAGCGATCGCTGGAACAACACAGCCAACGATCTTGGCGGTTGTTATCACGCTGTTACACGGCAACTACGTGAACTACTCCAACCTCAATGTGGGCGTAGTTTGTGACACAGGCTAGGAGCTAGACGTGCCAGATTGAGTTTTCCCATGCCCCTACAACTCCGATTGGTGGCCACAACTGAGTTACCATTGGTTAGGCTTGTATGGCAAGATGGCCACTTTATTAGCGCTCTTACCCTTTCAACCATCTTGCCATTCAAGGCTGTGTTCATTTGGTGACGCCTGTGCAAGCCACTGATGCGTCCCCAAATTGTCACACATGAACGTTCGTGTGTGCACTGTTGCCAATACAAGGTATGGCTATGTGTACGTGTTGTTTTCAAGATGGCAAGCTACATACAACACTATGTACATACGTGTATGCATATTAGGATGCATGTAGTAATTGTGTCTGAGCATACATGTATGTATGTGTATATGTATGTATTAGGACACCAATGTGTACATGTGCATGCACATACATATGTATACACATACATGTAACTGTATATGATTGGTTATGTGTACAAATGTGTGTATGTACTTTGCATCTCTGAATTAAAATCATATATGTTGACATACTTTAGGTACCAAAGTGGCAGACATACATGACCAATGAAGTTCTGAAGGTTGCCATATGTGTATATTTATTTAGATATGGTGCACATGTTGCCTTCTACATTTTATAAAAAAATAAGGATTTAACATAAGCACATACATATATATATAGGACTGCTCAAATCTATCGTTACACCAATTGTTTATTTGCGTGCACATGCGGGTAGCTAAACGCCTACAGAAAAGGATTGCGACTTCAATGAGTTTCCTTGTTTAAATGTGGCGCCTTTCCCATAACCAACGCCAGCCAATCGGAACGCACTAGTGACCACTAATCGGTGCACCTGGGGCGCGGAAAACACAACGCCAAGGCACACCTATGGGATTGGTTTGACGATCCCAGAAATCGCAAACGTGATCGTTATTGCGGTATCACACACAATGATGCAGCAGGTTGACTGAATAACAATCGTCTGATTTGAGAACATGTTCTCAAATCTGCAATCAGCGATCAAACGATTTATCGTAGTCATATCTCGGTGTCACATGCAACAACGTACTAACGATGTCGTTTGAACGACTCCAAACCCATGACGTTTCAGCGATATCGTTCACAATATCGTAACGTGTAACCGTACCTTTAGTGTTTGCTTCCTACTGTTTGGCCTGGGTGAGACTGCCAGCTATTTAAGCTCCTGAAATCATGATACTCACTTTTAGTTATAGTGAATCATGCTTTGGTTCAGTCCTGTGGTTTAAGCCCTTGCTTAGCTTATTGTATTTCTGTTCACTAACCTCAGCACATATTTTTTATTATCATAAGATTCTGTTTTGTAACCTCATGGTATCAGCTTGCCAGCTTACTTAACGGGACAGCAGCCTAATCCGTGGCTTCAGCCCAGGAGTCCATGCGTAAATTCAGATCCCTATTCAGGGGTAAAAAGTTGAAGAGCAAGATATTGTCCCTCTGTTTCTCTCTGGAAGCCCCATTAGAGCTGCCAGGCTACAATGAACACTACTCAAGTGGCAATCATCTTTTTTTGTTTGTTTATTAAATACTAAATATGGGCCCGATGCTATTGCATTGGGAGGTGCGGTCTTTTTACTCACTTGTGCAGTGTTTGTGCACTCCCTGTGCCCCTCCTGTCTGCTCTCTGTGGCAGCCCTGTGTGATCTCTATGGCCCCCCTGTGTGGTCTTTGTGGCCCCCGAGTGCAATCTCTGTGGGCCCCCCGTGCACTATGTGGCTCCCCGTGTGCTCTCTGTGGTCCCTTGTGCATGCTCTGTGGCCCCCCTTTGTGTGCTCTGTCACCCCCTGTTTGCTCTCTGTGGCCCTCCTTGTGCACTCTCTGTGGCCCCCCTGTGTGCTCTTTGTGGCCTCCCTGTGCACTCTCTGTGTCCCCCTGTGCTCTCTGTGGCTCTAGTGCACCCTTCGTTTGTTCTCTCTGTGGCCCCCATGCACTCTCTGTACCCCTCGTTTGTTCTTTCTGTGGCCCCCCTGTGCACTCTCTGTGGCCCCCCGTGCACTCTCTGTGCCCCTTGTTTGTTCTCTTTGTGGCCCCCGTACGCTCTCTGTGCCTCTAGTTTGTTCTCTCTGTGGCCCCCTGTGTGCTCTGTGCCCCTCATTTGTTCTCTCTGTGGCCCCTCTGTGTGGTCTCTGTGGCCCCCTGTGCACCCACTGTGCCCCTCATTTGTTCTCTCTGTGGCCCCGCTGTGCGCTCTCTGTGCCCCTTGTTTATTCTCTCAGTGGCTCCACTGTGTGGTCTCTGTGGCCCCCCTGTGGCTCTCTGTGACCCCCTGTGGCTCTCTGTGGCCTTCTTGTGACTCTCTGTGGCCCCCCTGTACATTCTCTGTGCTCCTGTGTTGTCTCTGTGTACCTGGCTGCTTGTGCTTTGTCCCCATGTGGTCTCTTAACTCCGGCCCTTTGAGTCAAATGACATAGGTCCTCCACTACCATTAATAGGATTGCGGAGCTCCACATAGTGGTGACATCATCACAGGTCCTTCAGCACTTCACCGAGGCACAGGACTCTCAGCAGCAGCGAGAATGGCGGTGGAGTGGACGCGGACCACGCGGTGAGCATCAGCATGCAACCGGCATACTGGCACATCACTTGGTTGTGCCAATATGGCGGCCATTTTTTTTCTGTTTGAAGTGGACCAATCTGGCACCAGTCACATGGACCAAACAGATAAAGGAGGAAAGGTGACATCTTGACTTCTTGTCCCAAGGCAATTATATAAGTAGATCTAGGTTCTAAAGGGAATCTGTCATAGATTTTTGCTACCCCATCTTAGAGCAGCATGATGTAAGGGAAGTATGGGAAGAGACCCTGATCCAATTGCTATATCACTTACTGGGCTACTTGCTGCAGTTATTAAAAAACGGTTTTAGCTCCTGAAGACCCACCAGTTATCTGAATGCTGAGCTCTATATAGCCCCAAACACACCAACGATTAGTTGCTTCCTGTGTACACTATGCATCAGCTCAAAACTGCTAATTAGTGGTGGGACATTGTTGGACTTCCTAACAGCAAGTCAATTAGTCTTCTAGTGTTAATTTCCTGCTGATACAACAATAATAAAAAAAACACTAAACAGCACATTAAATGATTGGATAGCAAAAACCTAAAAGATCTTAAAATCTTAAAGATTTTAAGAAATTACTGGTTGTTTTTCAGACTGCTACATGATGTTTATGGTTAGAGATGGGTGAATCTTTTGAAGTTTGGGTTCAATTCGGTTTGCTGAACTGGCATATGTTCTGCAAATAGAACAGCGAACATTTTGCCAAGCTTCTGGATCCCATTAAAATCAATGGGAGGCAAAATCAAGGGCATACAAAGCACATTCAAAGAAAGCCAAAAGCTGTCAAACCGTTTTACAGTGGAATCCCATTGTTTTGGCACAGCCATTAGCTTCCTAGACTATTACTTACTAAGCTTCAGTGCCGCTGTCATATTCACTGCTAACCCCCTTGATTGGTTAAGGTCAGACTTATCCCTGCCCACCCTCTCTGCCGGTGTCTGTGATTGGTTGCCAGTATGGCAACCAAACTGTTGTCAGAAATACGTTTTTTAAATATTGGCTAGTGGTCCCTCCCACCAGTTTTGATACTAGCCAAAATAAAACACGTGGCTGGGGGTTGGTATTCTTAACCTGGGGAGGATATTGTTATTGCCCCCTGCAGGGTAAGAATAGCAGGCTGCAGCTGCTCCAGAATATGTCACATTCATTAGAAGCACCATATCCTGGCGTTTCATCCTGACTCTTCATGCTGCCCTGGTGGTAAATGGGGTAATGAAAGGGGTTAATTACAGATGACTATTTTCAACTGTCATCAACCCCTGAATTGATAATGCTGAAGTGTCTACGATACCCACACATTAACAATCCAGTGAGTAAATAGTTAAAAAACAGAGATGCAACGATAAATCCTTTATTAGAAATAAAACACGCAGACAACTAAATTTCACCATTTTATTAAGCCCAACACATAACTAGCTCCAATGGTAACCACACAGCATGATATCCAGCAAAACACACTCAGCACGGCTACATTGCTATAAGAACAAGCAGCTGTAAGTATCTCTACAGAGCTGCAAACTTCTGTCCAGAGAGCAGGCAGCCGTGGAGGGTGATGCATGCGAGACTTGTGTGAGTCTCACATCTTTTCTCACCCAGTGTGACTCCAGCTTTATACTAAGCTGCAGCTGTGAGTGGTGAAACCAGACAGTTCATCTGAGGTCACCATGGTAACAGCTGTCACAGTTACTATGGTTACACAGCCGTGACTGCAGATTAACTGACTGATGTCACTGCTTACAGTCAGCTGTCAGTAACAGCGAGTTGTTACAGTGTGCAGACGCTGTAATGCCCTCTGCTCACTGCATGTAGCTGTGCCTGGACATCGCTGTGGATTATAAGGGTATGTTTTTCCTTAATAAATGGGTGACAGCGGGTTGTCTATGTATTATATTTACAATAAAGGATTTTTTTCTCTTTGTATTTTATTTCTATTAACGGATTTTTCTCTGCATCTGTGTTTATTAACTACTTACTAGATTAGTAATGTGGGAGTATCATTGATGACTCAACATTACCAATTCAGGGGTTGATCACAGTTTTCAATATTCATCTGTCATTAACTCCTACTTAGGGATGGGCGAATCTACTCGTTACTACTCGGTACTCGCCGAGTAGTAAGGGATTCGCCCGTCTCGTTACTGTGCGAGTAATCACAGGGATTACTCGCACAGTAACGAGTCCGGTCCCCCCCCCCCGTCCTAAGTTAGGACTGGGCTCTGGGAGTGAGCAGGGAGCGAAGGGAGGGGGGAGAAATTCTCTGTACCTCTCTTCTGTCTTCCGGCTGTGTGCTCTGTGCCGGGCTCGGGTCCTGCGGGCTGCTGGCAGCTCCGGGGTCCTAGAGCCCGCCTGCTCTCCCTGTGAACAGACATCTATGTCTGTATACAGGGATGTAGCAGTGCTGAGATTGTTCTCAGTCTGCTCACTCCCTGTGCATAGACATCTATATCTATGCACAGGGATGTAGCAGAGAGGACATCGCGTTTTGGACTACGTCGGACGGAAGAGGATTTTTTTAAATAAAGATGGAGTCCCTAATGGTTTTTTTTTTATTTCTAATAAAAAAATTTTTCTCTGTGTTGTGTTTTTTTTAAAACAATGTAATAGAAATTCATGGCGGTCATGTCAAATATTGGCGTGACCGCCATAAATTTCGGGCTTAGGGCCAGCTGATAATACAAAGCTGGCCCTAACCTCTTTATTACCCAGTGAGCCACGGCACCAGGGCCACTGGAAGAGCGGGGTTCAGCGCCAGAGGATGGCGCTTCAATGAACGCGCCATCTTCTGGGGCGGCTGCGAGCTGCAATTTGCAGCGGGGGGTGCCCAGAAAGCTTGGGCCTCCCTGCGCTGCGGATTCCAGCCCCCAGCTGCCTAGCTGTACCTGGCTAGACATAGAAATTCATGAAATAATAAAAAAAAGGGCTCCCCTATATTCTTGTGTCTGGCCAGGTACAAATAGGCACCTGGGGGTTGGGGGCAGCCCGTCGCTGCCTGCTGGATTCGGCTGGTTACAGAAATATGGCGAAGCCCACGTCAAATTTTTTTCTGACAAATCCATAAAACAATATAAATAAAAGGGACTGCATCTTTATTAACCCCTGGACCATGGTCCAAATAAAGATGCAGTCCCTTTTTTAGGATTGTTTTAATGATTTTTCAGAAAAAAAATGACGTGGGCTTCGCCGTATTTCTAGCCAGAATCCTACTCCACACTGATGAGGGGCAACACCCTGAAACAGCTGTCTGTGGATGGATACCTGGCCTTGGTATTCCCTTGTCATATCTTTAAGCTTGTAAAGAGCTGGATATTGACTCAAAGGGCCACTTAATATGGTGGTTATCAAGGCTAGGTCCTTCACTAGAGGAAGATCTGGCTAGTCCTGTGTTGAGACTCCTAAACGAGGCTCCACAGACTCTATTTGCATATTCAAAATTCCCAGGGGGCAATGGGCCTAGGAATTCACTGTGTTGAGCGCTTTAGCCGGCTGCCCGCAGTGTTTTCTTGAACTGGTCTCCCTGAGATCAGTGAATACTTTGTTTTGTTGGTCTACTAGGCATTGCTCCCACCTAGCCAGAATCCTACTCCACACTGATGAGGGGCAACACCCTGAAACAGCTGTCTGTGGATGGATACCTGGCCTTGATATTCCCTTGTCATATCTTTAAGCTTGTAAAGAGCTGGATATTGACTCAAAGGGCCACTTAATATGGTGGTTATCATGGCTAGGTCCTTCACTAGAGGAAGATCTGCCTAGTCCTGTGTGGAGACTCCTAAACGAGGCTCCACAGACTCTCTTTGCAGGGTTCAGTTCAGGTCATTATGACCTGAGCTGAACTTTGCTGTCAGCCAGACTCGCTCTGCTCCGGAGATTCCCGAGCAGTGACGGAAGTTAATTTATTCACTGCTTCTGTCAGTGTTCGGGAATCTCCGGAAAAAGCAGCAGAGACTCGGGGAGCGAGTCTGCAGCCGGCGACGGCGGAGGCAGCGGTAAGTAGCCGTCCGGTCCGGTGCACCCCCCACCCTCTCTTTTTCTTTTTGCCGTTGCCTTTAAAAGAATAACATGGGGATTTGCAGGTTTTTCCTCTGCTGCCAGACCCCTTATAGGGTCCGGCAGCAGAGGAATCGCTGCAATACTCGCCTCCCCATTAATTAACATTGGAATCGCTAGACTCGCAACGAGTAGCGAGTCCTGGACTCAGACTTGTCGGAGTCTAGCCATTCCGAGTAGTTTAGGATTCGCCCATCATTACTCCTACTATTACCCTGATTACACCAACACCAGGGCAGTGGGAAGAGCCAGGGTGAAGCGATAAGAGTGGCATATTTTATGGTAGTGCCAGTTTTGTAGCACCTGTGGAATGTTATCTTTACAGTGGTGAGAGCCCATTAAAGATGGCTGTTCCCACCCTGAGACTATCAGACCCCAGCTGTTGGCTTTACCATAGCTGGTAATCCTAAATGGAGGGGACCCTACCCTGTTTTTTCAAATTATATTATTATTTATAAACAAATAGTTACAAATAAAATTAAAAAATAGCTTAGGGTGACCTCTGTTTTGGATTACCAGCCAAGGTTAAGTCGCCAGTTGTAGTCTACAGGCTGCAACTGTTTGTGTAGCCTAGCTGGCAATGAAAAATAGGTGGTACCCTATGTCATTTTTTTCTCATTATAGTATTTTTCTTATTATAGTATCTAAATACCGTATTTTTCAGATTATAAAATTCACTGTTGTTCCTCCAAATTTTGGGGGAAAGTAGGGGGTGCGTCTTATAATCCGAATATAGAGTTTTGTCCTGTATGGAGGGGGCGGCTCTGGAGTGGTGTCCGGGGGCTGTAGTGGGCTGCATCAGGCTGCAGGAGGAGGCAGGAGGTCACATGGTTCTGCTCATTAGCCTCATACAATATGCACTGCACCCGCTGTCCATCACCTTGGTGCTGAAACCAGAGCCAAGATATGGACAGGGGAGCAGCACATATTAGGTTGCCTGCACTCCCCCCCCCATGCTGGATATACCCCACCATCACTGTGTATGGCCCCCCTGCTGGCGCGCACATAGTAAAATAAAAAAAGTTACTCACCTTCCGACGCTCACTCCGTGCTATCAGCTGAGCGATGACTTCCTGTATCTGTGGCAGCATCTGGTCATGTGATTGGCACAGGACATTGATGTCATCACTGTTCTCCCCGGTCACATGATCTGATAGCCAGGACCGACGCAGAAAATCACCACTCAGCTGGGAGCATGGAACAAGCGTAGGAAGGTGAGTAAAGTTTTTTTTATTTTATTATGCACATACCAGCAAGGGGGGCCATACACAGTGAAGGGGGACATATCCAGCACAGGGTGATGTGTGCCAGCACAGGGGCATGTGAGCCATCACAGGGGCATGTGTGCCATCACAAGGGAATGCGTGCCATCACAGGGACAAGTGTGCCCTCACAGGGGCATGTGTGCTAGCACTGGGGCATGTGTGCCATCAAAGGGACATATGTGCCATCATAGGGGCAAGTATGCCAGCACATGGGTATGTGTGCTAGCACTGGGGCATATGTGCCAGTACTGATAAATGTGTGCCATCACTGGGGGCATGTGTGCCATCACAGGGGGCATGTGTGCCATCACAGGGGGCTATATGTGCCATCACAGGGTTGTATATATGCCAGCACAGGAGGATATGTGCCAGCACAGGGGTGCTATAGGTGCCAGCATGGGGGCTATAGGTGCCAGCACAGGCGAGCTATAGGTGCCAGCATTGGGGGGTATATCCAAGATAAGGGGGCCATATCCAGGATGGGTGACCATGTACCAGAATGGGGAACAAATACACCAGGATTGGGACATATATACCAGGATAGAAGACACATATGTTCATGGTCCTGGTCATGTACCAGGATGAGGGACATATATACTGCTTGTAAGACAGACACTGGCATTATAAACCTGACCTCATTTAACATTATTTTTTTTTCTCTTTTTCTTCACCAAATTTGGGGGTGCGTCTTATAATTTGGTGCGTCTTATAAAGCAAAAAATATGGTACAAGCCATCCATTCATGCACTTGAACAGTTGAAAACTTGAGTAATCTTTAAAATCGTAATATCTTAAAAAAAATTAAAATCTTTAAAAAAAATTAGCAGGCCGCAGCCTCCCTAGTAGTGGAGCGTCCATTACATTCACCACCCCATGCAGCACAGTTCAAACTTGCAGGATAGCCCCTTTGTGACACCTGGAGTCTGAAGTACAGTAATCTTTGTGATGGCACTGCTTGTAACACTGTCACTAGCTGGGGCAGACTGGCCCAGGTGGCAGGGGGGCAAGTGCCCCCCAGGCTGGTGGTTTAGCTGCCCCTTTAATGAAATGGGTCGGCCGGGCTCTCAGTTTGCGGCCACAGCTGCTGTACTGTGAAGAGCGGGAGCACAGCGGTGAGTGAGCGCCGGAGCTGACAGCACCAAACACCCCGCCCCCCGCTCCTCCTCACCTGGCCGGACCTGACAGCACTCCCCCCCATCCCGCTCCTCACCAGGCCGGACCTGACAGCAAATCCCCCCGGCCCTCACCTGCCACCTTAGGGCTGACAGGTTCATGCCGCCACCCGGATTAAGTTCAGCCAGCCAGCCCCTGGTCACTAGTGTCTGCATGTCTGCTCTCACAGCAAATGGAGGATGCTTTCTATGAAAGTGAACCCCATATACTTGTGACTGGGTCCAGGGAGAGCCATAGTAGCAGTCAAAGGGCTTGAGGATTCCTCTTGCCCCCTCGCTTCCTCAACAGAAACTTCTAGAGCAGGGTTGGACAACTCCAGTCCTCAAGGACTGCTAATAGTGCAAGTTTTCAGGATTTCCATAACATTGCACAGGTGGTAATTTTATCAACTGCACAGGTGATTATTCCAACTCTTTCTGCAATGCTAAGTAAACATGCACTGTTTGCGACCTTTGAAGACTGTAGTTGCCCAGCCCTGTTCTGCAGACCTGTGTGTAGTGTCTTGCATTTCCATACCTGACATCTTCAGGCCAAAAGTCTGCACCTTGTTGTCCAACATCTGTAGGGGAGTATCAAAGTACCTCTTAATTTGCACAAACAGTTCAGCACACAAGGAATGAAGTTAGAAAGCGTTACTGTTACAGAATCAAAAAGTAATCACATGTTGGTACATGATGGAATTTTTCAGATTTATGTTGCACAAACACTGATCATATTCAGATAGGTGCTTAGCACAGACTATTCATAATAAGTCTTAAAGACATATATATAAAAATATACACAGTAACTGATATCTTCAGAGGGACAAAGACTTTTTGGAGGCACTGGACCCTCCCCATATACCTCCCCTTTTCAACCATGGGCATCCTCGACCATAGTGAACACCTGGAAGACATAATGCATACAATTACACATAAAACATTATAAAAAAAAATTATTTCTTTCTTTGGGTCGTCTCGACCCCGATCTCACTGGGTTGAGACACCTGAATTATGGAGTCTAAGTCCAATTTTCCCTAAAAGAGGCCAACAGGAGCACAAAGTCCACAGAGGCTCACATAGGCATAGTACTCCATTCTCTAATGTGGCAGTAGCACAACACAGGGAGCATCAGCATATGAGTGAGTGCTTCACTGTTCTTGAATGTTGCAAACAAATGACTAGGCTAGCTCATCTGATCCTCCGATTTCTCCCCTTTTCACACAACAGTTCATAAACCCAGCAAGTCCCACAAGGATTAGCAGAGAACATCAAGATTGGCTACAGGCAGGGCCGGCGTTTGGGGGGGGGGGCAGACTGGATAGTTGCCCAGGGCCCCCACGCTCTGAGGGGCTCCCAGACAATCACAAACTTCAGTGAAAGCACATAACTTGCACTATTCTACTTGTAATAGTACAAGTTCTGTTGCTAACATTGCAGTTTTCGCGGTTGTGGAAGGAATTTTGGTGAGCTCACACAGTCATGTGACGCATGAAAGGTCCTTCATTCTCACTGAGTTGCAGGAGTCCCGGCCTGCAATGCAAAGTGTGTACAGGACCTGCAGACTCCGCCTCTAATGTTCAGCCCCAGGAGGCCCCGGCATGTGAGGAGTCAGGAGCTGCGCTGCCGGCAGCATATGGGGACAGGAAGGAGCCCAGGAGACCAAGCTGGAGCCCGGCTGCCCGGCCCTGGTGAAGGTAACACACTATCTCCCTCCAGACCTCCCTATAGCTATATATAATCTGTGAAGTATGTACACCATGTCCCATCATCCATCATCCCATCCCATGGCAGCTATAATGTCTGTAGACCCTGTACAGAGCCTGATCCATCCATAATCCTGCTCTGCACAGCCTGATCCATACTCCTCCTGCTCTGCGGAACCCACTTTGTATCCCTCCTGCTCTGTGCCGAGCCCAATCCATATCTGTCCTGTCTTGTGCCGAGCCCGATCTGTATCCCTCCTGCCCTGTGCCGAGCCCGATCTCCGTATCCCTCCTGCCCTGTGCAGAGCCCGATCCGTATCCTTCCTGCCCTGTGCCGAGCCCGATCCGTATCCATCCTGCCCTGTGCTGAGCCCGATCCGTATCCCTCCTGCCCTGTGCTGAGCCCGATTCATATCCCTCCAGCCCTGTGTGGTGCCCGATCCGTATCCCTCCTGCCCTATGTGGAGCCCGATCCATATCCCTCCTGCTCTGTGCCGAGCCCGACCGTATCCCTCCTGCTCTGTGCCGAGCCCGATCCATATCCCTCCTGCTGCTCAGTCTCCCTCACTGCTCCGTCGTCCTCCATTACTACTCCGTTCCTACCCGGTCCCATGTTACCATTGCGGCCTGAACGCTGAGGATCTCCATAGAGCGGGGTCATGTGACAAGGCATATGTAACGTGTGAGGTCACATGAGGTCACGTCAGCCTGAGCCCGCCCTGTGACATGACCCGCTCTACGGAGATTCTCAGCGTTCAGGCCACAACGGTAACACGGGCCAGGGCAGGAACGGAGCAGCAATGGAGGAGGACGAAGCAGGTGGGGAAGAAGGACAGAGCAGGTGGGGATGTAGGATGGAACAGTGTGGGGATGGAGCAAAGAGCAGGTCAGGATGGAGGACGGAGCAGGGAGGGGATGGAGCAAGTGAGGTTGGAGGACTGAGCAGGTGGGGATGGAGAATGGAGCAGTGAGGGTGGAGGATGGAGCAGTGAAGGTGGAGGATGGACCAGGTTGGGATGGAGGGCACAGCAGTGAAGGTAGAGGAAGGAGCAGTGAGGGTGGAGGACTGAGCAGGTGAGGATGGAGCAGTGAGGGTGGAGGACTGAGCAGGTGGAGATGGAGGACGGAGCAGTGAGAGGATGGAGGACAGAGCAGTGAGGGGATGGAGGACGGAGCAGTGAGGGGATGGAGGACGGAGCAGTGAGGTTGGAGGACTGAGCAGTGAGGGGATGTGTGGCACCCCGCAACGAGTGCGTCACAGGAGGGTATTGCAACCAAGACAGCAGCAGCAATATTCTCTGACTAAGCAATGACACAGTTAACTCAGAGATCCATACCCTACATGCACATCAGCATAGAGGGCCAATAAGGTCCTGGTGGGCGGAGTGTAGAGGTAGAGTGTAGAAGAGAACGGAATTGGCAACGTAGGAGAAGGGAGCAAAAACAACAAGCTCTGTAACCTAGGAGAGGGGGCCTGCACAGTCCCGTGCAGCCCCCTGGCCATCACCCCGGTTGGGCGCCATTACCCCGGTGCCTCAACAACCGGAACCTGGGCGAAAGCATACCGGTCAAGATCATCCCGTGCCCATCTACAACCGGTCTACTGGTACCAAAGCTAGTAGTTGTTCAGCACTGCTACGCGAACCAGGAGTGGAGGGACCACTTTACAGGAGCACCCCACCACCGCCGCACACACCAAGTCGTCTAGCCAGCGGAGTACCCACTAAAAGGACCCAAGGCTCCCCACAAATCTGGCCAGAACTCCCCGGTAGGGAAATCGAAGCAGCCTCCTTGTACCCGACTGGCATTCCATGGCGACCTCGGCAACACAAGTTAGTTAGAGTGGAGGAACACTGCGGAGCTCTGAGAAACACTGGTCATTGCTAAGTCCACCCGGTCCGTTACCTGTAACTGTATGCCATGTATCACTTGCTGGTTACAGTAAAGTACCCGTTACAGAAACTTTCAGTGTCCGTGCCTTCTTATGAACTGGCTCTCTCTGCACACTAAGGTAACCACAGCTGCCTCAGAACATCTTGTGCAGCTCCTGGCTCCGGGGACTACCGCTCAGCCTGTGGGGAGCATTCCATCTTGATGCATTCCATCCCCCGGAGGCCCAAGCAGTGCCAGTGGACATCACTGGAACACTCACAGGTGGCGTCACGAAACAATTAACCCCTTAATCTGTTCAACCAATGACGTCTTTATTGAATCTGGACCACCGGGCCCCACTACCGGCAGGTGCAGCACCCCGTGACAAGGAGGAAGATGAAACGCCTGTTCCTGGGAGTCCCGGCCACGGTAAGTCAGATGGGGAAGGAAGACGGAGCAGGTGGGGATGGAGGCCAGAGCAGTGAGGGTGGAGGATGGAGCAGGTGGGGATGGAGAACGGAGCAGGAAGGTCGGAGGACTGAGAAGGTGGGGATGGAGGATGGAGCAGTGAGGGAATGGAGGATGGAGCAGGTGGGCATGGAAGATGAAGCGGGTGGGGATGGAGGACGGAGCAATGAGGTGATGGAGGACGGGGCAGTGAGGGATTGGAGGACGGAGCAGTGAGGGGATGGAGGACAGAGCAGTGAGGTCGGACAACTCAGCAGGTGGGGATGGAGGACGGAGCAGTGAGGGTGGAGGATGGAGCAGTGAAGTCGGAGGACTGAGCACTGTGGGGATGGAGGATGGAGCAGTGAGGGTGGAGGACGGAGCAGTGAGGGTGGAAGACGGAGCAGTGAGGGGATGGAAGACGGAGCAGTGAGGGGATGGAGGACGGAGCAGGTGGGGAAGGAGGACAGAGCAGGTGGGGATGGAGGCCAGAGCAGTGAGGGTGGAGGGTGGAGCAGGTGGGGATGGAGGACGGAACAGAAAGGTTGTAGGACTGAGCAGGTGGGGATGGAGGATGGAGCAGTGAGGGTGGAGGACAGCACACACAAAGGGGGAAAGAGGCTGAGACAGCACACACAAGAGGGAAAGAGACTGAGACAGCACACATAAGGGAGAAACAGCCCACAAGAAGGAAAGAGACAGCACACACAAGGGGGGAAAGGGATAGTGCATAAGGGGGCACAGACATCGTACAAGGGGGTACAGATATTGGGCACAAGGGGGAAGAGACAGTGCACAACAGGGAAAAGACAGAAGGCAAGGCCGCCGCCCTTCCAATGCGATAGCATCGGGCCCATAACTAGTGTGTGTGTGTATGTGTATATCTACTATATAATTGTCTAAGGCTTTTTTGAGTCTGTCTGTAACCAAAATCGCGCGCCACACAGAGGTAGCTCATTGGACGCCTCCTTTGGCGGCTGCCAATGAGCTCAGACTATGCAAATCGGCACTCGTCTTCCGGCGGCACGGAGCCGAAGTGCCCGCCAGCTCCTCTCCCTGCCCCGCCGTGACATAAACAAAGGAAGTGAAAGTAACAGACAGAAGGTAAAGAAGATGGCCGCCGGAGGAATTGGACGTTCCTGAGCTGCCCCTTATCAAACCCCACCGAGTGCTGGGAACCCATCCGCTGCCTCTCTGAACCGTCATCCACATCTGTGCACACGCGGGCCTGGGGGCAAACACACTGGAGCTCCCGGGAAGCAGACCTTCCATACTGCCAGGAGGGAGCCATCTGAGGAGCGCTCAGGGAGCGAGGGATCCAGCTTTCCACCCCCACAACCGGGACTGGAGCGGGGAGTAATACTGCAGGGACGCCCATCTGCCCCCCTGCTCGAAGGGGGACACCGCCGAGGCTGATGGAGACTATCAGCACTGCGTGCCCAGAGCTCCCCTGGGGACCCAGAAAGTCAGGGGTGCAGGTCCTTCCCTCAACTAATCTGGAGGAGCGATCACAGTGTGAGCAGGCAGAGGAGCGGGCTGCACCAAGTGACAGAGCGCTTCTGGGGGAAGGAGAAACACAGCAGAGGCTGCACAGTGTTAACCCCTCAGCCTCCACTGTTAACCCCCTCAGCCTGCCTCCACTGTTAACCCCCTCAGCCTGCCTCCACTGTTAACCCCCTCAGCCTGCCTCCACTGTTAACCCCCTCAGCCTGCCTTCACTGTTAACCCCCTCCACCTGCCTCCACTGTTAACCCCCTCAGCCTGCCTCCACTGTTAACCCCCTCAGCCTACCTCCACTGTTAACCCCCTCCGCCTGCCTCCACTGTTAACCCCTCCGCCACCGTACAGTGTGACCACTGAGCCACCATATACAGTGCTAACCACTGAGCCACCATATACAGTGCCAACCACTGAGCCTCCATATACAGTGCTAATCACTGAGCCACTGTACAGTGCTAACCATTGAGCCTCCATAGTGCTAACCACTGAGCCACCATATACAGTGCTAACCACTGAGCCACCATATACAGTGCTAATCACTGAGCCACCGTACAGTGCTAACCACTGAGCCACCGTACAGTGCTAACCACTGAGCCACTGTACAGTGCTAACCACATCATCCTCCATACAGTGCTAACCACTGAGCCACCATACAGTGCTTACCACTGAGCCACCATATACAGTGCTAACCACTGAGCCACCATATACAGTGCTAACCACTGAGCCACCATATACAGTGCTAACCACTGAGTCACCATATACAGTGCTAACCACTGAGCCACCATATACAGTGTTAACCACTGAGCCTCCATACAGGGTTAACCACTGAGCCACCATACAGTGCTAACCACTGAGCCACCATACAGTGCTAACCACTGAGCCACAATACAGTGCTAACCATTGAGCCACCATAAAGTGCTAACCACTGAGCCACCGTACAGTGCTAACCACTGAGCCACATTACTGTGCTAAACACTGAGCCACCCTACAGTGCAAAAGACTGAGCCACCATATACTGTCCTAACCACTGAGCCACCATATACTGTGCTAACCACTGAGCCACCATACTGTGCTAACCACTGAGCCACCACACAGTGCCAACCACTGAGCCACCATACAGTGCTAACCACTGAACCACCATACTGTGCTAACAATTGAGCCACCATAGAGCACAGACTATGCAAATAGGCGCGAGAATTCAAAGTTCGAATTTCGCGCCTATTTGCAGCCACGGATACACAGTGGCCACAGCGGCGGCTCTCATCACAGCCACCCCCCCCCGCGGCACCACCGCTCTTCCGGGCCCCCTCCGTTCCTCATGGCCCCCTGCTCCTCCTGCCCCCCCGTTCCTAATGTCCCCTTCCTGCCCTGCTCACACCATCCTGCCCCCCGCCACCATCCTGCCCCGCTCGCTCCATCCTGCCCCACTCGCCACCATCCTGCCCCGCTCGCCACCATCCTGCCCAGCTCGCCGCCATCCTGCCCTCCCCTGTCCTGCTCCTCTGGCTTCATCCTGCTCCTCTGGCTCCATCCTGCTCCGCTCGCTCCATCCTGCCCCACCCGCTCCATCCTGCTCTGCTCGCTCCATCCTGCCCCGCCGGCTCCATCCTGCCCCGCCCACCACCATGCTGCCTCGCTCGCTCCATCCTGCCCCGCTCGCTCCATGCTGCCCCGCCGGCTCCATGCTGCCCCGCTTGCTCCATCCTGCCCTGCTTGCTCCATCCTGCCCCGCTTACTCCATCCTGCCCCGCTTGCTCCATCCTGCCCCGCTCACCACCATCCTGCTCCGCTCGCCACCATCCTGCCCCGTTCGCCACCATCCTGCCCCGCTCGCCACCATCCTGCCCCTCTTGCCACCATCCTGCCCCGCTTGCCACCATCCTGCCCTGCTCGCTCCATCCTGCCCCGCTCGCTCCATCCTGCCCCACTCGCTCCATCCTGCCCCGCTCGCCACCATCCTGTACTGGCATATACTATAGTGCTGCTATACATGTACTGTAATGTACCGCCATATACTATAGTGCTGCTATACATGTACTGTAATGTACCGCCATATACCACAGCGCTGCTATACATGTACTGTAACGTACCGCCATATACTATAGCGCTGCTATACATGTACTGTAATGTACCGCCATATACTATAGTGCTGCTATACATGTAATGTACCGCCATATACCATAGCGCTGCTATATATATACTGTAATGTACCGCCATATACTATAGCGCTGCTATACATGTAATGTAATGTACCGCCATAAACCATAGCGCTGCTATGCATGTAATGTAATGTACCGCCATATACCATAGTGCTGCTATACATGTACTGCAATGTACCGCCATATACCATAGCGCTGCTATACATGTACTGTAATGTACCGCCATATACTATAGTGCTGCTATACATGTACTGTAATGTACCGCCATATACTATAGTGCTGCTATACATGTACTGTAATGTACCGCCATATACCATAGCGCTGATATATATATATATATATATATATATGTAGTTCACTCACGTTGACTGAACAAGTTCTGTCAGTCACAGCATGTCAACTACATATATATTCTAGAATTCCTGATGCGTTAGAATCGGGCCAACATCTAGTAATATATATCTATATATCTATCTATATATATACACACTAGGTGGTACAGTGTGTATATATGTAGTGTATACAAGGTTGTACAGTGTATATGTGTGTGTGTGCATATGTATATAATTAGTGGTGTGTAGTATATAGTGAATACTCATGTGTAGATACTGATGTGTAGTATATAGTGTATGCTGGTGTGTAGTATATAGTGTATACCGATGTATAGATAGTGGTGTGTAGTATATAGTGTATACTGATGTGTAGATATACTGATGTGTAGTATAGAGTCAGCACAGGAGGGGAGTATAGGTTCTTATGTTTTTACTGTGGGAAACAAGTGAAATAAGTGGGGCTTGTTCTAGTAGTGGAGACTCCTTTAATAAATGAAGCTGTTGGAGTAATATTCACCCACTTCATTAAGAGGTGCACACCACTTTATGAATTAAGAAATGTACAAGTCCTGTGAGCCTCCAGCAGAAATCTACACATATACATACATGTATATACACAGAACATACATATTATAGTCTATATAATATGTATGTTCTTTGTATATATCTATGTATATACATGTGTGTGCGCATGTAGATTTGTGCTGGAGGCTCATGGGACTTGTACATTTCCTAATTCATGAAGTGGTGTGCACCTCTTAATGAAGTGGGTGAATATTACTCCAAGAGCTTCATTTATTAAGTCTGGCCATACACAACGTGTTATAATGAATCAGGACCATTGTTCTTGGCAGCACTTTACCTGGTGTAAACAGGAGAAGTGCTGCCAATAACATGATCTGTATGGGGAAAGTATGATCTATTAGTGATCATTCTTTCCCTAATCATCTATTAGTGATCATTCTTTCCCCAATGATCTATTAGTGATCGGTCTATCCCCAATGATCTATTAGTGATCGGTCTATCCCCAATGATCTATTAGTGATCATTCTATCCCCAATGATCTATTTGTGATCAGTCTATCCCCAATGATCTATTAGTGATCGTTCTATTCCCACTGATCTATTACTCATCATTCTATCCCCACTTATCTGTTAGTGACCGTTCTATCCCCACTGATCTTTTACTGATCGTTCTATCCCCACTGATCTATTAGTGATCGTTCTATCCCCATTGATCTATTACTGATCGTTCTATCCCCACTGATCTATTAGTGATCGTTCTCACCCAGTCATTCTTTGTCAGCCTGTGTGAGGAGCTGATACACAAGCTAACTATAGTCGATGGCGCTCATTAAAAGTCTGAAATCAGCTCCTGTAAATACAACTTAAATGTTTTTGTGTGATAGTGCAATATGTTCGCAGTTGGGGCCCCACTTTTAAATTTTGCCCAGGGCCCCACTTTGCCTAAAACTGGCCCTGGCTACAGGCCATCAAGATAATGCAGCATAGTCCATTAAGGGCACAGTTCATTTAGAGCACAGTCCATGGCTTTGAGGTGTAGCCCAAAGGCTGCAGTCCAGCTAATCCAGCAGGGGGAAGTGCAAATGGTGCTAAACTTGTTAAGGGGAAAAATAAAAGTAGGCCTACTCAGTCATAAGGCAAAAAAAAAAAACAGGCATCTTTCTTGTCAGAACTCCAAACAGTTCTTATCCAGCCAACAGGGCAACTCCAAGACCATGAATGTTAGGCATATAATGACTAGAAAAAGTTCTCTGCAGCACTCAGTTACTACCAATGACGTACAAATGCTAACAAGCTATATGTATATGAGAAAAAAGTTTAAAAACTTACGTTTTTTCAAAAAACTCAAAAATCTTATCTTTTTATTTCTGAAGTTCTTGGTACATACATTGGCCAATGTCTGCTTGCTCATCAACTGCGACAAAGTGACTTCAGGTCTGATGAGTCCTATCGCTGACATCCCTGTCCTCCTTGTCCACCCCCCACCTCTCAGTGGGCAGACTCCATCTTGACCCTAGATCACCTGTGGTCAATGAGGGTGCAATTGCAGCATGGAGCCAGCATCTCCATATGATACAAAAAAGAGAAAAAAACTGCACAGCACTCACAGACTAAATGTGAACTGGTGCCAGCAGGGACGCTGGGTCAAATAACTAGAAAAAGTTCTCTGCAGCACTCAGTTACTACCAATGACGTACAAATGCTAACAAGCTATATGTATATGAGAAAAAAGTTTAAAAACTTACGTTTTTTCAAAAAACTCAAAAATCTTATCTTTTTATTTCTGAAGTTCTTGGTACATACATTGGCCAGTGTCTGCTTGCTCATCAACTGCGACAAAGAGACTTCAGGTCTGATGAGTCCTATCGCTGACATCCCTGTCCTCCTTGTCCACCCCCACCTCTCAGTGGGCAGACTCCATCTTGACCCTAGATCACCTGTGGTCAATGAGGGTGCAATTGCAGCATGGAGCCAGCATCTCCATATGATACAAAAAAGAGAAAAAAACTGCACAGCACTCACAGACTAAATGTGAACTGGTGCCAGCAGGGACGCTGGGTCAAATAACTAGAAAAAGTTCTCTGCAGCACTCAGTTACTACCAATGACGTACAAATGCTAACAAGCTATATGTATATGAGAAAAAAAGTTTAAAAACTTACGTTTTTTCAAAAAACTCAAAAATCTTATCTTTTTATTTCTGAAGTTCTTGGTGCATACATTGGCCAATGTCTGCTTGCTCATCAACTGCGACAAAGAGACTTCAGGTCTGATGAGTCCTATCGCTGACATCCCTGTCCTCCTTGTCCACCCCCCACCTCTCAGTGGGCAGACTCCATCTTGACCCTAGATCACCTGTGGTCAATGAGGGTGCAATTGCAGCATGGAGCCAGCATCTCCATATGATACAAAAAAGAGAAAAAAACTGCACAGCACTCACAGACTAAATGTGAACTGGTGCCAGCAGGGACGCTGGGTCAAATAACTAGAAAAAGTTCTCTGCAGCACTCAGTTACTACCAATGACGTACAAATGCTAACAAGCTATATGTATATGAGAAAAAAGTTTAAAAACTTACGTTTTTTCAAAAAACTCAAAAATCTTATCTTTTTATTTCTGAAGTTCTTGGTGCATACATTGGCCAATGTCTGCTTGCTCATCAACTGCGACAAAGAGACTTCAGGTCTGATGAGTCCTATCGCTGACATCCCTGTCCTCCTTGTCCACCCCCCACCTCTCAGTGGGCAGACTCCATCTTGACCCTAGATCACCTGTGGTCAATGAGGGTGCAATTGCAGCATGGAGCCAGCATCTCCATATGATACAAAAAAGAGAAAAAAACTGCACAGCACTCAGTGCAGTTTTTTTCTCTTTTTTTCTCTTTTTTCTCTTTTTTGTATCATATGGAGATGCTGGCTCCATGCTGCAATTGCACCCTCATTGACCACAGGTGATCTAGGGTCAAGATGGAGTCTGCCCACTGAGAGGTGGGGGGTGGACAAGGAGGACAGGGATGTCAAGCGATAGGACTCATCAGACCTGAAGTCACTTTGTCGCAGTTGATGAGCAAGCAGACATTGGCCAATGTATGTACCAAGAACTTCAGAAATAAAAAGATAAGATTTTTGAGTTTTTTGAAAAAACGTAAGTTTTTAAACTTTTTTCTCATATACATATAGCTTGTTAGCATTTGTACGTCATTGGTAGTAACTGAGTGCTGCAGAGAACTTTTTCTAGTTATTTGACCCAGCGTCCCTGCTGGCACCAGTTCACATTTAGTCTGTGAGTGCTGTGCAGTTTTTTCTCTTTTTAGGCATATAATGGGTATATGTTTTTTTTTATCTGAAATGCTAGCAGATAAGTATAGAAGAGATGGCCCCGGACATCGCTGACCATCTGCAATAATAAACGTTTTCTCTCTAAAAAAATGTAAAATTAAAAGCTCTCTTAAAGGGTTGTTTACAGGAGATTTTAAGGTTTTTGGAGTAAACAGCTGCTGACACATCTGCCACTTTTACAAAGGTTCAAAGCTTTCTTTTAAAGCTCCCTTAAATTCACCATTTTGACTGAAATTGGTAGACGTGATGGCTGGTAAATTTTGCCAACCTTAAGTTAGCGGAGTTCCCAGCCACCGCCATTGGGTCTTCTGGCGAGCATTTTGGCCCCAAAACTTTAAGGAACGTTTAGGACAATTTTAAAATTTCAAACTTTTCCCCGAGGTCTGGGAACTTGCTATCTACCTCATGGAGAGGAGATTTCCTGCAACCATGAGAAGACAGTTTAGTAGGTAAGGAGATTTGCAGCCACAACCCTCCTCTAGGAAATATGCAAATTTGCACTTCAGTAAGGAAGTGGAAGAACTCCAGTGCCACCTTTAAGTAGCTCCTCAAAGTCCTAATCGCTTTCCAACAAGCTTTTTAATATGACTAGGGAATTTGTGTTAGATCAGAACCCCAAACTACAGACGCTGCGTTTCAGGGTAACTGCCCCTCATCAGTATAGTGTGTGGGATATTCTGATCTGGCTGTGTGAGTGGGCTAAGACAAGGTCTGGGAACTTGCTATCTACCTCATGGAGAGGAGATTTCCTGCAATCATGAGAAGACAGTTTAGTAGGTAAGGAGATTTGCAGCCACAACCCTCCACTAGGAAATATGCAAATTTGCAGTCTCCATGAGGTAGATAGCAAGTTCCAAGACCTCGTCTTAGCCCACTCACACAGCCAGATCAGAATATCCCACACATTACACTGATGAGGGGCAGTTACCCTGAAACGCAGCGTCTGTAGTTTGGGTTCTGATCTGGCACAAATTCCCTAGTCATATTAAAAAGCTTGTTGGAAAGCGATTATGACTTGGAGGAGCTTCTTAAAGGTGGCGCTAGAGTTCTTCCACTTTCTTACTGATGTGCAAATTTGCAAACATTCGCCGATTTTCTTTTAGTAAATTGCTCTGGTTTTGCGATCATGAACTGAATCGTCAATGTTCATCTCTATTTATGGTGCAAAATATAAAAACAATAGAATGAGGGAAATCATAGTATTTGTAGTATTGCTCTACAAGGAGTGTAGCGTCAGTTTAAGGCTGGTTTCACAAGTCCGACCTTCGCAGTCTGAATATGGCCTGCGATATCCAGAGTGTTTAGGGATCTTCTGACCCAAAGTTAAAACTTTATACATGCTGAATTTATATCAGGAGATTGGGCTGTATATTGAATGAATGTCAGATATCTCAGACTGGACTAAAAACTGCTGAAAATGCTAGTGCCTGTAGGCAAGCCTGAGTACTTTGAAATTCCCCGCTGCCTTGTGGGGATTTTCCTGCTTACTTAGTTCCTGCTGTCATCTTATTTCATTGAAACTACAATTGTCCAATATAACCTTTAAATAGGCTTCACTTTTAATCAACAAGTAGGGATTTATTTATTTCATATGTTTCCTTCTTATCGAGATTAAACATTTCAAAATGACTTCAAATACTAAATATTTTGTGCTGTAATCTCTTGGCCATATTGATCTATTATTTTCCTTAAACATTTTACTAGCTGCCTGCTTAAATGAAAAAGAGCCTATTAAGTTTATAGCAAAGCCTCGTCATTCCAGATTACATTTAATGTAATTATTATGTGGACAGTTGATCCTGTTTGTTCCACAGCATCTACAGTAATTTGCTTAAATTGTTTCAGCCATTAATTTAGCCCAGATCTAGACATTAACTACCTGGGCACTATTCCTTGTACATTTCGCGAAAAAGCAATAATTTCCTTTACAGCTTCTGTGTTTGCAGTTTAAAATATTGTATTAATAACGGCTTGGGCTATGACAATATCAAGCACATTGTTTTTGTGATTTCCAAATATAACCCAGTACTTTCTTTGTATGTGGTTCTCCTGAGTGTCGTCTTCGTTTGGCCAGGTATCAGTTACAATATACAGTGCTCTCATTAGTCTTGTGCTGCTCATGGATAATGGTAATTGCTGATAGATTTACAGCATATTTTGGCTACTATGAATATTGAAACATTCATTGTTTATTTGACCTTGAAATAGTGTGACCTTCATCATTTAACTACACAATCTGTAGAGTAACAAATGTGTGCATTTATTTCTACATATCTAGTTACAAAAAGCCAATTTGCTTAAAGGGAACCTGTCAGGTCCCCTGTGCTCGCTGAACCATGAGCCTTTCTGTGCCCATATCTATAATCCCTGCCTGATAGTTCCAGCATGTTGCAGCATAGATAGACCGATCTTTAGAAAAAGCATTTTTAAAGATCATTTATGAGATGATAATTATGGCTTTGACTAGTTGATGGTCTGTTATTTCCCTCGACTAGTCAGCCAACATAGCATGTCATCACGGCCCTGTGGGTTTAATAACATGATTTGCATAACATCGTCATCCCAATTGCAATATTAAGCCATGTGTGTTGGTACTGTGTATCTCTCACCGTTAAGCTTCTGTCTTTGGGTGTATGCCCTTCAGATAGGCGCATGATCAGAAATTGCCACATTTCTGGTCATGCGCTCTATGCCTCTCTGAAGCTGGATACATATGTGGCGCCCTGCTCATGCAGGTAGCCACAGCCTTCCCTACTGCACAGCTGGGTTTCCACAGCAGGTACCTACTACATGCAACACCTTCCACCCCGGCACAGTAGGGGGAGCTAGACTCACTGACTTTAGGTGAGTTCCCCTATAAATACTGCTGCAGGGGAGGAGTTAGTTAGAGTGTGTAGATGCTAGGAGAGCTGCGAAGACGTCCTGGTGATCGGTGCCGTGGTTAGGCCCGAACCAGTGAATCTGAGTGGCCCTTCTGCCGTTAGCTAAGCCTAGGAGTGGGGACAGAAGGCATGGAGCTTAGCCAAGGGAGTAGAGGAACTAGTGGAAGTTTTCCCAAGACTTACCGGACTTCGGGATCCACACCTGCAGGAACACTTTAGGACTGCAGAAAACCCGGCACACCATGGAGACTTCAGTCACCCGGTCCTCCTGTGTACCCAGCAAGAGGGAGCCAGACACTATAGTGTGGAATCACACAGCAGTCATCAGAGAGGGTAACCCGTGGACCGTGCAGGAAGAAAGAGAGAGAGAGGACCAGAGAAAGTGAGGAGGCCAGTCGTGTTGCATATAGACAGGGCTTCAGCGACAGCAGGGGACCTGTGGAGGCCTTATACCCACTTGCTGCGGAGACTCACTGTGCACCTGGTCACCCGACAGTGCTCTGGACATCTTTATCTGTGAATACCATCAGTAAAAGCTAAAAGAGACTTTCTTCAGAGTGTGAGCGTTATTCCTCTCCAGCCCCAGCCTCCCTATACACTGCCCCACTGCTTCTTACCCTGGACTCAAGTACCACTCCAAGCTGCCCCTTTACTCTACGCTGCCTCGGAGGTCCAGCTCTACCTGTAGGGAGCTTTGCCATCCTTGCCACAATACCATCACCCTCCGAAGGACTGTGGCACCACTGATGACCCCTCACCAGGTACTACAGGTGGCGTCACGAGACAACAACTCTTATCCCCTGTACATAACCCCTCTATTGAAGTGTCACCCAGGCCATGGGCTCAGGCGCTGCCACCCGTGACATTCCCGTGAAACCCCTTCCGAGCCTGATACCTGAGTATCCCAGGGCCTGGGGCTCGACATATACACCTGGCTTTAGAGTAGTGTAAGTGACTGTAAGTACGCACGACTTTTGATCATGTTCGATGAGCCTCTCTGAAGCTGGGGGTGCCTACACAGAGACACTCAAAGGTGAGGGATACACAGGCGCGTGCACTCATGGCTTAATATATTGATTTGGATGATGATGCTATGCAAAGCATGTTATCACGCCCACAAGGGCAGAATAACATGGCATGTGTGCTGACTAATCGAGAGAACTAACACCCCCTCAACTACTTAAAGCCCTAAGGTTAGGGTCAGACTTGCATCATACGTTTGCTAAATGCATGCGCTATTTTCATGTGCAAATGTTAAAAAATGCATGCGTTAACGCTCCCATAGACTCCAATTCAGAAAAGCATTGCAAAAGTGCATTGTGTTTAATGCTTTGCGTTTTTGCAAGTGCTCCAAAAAATGCAGTATGCAGCGTTTTTTGGTGCATTTGCAAAAGCGCATACATTTTTTTTTTACATGGGAATCTATGAGAAAGGCCTGCGTTAACGCATGGTACACATATGTACCATGCGTTAACCCATGTGTTAACGCATGCGCTAAAAATGAACATACATGCCATGAAAATGGCAAGGGGAAAAAAGGATCCTTTAATGGATCCTTCCAACGGATGCAAGCTCCCAAATGTGACCCTAGCCTGACTAGCATATGAGAAACGATCTTTAGAAATACTTTTTCAAAAGATCGGTTTATGTATGCTGCACCATGCTGAGACTATCAGGCAGGGATTTGAGATGTCACCCAGACCTGCTCATGGTTCTGTGTGCACAGGAAACCCAATAGTTTCCCTTCAATATTTCATAATATGTGGCAGAAATGCGGCATAATTACCAAGGGAATGGCATTATGTTCTTTTTAGCATCTACAGTGGGTATAGAAAGTCTACACTCCCCTGTTAAAATGTCATGTTTTTGTTCTATAAAAAATACTACTAAATATTTGATAAGGTAAAAAATGTTTGTACCGTGTTAGCCAGTACATAGAAAAATATTATCATCGGAAAGTCCTCAGTGGTTGATACCTTTTAAAGGCTAACTGAAAAGATGGTAAGCATGGCAAGCTTTTGGGATACTATGGCCCGTCGTCTGGCTGATATCAGGCTGACGAAGTGGCCATAGTGTCCCAAAAGCTTCCTATGTTTACCATCTTTTCAGTTAGCCATTAAAAGGTATCAACCACTGAGGACTCCCAGTTTCCAATATTTGACTAAATATTTGAGAATTTTCTCCACCTTTAATGTTGCTTATTATAATCTGTACAACTCTTTTGTAAAAAAAAACATTTAAATCTTTTTAGTTGGAAAAAGAAAAGTAAACATTTTTAATATTGTGATTTTATAGGTATGTACACCATTAAACTAATACTATGTTGAAATACCTTTTACACTAATGACAAGTCTTTTTGGGTAGGAGTCTATCAGCATGGAACATCTGGAATTGGATAGCTTTTTTCACTCTTCCTTGTATCCTATCCTATCGATCCACACCTATAAGATTTAGAAGGTATCTCCTGTGTACAGCCCTCTTTAGATCAACCATAAGATTCATGGTCACTGGTTGGGTGATTCCAAAATTGTATCTGCTTTTATTGATTTGTAGGTATGTTTATGGACATTGTGCTGATAGGAAATTCATCTTCAGCTTTTTAGCAGAGGCCTGAAGATTTGGTTGCAAGATTGGCCCGATACTTGGAGCTGTTAATAATTCCCTCCATCTTAACATCATAATATTGCACCCACTAGACTTCACTGAGTATGGTGATTTTTGATGATGGGCAATGTTGGCTTTCCGCCAAATGTATCTTTTGGGATTATGGGCAAAAAGTTCAACCTTGGTCTGACTATAATACATTTTTCCACTGGCTTTTGGCATGTTTGATGTAGGTTTTGGCAAAATATAGACACTAGGGATGAGCGAGTCTACTCGCTAGGACTCGTTACTCGGCGATTCTTAAGGGACTCGCTGGACTCGGGAATCGGCGAGTCTTTTAGCGAATACTCGCTCAGTAACGAGTCCAATGCAAGTGAATGGCAATCTTAGTTTTGTCATAGTTTACTTTCTCTCACTCGCTAGACTCGCTAGACTCGCTCTATCACATCGCTATATAGCTTGAATCTCCCCAAACAGCAGCGAGTCTACGAGTCCGAATCCTAGCGAGTCTGCGATTCCGAGTCCTGTATTCTCTATTCGGGACTCGCGAATCCAGAATCTTTTATGTTACTAGTCAGCATTGCGTGCTAGGTCAGAAAACTTGTGAAGATAGCCAATCATAGTCAGTAATGGCATAGCAGCTTTGGTTGTGTCAGGACTATGATTGGCTGCTGTCCATCGTGATGCCTATGTCATCTATGACAAGGCAAGGCAGTATATAAGGCTTGCCCCCGCCATTTTGGGCACATTGCTGAGAAGAGCTGACCTAGTGCAGGGAGACTTGGAGCAGATCTAGGGACAGTTAGGCAGTGTAGGAGTCACATATAACCCAAAAGTTCTTTTCAGAACTAACAGGACGCAGTGTAGGAGTCAAGATTCCTCACACATAACCCAAAAGTTCTTTTCAGAACTACCAGGACGGAGGATTGCTGTACAGGACTGTAAGGAAGGGGAGATAGGAGCAGCCTTACAGTGAATCCAGCACCATCCTCAGAGCTTAGTTCACCCAGCTTTCCGCAGAGCTGTAATCCTAAGCTTTTTCTTATTTTTGGCACTAGTCTACCAAATAATTTGGTGCCATTTTTCCACAAAAAATTTCCTGTGCCAGTGCGTTGCTGTACGGTGTCCTGCCTGCAGCTCGCACGGTACTTGTAAACTTGCACGCAGCCAGCACCGCAGCCTAAGTGTGCCTGGTTCTGCGTACTAAACAATTTTTTCCTGTGCCAGTGCGTAGCTGTACGGTGTCCTGCCTGCAGCTCGCACGGTACTTGTAAACTTCAAGCGCACCGCAGCAGTCCCCCCCTGCATGACTACGGTGCCGCTGCAGCTCGCACGTACTGTAACTGCACGAGCAGCACGCAGCCTAAGTGTGCTGGTTCTGCGTACTAAACAATTTTTTCCTGTGCCAGTGCGTAGCTGTACGGTGTCCTGCCTGCAGCTCGCACGGTACTTGTAAACTTGCACGCAGCCAGCACTGCAGCCTAAGTGTGCCTGGTTCTGCGTACTAAACAATTTTTTCCTGTGCCAGTGCGTAGCTGTACGGTGTCCTGCCTGCAGCTCGCACGGTACTTGTAAACTTGCACGCAGCCAGCACCGCAGCCTAAGTGTGCCTGGTTGTGCGTACTAAACAATTTTTTTCCTGTGCCAGTGCGTAGCACGTACGGTGTCCTCCTGCAGCTCGCACGGTACTTGTAAACTTGACTTGCACGCAGCCAGCACCGCAGCCTAAGTGTGCCTGGTTGTGCGTACTAAACAATTTTTTCCTGTGCCAGTGCGTAGCTGTACGGTGTCCTGCCTGCAGCTCGCACGGTACTTGTAAACTTGCACGCAGCCAGCACCGCAGCCTAAGTGTGCCTGGTTGTGCGTACTAAACAATTTTTTCCTGTGCCAGTGCGTAGCTGTACGGTGTCCTGCCTGCAGCTCGCACGGTACTTGTAAACTTGCACGCAGCCAGCACTGCAGCCTAAGTGTGCCTGGTTCTGCGTACTAAACAATTTTTTCCTGTGCCAGTGCGTAGCTGTACGGTGTCCTGCCTGCAGCTCGCACGGTACTTGTAAACTTGCACGCAGCCAGCACTGCAGCCTAAGTGTGCCTGGTTCTGCGTACTAAACAATTTTTTCCTGTGCCAGTGCGTAGCTGTACGGTGTCCTGCCTGCAGCTCGCACGGTACTTGTAAACTTGCACGCAGCCAGCACCGCAGCCTAAGTGTGCCTGGTTCTGCGTACTAAACAATTTTTTCCTGTGCCAGTGCGTAGCTGTACGGTGTCCTGCCTGCAGCTCGCACGGTACTTGTAAACTTGCACGCAGCCAGCACCGCAGCCTAAGTGTGCCTGGTTGTGCGTACTAAACAATTTTTTCCTGTGCCAGTGCGTAGCTGTACGGTGTCCTGCCTGCAGCTCGCACGGTACTTGTAAACTTGCACGCAGCCAGCACCGCAGCCTAAGTGTGCCTGGTTGTGCGTACTAAACAATTTTTTCCTGTGCCAGTGCGTAGCTGTACGGTGTCCTGCCTGCAGCTCGCACGGTACTTGTAAACTTGCACGCAGCCAGCACCGCAGCCTAAGTGTGCCTGGTTGTGCGTACTAAACAATTTTTTCCTGTGCCAGTGCGTAGCTGTACGGTGTCCTGCCTGCAGCTCGCACGGTACTTGTAAACTTGCACGCAGCCAGCACCGCAGCCTAAGTGTGCCTGGTTCTGCGTACTAAACAATTTTTTCCTGTGCCAGTGCGTAGCTGTACGGTGTCCTGCCTGCAGCTCGCACGGTACTTGTAAACTTGCACGCAGCCAGCACCGCAGCCTAAGTGTGCCTGGTTCTGCGTACTAAACAATTTTTTCCTGTGCCAGTGCGTAGCTGTACGGTGTCCTGCCTGCAGCTCGCACGGTACTTGTAAACTTGCACGCAGCCAGCACCGCAGCCTAAGTGTGCCTGGTTCTGCGTACTAAACAATTTTTTCCTGTGCCAGTGCGTAGCTGTACGGTGTCCTGCCTGCAGCTCGCACGGTACCTTCCATCTCTCTAAAAATATCTTAGCCTCTAGTGTGTACCTTTCACGAAATAGTACCTGCTACTTGTTTTACAAGCCCCCAGAAAGCCACCAGAAATTACAAAATGTCACACAAAAAACCAAATCCCAAAAAAAGTCTTGCTAAGGGACAGGGACGAGGTACAGGCATTGGTAGTCGTGGCCAACTATCCACCAGTTCGGGCAGACAGACGAGGATTGATCGATCGTTCCTCCTGTCTAACTTTCCCCGTCAGGAAAGTAAACGAGTATTGAGGCCGGAAGACGAACAGCATCTAACGTCTTGGCTGGCAGACAAGACCTCAACAACAGGTTCTTGCAGCACTCAAGGTTCCTTGAGCACTGTATCTACTGTTGGTACATACCATGCTGGGTCATCTAATCCACAACCTCTTCACAGTTCCTCAGACCAACAGCAGCCCCATGAAAATGTTGACACAGACATGGGTCACTCAGATGACTTATTTGGTACATATAATCCTTTACATGAATCCGGTTTGCCAGACTCCGTAGTAGATGACATACTTGATGAAGAATTGTCCATTCATGGACAAGTTTTAGAGACACCCCGGCCACATGAACGTGTCTTTCAGCAAAGTCTTAGACCGTCTCAGGAGTTGGAGGATGATGATGAGACAGTGACACACTTGTCATCTGGGGAGCAAAATCTATCTTGTTATCGGGAAGATTTAGAAGAGGAAGGGGTTGATGATGAGACAACTGATCCCACGTGGAATGTTGCGATGCAGAGCCAGCAGAGCAGCACGGAGGAAGAAAGTGTGTATGTCCCACCAACAAAGGCAGCAAGGACGACTCCTCCCACCAGAACTCAAAGAGTCACCACTGTTGCCCAAAATGTGTCCACTGTGGCTCAAAATTTGTCAACTGGTGGACAAAATGTCTCAAATGTGGGCCTCAGTAATCCCTCAGGGAGTACAGTCAAGCCTAGAGGTCGGTCAGCCACTGTGTGGAAATTTTTTAAAGATGGGCCTTCTCAAGAAAATGTGGTCATCTGTACCATCTGCCATGCAAGGCTCAGCAGAGGCCACGGGAAAGGAAACCAGAGCACCAGCAGTATGCGGAAGCACATGGCTGGTCAGCACCCTATTCAGTGGTCAAAAGTGCAGCCTTCCACAACAGTGTCATCTGACCCAAAGACTGCGACGGTAACTCAGATACGTCCGTCACAATCAAGTGTTGCTGAAGCTGGTCCAGCTCATATGTACTCATCACAAGCAGCGGTTGCAGAGAGACTGAACCCGAGTGCAGACAGTTGTCGGTCAGCAACATCGTTACAGTTATCAGTGACACAGCTGTACGAAAGGAAGCAGAAATACCACTCTTCCCACCCATTAGCCAAAAAAATAAATGCCCAGATAGCTAAGTTGTTAGCAGTCGAGATGTTGCCGTTTAGGCTTGTGGGTACAGACTCTTTCCGTGAGCTTTTGGCTGTGGCAGTACCACGCTACTCGGTTCCAAGCCGCCACTACTTTTCACGTTGTGCCGTCCCCGCGTTACATGAGCATGTCATTAACAACCTCAAGCGTGCCCTCACCAACGCTGTAACCGGGAAAGTACACCTTACTACGGACACGTGGACAAGCAGTTCAGGACAGGGCCGGTACATCTCGCTCACCGCGCATTGGATCAACGTTGTGGAGAGTGTGCCAAACGATGTTAGTGTTACATCAAACATCCTACCCACGCCACGGATAGCTGGCACAACCTCATTCAGGGTCTCTGCATCATCCTATATGTCCACTACCCCATCTTCCGCTTCCTCGACCAATCCTCAATTGCCCTCAACATCACGGCCAAGTTGGGAGGTTTGCTGCAGTGCTTCAGCAAGACGCCAACAGGCTCTGCTGAAGCTGATCTGTTTAGGTCACACACCGCACACTGCAGTAGAGCTGTTGAAAGGTCTGAAGGAACAGACAGATGAGTGGCTATCCCCACTCCAACTCCAGACCGGTCTCGTGGTGAGCGACAATGGTCGTAACCTAGTGGCTGCACTTAAGCTCGGAAACCTTGTGCACGTCCCTTGCATGGCTCACGTGCTGAATCTGGTAGTGCAGAAATTCCTGCGTACATACCCAGAGCTATGTGACCTACTGGAGAAGGTGCGTCGAGTTTGTGCACATTTTCGTCATTCGTCAACAGCGGTTGGAAAACTTTCATTGCTTCAAAAGCAATTGAATTTGCCCAACCACAGACTCATTTGTGACATGCCGACACGATGGAACTCTACATTCCATATGTTATCGAGGATCAATGAGCAGCAGAGGGCAATATCCGAGTATCAGTTGCAACATGCCCGTCAGACCGGCAGTCAGCCACGACATATTAGTACAATGGAGTGGGTGTGGATCGCTGACACATCTGAGGTTCTTGATAATTTTGACTACTGCACAAAACTGGTGAGCGGTGATCAGTCCATCATCAGTGTCACTATACCCATGCTGTGTCTGCTGAAAGAGTCCCTCATTAATCAGAAAAATGAAGCATTGAGAGCCCAGCAGATGGCTATGGAGCCAGATTTAAACAGCGCAGTACCTAGCCAGCAAAGCCAGTATGACCAGGCAACAATGGCTCCTGAGGAGGAACAGGAGCAAGACGATGAAGAGGATTCATTTTTTGTTGGTGCCGATGTCAACCCAGATGGTACTCAGAACCCCAGCTTTGTGTCTGTCCACCATGGGTGGCCTGGAGAGGAGGAGGCGGAGACAGACTTTGCGGATACAATGGGTATTGAACATCGTTCTGAGGACACTGAAGACATGACTCTATGCAGCTTAGGACACATGGCTGACTTCATGTTGACTTGTCTGCTAGAAGACCCACGAGTGATTAACATATTGCACAACGACCTCTACTGGTTGGCCACCTTTCTGGACCCACGTTATAAAGATAAATTCACCTCACTGCTGTTTCAGTCACCACGTGGCTTGACAATTGACTATTTCAAGAGTGTTCTTGTGGAAAATATGCTTCGAATATCACCGTCAGACAACACTCTGCCCATAGTTAGCAACTCTGTGCAACAGCAGCCTTTGGTCGGGGCACAATCATCCACGCTGTCCAGAAGAGATGCTGGAAAGATGTCCGCAAAGTGGGCTATGTTCAATAAGCCATCGAACCTGCAGCGCCATGTTGCTCCAGTAACCATCTCTCGGAGACAGAAACTTACCAACATGGTACAAGAATACTTAAGTGACAGTACCTGCTTCCTGACTGATGCCGCAGTCCCGTTTAATTACTGGGTCTCCAAGCTCCACACTTGGACCGAGCTCTCGTTGTATGCCTTGGAGGTGCTGGCATGCCCTGCAGCTAGTGTGACATCAGAGCGGGTTTTCAGTGCCGCTGGGGGTATCATAACTGATACCAGGACACGTCTTACTCCAGAGAATGCAGACAGGCTTACTCTAATTAAGTTTAATAGGAACTGGATTTCACAAGACTTCTTGAGCCCTGAAGACGACAGTACTCAGAGCTGAAGTGCCACGTTCATCATCAATATGATATAATTAATCATTGTATTATATTGTGTCTTTTTGGTACAAGCAGTATGTCCAAGACCAGTAACGATTTGCGTAACCATGTTCCTGCAACCTGGTAATGAGGCTGCTTCATCTTAAACCAACACTACACCTTAACTTCGGTTTCATTAACCATCACAACACCTTTTCACAAGGAATCAACCTTTATTTTCTGTTAGCAAACATTTAACAGCCCCTTGGGCTAATTTTTGGAAACACCCAGCCTAACAAGCTGATCATGGCCCTTAGGCCTGCATTTACACTAAAAATGCAAAAAGCCCCTTGGGCTAATTTTTGGAAACACCCAGCTTAACAAGCTGATCATGGCCCTTAGGCCTGCATTTATACCCAAAAAGCAAAACAGCCCCTTGGGCTAATTTTTTGAAACACCCAGCCTAACAAGCTGAACATGGCCATTAGGCCTGCATTTATACCCAAAATGCAAAACAGCCCCTTGGGCTAATTTTTGGAAACACCCAGCCTAACAAGCTGAACATGGCCATTAGGCCTGCATTTATACCCAAAATGCAAAACAGCCCCTTGGGCTAATTTTTGGAAACACCCAGCCTAAGAGGCTTATCATGGCCCTTAGGCCTGCATTTACACTTAAAATGCCAAACAGCCCCTTGGGCTAATTTTTGGAAACACCCAGCCTAACAAGCTGAACATGGCCATTAGGCCTGCATTTATACCCAAAATGCAAAACAGCCCCTTGGGCTAATTTTTGGAAACACCCAGCCTAAGAGGCTTATCATGGCCCTTAGGCCTGCATTTACACTAAAAATGCCAAACAGCCCCTTGGGCTAATTTTTGGAAACACCCAGCTTAACAAGCTGATCATGGCCTTAGGCCTGCATTTATACCCAAAAAGCAAAACAGCCCCTTGGGCTAATTTTTTGAAACACCCAGCCTAACAAGCTGAACATGGCCATTAGGCCTGCATTTATACCAAAATGCCAAACAGCCCCTTGGGCTAATTTTTGGAAACACCCAGCCTAACAAGCTGAACATGGCCATTAGGCCTGCATTTATACCCAAAATGCAAAACAGCCCCTTGGGCTAATTTTTGGAAACACCCAGCCTAACAAGCTGAACATGGCCATTAGGCCTGCATTTATACCCAAAATGCAAAACAGCCCCTTGGGCTAATTTTTGGAAACACCCAGCCTAAGAGGCTTATCATGGCCCTTAGGCCTGCATTTACACTTAAAATGCAAAACAGCCCCTTGGGCTAATTTTTGGAAACACCCAGCCTAACAAGCTGAACATGGCCATTAGGCCTGCATTTATACCCAAAATGCAAAACAGCCCCTTGGGCTAATTTTTGGAAACACCCAGCCTAACAAGCTGAACATGGCCATTAGGCCTGCATTTATACCCAAAATGCAAAACAGCCCCTTGGGCTAATTTTTGGAAACACCCAGCCTAAGAGGCTTATCATGGCCCTTAGGCCTGCATTTACACTAAAATGCCAAACAGCCCCTTGGGCTAATTTTTGGAAACACCCAGCCTAACAAGCTGAACATGGCCATTAGGCCTGCATTTATACCCAAAATGCAAACAGCCCCTTGGGCTAATTTTTGGAAACACCCAGCCTAAGAGGCTTATCATGGCCCTTAGGCCTGCATTTACACTTAAAATGCAAAACAGCCCCTTGGGCTAATTTTTGGAAACACCCAGCCTAACAAGCTGAACATGGCCATTAGGCCTGCATTTATACCCAAAATGCAAACAGCCCCTTGGGCTAATTTTTGGAAACACCCAGCCTAACAAGCTGAACATGGCCATTAGGCCTGCATTTATACCCAAAATGCAAAACAGCCCCTTGGGCTAATTTTTGGAAACACCCAGCCTAAGAGGCTTATCATGGCCCTTAGGCCTGCATTTACACTAAAAATGCCAAACAGCCCCTTGGGCTAATTTTTGGAAACACCCAGCCTAACAAGCTGAACATGGCCATTAGGCCTGCATTTATACCCAAAATGCAAAACAGCCCCTTGGGCTAATTTTTCCAGGCACCAAGCCTATGCCTCCATCGTGGGCATTGCATGTACTATGCTCCTAGTACAAGCAATTCTATTGTATGGGCCAAGCACCCTGCTTTCTGAAAAAAATGTATATGAAGCCCCTTCAGCTAATTTTTTTAGGCAACAAGCCTATGCTTGCATCGTGGGCATTGCTTGGACTATCATCCTGCTGGAGCCTGGAGAAAGGTCCCACTGTACGCTCTGTAGAAAACGCGTAGACGCGATGTGTAGCAGGTAGATGTCCCAGCCTCTCACATGTGTGTTCCTAGTCTTGTTGCCATAGCGAGGCATTAAGTAACCCCCCAAACACAGGCACTGTTTATTTGTCAGCAACATTTGTCTGTGGAGTCATGATTTTACACTTAGTAACCAAGGTGACTTCATGCTCCATGCGGTCCGTAAAGTACTTGCTAATGATGCTCTCTCTCCCCTGTCCTCCACGCCAAATGTCTCGGGGTAATCCTTGACTCATCCCTCTCCTTCAAGCCCCACCTCTAGTTCCTAACCAAGTCCCTGTCACTCCAACTCAAAAATATTTCAAGAATTTGCTCGTTACTCAACCCTGACACAGCTAAAACACTCATTAATGCCCTCATCATCTCACGCCTTGACTACTGGAACCTCCTTCGCACAGGCCTCCCTGCCAACTCTCTTGCACCTCTCCAATGTATACTAAACTCTGCTGCCCGACTAATCCATCTGTCCTCACGCTACTCACCTGTCTACACCCACTGCCAAGCCCTTCACTGGGTCCCCGCCCCACAGAGAGCTCACTTTAAAACACTCATCATGACATTCAAAGCCTTACACAACCTATCCCCACCATACATCTCCGACATGATCTCCCGATACCATCCCTCACGCTACCTGCGTTCATCCAAAGAACTTCTCCGACACTCCCCCCTCATCTCCTCTTCCCACAACCGCATACAGGATTTCTCCCGGGCATCAACCATGCTCTGTAACTCGCTGCCCCACCTCATCACTCACTCGCCTACCCTGGGAACCTTCAAGAAACACCTAAAGACTCACCTCTTCCGACAGGCCTACAACCTGCCATGACACCCGCTACACGCCCCACGACCGACACCTTCCCCACCCTATTGTATCCCCACCCACCCCTCGTTGAATGTGAGCCCACGCGTACAGGGTCCTCTCCTGTTGTACCTCTATGACCTTATTGTCTATGTTTATTGTACTTCTCCTTGTGTACCTTATCCTCATGTAAAGCGCCATGGAACCTATCGGTGCTATATAAATAAATAATAATTATAATGATGATGACTTTAAGCCCACCCACAAAACAACCTACACATCCTTTCCCTGAAAAAAGACAGACACAAAGCAGTTTTTGTAAACTGGGTATTATTCCGCCATAATGGTAAAAATGTCAGAATTTTTTTTTTTTTTTTTTTTTTTTTTTTGGTACAACTTAGTAAACAGGAAAATATAAGAAATAATAACAATGAAATTGTGCAATGCACATGAACACAAAATAAAAAAAAAAAAAAAAAGGGGTCTACAGCTGCTGGTAGGTTGCCGCATCCTCCGGCCTTGCCAGTAAAGTGACACCATCACCCTGGTCCTGCAAGAGGTCAAGGGCCCCATGAATGGCCTCCGGCAACCCTTGAGGGTGGATCCTCTGGGCCGGTGTGGGGAAAAATGGTAGGTCCCTGTTAGGTGGCCATTGTGGAATGGTAGGTACAGGCCTCTGTGGTGGCACATGGCTGTCCCGGGGTGTGGGCCTGTCTAGTAGGTTGTAGTGTCTGAGTTGCCACCCCTCCAAAAAATTGAAAACCTCACCTGGGTGGTTTGGTGGGCGACTGGCGTCAAGCACAATCTGTAATGCTGACCTTGCCCGCAGTAGCCTGTGAAATGGAATTTCATCCAGGAATGGTATCAGACTGTGGGCAAAGTCAGCATTACTTTGTGCACGCCGTCTATTAGGTGACCCCGGGATCAGACCATGGCTGGTGTGAGGTGGGCATCCAGGTTCCTCCTCTTGCGGCCGGACATGCCCCAAAGCTGGGGTTGGTGCTGTGTGGCGGCGGTGGTGGTGTTGGTGCTGGTGGCGGCGGTGGTGGTGTTGGTTCTGGTGGCGGCGGTGGTGGTGTTGCTGCTGCTGGTGGCGGGCGGTGTGGTGGCGTGGTTGCTGCGTGGTGGCGGCGGTGGTGTGTGCTGGTGCTGGTGGCGGCGGGGGGTGGTTGGTGGTGCTGGTGCGGGGTGGTGGTGGCGGCTGGTGGTTGGTGGTGTTGGTGGTGCTGGAGTGGGCCCCTGGGCGGCGGGTGGTGGTGGCGCCGGCCGTGGTGGTGGTGGTGGGTTGTACTTCTCAACGCCGCCTTCTGTTTGTCGCCTGGAGGGTTACACCACCGCCCCCCTCTGTAGTAAGCTTCTCTGTGGTAAAGTAAAAAAAAATTTGGTGAATGTCATTTGCATTGAAACAAAAAACATAGGTCAAACATTAAGTTGAAACGCTTTTAGATCTGTGAAATCTGTGTATTATTAATCAGATATTTGTTATTATTATGAAAGAATAACCAACTGTACATAACATAAAGGAATACGTGACTTTCTTTGCTAATTCCATACTAATACATAATTTTTCACCCCTGATTAACACCCACCCCCCCCATCCCATCTAATCTAGACGATCAATAACACCAATGGTTCACATGAAAAAAAAAAAGTCCCCCTGACTTCACTTTTTACTTGACATACTTAATTCACAAAACTTTTAGCTTATATCATCTATATAAAGCAGGGAAGGGGTTGAAAGGTATACAATTATATATATATAATCTATTTATATAATCGGGAGTTTGAAATTCCGGCACTGTAGCCTAATCCCAAACTCCTTAGCGTCACTGCGAGCGGAGACGCGTATGCGCCTTCGCGAGCCGCAGACGCTTAACTCACACAGCCGCTATAGCGTTTTCTCTAGCGGCCTCGCGCCCTCCGCTCACAGCAAGACCTGCGCCCCTCACAGCGCCCAATCCGCCCCGGCATGCTGGCATTTGTACTTCCCCCGTCTGTGCACCCACAGGTCTTAGCAGATCACTGATGCTGACAGCGGGGGGGGGACAACACAGACAATCAAATCAGGAGGAGGTCAGTGTCAGGAGGAGATGACAGACGCCCGCCGGGGCCTGTGACACTGCAGAGGTCACAGCGGGGCTGTGTGTGCGGACAACGGGGAGGCCGGGGGCTACGGACGTACCGGACACGTCCTCTGCTCCTGGAGATGTGCCGCGGTTCCGCGCTCGCAGCGTATCTGACGCTGGAGCCGCGCTCACCACGCCCACACCACGCCCTCTGCCAAACAACCCACACCTCTCACTAACCTCCTGCAGCTAACCACACCCCATGTTTACCTTTGCCATGATGTCATTTAGCTGCGGCCGCTATCTTTAATAAGGTCAGAAATGATGGCAGTAATCGGATCTCTGCTCCCTCTAGCACGCCCCAACACTGTAGCACCATCTATTAACCCTATTCTCATCACCTATATACTCTGCTACCCACTGAGCCGCCTGTATACTCTGCTACCCACAGACCCGCCTGTATACTCTGCTACCCACAGACCCACCTGTATACTCTGCTACCCACAGACCCGCCTGTATACTCTGCTACCTCAGACCCGCCTGTATACTCTGCTACCCACAGACCCGCCTGTATACTCTGCTACCTCAGACCCGCCTGTATACTCTGCTACCTCAGACCCGCCTGTATACTCTGCTACCCACAGACCCGCCTGTATACTCTGCTACCTCAGACCCGCCTGTATACTCTGCTACCCACAGACCCGCCTGTATACTCTGCTACCCACAGACCCGCCTGTATACTCTGCTACCCACAGAGCCGTCTTTATACTCTGCTACCTCAGACCCGCCTGTATACTCTGCTACCCACAGACCCGCCTGTATACTCTGCTACCTCAGACCCGCCTGTATACTCTGCTACCCACAGAGCCACGTGTATACTCTGCTACTCACAGAGCCGTCTTTATACTCTGCTACCTCAGACCCGCCTGTATACTCTGCTACCCACAGAGCCGCCTGTATACTCTGCTACCTCAGACCCGCCTGTATACTCTGCTACCCACAGAGCCACGTGTATACTCTGCTACTCACAGAGCCGTCTTTATACTCTGCTACCTCAGACCCACCTGTATACTCTGCTACCCACAGACCCGCCTGTATACTCTGCTACCCACAGAGCCGTCTTTATACTCTGCTACCTCAGACCCGCCTGTATACTCTGCTACCCACAGACCCGCCTGTATACTCTGCTACCTCAGACCCGCCTGTATACTCTGCTACCCACAGAGCCACGTGTATACTCTGCTACTCACAGAGCCGTCTTTATACTCTGCTACCTCAGACCCGCCTGTATACTCTGCTACCCACAGAGCCGCCTGTATACTCTGCTACCTCAGACCCGCCTGTATACTCTGCTACCCACAGAGCCACGTGTATACTCTGCTACTCACAGAGCCGTCTTTATACTCTGCTACCTCAGACCCACCTGTATACTCTGCTACCCACAGACCCGCCTGTATACTCTGCTACCCACAGACCCGCCTGTATACTCTGCTACCCACAGACCCGCCTGTATACTCTGCTACCCACAGACCCGCCTGTATACTCTGCTACCCACAGAGCCGTCTTTATACTCTGCTACCTCAGACCCGCCTGTATACTCTGCTACCCACAGACCCGCCTGTATACTCTGCTACCTCAGACCCGCCTGTATACTCTGCTACCCACAGAGCCAAAATGGAAACTAATGTATATATTTATAAATAATACTAAATGTACACAACAGTGCTGCAGATACATACCTTGGCATAGCGGCCACCGGGTGAAGGAAGGACAGCCGGTCATAAAAGTGGTAGTGGTTGAGCAATGGAGCGGCTCCCGGTTGTCTCTCTGAGTACTGCCGGTACTGCTTTTTATGCTGGTCCCGGCAGCTCCTCCACCGTTTTTTAAGATGGTCAACTGTGAAATGATTTGAAACCGGCTTTAGAGATGTGTAATATTTGAAAAAACAAAAGTATGTGTACAAATCAACAATAACATTTTATTCATTTTGTGTGTGTAATGTGTATACAAGGCACAGTGACACGACAGTGTGGAACATCATCAACAGCATTACGGACATTGAGCTCACGTGGCCACAATCACAAATGAGGCAGGACACATGTCAACGCATAGAGAATGTAATAGTGCGGGCACCAGACTCTGGTCATTAGTGGTATTTATATACACCCAACCCCTTGGCCGAAAGAGCCAGGAGGATAAGACATTAAACTCATTGTACTGTTGTGACCCATCCAAATATAGGCAACTATGCGGTGGAGCATGATAACACATTCAGGGTCCTGTATACCCTGCTATGGGGGCCCTGTATTCCCACTGCTGGGGGCCCTGTAAACCCACTGGGCCACTGTCTACCCACTGCTGGGGGCCCTGTATACCCACTGCTGGGGGGGCCTGTACACACACTGAGGGCCCTGTATACAGGGACTGACTGGCACCCTACAGTTTGGGTCGCAACCCTCCCTCACTGGCCCGACACAGGTGAGGACGGGGGGTGGGTGATGACTGGCGGCCGCCTCACAGTCACCGCAGCTCCCGCATTATCCTATGGCTCGCTCCCAGCCGCAGCCTCGCGCTCCTCACAGCCGCTCGCTAACAGTCGCAGCCGCACGCCACTCACAGACGCTCACTCCCGGACGCAGCCGCGTGCTGATGACGTCATCGCGCGGCCAGGAGCTTCCGTTTCCGCCTGCTGCTTCAGGGACATGCGGATTATTCATGCTCCTGCAGCCGCATGACCCGTGGCACCTGGGCCAGTCCGCCCCTGCCTGTATACGACAATATGGGGGCATGTATACCCAGCTGGGGGCCTGTATACTCTGCAGGGGGAGGTGTATACTCTGCTGGGGGGCTGTCTACCAGTGATAGCCGCTGTATACCAGGATGGCGGTGAATATGTTTTCATAGTTTTTCGGGGCAAAAATAGGGGGGTCGGCTTATACACGGGTCGGCTTATACACGAGTATATATACAGTAAATGCAATATATAACGTGTGAACTCATTTAACTTACTTAGATTGCTCTGTTCCTCATGGTCACTCCGATGGAACGCAGGGAACATCTCTTGGGCGATCTCTCTCCAGGCTGTATTAATAAGGGTCGTATCCCCATACTCAGGATCTGTAGGGAGCCATAGAAATGGACGAGCCTCCACAAGTGCAATAAGACGCAGCGTGTTCACCATGCCACGTCCTGCTGCCATGATTGCACTGATGAATGGATCGCTCTGTGTGTGCGCCTGTCAGCGCGACTCGCTTCCTGTTTCCTTAAACCATAGTGTGTGCTGGAGAATCCCTTCCCTCGCATCATCGGCTACAAGCCTCAAAATAAGAAAAACCAGCGAGTTTGGACTCGCACACTTTCAGAGACACATCAGCGAGTTGTAAATGTCATTATTCGCTATTACTCGGGTCCCTATTCATTAACATTGGACTCGCTGGACTCGCAACGAGTCCCGAGTCCTTGACTCGGACTCGTTGGGGTCTTGCGATTCCGAGTCTTTTCGGACTCGCTCATCCCTAATAGACACTCTTAGGTGTTTTTCCTTGTACTATAAGGCTTCTCTCTTGCCACCCTACCCCACAGGCTAAATATAAAAAGAACATACAATATTGCTGTAATATAAGTACACATCAAGTACTTGCCAGAAATTCCTGCAGCTCCTTTAATGTTATGTGGACTTCCCAGACCAATTAAATATATGTTTGAGGGATATCCAATTTTAGGTCACTGTTGTGCCAAATTTAAGCCACTCGTTAGAGACTGTATTCCCAGTGTTCCATATCATATCTAATGCCTTGTACATTTTTTATGGCATCTTTCTCCTGATAGCTTTCAACAATGAGATCTCTTTGCTGTCTTATAAACCGTTTACAGACCATGACGTATGGTATAAAATGCATCTAAGAATTTGACAGGAAAGTGCAATTTGAGCAGATAAACTTACAGTATATCACATTTGTGAGTACACCCGTCACATTTTTAGCTTTTCATGGAACAACACTGAACATATGACACGTTGATGTAAAGTACAATATACAATGTAAAGTAGCCTGTGTACAACTTAAATAATAGTGTCAATTTGGAGTGCCCTCTAAATAACTCAATACAGCCATTAATGTCTAAACTGTTGGCAAAAAAGTGAGTACAGCCCTAAGTGAAAATGTCAAATTAGTGCCTAAAGTGTCAATACTTTGTGTGGTCACCATTATATTCAATCACTGCCTTAACTCTTTGGGCAAGGAGATCACTAGATCTTCACAAGTTGCCATTAGAATCCTGTTCCACTCCTGCATTATGACATCACAGGGCACGTGGATTTGACTGCATACGTCACTCACTGACACTGCAGAAGGAAGTGAGAAGTGAGAGGGATGCAGGAAGATGAACCAGCGCAATCAAACAGCGGAGACATGGTATGATAGTCTGTGTTTGACAGCTTTCGGACACCTTTGAAGGTGTTTTCTATGTGTTGAAAGTTGCCGGCCATTGATTTTAATCTTGTTTAGCAAACATTCAGCAAATGTTCAAGTCGGCAAACACCCCGCATTCGGCGAACAAATCTGAATGCAAACACTGTTGTGTTCACTCATCTTTAGTCATGACAAAGACAGGGGTCATCAGCTGACCACTGGCTGTCATGACATCCCATCGATGCCCTTTGACGTCCTCTTCATGGGGCTGCCGTTGAGAGCACATGGCATGAGCCCCAGTGGTGCATGTTAAATTGCGTTGTCAGAAATTTAAAGTGTGATTTAACTAGTTTACGTATCTGGGTAGATGTGCCGTCCACCCACGCCTGTTAGCTGCACATGTCTGCTGCTCAGATCAACTGAAATGTGCAGAGAAAGATGTAGGCTCAACATGTGAGCAAAGGGTAAGAACAACCCTATGACATACAGGGGTTGGACAAAATAATGGAAACACCTGGAAAAATCAACAAAATTTAGTTTAATATGGTGTAGGTCCACCTTTTGCGGCGACTACAACCTCAATTCTCCGAGGTATGGATTCATACAAGGTGATATCATTGGCCTGGCGGATCTCCATGAAATAGCACCCCAGATCATCACAGAAACTTCGCCATGTTTTACGGTAGGGAGAAGGCGGTCTGGATGGAATGCTTCTTTCGGCTGTCCCCAAACGTACACTCGGCCGGAGGTCGGAAAATGGGGTGAACGATGATTGGTCTGAGAATATCACATGTTTCCACTGCTCGAGGGACCAATTCTGGAGGTTTCTACACCACTCTAAACGCTTGGAACCATTTGTCATTGAGAGCAGCGGTTTTCTAATTGCAGCTCTTCCGTGGAATCTAGATTTGTGCAGCTCCCAACGAACACTTTTTGTGGAAACTGGGTTCTGTAGGTGTTCATTGAGCTCAGCAGTGATTTTTGGAGCCGTGGTCTTGCGATCCTCTCTCACAATTTGCTTTTGAGTCCGACGGTCTCTCTCAGTCAACTTCGACTTCCGGCCAGATCTGTGCTTTGCAGCGGACGTTTTTCCTTCTCTTTGAAACGCAGTCATCACTTTGAAGACAGTACCTCTTGACACGCCAAGCATTCGGGCACTTTCTGTTACACTAGCGCCTGCCATACGAGAACCAACAATTTGGCCTTTTTGAAAATCCGAAAGGTATGCCATTGGTATCAGGTTCTCATCAATGTTCTTACAATTCGGCAAAACAAACTGTTAATTTACATACACATTTCACTTAACACAAATAATCAACTACAAAACATTAACATACGTCACGGTTTGCATGTTTATAACATGTTTGAAGATTATGATGCCAAAACGTTAGGTGTTTCCATTATTTTGTCCAACCCCTGTACATATCCGTCATTTTTTAGGAACTGGTTTTGATCTCTCCACAGGTGTTCAATGGGATTTATATTCTGACTCATTGCTGGCCACTTCAGAACTCTCTTCGCTTCCATCAATTTCTGGGTGCTTCTTGAAGTATCTTTGAAAAATTATCCTGCTGGACAACCCATGACACAAACCCAGCTTTCTGAAACTGGGCACTACATTGCGATCCAAAATCCTTTGGGAGTCTTAACATTTCTTGATGCCTTGCATATAGTCAAGTAACCCTGGGCCAGAGGTAGCAAAACATATCCAAAAGATATTTAAATATCTACCTTATTTGATTGTAAGTATGGTGATCTTTTCTTTGAGGGCCTCATTTTGTCTTTTGGTAAACTTTAGAATGAAGTGCTTAACCAAAAAGATCTATATTTGTCTCATCTGTCCAAAATACGCTTTCCTAAAAGGATGTTAGCTTACTAACAAACATTTTGGCAAACTGCAGTCCAGCTTTTTTATATCAGTGTATGCAGTGTGGTCCTTCATGGACTCTTGCCATAAGATTTAATTTCATTCAAATGGCAACGAATACTTTGCTTTGTCACTTATGCACCCTGAGCCTGCAGGATGGTGTGCATTTCTTTGGAACTTGATTGGGGCTGATTATTTACCATGTGGACCATCCTGCATTGCAACCTTTTGTCAATTTTTCTCCACATTCAGGGAAATTAGCTACTGCGACATGGGTTGTAAACTTCTTGATGTCATGCGTGGAGCGGGTGAGGGGAATGGAGCAGCAAGGGATAAGATAATGGGCACGGGCAACTGGAGGCTAGTCTGGCCCTGGACTTGGGGTCCCTGACTATCCCTGTTCCCGAAAATACCTCTGAAGGTGAAGAGGTTCGAGGCATCACCCTATTCCTCAAATCCTCAACCTGCCCTCAGCTAAGACCCCATACCTCCAGCCAAGGACCAGGAAAAGGCCACCTCGCAAAGTGAAGAGGATGGCAGCTGCTCCAGCAGCATGTCTGCACAGCATAGGTCCTAGATAAGAAATTAACTCAATCTGCGACATCTGGTGGAGGGAGGCAGAACTACTTAAGGCTGAGGGATGGACAGCACAAAGCTCAGACACACCCCTCCACCTCCACCTGAGCTATGGCTCACTCCTCACCCGCAGAGTCGCCCACTACACATTTAGAAAGTACAGCTTCAACATCAACCGTGACTTAACCATAGGAAAAAACTCTGCTTTAAACAGCAGCAGAACTCCAGTACTTCAAAGGCATTCAATATGTGACACTAGATTATGTTGTGCAGCATGGACAAAGAAACATCAACATCTCTGGAGATGGATTCGTATCCCTGAGATTGTTGATATTTTTCAACTATTTTATTTCTCAAGTCGTTAGACTATTCTCATCTCTTCCTATTTCTGTTCTCCATGCTTAGTGTGGCACACGCAGACACATAATGCAAAGATTGAATTAATTTTTTCTCCTGTTTCTGTTCTTGATCATGTTTTGCACAGTGGACAAAGGAACATCAAAATCTCTGGAGATGGATTTTGTAAAATTAACATTATTGATAGTTTTCATCAATTTTGGTTCTCAAGTCCTTGGACCATTCTCTTCTCCTGTTTCTGTTCTCCATGCTTAATGTGGTACACACAGATGCAAATATTGAGACAACTTCTCCCCTTTTTATTTGGCTTCAAGTATGATTTTCATATTGCCCACACCTATTACGTGTGACAGTGAGTTTGTACAAGCATCACATGCTTGAAACAAAGTTGTTTATCCACAAATTTGGAATGCTGCCAACAGTTTTGTCTGGCCAAGTTTGGAGTTTTTTTTTAAATTATGTCTAATTTGCCTTATTTTCTGTTTTTTTTTGTGTTGTTCCAATACATACAATTGAAATAAACATGAGGATGACAGAACATATGCAATTGAAATAATTTTCTGGGAGAAACACCTTGTTTCTAGAACAATTCCAAGGGTACCATCAATTTCGACCATGACTGTTTGAGCCTTTTGTGGACAGAAACTTGAGGACCATGTCTCATTTTCATGATTGTTTTCTGTATCTTATGTTTAAGGAATGCAGTGGATTTACCTGGTGTTTTTCAATTAATACAAAGCTGATTTGACCGTTAAAATCCATTCAAGACTCTGCGTCTTCATTACTGTTGGGAATATGCGGAAAGTGAGGAGTCGCCAATACTCTTTCTTGCAATTACTGGTCATTTCCTACTGTACGATTTGTCCTTTTCCCCTCAATTTTGAATGTAACAATTTTTCATTTGGAGAAAATAAATGTAAATGTAAATATTCATAAAGCCTGACATTCAGCTATCCCATAGGGAATGTAATATTCCCTGGTACACAGTATTTAATTGCTAAGTATGTAATACTCTGTAGACATCCTATGCTCAGCTCCTCCCACCCGTGCTTTGTGGTAAATCTACAACTGTTATATGTAGGTGGCACAGCTGTTTGTGTTGACGGGCGCAGTGGCTTGGGAATTTTGACAACACATTTAGTTGACATGAGTAAATCAAATCAAGTTTATGCTTGATGTTATTCCCTTTCTTCATTAGAGACAACATGTTGCCAATATTTTGCGTGAATCAAGCTGCAAGAACCCAGTTAAGGATTTATGAAATGTAGGAAGAAAAAGAATAACACTCTAAATATGACTTTGCAGTGATAGAGATAAACGGCTGCCATGTGGATCAATTTCAGTTAAAGGAGGCTTTTTCTGATGACAGTATAATCATGTACAAGTCTCTTTAACAGATATGTAATCTACAAGAAACATTTCGGTTATTAAGTGATGATTGGCATCAGAATCCGATTTGTAGAACGAACACCAATCTACCTACTTCAGATGGATAGTGACTACACACTGGAACTAATTGAATTAGTATAGTCCCCTACATAACCTATTTCCTCAGATGTGAAACCAACCTTAGGAATCATAAAATGTACATTCACTCTTTAACTTGGTAAATTTAACAGGAAAATATTCTTGGGGAAATGAAGCTGTGTATCTGGTGTAATTAGTTTTGTTGGTAACTATGTTCTATAGTCAGAACTGTCAGTTCAATGATTGTTATACAAACACAATGGGTCGGTCTTGCAACACATCATACATGAGAAACAAGTATATAATACTGAAATACTGAAAATAATAGGATTAACAATACATGTTTCTTTCATGTCAAATCAAATTAGAAACAAGTTAATATTGTTAATATAGTACATTGTATTACATAGATTAATGTGACAATCATGGAGTAATATGCAGGAGACCCTAACACATGGAGACAAAGACGAGACACCAATACCGATGCTCTTTGTCCAGGCTATTTCTTGATATTCCTGCTGGATTAGTTTGTTAAATACCAACAAATGGCATACCCTACACTATTCCAGGACATATTTGAAGCTAGAGTTTTACATATTCCTGTTCTTATGATCCACAGTAACAAAGTTTTGGCTTTTCAGCACCTGTTTCCAGATCTGCTCTTTAGACAAGGTGCATTTTCAGGATTAGTCTGTTGGGTGATTAGAGAAATAACAACTGAATATTTATTTCACTTGCGGGTCATTCCATGTCAAGTGAACCAATGATTATTACCTCTATATTTTTAATTCTTTTGAGATTTTGTTATTTGATAATAGCATGTCAGACAATGCAAAATATGAAGAGAAAAATTTTTTAAAAAATTTATTTTTTTTTAAAATGATTTTCAAAGTTCGGAAAAAGTGTGAATTTCGCTGTTGCCTGCCTTTACGTTTCTCCTCATAACTCAGGCTAGGAATAAGATAGAGAGACAAAATAAACACCAATCTACTCAGAACTATACAGGCTTTCATCAGATATGTCACAAGAGGATCTTTGTTAATATTTTACCCATGTGATCGCAAGCGCAAAACTTTAAAACGTATTTCCGAAAAATCGGCGCGCTTTAAATATTTCAAAAACTGCCCATGTGTCTGCTTTGCTCTTAGCCACATCTGTACCAAATTTCAAGTTGGGATCGCAATGGGATCATATTTTAACATATTTTACTATTAATAGCGTCAATGGGTCATTCCATATCAAGTGATCTAAATATGAATATTTTTTTTACCTGACGTCTTTAGATTTTTTTTTTTTTTTCCTTTATGAAGTACTACTTTAGTTAATTACAAATTAAAAGTTTGGAATTTTTTCTTCATCAGTTAATTTTTTACAGATTTTTAAAGTTTAAAAAAAGGGTGAATTTTGGCCTGGTATGACTTTACATTTTTTTTATCTCGGGCTAGAAATAAGATAGAGAAACAAAATAAACACCATTCTACTCAGAACTGTCCAGGCTTTCACCAGATATGTCACAAGAGTATATTTGTTAATTTTAATTTTTTACCCATGCGAATGCAAACGCAACATTTTGAAACGCATTTCCGAAAAAACATTTTAATAAAAATTTTTTAAAACTGCCCATGTGTCTTTTATGCTCTTAGCCACACCTGTACCAAATTTCAAGTTGGGATCGTGATGGGATCATATTTTAAAATATTTAACTATGGTTAATCTCATTTTTATTAAATTTTGAAAAAACATATGAAAGACATACATTCAATCTTTTAACAAAATCTTGAGACATATAAAATATACAAAAAGAGAATTCACAAAGTTATTAGTAACTTTAAGATAAGCTGCAAATTTACTTTTGCGCTTATCTCTGGTGCAATATATACTACAATCTAAATATAATTCCAAACACTCAAGTATACAACCTTTCTCAGGGTTTTGAGATGTTCTGATGTCAAGGGGACAAGCAGCCCCAGCAGAATGATTTTTATCACTTGGCCCCTTCTAACAGGTTGACCACGTAAGTGGGTCATTACCCGTTGAGGCCTAGTTGGAATAGTCTATCGACTAGTTTACTTGAAAGGAAGGCCGAAATATTAATGATCTACTCACAGCTCAGAGTTTCCGATACCTGTCTAATGTTCACTAGAATTCTGAAGGTATAGGTGTAGAAAGGAAATACCTAGACTGAATGTATCAGATGGGAAGAAAAGAGAGATAGAAAAGAAGAGAGAGAGAAGAGAAACAAAAAACATTAGAAAAAGTTATACTGGGAAAGAAAAGCCACGTAAGAAAAAAAGGAGGGGGGGGGGACTGGTGAGGTATGGGAAGGAGAAAGGGTACTCATCCCACTGGCTCCCCATCAGCCAGAGGTCGCGCCATATTATCTGTGCTGGAAAAGATACTCCTAAATTCTGCAGAGTCGTGAAAAAGAATCCATTCAACCCAAATCCCTAAGAATTTGTTCCGAGATCCCGACGCATCAGCTGCGAGCTCCTCCATTCGATATATGTCCATCAATTCTTTGAACCAATCAAGTAGAGATGGAGCCCGGCTTGATTTCCAGAACCTCGGGATCACAGCACGAGCAGCCAAGATGCAAAAGCGGAGAATATCCCTCTTCTGTAGCCCAATAGGACCTGGAAAAATGGATAACATTGCCGATTCTGGGCAGCATTCGGCTTGTTTACCTGTTATCCGGGCGTATGCATTGAAAACCTCAGACCAGAACCGCCGGATTTCCCCACAACTCCACCAAATGTGTATCATTGTACTCTTCTCTTCCCCACAGCGCCAGCAGGTATCAGGGGTTCCAGGGAACATGTTCCGGAGTGTCGTCGGGCACAAGTACCATCTAGTGAGCAGCTTATAGCTTCTTTCTTGTGCAGAACAAGCGCTAGCTAGTGAGTCAGTAAATATAAAGCATTTCTGCCAATTAGCTTCTGAAATGCTACACCCCAATTCCCTCTCCCAAGCACGTTGGAAGTAAAAGGTGCCCTGCTCTCTCATGGACCCTAAGGCCTGGTATAGAACTGATATTTTGCGCCTCGGTGGAGCCTCCAGTTGGAATAACCTCTCCAATACGTTGGGCGTCAATCTTACCCTGCAAGAGTGGTCAGCTGAATATAAGTATGCTCTGTATTGGAGAAATTCGAATCACTTAAGAGGTCTCGTAGGTTCTTTGAGTTGTAGCTCTGCCATCGGGGGCAAACCACCACTGGACAGAGTCTGTCCTACTCGGGTGTCATCCACAATCCGCCAACATAAAAATCTCTGCCTGTCAAATCTGGGTGGGAAAGATGGGTTGGAAAAAAGGGGAGTCAAAGGGTAAGTCTGTCGTTTAAGCGGAGGGTTTTCGTCACTAGGTGCCATACCTTCAAGGTGTTTCTGGTCATGTCTGTCAAAGGTACTAGGTCTGTGGAGTCTTTAGGGGAAATCCAAAGCAGGTGTTTCAGCGGAATCCCCAAACCCTCTTGCTCCACCCCTACCCATTTCTTGGAGGACGCATGATAATGCCAATCTAGAGCTCTAACAAGAGAGGAAGCCACAAAGTACGCTCGTATGTTGGGTAGTCCAACCCCTCCTCTGGTCTTGGGCAAGGATAGGATATTCATTCGCAATCTGGACCTCTTGCCCCCCCGACAAATCTAAGGATCATAGATTGCATTTTGGAGAGGAAGCCTCTATCCAATAGAACAGGAACTGTCTGAAAAGTATATAAGAGTCGGGGCAAGACATCCATCTTGACTACGTTTATTCTCCCGAACCAGGATAGCTTTAATTGTCTATAGGAGGTAAATGCCGATTCCGCGTTAGTCAAAAGGGGTTGATAATTTAAATTGAATATTTGTTTAAGATCTTTTGGTATAAGGACTCCCAAGTACTTAATGGCTTCTACTTTCCATTTAAATGGGAACTGTTTAGATAGATGAGAAACCAATTCTCCAGGCAAAGAAATATTGAGTGCCTCGGTTTTGGAGCAATTCACTTTAAAGTTGCTCAATTGTCCGAACCGTACAAACTCCATTAAGACCGAAGGGATGGAGACCAGGGGCTGGGAGATGTAAAGTAGCAGGTCATCTGCAAATAAGGCTAATTTGTGATGACTCTGTCCCAGCTTGACCCCATGGACGCATTCATTGGACCTAAGTGCAAAATATTTAACTATTATAGTGTCAATTCAAAAATCACCAAGAACACAATCAGTCATTTTTTCACAATTGCCCGTCAATAGTTTGAATTTTATATAAAGAAACATAGTCTTGTAACATCTCAAATGAAAGCTGTTACCGTTCTGAGTAAAATGATGCCTCTCCCACTTCATTATCTTATTTCTAGCCTGAGATAAAAAAATGTAAAGTCATACCAGGACAAAATTCACCCTTTTTTTAAACTTTAAAAATCTGTAAAAAATTAACTGATGAAGAAAAAAATTCTAAACTTTTAATTTGTAATTAACTAAAGTAGTACTTCATAAAGGAAAAAAAAAAAAAAAATCTAAAGACGTCAGGTAAAAAAAAATATTCATATTTAGATCACTTGATATGGAATGACCCATTGACGCTATTACTAGTAAAATATGTTAAAATATGATCCCATTGCGATCCCAACTTGAAATTTGGTACAGATGTGGCTAAGAGCATAGCAGACACATGGGCAGTTTTTGAAATATTTAAAGCGCGCCGATTTTTCGAAAAGCGTTTTAAAGTTTTGCGCTTGCGATCACATGGGTAAAATATTAACAAAGATCCTCTTGTGACATATCTGATGAAGGCCTGGACAGTTCTGAGTAGATTGGTGTTTATTTTGTTTCTCTATCTTATTTCTAGCCCGAGATATGATAGAAAATGTAAAGCCATACCAGGCCAAAATTCGCACTTTTTTAAAACTTTAAAAATCTGTAAAAAATTAACTGATAAAGAAAAAAATTAAAAACTTTTTTTTTGTAATTAGATAAAGTTGTTCTTCATATAGAAAAAAAATTTAAAAAATCTGAGGACGTCAGGGAAAAAAAATATTCATTTTTGGATCACTTGACATGGAATGACCCTTGCAGACATATCTTTCTATTGTCTGCTCGCATTTCCTACCCATGACATAACAACTCCAGTAGTATTTGCACTGGCAGTGCTCCACAATGGTTTCCGTATAGACATTGTACCCACGACCACAACACATCAGGTTGCAGCTGTCACTGCCCAATTAAGTTTTGTTGCAAACTTGATCTTGTGTTTTGTATGAGCCCAGCTTAGTAGTTCTGGAGCAGTAGTCTGGTGAGCTATTCAAATAAACCATCTGATTGACTTTGTTTGCAGCCCAGTACTTGGACTTGAGCTAACCAGTGACATTACGATGATCCTGGAGATCCTTTCAGCACATCTTCACTGAACATGACCCAGACACTTCATGGAACTTGTCCTTCATCTCTATAGCATCCATTTGTACCTATCTAACAACCGTTTCGCTAGATATAATTGGGGCACCAACAAAGACAGATCTTATTTGAAGGCAATAGTGCAGGTTGTCATCGCTTCCTTTCCACCAAAAACGTGGTCCTAGAAATTTAGCAGGAACATGTAGGTAGCTCCCCTGAGGCACAGGATTTTGCAATTGTGTGACTAAGGCTAGGGTCACATTTCCGTTTTGACCCTAGCCTGCCGGATTCCGGTTTTAACTTAGAACTTTTTCCAACACCGCATAGCGTCATAGCTGTCTGCAACGTTTCCTGTGCGGCGCTGTAAAGCGCACTCCGAGCAGCTGCCTGTGTGACAGGTAGTTAAGGTAACCATAGGGTAACTAGGGGCAGCGTTTTCCAGCACCGCATAGCGGTAACGCTATGCGGTGCTCGAAAACGTTCTAAGTTAAAACCGGAATCCGGCAGGCTAGGGTCAAAACGGAAATGTGACCCTAGCCTAAGGCTACATTCATATGGTGCGTTTTTACTGCATTTTTGGTGGATACATTTTTAACAGTGAATTGCAGTGATGTTGGGCATCCCAGCAAAGTCAATTTACTTCCAAATTTTGCATTCAGATCCAACGTTTTGTGAAGATCCGTTTTCGGGCTCAAAAACGCATCCTCAGAAAGAATAAGCATGTATTTTTTAGGCATTTTTCCATTGCCTCCATTGTCTAGACCTGAAATAAACACAACCATCAAAAATGCATCAAAAACACACTGTGTGAATAGGTGATGTGTTTTTTGAAAAAACTGATCCATTTGCAGCTAAAAATGTGGATCCTCAAAAAAACTAACCACAGACGCACCATGTGACTGTAGCCTGATAGTAGCAGAAGCTAAGACATACACAAAGGCAGTCTCTCCAGTTTATTTGAGCAAGTCTGGGGTAGAGTGTGGAGAAAATTAAGACGATGTGAAGTTTCATCACATATCGGAGAACGTCAATTGACAAATTAATTTGGCTTTCTTGGCAGCATTAAGCACACTCTACATACGGTAAGTTGCAGGAACCAATCCTTCCAGCAGTTTGCAATGTTCTTGCTCATTTCAGGCTACTGAACTATCTTTACAGTTTATCATAGTAACCTGCTAGCAAAATCCTTATTAAACTTCAAATCACATCACTGTGGATGCCCACACATAAAAACATCTCATCTCATGAGAGAGTATTAACAAATAGTTTCTTTTTATTTTTACATAAGCACCACCCTACATGCCACTTAATGGTTCTCGCCAACTGTCTACTCTGGCAACTCCCCCTTCCCTGTCCTGGAGTTGTACTGAAACACTGCTTGATTATATAAAACAGGGATGGAGAATCTTTTTCCTCCTGGGGACAATCTGGAAATTTCTACCATTATCAACCTGAAAACTACCCTGCTATATTTGGTCAAAAAATTAATCAACTCACCACAACAGTGATAGCTGCTTCTCTTTGGTGCGACTGTGATGTTAGGAGATATTGATCTTGTTGCTTCTCACAACTGTTTTTCCTTGTTTGTGCTGGCCTGGTGAGCAGTCAACTCTTTGTGGCAAATTTTCTATATCATATGTATCACATAGGAGATGTTTGGACTGCTATATATACATCACAAAGAAGGTGCTGGAACTGCTGTATATACGTCACATGGGAGTTTCTGGGATTGCTGTATATACATCACATTGGAGATTCTGTGATTGCTGTATAGACATCACATAGGAGACGCTGAGACAGCTGTATATACATCACATAGGAGACACTGGGACAGCAGTGTACAAATCACTGGAGATGCTGGGACTGCTGTATATACAACATACATAAAATGCTGAGACTGCTGTACATAGATCCCACAGAAGACACAGATACTGATCTATTTACATCACATAGGAGACTCTAGGACTTCTGTATATACATTACTGGAGACACAAGGACTGCTATATATACACAATATAGGAAATGCTGGGACTGCAGAATAGAAATGCACAGGAGATGCTGAGACTGCTGAATATACATCACACAGAAGATGCTGGTACTGCTGCATACTCATCACACAGGAGACACTGAAACTGCTGGGTTCATATTACTGGGGACATGGGAGCTACAGTATATGCATCATAGGAAATGATGGGGGCAAAACATCACAGAAGATACTGCGGCATACACATTACAGTGGAGACTGGGGGCATAGACATCATTGGGAGGAATACACATCACTAAGGAGTATAAACATCACTGGGGGCACAGACAGCACAGGGGGCAAATTCATAATTGGGGGCACCAACATGACTTGGGTGCACATATGTCACTTGAGAGGGGAAAATACATTGCTGGGGATAGTATACATTACTGTGGGGCACATACAGTACTGAGGGTTATATATGTAAGTGGAAGGAATATACAGCACTGGGGGATATATAAAGCACTAGGTGTATATATAGCACTTAGGGGTCTATAAAGCACTGAACATATATACAGCTCTGGGGGTATATACATTATTGGGCATATACTGTATACATTACTGGGTATATGTACAGCACTGGGACATATATACAGCACTGGGATGTATATACAGCACTGTGGGACATATACAGCACTGTGGGGCACATACAGCACTGGAGGATATGTACATCAGTGGAGCATACATACAGCACTGGGGAGTATACACAGTACTGGCAGGTATATACAGCATGGGTGCACAAGCATCACTGGGGGATACATAGTACAGGAGGACACAGGCATCACTGGCGGAACGAACAATAATGGTGTCACAGGCATCACTGGTGGTGCACATAGTACTCGGAGAAACAGGCATCACTTGTGGGGCACAGGCATCACAGGGGGGCCCCAGGCATAACTGGGGGTACATAGTACTGTGGACACAGAAATAATAGGGGCAACAGGCATCAGTGGGCAAGCAGAAGGATCACTGGGGGCACATACTGCTGGGGGCACAGACATCACTAGGGGGGCACAGAGTACTGTGGTGCACAGAGATCACTAAGGAGCACATAATACTGAGGACACAAAGATGACGGGGCACATTGTGCGGTTGGTCACAGGCAAAACTTGGAGACACAGATCACCGAGAGACACAGAGAGTCCTGCAACAGCCCCTACTCCTCTGAAGTGCATGGCGTGTTAAGCCAACAAACACAGTGCATCCTCATGCTGGCATGTCAGTGTGAAAATGTAATCTTTCATGAATGTGCAAGCAGCGTTCAGTAGTGAAAGCTGCATGCATGTAGGAGTTAAAGAGAAGGCAGCCTGCAGGATGTGGTTGCCGCTCGAGCAGTGCAGTTCCTCTCATCCTGCCAGAGGTTCCCGGGCCCTGATATAAAAATGGAGATTGTACAGGCTCCTATACACATTACTTAAAATTCATTAAAACCTGAAGATTTCAATGGGATTGAGTGATTATCTAATGTGTATGAGGGGCCTGCTGGCTGCCTCCGATTTTTGTCAGGAGAGCTCAAGATCAGTTTTTTTTATTTAGTTGCCTGATCTTTGATGGTAATTCTAGCAGTGTTTTATATTCCAAGTCCCCCTTAAAGAAAACACTTGGCTCAGGAGAGATAGTTGTAGGCCAAATAATTATGCAGCCAACACTTATCAGCCATTTAAATTACATGTTAATCCCGGCACGGAACAACCCCAATCCCACCCAAAAACAATCCCAAACAAATCAGGAGACCCCCTTTTTCCTGCATAATTTGTGGCGCCCCCACTGGTCGGGGCGCCACAGGGGTACTGTAGAGTGTGTAGTATCCCTTTGACCAGGGGACTGGGATATTAATCCGGGACCCTCATTACACGCATTTGCACACCTAGAGCCAGGGGATCAATTGGTTAACCCGTTGCTAGGGAATGTGACTACTGGAATGTGACGTTCCCCGGCACAATGAAATAAGACACCACACGTTGCTTAGGCTCTGCACGGGTTTACTGGTAATATTCAGGCAGCTTTCAAATGGTACACAGTCACCGGTAGCTGGCCTCGGTAGTCATTATGGGATAAGATGTCTCTTTGAGGCCCTCAGTGGTGTTCCTGACGGTTTCTCCCTCTATCCTCACACTGCGCTATTTTTCCTTTCCTTCCTAGCGCGGCCCTGCACAGAGCCCTTCGCTGGTCCCCACGGGTCACTGTAGAGGTAGTCCTTTTCTAAGGGGCTCATAACCCTATATGGGGCTCTTTGTGGGAAATATGCCAGGGCTTGGTCGCGGCTCTCTGAGTAGCCCACGTCCCTCTGGTTTGGTGGCTCAGGGCTGAACTGCTCCGCTCTCGGAGTCAGTCCTCCGTTGGTGGACTGGGTCCCTCCGGGCAAGGTGCCATTCCTTTCCGGATTAAGGTGTTAGCTGACTCCCAAGGATCCCCCTTCAGCCTGGGTCACTGTCCTTTCAGGTGCCCTCCTCTGCATCACTCGCAGGGTCCCCTCTTCTTCTCTCTCCTGACAAACTAACTGACTAACTCACTCTTTCCCGCTCTTCACTACCCACCTCAGACTCCACCCACCGGGATCGGTTCCTTAGCAATGGGTTAACCAATTGATCCCCTGGCTCTAGGTGTGTGAATGCGTGTAATGAGGGTTCCTGATTGACATCCCAGTCCCCTGGTCACAGGGATACTACACACTCTGATCTGGGTGCAGTACCCCTCTGTGGCGTCTCCGACCAGTGGGGCGCCACAAATTTACACAACAAATCCCACCCTTTTTGGTTGGGACATCGCAGAAATTGCCAGGAGGACCATAAACATTTGGAAAATAACTTTAAGTTCCAAGTATTTGGCAGCAGGTTGGCTCATCATCCACAAGTTTGTATGTTTTTCCTGCATTTCCTTCCATACTCTAAAGATATACAGATAGGGAATTTAGACTGTGAGCCACAATGGAGACAGTGATGATAATGTCTGAAAAATATATTTAAAATATATTTAAATAGATATATATATATGCACACACATATACATGTATATATAATAAGTGAATAAACTATCATTTTCTGAAACTCACACCTAGATTCATTAATTATTATTATTTTTGCAGAGAGAGATAAACCTTTACATTAGAAAAATTCACATTATTTCTTAACTTATGAAGCTTTGTCTCTGGTATCTGTTTCAGTTATTTCTGAAAACACAATGCAAGTTAAAACCATCATATAAATGTTAACTGGGGCATAGTCATATGCTGAAAAATGGACTTGTGATCTCAAACGATTTACAAACTCTTATAAATCCCCATTTTGTAGCATGCTGATTATTGCCTATTGTTAACAACATTATCGCCTTTGCAGTAAAACAACATGTTACAGTGTTCTGTTCTGTATTCAATATTCGGTGACATGGGAATTATCCTGAACAAATCACTTGTAAATCTGATTGGAATTTTCAGTACTGAACATACACACAAACACAATGTCTTTATGTCCATAATTCAATTCAGCTCTGCCACTACATTTCTTTGTATGACACCATGATGTTGCACCGCAGATGCATTCAGCATTTATTTTCCAAACTTGAACTCCCATAGGTGGAAGCAGGAGAGGGAGTCAAAGTCGTAGCCTTTAGGATTAAATCCTTGCCAATTGAAATGCCAAAATTGTATGAAAAATATTTTAAGAAATAATGTCGTCTTGGAGGCAAAACTGGAATATATTGAAGGCAATGTCAGTATTTTGCATATAAACCAGACTTTTGATTTGCATAATTGAGCAGAGGGCTTCCTATGCATCTGTTCCCTGAAACAAGGTGCTGCAGAATTAAAAAAAAAAAACAGAATTGTGAATAATATAATGGACTTTCCATAAACTAATTCTGAGAGGTCTGTGCCGGGGCTATACTAATAATGAACAAATACAGTTATTGACGAGTTATAAGGTTAACATTAAAGTTATCGCTAATTACAACTATATCCTGCAACCTAAATGGAGGAATTCTGATTTAATGCTAGTAAGTGCGGGCGTCTTACATTAATCAGGAATTAAAAAAAAAGAAAATATAATAAATAACAGCTAAAATAAGTTATATCATAACTAATATTCAAAATTGTGTTGTAAAAGCTGATGGCAAGGTTATATGAGAGCAAGCTGGAGGTGGTGGAGATATTGGCTTACGGAAAATCTCCATCTGCTTCTCCCTTATGATAGTTTACATTGAATAGTGTTGATCTTTAGGGCATGAATTTATTATCTGTTTATTATTCTATCTTGCTAGAGCAGTTATTATCGTGGCTGCTGGAATGAAATGTGCCCATGAACCATCCATTTCAGTACATTGTGTACGTTATTATTGCTAGTCGGCTACTGTTAGTTTTTAATGTTTTCAAGATATAAAACTTTTGGAGCAGAGATGCGGGGAGGTAAAGTCTGTAGTGATTCCTACATTGCACTACATTACTCGTTAAGAGATAAAAAGCTGTGATGTATTCCCAGATGGCCCCGGATTTTTACATATTTGACACACTGTATGCTTTTTAATCTTTAAAGAAAATATATTTATACAAAGGAAATGTAAGTAACAATTTAAGCCAGTCATTGCATTATTATTACAGGTATTTAGAATGTACTTTCCCCTTCGTACAGAACCTTTGGAAAATCATGGTTTTGCTGCTCTTTATACTTAGGTGGTTCCTCCTCATCGGCATTTTTGCACCACTGATTATCTTATTTACCAGCATGCCTGTGCTTAACTAAAAGACCACATTCCTATTGTGCCTATTTGGTAGACAGGACAGCAGAAACAAATACAAGTCTGGACAACATGAATCAAGTCATAGATTCCCTTTGAAGGGGTTGTCCCAATAACTCACTAAATATATGAGGATATTTGGAATACATAGAGTTAGATGCTAAAAAATATTTAATCAGTGACTCAATCTTCATGATTTGGACTTTGAATTTTTTATTTAAAATCAAACAACTGATATGCTATTGAAGTGTAGACTTTCAGAATTAATTAAAGGGGGTTGAACAGAAATATCTTGTGAAACGTTTGGGATTTGCAACCATCTTTCTACAAAACCTCCTTGACAGTGGCGTAACTACCGCTGTCACAGCTGAGACTGGGCCCGCCCCCTGGGGGGCCCCCGTGTCCCGTGCTTACAGCCAGCCACCGAGACGAGGAGAGAAGGGAGGATGGGAAGTGAGAGAAGCCTCACTTCCTGCAGCTGTGCCCGCCCCTTCTCTTCAATGCAGACCGCGGAACGCCGGAGCCTTACGGCGCTCGCGGTAGGGGTCAAACACAGCTGTAAGTATTCCACTAGCTCCTCACCTGAGGGCACGTACAAAGCACTGAAAATTCTACTAGCACCCCTTCCCCCCGCTCCTCACATGCAAATCCTGCACCGGGGGCCCGCAGCATGGTAATTACGCCTCTGCTCCTTGATTCAGGAGCTAAAAAGGAATTGGATAAATTTAGTTTACCATAAATAAAATGTTAATTTTAATACTTTGTAGATAATCCTTTGCAATGACTGCCTGAAGTCTGGAAGCCATGTCTGTCACCAAACTCTGGGTTTCCTCCTTTGTGATCCTTTGCAGGCTTCACTGCAGCTGACTTCATTTGTTGCTTATTTGTCAGTCTTTCTGCCTTAAGATTTGTCTTGAACCTGTAAAATGTATGTTCAAAGTGGGTGGGATCTGGTAATTGACTTTGCCATTGCAGAATATTCTTCTTGTTTGCCTAAAAAAAAATTTCCTGGGTTCCTTTTGCAGTATGTTTTGAATCATTGTCCATCTGTAATGTAAAGCGCCATCCAATCAGCCTTGCTGCTTTTGGTTTCATCTGAGCAGAAAGGGTCGCCCTGTACAATTTAGAATTCATCCGGCTGCTTCTGTCTTCAGCCACATCATCAATAAACACTAGTGATCCAGTCACTAGTCAAGAGTCATAAGTCATTGAAAGCCGTACATGCCTGGTCATCACACTACCTCCACCATGTGTTATAGAGTATGTGGTGTGCTTTGGATCATGAGCCATTCCAAGCCTTCTCATAGTTTCTTCTTCCTATTATTCTGCTTTATCTTAGTTTCATCTGTTCAAACAATGCTTTTCCAGAACAGGGCTGGCTTCTTCTGGCAAAGTTTACACTGGCCTTTCTTTTTTTGAGGCTGATAATTATGGTTTGCACCTCGTGATGAACCCTCTGTATTTGCTCTCATAGAGTCTTCCCTTTATGGTACTGTAGTCTTCACTTGGGTGGATATTATGAAGGGGTTCCTCACCATGGAAAGGATTCTATGATCATCTGTCCAATCGCTTTTATTCCTTAAAAAGAGGAAGCTATATATTAAAGATAGCTGTAATTACTAAACCCTTACACAAATTAGGATGTGAATACCCTCATGCTAAAGCAGAGAGTCTGCACTTTAAGCCCATATTGATTATATAACCATATCTTGAATATATTTTCATAAACGGTTAAAATGCCAAAACTTGTGTCACAGTGCAAACATTCCTGAACCTAAAAGTGGATCGAATGTATCTGATCCGTACCTCTTAACTTTCTAATTAGAGTATCGCAATTGCACAAGATTTAGCATGTCTACCTATTATTTCTCTTACGTGTACTATTGCCACCTGACATTGTTTAATTGTTAGGTGTTCAATGAATTCAATTATCATCTGAGTTTCTTAAAATCTATGTAGCTAAAAATCATCAGCTAAAGTTATAAGTATGTGTACTAGACATTCCTCTTACTGTTAATTCACCTTGGAAATGCAGAAAAATGCTAATTTCTTGAAATAATAATTTTGCTTTAAAATATATTTATTATTAGTTTTTAAGATTTTTGTAGTGTTTTGTGGGTTATTCATATTAGAAGTTACATAAATTTTGTAAAGTTAAAAACAATGCAAAAATGTATTGCATTGAATATTTCAGTCTGTTGAGGTCTATGGATGCAAAACATCCTATAAACAAGCTTGTCCCCTGAACCTGGCATTCAGGTGCACTGCACTTAACTATTTCCATTGCGTACTGTCTGCCTTAATCTACTCCTGGCACTTACATTATACTTACTCTATCCAGTGTGATTATGACAACGCCTAATTTTACACCTCAGAAATTCCTTTTTAGTATCACTATATATGGGATTCAAGCTGTTGCACTTGTGAGATAATTACATTTTGGGCTGACAGTTACTGATACCATTTATATGGGACTTGCAACCTCATTAAATTGTGTATGTGGGGTGTGTGGTGAGACATTGTTTTCATCTCTTCATGCACATTAGATCATCTAGGTATAATCCATATATTATAATTGATTCACACTATTTTTGTACTCCTTTTTGTGCTCTATTATATATAAAAGTAATTATATTATTCACAGAGAAGGACCGGTAACTTATTTATGGTGTCTTACATCTTGGACTTTATTAAATGCTGCAATTTTTCATTTGTTTGTTACTAGCTATATGAGAGTTGCCCCTTATATATTTTTGCAATTTAAAAAAATTACAGTTACTACAGTTTATTGTACCCAAAGGCTCCACCCACCAAGTGATTTTCCTAGCAACAAGCTTGGTGGGGAATCTAAACTATTTGTTACCTGAGATAATGCAATAATTGTTGACTCACAATGACCTACATAACTGTCATTTAGATTCTTATGGAAAATAACGCAAAGCTTCTGTAACATACTGTAAGGCAGAGGTCCCCAATCTTTCTGACCTTGAGAGCCATATTCAGATGTAAAAGAGGGTCGCAAGCCACATTCAGCAATATAGGAGAGTCGTTAGCCACATCCAGCTCTTGCTACCTCACAGCTCTCCCCATTAACAATATAATGACAGCCAAAGCTTTACTACAGAAATCACACCAAGGCAGTAAACCAGGATCCAGAGACTCCTACCTTACCGCCATCCAGATCTGCTCTGCTATGTGGGGCTACTCACCAAAGTCACCACCTAGAAACCTGCTCTTCATAGCTGATTGCTAGACCATGTGCTAATGCACCAAACAGGAAGACAGCCGTGAACCACATATCAGAGGCCTGCCAGCGACATGTGGCCACTGAGCTGCATGTTGGGTACTCCTGCTGTAGTTGTTCACTCACGTAGACCTTAAGTATTGGGCTAGCTCTTAAATTCTGATAGACTATCCACCATTAGATCGTCTGTTTCCTCTCTAGGAATAAAGACTGCTCAGCTCCTCAGCTGACTCCATATTCACTCTATTCAGAGAGAGACCTTGGCATGTATTTTTCTCAGCTACAGCTCACTTTTTGACTGGTCACTCATGGGTTTAGACACTTCCCCCTGCTAAATCCAGCAGACTGACTCACCAGCCTACACTAACTCTAAACCCATTTCCTAGTTCTGTAGGCAAATTGTCACTTCAGTGACTCTAGAGCCACCTATTTAAGGTAGCAATCCTATAAGTCATAATTGTCCTTCACTTCCTCACTGAAGTGACAATTTGCATATTTGCCTGAGGAGCATTGCTGTTATAAGACGCCTCATACCGACAGGAAGCTTGATCTCCATAAGGAGAACAGCTATTCCCCCAGACCTGGTTCTATAGGAGAACACTACAGGTGCACTCCTAATTAAGTCCTGCAGAGCCTATCCTTCCTGAGCCATTAACCCTGTCCTTCCCAATTATGGTACAATATATAACATAATAAAACATTATAGTAATACCCAACTCTGGGGTAGTGTACTGTGCTTACGATGAGTTTTTAGTGAGTTTTTGATGCTACATATTTCACAGTGTCAAGAAACACAGTGTCTTACAGCGGCAGCAAATTGAATAGAATGTGTAGAAATCTCCAATCTCCTTCCCACTGAGACTCTTTTTTACCCAGTGTAAGCTGACCTGTGATGCATGTATCAAATCCACAAAATGTTTCTTTTGGGTTACGCTTAGGTTTATGTGAATATGTATCCCATATAAGCAGAAATCAACTGGTAGATATCACACATGCATCAAGTAGTGAATGTAATGTGGAAATGCATCAAGTAGTGAATGTCATCCACACATAAGTATATCAATAACATTTTTCGAAGCCAAATACAAGGAAGTATCAAGAATAAAACGGGCTTGTTTAAAAATTTACACCAAAAAGACAGAAAAAAAGCAGTGTTAAAAATGCTAAAAAAACGCATGTAAGAATAAGCACACAAAAACGCAATGAAAAGATGCAAGTGACCTAATCTATATACCGTATATACTCGTGTATAAGCCGACCCGTGTATAAGCCGACCCCCCTACTTTTGCCCCCAAAATCTGGGAAAACCTATTGACTCGTGTATAAGCCGAGGGTGGACCCCAGCACAGGTATACAGCCCCCAGCAGTGTGGTATACAGCAGCCTCCCCAGTGGTATATACAGCCCCCAGCAGTGTTACAGCAGCCTCCCCGCCGCTGCCATCGCGATCCCCGTCTTCTTCGAGCGTCTTCCGGTTTCCTGTGGTCAGCGCAGGCAATGACGTCATTGTCTGCGACCACAGGAAGCCGGAAGAAGACGGATGAAGCCGGGGATCGTGATGGCAGCGGCGGGGACGGCAGCGACAGGACAGTGATAAGTATAATCATTCTACTTTGCAGGTTTTGCGGAGCAAGGAGGGGGGCCCTGGAACCTGATGGGGGGGCCTGTATACTGATGGGGGTGGCGGGCAGGCGGCTGTATATACTCGCGTATAAGCCGAGGGGGGACTTTTCAGCCCAATTTTTGGGCTGAAAAACTCGGCTTATACGCGAGTATATACGGTAATTGAATATCTATATATTCTATTTTCGGGTATATACGGTAATTGATAGAGAAATTCAGCAACTATTTATTAGTTCTTGGATATAACTCATAAAAACTCATAGTGGGAACTTAGCCTAAAATGCTGCACTTTTGGATGCATTGAAAAAAACTGCTTTAAAAACTCATCATGGTCACACAGCCTTTGGTCACATTCCCACTATTAGTTTTTGGAGAGTTTTTGACACTGCATATTTTCTCTGTGGCAAAAATGCAGCATCTACAGTTCCAGCAGAGTGGATGAGATTTATAGAAATCTGATGTCCAATGTGCTTCTCATTTATGTTGCATCAATTGACTTGCGGTGCATTTTTCAAGTCCGCAGCATGTCCATTTCTCTTGCATGTATGCTGAGTCTTTTTATGCGGGATTTCCCCATAGACTTGTGTTAGTTGCAGAAATTCTCCTGGTAAAAAAAAACCTCTCATGCATTTGATGTTTTATAAGAAAGTACTCCATTGTTATACTATAGAACAATGGCAATCGGCATGAGAGTCACATGCACCCATACAAGTCTATGGGTGCGTTTGAAACATCGGACTGCAAGATGGAGAAACTAGTTGGGGACAGGGGAGGTACTAGCACCGATATCAGGTTCTATGTTTTCCTTTCAACTATAACAGAATATGCGACGCCAATACAATTTGAAAGAGGGAACGCTTTGCTGTCCGATCCCTCCTCCATAATTTTCCTGCTGCATCCAAAATCTGACACCTCAGTGCAGTGGGTGTGATGATATAACTTCAATGCGCCCACTTTGTAGAGCAGTAAAAACACAGCTTCAGAATTCTCGCTGCTAAGGCTGGGATTCCACATGAGCCCTCAGTCCGTTTTTGGCTTCATCTTTGTTAATTTTTTTTTCTAAGTCCAAAAACTGACAGAAAAACGGATTGGATGTAATAAACAACCTGTCCGTTTTTCTCTGGAGCTCAAAACATTGCCCTGTCCGTTTTTGAGCCAAAAACGTTGCATGCAACGTTTTTGGCATCAGTTAAAAAACGCATGCGTTTTTTTAACATGGGGCCCTATGGGAAACGCATGCGCAAACGCATGGCATATTTGGCACTTGCGTTTGCGCATGCGTTAACGCCCATGCGTTTTTAATGAAAAAATGACTAAGTCCAAAAACGTTCAGGAGTGCAGGAGGCTCAAAAAGCACCCTATAAAAAACGGATTGGTGATGAAAATCACTTCCAAAAACGGACTTCTATGTGGAACCCCAGCCTAAGAATGAACCATTCAGAGCTGAGCTGAGCTGAGGAGAATGAGTATTTATTTTTTAAATAATTTAGTACACAGTGACCATAATACTACATGGATGACTATGGACTGTGTATTACACTATATGGGGGACTATGGGCTGTGCCTTATACTATATGGAGGACTCTGGATGGTGCATTATATATGGAGGTTCATTATATTATATGGAGGACTATGAGTGGTGGATTATATATGGATTTGCATTGTACAGTATTATATGAAGGGCTTATAGGCTGTGCATTATAGTATTGAAACCAAAATTTTACATGCACTATATAAAAAGACATATATGCAAGCTGACTAGGTGTATGTGGCTGGCAAGAAAAAAATGGCATGTGGCTTTGCTGTATTTTCCTTTACTAGCCAGGTACAACTAAGCAGCTGGGAGCTGCCATTCACCCCCAACTACCTAGTTGTACCTGGCTGGCAAGAAAAAAACGGCATGGGGCTTCGCCGCATTTTTCTTTGCCAGCCAGGTACAACTAGGCAGCTGGGAGCTGCCATCCACCCCAGCTGACTTGTTGTACCTGACTGGCAAAGAAAAATGTGGCAAAGCCCAATGACGTTTGATCATGCCAGCCAGGTACACCTAGGTAGTAGCGTGTGGATGGCAGCCCACAGCTGTCTAGGTCTACCTGGCTGGCAAGAAAAAAACGGCGTGGAGCTTCGCCGCATTTTTCTTTGCCAGCCAGGTACAACTAGGCAGCTGGGAGCTGCCATCCACCCCCAACTACCTAGGTGTACCTGGCTGGCAAGAAAAAAATGGCGTGGGGCTTCGCTGCATTTTTCTTTGCCAGCCAGGTACAACTAGGCAGCTGAGGGCTGGAATCCCCAGCGTAGGGAGGCCCAAGCGTTCTGGGCCATCCCCGCTGAGAATTGCAGCCCGCAGCCGCCCCAGAAAATTGCGCATTTATAGAAGCACAATATTCTGGAGCTGTACCCAGCTCTTCCAGCTGCCCTGTGGCGGTGGCAGACTGGGTAATAAGGGGTTAATGCCACCTTTCTTTTAGAAGCTGGCACTAAGCCCGAGATTTATAATGTCGCGCCAATGTTAGACACGGCCATTATGAATCTCTATTTAGTAGTAATGAAGACACAACACCGAGAAAAAAATTTTTATTACAACAAAAAACACAAATACATATTTTGACTCCATCTTTATTACTCCCACATACCCATCCAGGATCCTGTTAGATGCCCGTCCGTTAGTGAAGATTACTGAAAATTTATACTTGAAGGCTCGTGCAGTGAAGGGGGCGAGTTCCTGGTCTGTGTCACCTGAGGTCAGATAAAGCAATGTGTTTCTCTGACCTCATGTGAAACTTCCCACTTCACAGCGTGACCCACATAGAGTAACTATATATATACGCACACATACATATATCTGCAAATATATATATAATCTAACTATATATATATACACATATATGTGTGTATATATATATGGTTAGATTATATTCATATATATGTGTGTGAGTGCATATATATGTGTGTGCATATATATAAAATATATATACATGCACACACATATATATATATATATATATATATACACGCATATATATGTGTATATATAGTTAGAGTATATACATTTGTATATATTTATGTGTGTATATATATATATAAATAAACACAAATAAATATATGCAAATATATATATTTATATATATATATATATATATACTCTAACTATAGATACACATATATATATGTGTGTACATATATAGTTAGTGTATATATAAATATATATATATATAGTGTGTCCACATATATATGTGTGCATATATAATTTATATATTATATATATATATATATGTATATATATAAATTATATATGCACACATATATATGTGCACACACTATATATATACTCTAACTATATATATACACACATATATATGTGTATATATAGTTAGAGTATATATATATTTGCATATATTTATATGCCCCCATCCACCTTTCCTATGCCATGGACTATAGCCCCCACCCTGGACTTGCCCCATCCACCTTCCCTATGCCATGGACTATAGCCCCCCCATCCTGGATCCATCCCATCCACCTTCCCTACAGCTCCTACCCAACATCCCCACAGTCCCTATCTCTATTCCCTTTATACAATTGCTTTGGCAAAACTGAGATGTATTTGGTCCTGCCAATAAAGCTTCTTTGAATCTTGAATCTTGAATCTATACATATATATACAC